>JBBBVM010001011.1:0-633251 GCA_037355625.1 Petunia x hybrida | reverse complement strand
AGACTGGATTACAACCAAACTTTTGCTCCAGTTATAAAATTAAGTACAGTTCATCTTGTACTATCCCTAGCACTGCAACAACGTTGGTTCATGCATCAACTTGATGTTTCAAATGCTTTTCTCCATGGAGAGCTCAAAGAGGATATTTTTATGCGACAACCTAAGGGTTTTGAGAATCCTAATTAGTCTACTTATATATGTAAATTGAAGCGCGCGTTATATGGTTTGAAACAATCCCCCAGGGCTTGGTTTAATCGGTTAGCAACATTTTTTCTCGATCTCGACTTTAAACAGTCTATCTCTGATCATAGTATGTTTATCTTTCGGAAAAAGACTGATATCACAGTTTTGTTAATTTATATGGATGATACTGTTGTTTTTGGGTCCTCCCAGAAGCTTATTCATCTTATTCATCAATTTATATCTTTCATGCACTGTGAGTTCTCCATGAAGGATTTGGGTCCTTTGAGATACTTTTTTGGTGTGGAATTAAACTGAATAATGATGGTCTTCATTTGCATGTTATGGTGCAAGTACATTAATAAATTCTTATGTGTTTTGATTTAACTCAATCCAAGCCTATGCTTACCTCATTGTATACTAAAATGGACTTGAATTCTATTGATAGTTCATTACTTGATGATCCGTCAATTTATCGACAAATGGTTGGCAGCCTTGAATATTTGTCTTTTAGAAGGCCGGACATCGAATTTGCAGTCGATCTTGCTTCAGAATCTCTTCACGAGCTGCGCCAAAATCATCTCCAAGCAGTCAAGCGCATCATTCATTATCTCAAGGGTACTAATAGATACGACCTACAACTTTATTCTAATTCTTCACAGCTACTCATTATATACTCAGATTCTGATTGGGCTGGATGCACAGCCACTAGGCGCTCTACCTCTGGATTTTTTATTTTTCTTGGTGACAACATAATTTCCTAGGCTGCCAAGAAGCAACCAACTGTAGCTAGATCGAGTACTGAAGCTAAGTATAGAGCACTCGCTACTACAACTACAGAGGTTACTTGGTTGTAGATTCTTCTTCGTGATCCAGGAGTTTTTCTTTTATTGGCTAAGTGTGACAACATTGGTGCTATACATTTAGCCCATAATCCTGTCTTTCATTCTCGTTCTACGCATATCGCTCGGGGCCTACTTTGCTGTTGATAACTCCGACCTCCAGATGAGGTACTAAGATGCCTTGGACCACGAGACCTCTTAGTTTCCCGCTCTAACTCTTCCTACTCTAATCTATTGTATGTCTTATACCTCCGAGTAATATCAACAGCAACATCAAATGGAGTCCCAACCTCAATCTCTCGAGACATTTGGGACCTCAAGGAAGGAGAAAGTCCATCGATAAATCTTCTCACCTTCTCAAAAGGCTCACGAGTAAGCTCTAGAGCATATTTGTCCATCTTAGAAAAGTTGATCTCATACTTTAAAATCAATAGGTTGCCCTGTCCAATCCACTAAAACAGGCGATACTTTTCATCAAGTTCGCTATAAGGGAGGAACTTCTCCATGATCCTGTGAGAAAACTTGTACCAGCTCAGCTTAGGCAAGCTGTGCCTAGCTGATAGAAGAGAGGTCCACCAATCCTAAGCTGGACCCTTAAGCTAGAACACGGTATAATCAACATTATACTACACGAGATAACCAAGAGCCTTTAGAATACGCTGATACCAATCTAGGAATTCACGAGGATTATCTGATGCATAGCTAGAGAATGTCAGAGGGTTCAGCTCGGTGAAATAATATAATCTCTTCGGGCTCTCAAATTGAACTGCTACCTGGACTGGCTGACCAGCCAGAACAACTAGAGGCACAACACTCGTTACTTCCGGAATAGGATCAGCTGGAGCATGAGCCGCTGCAACAACATCGGGGACTGGAATAAAGGCTTCCTGAGCCTGAGCACCAAAACCTATAGCAGCATGAGGAGCTGCATGAGGAATAGGAGGTATGTGGGCATTTGCGCCGCCAAGAATCTCACAAAAGAATCATGGTGTGCCGGGGAAACTACAAAGCCCTGCTCCCCTACCCACCAGGAGCTAGTATTACTGGGGCCTCAGCAACTGGATTAGCACGATCCACTACCCTCGCGGCATGGGAAGCTCTGCCTCTGCCTTGACTACGACCTCTACCACAGTTTCTACTGTGGCCAATAGCACCTCCTCACAGAGCAGCAGGCATAGAGATTGCTTCTAGCTCTTCAACCTCCCACTGAGCAACTGCACGTGTTCTCACCATTTATTGAAAAGAGTTAACCAAAAAATTTAACTTCAAATGAGAAGACTCACGCATGATAGGGAAAGAAAGAAAGAAATGAAACTACTTAAATTCCACCATAGCCTCTCGTAGGTAGGAAAGAAAGTCTCCCTTTCTGGAACTAATTAGAAACTATATGTAGAAGGTCTTGAAGAATTAATTCATTTTTTTAGAACATCCAATTTTTAGAAGGAATCAGAGTCCCAGATTTATTTCACACAGTTATAACATGACAAGAAATTCAGTCCGACGTAATGGTTCTAGCAAGATTAGTTTGCTTGAGTTAGATTTTTTGAATGTTTTTAAAATTTATGGGTCTGATTCATGTTTCTATGTTTTTCAAACCAAAAGTAAAATTTATTTCCAAAAAGTATGTCCAAACAGTTTTTCATTTTCATTTTCAATTTAAACTTCACCCAAAAAGTGGTTCTCAAAAACTATTTGGCAATCTATGTTCAAACGCTAGCTGACTGACATGGCCCAGATTTTTGGCTTGGCCATGAGAGCACCAGACATCTCCTATACTCTTGGGGCGAACCTTATCAACTATAAATCACATGAAACTAGCTTGAATATGGAATGAGAATAACTTTAATAGCATAAAGTAGATCTCTCCCCCTCTCTCTCTCTATATATATATATATATAAGCTGTCAGAACAAATACAACTAATTACCAAAAATATAGGCCTAGAGGTTTATATATATATATATATATATATATATATATATATATATATATATATATAATGTCAAAAGAATATGTACTATCTCTTAAATGGAGAAAAAATAAGACACAACTATGATAACTAAAGTTGGTGGCCTCAACGAACAATTTGTCGCACCACAGACTATTGAGAACATCCTCGCTCCTCAGTCACACTGCTGGCAGGGTCCTGGAGCAAAATCTGCCGAAACAAAAAGATAACACAAGAAACAGATAGGGAGTGAGCCATAAGGACTCAATAAGTGAGGAATAGCTAATTAAGTCGAGAAATAACTAAATAGCTAGGGAAACAGTAGATAACAACTATCAACAGATAGGCAATGTGCAGGTAATCAAGCAACGGTCAAATACATATGACAAACACATATAGTGGTATATAATGAATGAATCATGATAAAATAGGGTCACATGTGCCCAATGAATGGAGCAGAATCCTCCTGCTCCAAGGGCGGAATCCTCCTGCCCGCAGATGACATAATTAACAATCTAGAATAAAAAACTATAACAGAAGATATATAACAAGGTTGTGGCATAGTAACTATACTTTATCGGCAGCTATTCACGTAAATAATACGTGAATAGAATATCTATAAGGCCAAAGGCTGTCAAAGAAGCGGATATTATCGCTTATCTCAAGTCCTTGATCAATACCGCTACTGGATGACCTCTTTTCCTTTTCGAAGCCTCTCAAAATAATCCCTTTCTAAGCCAAACAAGTTCAATTGTACATATGAAAGCCCATAAGATGAGTATTTAACGTTTAGATGAAGAAAGAGGAAAATTACCAAAATACCTCTGCGCCGAACTTAGCCGAACCCCATAAATTAAAATTTTCCAGAATCCTCACAGTTCCAGGAGTCTAAATATACTATTAGTTTCTATTATTGAGTTCAGTTTTATTAAATTCTCCAATTTTACAAGTTAGGGTTCAAACCCCACTTTTTCCCAATTCAATTTCAAGAAATTCTAGTTTAAGAATCATGAACAATCACAATCGAAAAATCAAAGGATGGTACCTGATAATTTTACATGATTTGGTACCAACAATTCACTTTGGATCGGCTTGAAATGAATGGCATTGGATTTTCGACAAAATTAGCAGACCAAGCCTTTTTATACCTTGAAATCAGTGCCTTCGCGCCTCTACCAGGCGCTACCATGCCCAACAGCATCGCAGCCATGACCTCCCTCGCACTGTCGTGCAGCATAACCGGCAGAGGCCATTACCTTAACGCCTAGCCTAGCGCGATCATGCAAGCTTGTTTCCAGAAAGTGCACCAATTTGGGATTCGAACAAGACCCAACGAAGCTCGTAATTACCCCAAATTTTATACACAAGTCTTAAAATACTTGTATGACATGCTTGAAAAGACGGATCTCGAATTGAATCACCGAAACACAAGATAAGAGTCCCACGAAAAAAGGTCAAATTTTGACTTTTGAAGCTTTAGCAAAAAATAATCCAGACAACCTAAAGGGTTTCACTTATGAAAGTTCATACAGGTCACAAATGACCGTATGAACCTAATAGCACTTTCAGATTTCGAATTGGAGCTCATTTACTCAAATCAAGCTCAAAAACCTCCTTTAAGCTTTACAACAGTCGAAACTGAAACCATCTTCCAAGACCTACCAATGAGGTCTGATATAGCTCAAATTTTACATACAGGTCTTAGTGGACCTTACGGAGCGTTTAAGACTATTGGCATGCCAATCAGAGTCCTAACTCTCGAAACAACAAGCCAAGACCGTTTCAAGATGGTCATACGATGCCAAATAGTTTAAGATACATACTTACAATTGATACATATTGTGTCCCTAAATTTGGTATTTAGGTTAAATAATTAAATTTGTAAGTTGTAGGTCAAAAACAATTATTTATATTAAGATTTAAGGCTTAATTAACGTGAATTTAAGCATGGTTTAATAGATTAAACAATAGATGATTGAGAGCCGATTGATTATGAACAAATAACAAACAAATGAAAATAATAATAAATGTAGTGAAAATGAAAAGGTAAAGGAATCTTATTGATTGAACGCTCTGAATAATGTCAATGAGGACATCGATCTAAGCAGCAATCACATTGGTAGAGGTACTAAGCAAATAAAATAACAGAATGGTAGTGTATTTGTACGTAAGTAGTAGCTAAGAGATACAAATGAGGGGGAGATGAGCATATATAGGTGTAGAGTCCTAGTACAATGCATCTACTCACATCCCCAAATCTGTCAACAGGATATTGTCGTTCACGTGATAAGTTTGGCCCGAGAATAGCAGAGTTAGTTGGGTCGAAGAGTTTATCTGCTCAAATGTTCGTCTGGTAGGCAAATCGAGTTTTTACATATAATATCAAGACATATCGTCTCCGTGTATTATTCTCTCTGCACCACGTGTCCGGATAGCTGATAATGATGTGTTCGATCCAATCTTTACCAGTGCACAAATCTTAATCATCTAATTATTCCAGGACAACAAGTTCAAGAGGCTGGTGCCCTTACCAACCTCGACTCACCATACAAACGACCAACACTACTAAAAATATGACTTTTAGTGGATATTATATAGTGAAATAAGGAAATTGCCGCTAATTTATTCTACAACTTCAAATATTACCCGCAATTGAATATATTGTCGAAAGAGATAAATATTGACTAATCTGGCAAACATTGAATTTGGTAAAATGAAATAGTTGAATAATTGAAAAATGAGATTATTCAGGAATAAACATTGAATGTTGTGAGTGTTAACACATTTTCGGTGGCAACTAATAAGATAGCCACTAAAAATGTTGCCTTTTGCTTCATTTGGACCTTTCTATAAGAACCATCTGTTATAATAACATTACTATATAATGAATTAGTTTTCTCTAAAATTGATTTATATATACTATAATTTATCTCTTTATAATAACATTCTACCTGTAATATTAATGGGCACATTATAGCGTTGCTTTCTTTATAAATACCTCTCTATGTAAGTCCACTTCAAATATTGATTGGTTTTGCATCGGAATTTATTTTTATCTTTAAAACATTAGCTACAACTTTGGCGCAGAAAGCTAATATAGAAATAAGATATCAAAGATAAAGCCTCAACCAACTGCTACTTGAATTAAGATAGACTTGTATTGGATAAAAGCTGACATCATCTAAAAGCTGACACGTGTCCGCCACGTGGCACAGGCAGAAGTTCCGCTGGACAGATATCTAGCGGACAGAAAATTACCACGAGCAGACCCAAAGCAGCTATGTAACGCCTCATCAGTCAGCACGATCTAAATGAGCAATTATTAACCTGATCATGTGTGATCACTCAATTAATGGTCATAAAGGCAATAATTACAACCCAGCGGTTGCGTATCCAACGGATACGTGCCCAGCGGTTACAAAACACAATGGACACCTATCAGACCTATAAATAGCATTTGTTCTAAGTCATTGTAACACAACTTTACTTCTTGTCTACAATATCAATAAGAATACTCTCTCCCTCTGGCTCAAATATTATTCTTTACTTACATTTGTTAAGCACTTTGCTCTCTAATCTTCTAAGTATGATCAGTACCGAAGAACTCTCATCGGGGTTAAGCGATACAGCACGGTTACTTCTATCTATTTATACATACGCTTTAACTTTGTTAATTTCTACTTATATCTCGTTCCCGTATCAGTATCATTGAGAATTACGAATATATTGCTATTTTAGTAATTAACACCATTCATCATTTAAACTCTTAATCTAAACTATTGATCGTGACTCCGCAAATAAAAATTTAATTCTTAATTTGCCTAAAATCGGATCTATCTTAAACAATGTGGTGACCACAGTGGGAGCCGGTCAATAGCCTTCATAGGTTAATAGTTTATATTTTCCTGTATTATATCTTTTTTCGTCGATCTTTTTATTCCACAACTAACATGGCAGAAAGCAGTTCACAACGAACTATCGTCGGCGGAAGCCAGGTACGTACTCCTCCACCCAGTCCCAATTATTCTCCCGATTATTCGTCCGATGGGCAGCAACAGTCTTCCCAAGGACCGGTCAGGCAGTGAGACGGGCGTAGGCGCTCTTAGAGAACCACCCCGCCTAGGAGACGGCGCCATAGGAGTCTCTCCCCTGGCCAAAGGAACCTCCAGGAAAAGCTTTATGCATTTATGCAGGAACAGGCAGAGGTCAACCGACAGATAAACGAGGTGCTCAACTCTCTCCGAAGAGACAACCCTCCGACTGCAAGAGCTGACGCTGCAACACCTGGTTGTGACGTCCCTTCTTCACATACCTCAAGGCAAGGTTGTTAGCTTGGATAAGCTTGGAGTTTTGACTGATGACTGAGGAACGGATTCAAAGGACCTGTTCCTTTGAATCACTGTAGCAGAATGGATAATTCATGCAAAATCATTTAATTGAGATATTATTATTTATCCTTACACTGACGTATATCTTGGTAATTATGCAGGCCTAATCGGATACGAAAAGATTGTATAACTAAGGGATAAAGGATTCAGATTCCAGTAGGAAGAATCCAATTAGGACTCAAAGTCAAGGGAGCTTTGGAGTTCTAATTGCTCAAGACTTCTTGGCTGCTGGAGTTATAAAACAGAGAGCATATCAGCCGTAGAAGTGTACACAAATACAGAGAGCATCGAGCAAAAGCTGAGAAGAGTTATTAGCTTATTTGTGTAATCAGTTAGCTACAGTAGAACTAAGTTAGAACCTGTTCCTTAGATTGAATCTTGTAAAAGTTCAAGTCTTAGTTCAAGTGTAGTAAGAAAAAATCGAGTAGTAAACTTTCTGGTTCAAGTCGTGGACTTGACACAACTTCACTGATCGTGAGAAAGATCACTAAAGGATTAGAGTTAGTCATAGGTTAGTAAGAGTGAGTCTTGTAACCAAGTGGGTCTTTTTACATAGTGAAGTTGAAATCCTACTTGAGAAATAGGTCGTAGTTTTTTTATCCCGACTTAAAGGGTTTTTCCACGCTAATATCTGGTGTTCAATTACTTACAGTTTTAATTCTGCATATCGTAGAGTAAAGGAACACATTTTAAGGAACTGGTAACAGTAAAGTGGTGTAATCGTGGGAAATATCAATTGGTATCAGAGCAGGTTATCCTTGAAAAGGCTAACACCTAGGATTAGATGAGTACATCACGAGAGAACAGTGAGGGCCAGTCAATGGTTGGAGCACCTTATTTCAATGGGAAATACTATTCATGGTGGAAAGAGAGGATGCGTGATCACCTTCAAGCAGAAGACTATGAATTGTGGGATATAGTAACTGAAGGTCCCATGATCCCAATGAAGAAGGATGCTGAGGGAAAAGATGTTCCCAAAACCAGGAAGGAATGCAATGCTGAAGACATAAAGCAATGGGAAAAGAATGCAAAGACAAGGAAGGGGCTGGTTGGTGGACTTAGTCCTGACGAATGCACTAGAGTCAGAGGGTATGCCACTGCAAAGGAGATTTGGGATGCTCTACAAGTTGCACACGAAGGAACAAGTCAGGTAAAAAGGTCCAGAAGTACACTTCTTTATGCTGAATATGAAAGTTTTAAAATGAAAGAAGAAGAGTCAATCTCTGAAATGTATACTAGATTTAATGCCATTGCCTCTGAACTTATCTCTTTGGGAAGGGTTTTAACTGTGGAAGATAGAGTAGAAAAGATTTTAACTAGGGTTCTTCCAGATTCTTGGGAGATCAAAGCTTGTGCTATCATTGAACGTAAAGATTTAACCACTTTATCCTTAGATGAGCTTATAGGCAATCTAAAGACTTATGAACTGAGGAAAAAGGTTAAAAACATAGGAGCACCAGTTAAAACTGAACCTAACCTAGCCTTGACTGCTGGTGATAAAATCATTGATGATAAGGAACTGGTCCTTATCGCTAAAAGTGTTCCGAAATATTTGAATAATAAAAGGGAAATTAGTGGACAGGGTAGGTCTACTAACTTGAAACAGGCTGGAAAATGCCACAAATGTGGAAGCTCAGAACACTACATCAACAAATGTCCAATTATGGAAGGAGAATGGAGGAAGAGATTCATTGATGAAAGGAAGAAGGCTAGGGAACAGGTCCATAAGAAAAGTGGAAATTCCAAAGCATTGGTTGCAGGATGGCAAGACAGTGAAGACGAAATAACTGATGATGATCTGGATGAGGATCTTGCTCTAATGGCACTTGGAGATTCAGAAAATGAAGAAGATGCTGAGGTATTTGTTTCTAAACTCAAAGATGATGCAAAAAGCATGCCTAGAGAAAAATTGGTTAAAGTATTCCATATTGTGCTAAATGAATTTAAATCTCTAAGGGATAGCAATCATCAAATGCATGATAGAATTGATTGTTAAAAAACAGAATGCAAAGAAGAAATAGTTAAAAATGATTTTCTGGAAAGGAAGATTAGCATGCTTGAGGAACAGGTCCTCACACTTGAAACAACTGCTCAGGAATTAGAAAATGTTAAAACAGTTGTAAAAGGTAAAGGTATTGCTAATTCTCATCAGATCATTGCTGAAGAGAAACTGAAAGACACAGTTGATGAACTGTGTAAGAAAGATGAAAAGATAAGATCTTTAGAAGAAGACTTGGTTAAAACAAAAATGGAATTAAGAAAAACTGTAGAATGGAACAAGTCTTCTGAAGCACTAGAATGGTTACAGGAAAATCATAGTAGTAACAGGAAAGGTATTGGATTCATGAAAGCACAGAGTTCATCCAAATGGAATCCAAAGAGTAAGTACTTATCCTTTCCTGAAAACTGGCTATGCACTCACTGTGGGAACACTGGTCACCGGAAAGAAAATTGTCAATCTCTAAAAAGGGCTGCCCAGAGGAATAGGTCCTATAAACCTGTTCAAAATCCTGTGAAACAGAAGAATAGGTCCTACAAACTTGTTCAACATTCTGTAAAAAGGGAAAATGTTCACACAGAGAAACCATTACCATTCTGGGCTAGGAGAGATCTGATTCATCCTTTTTCAAAAGGAAAGGTTTGGGTTCTTAAAATTAACCCCTAGTTTTCTTTTGCAGGCTAGAGTGAAGGAGATAAACCACAAATGGTACATGGACAGTGGTTGCTCAAGGCACATGACAGGGCATAAGGAACTGTTCCTTTCACTCTCAGCCTTCCAAGGAGGAAGTGTTTCCTTCGGTAATGGTAAGAAAGGGGAAATTATTGGAATTGGAAAGGTAGGTAGGTCTGATTCACACTGTATAGATAATGTGTTTCTAGTAGATGGGCTAGAGCATTGCTTATTGAGCATATCTCAATTGTGTGACAAAGGTAATAATGTTAATTTCTCATCTACTGGATGCACTGTGACTAACCAAACTTCTGGAGAGGTTATTTTGCAGGGAAACAGGCATGGAAACATCTACAAAGTAGACTTGCTGACATTATCTGATGGAAGCCTGAGCTGCTTAACTGTGGTGCAAAATGATCCCCTCCTATGGCACAAAAGACTAGGACATGCTAGTCTTTCACAATTGAACAAACTTGTATCAAAGGACTTGGTGATAGGTCTTCCTAACATCAGATTTAATGATGAAAAAGTATGTGAAGCATGTGCCAGGGGGAAGCAGGTAAAATCCTCCTTCAAATCAAAGAAATAGGTAAGTACCACTAAACCTTTGGAACTGGTCCATATGGATTTATGTGGTCCAATGAGAACAATGAGTCGTGGAGGTAAGAAGTATGTTATGGTATAGGTGGATGATTACTCCAGATTTACATGGACTATATTTCTTGCATCTAAAGAAGAAGCATTTAATGCATTTTCAATTTTTGCTAAGAAAGCTCAAAGAACTCTAGATAATGATATTGTTGCCATTAGGTCAGATCATGGAACTGAATTTGAAAATCATATGTTTTCCAATTTTTGTAATGAAAATGGCATTAATCATAATTTTTCTTCACCTACAACTCCACAAAAAAATGGTGTAGTGGAAAGGAAAAATAGGACTCTAGAAGAAATGGCAAGGACTATGTTAATATCTGGAAATCTTCCACAGAACTTTTGGGCTGAGGCTATTAACACTGCATGCTACATAATAAATAGATGTATGACAAGACCTTTAATAGAAAAGACCCCATATGAATTGCTTAAAGGAAGAAAACCAAATATTTCTCATCTTAGGGCCTTTGGTTGCAAATGTTTCATACATAACAATGGGAAAGATGCCTTCGGAAAATTTGATCCTAGAAGTGATGAGGGAATATTTGTTGGTTATTCTTTAAATAGTAAATCTTATAGGGTGTTTAACAAGAAAACATTGAAAATTGAAGAAAGCATGCGTGTTAAATTTGATGAAACTGACAGTCTCACTCATGAACAGGTACAGGAGGATGAAGAAATTGGAATGCTGAAAGAGTTTGAACTTAATCCACAAATGCAGATTCTGGATATGAGAAGTGAACTGCAAGGAATTGTTCCTCAGGATAGAACTGAGAAGAGTAGCACTGAAACAGGGGGAACAATTGTTGGTTCCACTTCACAAACTGGAAATGCTACTCTATCAGGAGTTGTTCCTCAGCAGAGGACTTCTGACAATGGATTGACACCCAAGCCTTTCAAGTATCAAGGGTCACATCTTGTGGATCAAATAATCTCATATAAGACTGCCGGAGTTCAAACTAGATCAGCAGTCAAGAATCACAATCTGTGTGCCTTTAGTGCCTTCTAATCTCTTGTTGAACCTAAAAATGTGAAAGAAGCACTGAAGGATGTAGATTGGATAAATGCTATGCAAGAGGAATTGAATCAATTCCAAAGGAGTCAAGTTTGGCATCTGGAACCTAAGCCAAGGAACAGGTCCATAATTGGAACAAAATGGGTTTTCAGAAACAAACTTGATGAGGATTGCATGGTAACAAGAAAAAAGGCCAGGCTAGTCGTTCAGGGATATAGTCAAGAGGAGGGCATCGACTATGATGAGACTTTTGCTCCAGTTGCAAGACTGGAAGCAATAAGACTTCTTATAGCCTTTGCTACATACATGGAATTTACTTTACATCAAATGGATGTCAAGAGTGCATTTCTGAATGGTTACTTGAAAAAAGAAGTGTATGTCAAGCAACCTCCAGGTTTTGAAAGTGAACAGTTCCCTGAACATGTGTACAAGTTGGACAAGGCCTTGTATGGGCTCAAGCAGGCACCAAGAGCATGGTATGAAAGACTATCAAAATTTCTACTCCAGCATGGATACAAGCGAGGTAAAATTGATAGTACATTGTTTTTAAAAGAAAAAGGTAGGCATCTCTTAATTGTTCAAATTTATGTAGATGATATAATCTTTGGTGCTACCTGTGAAAACTTAAGTAAGGAATTTGCAAACTTGATGGGGAGTGAATTTGAGATGAGCATGATGGGTGAACTCAATTTCTTTTGGGTTTACAAATTAAGCAAACCTCAAATGGAACTATGATCCATCAACAAAAGTATGTTAAGGAATTACTTAAAAGATTTGATATGGATAATGCTAAGGAAATTGACACACCTATTGCCACTGCCACAAAATTGGATCTTGATGAACATGAAATATCAGTTGATCAAAAATTGTATAGGGGTATGATAGGTTCTTTATTTTATCTAACTGCTAGTAGACCTGATATTGTGTTCAGTGTTGGTTTGTGCGCCAGGTTCCAATCAGATCCTAAGGAATCTCATTTGAAAGCTGTTAAAAGAATATTGAGCTATCTGAAAGGAACAGGTCCCTTGGGACTTTGGTATCCAAAAGGTGGTAGTTTTTATCTTGTTGGATATACTGATGCTGACTATGCAGGTTTTCTTGTTGATAGAAAAAGTACCTCAGGTATGACACATTTTCTTGGTGAGTGTTTGGTTTCTTGGGGAACTAAGAAACAAAATTCAGCAGCACTTTCCACTGCTGAGGCTGAATATGTGGCAGCTGCTTCATGTTGTTCACAATTGTTATGGGTCAAACAACAATTACAGGATTTTGGTGTTGATGTAGGAACTGTTCCTATCTATTGTGATAACACTAGTGCTATTAATATGACAAAGAATCCAGTGCATCACAAAAGGACTAAACACATTGACATAAGACATCATTTCCTAAGAGACAATTATGAAAAGGGTTTGATCACCATAGCATTTTGTCCCACTGAAAAGCAAATTGCTGACATTTTTACAAAAGCTCTAGGTAGAGATGATTTTGAAAGGAATAGATTAGAATTAGGGATGATTAAATTCACATAAAATCATCAATGCTCTACTTCATAATTGGCTAGAAAATTGCTCCTAAAATGAATTTTATTCAAGTCATTTGAATAATTCAGTCCAGTTTAATACTTAAATGTATACTCTTATGCCATATATCTTATTTAGAGTTGCTAAAATTTAATGATGTTACCCTTATGCTCTTAGAATTTCAGATGATCAAAAAATTGCAAATTGGAATGACACTGAATTTTTGTGTTAAACTCAGGTATGTACTCGTTATTATTCAGTTAATTTAGAAGTATAAAGGCTATAGGTAACTTAAGATTAGGATAAATCCCACTAAGTTTCCTACCCATATCCAAAGTGTAAAGGAGTCCCATCGGAGGAAGAGTTCCTACTCTGAAAAGGTAACCTGCAGCCTAACGACTCTTTTTCTCCGGGAGACTCCCAAGAGTCCTTAACCGTTGCATGATATGATGAGGTAAGTTGATCGTTTTTTACTCTAACTCCACTACCTAAATCACTCTATAAATACTCTCCTTCTCCCTCATTACCCTTTTACATTGTTCATCAATTAAAACTATCACAATTTCAGAAAGAGTAGTAAATTATTTGTTAATTCGAATTGCAAAAATGTCTCTTGATTCTGATAATTCTTCAACTGCACCTATTGATGAACCACCACAAAATCTTAATCCTCCCTCACCCATGGAAACCACTAACCTAAACCCTGAAATCCCTGAACCAATCCCAGACGTACCTGAACCTGAAATTCAGGGGGAAGGACCAGTTCCCACGGCTGAATCAATTGCTGAGCAAGTTGAGGATTTATCTCGTGCTATGGTGTTGTATCAGTATGAGGTAAACTTCACCTATTCTTTGAATGTGGTTATAGACGAGGAAGAAAAAGGAGAGGGGTCTGAGGCTGCTCTTGAGGGGGAACCTATTAAGAGGTTGGAAGCACCCATGCATGGGGCATCGGGGTCTCCAGAGGCTGCTTTTAGAGCACCCATGGAGGATGTGATAGATGTTAAGGAGGCTATAAGTGATAGTGACAGGCCTCTGGTGGATTTGATCAACATTAGGAGTCTGAGAAGAAAATTGGCTAGAAAGGGACCCATTGATGACCGTGTGACTGCTGAAATTGCTGCTAAGTTGAAGAAAATAGGTGATAGTTACAAGCCTGGAAATAAAAAGAAAGTTTAAAGTTCCTCCAAGGCAAAAGGACCTGTTCCTTCTGCCTCAACCCCTGCTTCTGGGGTTAGGAGGACAAGAAGTGCTGTAAAAGCTGCTGATGAACAACTAGCTGCTGCCTTAGAAAGGAGCAGAAAAGGGAAAGGAAAACAGGTGGTGGAAGAGGAAGAAGTGGATGATATTGATCTTGCTGATTTTTCTGAGGATGATGAGATGGTAGATGCTGAGGAGGTTGTGCCTCAGTCTAAGAAAAGAAAAGTTCCTAAGAGAATAGTAACAAGAAGTTCGGTTAAAGCTGTAGAGAAGTCTGCTAGGAGGACCAGGTCCTCTAAGAGAGTTGTTGTGTCTGAAAGCTCTGCCAATGACAGTGATGAGTCCTTTGCTGGAGAAGAGAGTGATAGTGAAGCTGAAGGTGATGAGTCTGTGCACTGTGTTCATGAAGACATGTTGACCAGGAAGGTTTTGAAAGGTCGGGTAATTTCTGATGTGCAAGAAGAAGGGATGTTGTGGCTGTTGCAAAAATTGCATGCACAGGGTTGGAAGGACATGGTCCTCAAGATCTCTGGAAAGTGTGCAAAGGGAATGGTGCAAGAGTTCTACAAGAACTGCACCATCAGAGAAGATAGAACTACTACCTCTGTCAATGACAATGTAATTACGTTTGACACAAGGGAACTTGGTGAGCTGCTGGGGGTTCCTGCTACTGGGTATGCTAGCTATGTCAAGAAGGTTTGGCCTGACTTGACAGACTTGCCTACTGATCTGGAGATCACTAGGAAGTTTGCTGAGAATGATATGGAAGAGAAACCCAGAGCTGTGCAGAAGAGTGAGATGCACCCATAGCACCAAGTGTTATTTGAGTTTGTGAACAAAATTCTGATGCCAAGGCAGGAGAAAAGAGGAGTTTCCAGTTTCATGGACCTGGTCCTTATGGAACTGTTGGACACTGAAAAGCAGATCAACTGGCCCAGCTTTATGATCCACCTGATAAAAAGGGTGATTGATGGGAAGAGAAAGCACTCCTTGCCGTTTGGTTTCATTCTGACTGATATATTTCCAAAGTTGAAGATTCCCTTGGAAGGGGTTGTGAAGGCTACAAAGAAGGAAAAGTTTGGTTGTGCCACTTTGATAAGCTGTGACTTGCCAGTTCAGGCTGATCCTCCACATGCTGGTGTTGGGAGGCAGCCACTGAACAACAAAGTGAGGGCACTTAGGCAGCAGGTTGCTATTCAGGCTGCTGAAATAGCAAGGTTGGAAGAGGAGAAGAATTTCTGGAAGGCAGAGGCCTCGAAGGCAAAGGAGACCAATGAAGGGATGCTCAAGCAGATGTTTGAGTTGCTTAACAAGTCTCAGGGACCTGGTCCTTCCACATCCTGACCACCTTAGCCTTAGCCTTTAGCCATCTTTTGTCTAGTGGGATCTAGCCTAGCTTAGTGCCTTAGCCATTTTATTCTTTAATTTTTTGGATAATTCTGTAGTATGTGCTTGTATCCCCTGATTTCAATGGTTGATTTAATGAATTGTCTTTGATGGCTAATATCATTGTCTTGCAGTTGCTTTAATTTGATTTATGTTTGTAATTTGAGTTGCCTCGATGGCCATGTGCTGATTAATTCTAACACTTGAGTTATATTTTTTATGCAACCTTTTTAATGATGCCAAAAGGGGGAAGAGTAAGTCTGATTTTGCATGATTTTATACCTAATAGAAATCTGTTCCTTAATGATAAACTCTTTACTGATTGATTGTTTTTTAGCTTAAGTTGTACTTTAGGACATTAAGGATATGCAGCTATGTGTATGAGTTTGTCATCATCAAAAAGGGGGAAATTGTTAGCTTGGATAAGCTTGGAGTTTTGACTGATGACTGAGGAACGGATTCAAAGGACCTGTTCCTTTGAATCACTGCAGCAGAATGGATAATTCATGCAAAATCGTTTAATTGAGATATTATTATTTATCCTTACACTGACGTATATTTTGGTAATTATGCAGGCCTAATCGGATACGAAAAGATTGCATAACTAAGGGATAAAGGATTCGGATTCTAGTAGGAAGAATCCAATTAGGACTCAAAGTCAAGGGAGCTTTGGAGTTCTAATTGCTCGACACTTCTTGGCTGCTGGAGTTATAAAACAGAGAGCATATCAGCCATAGAAGTGTACACAAATACAGAGAGCATCGAGCAAAAGCTGAGAAGAGTTATTAGCTTATTTGTGTAATCAGTTAGCTACAGTAGAACTAAGTTAGAACCTGTTCCTTAGATTGAATCTTGTAAAAGTTCAAGTCTTAGTTCAAGTGTAGTAAACAAAAATCGAGTTGTAAACTTTCTGGTTCAAGTCGTGGACTTGACACAACTTCACTGATCGTGAGAAAGATCACTAAAGGATTAGAGTTAGTCCTAGGTTAGTAAGAGTGAGTCTTGTAACCAAGTGGGTCTTTTTACATAGTGAAGTTGAAATCCTACTTGAGAAGTAGGTCGTGGTTTTTTGATCCCGAGTCAAGGGGTTTTTCCACGCTAATATCTGGTGTTCAATTACTTACAGTTTTAATTCCGCATATCGTAGAGTAAAGGAACACATTTTAAGGAACTGGTCCTTAAAACAGTAAAGTGGTGTAATCGTGGGAAATATCAAAGGTGGAGAGCGAAACAACGGAAGGACTGTAGATCCAACAACCCAAGTCAACCAAAATCGGAACGGAGGATCTATGGCATCTACGGAAATGAGCCTTATCGTGGAAGCTCTCACCAAACAATTCAAGGAGAGCCAGGAAGCACTTCAGAAATCTCTCCACGAGAGAATCGATCAGATACCAGGTGCTCCGCCCACGCTGAAAAAATTCGATGTCCAACGGCATTCCCAGCGGCCTTTGAAGGAAGAGGTAGCCCCAAAGGCGATACCTAAGACGTTCAAGATGCCAAACATTTCGAGGTATCGTGGGACATCTGATCCCAATGATCATCTCTTAATGTTCAGCAACTTTGTAAAGGCTAGCGATCTCACCGACGAGGAGATCGAATCTGTCCAATTGATGAAATTCGTGGAAACCCTAGCAGATGGAGCTCTACGATGGTACTTAATGTTGCCACCAAACCCCATTTGGTCCTTCGTAGAGATGGCTGAGTTGTTCGTGAAGGCACACACAGGCGCTCAGAAGACGAAAACCCGCGTAGACGATATCTTCGAAATCAAGCAAAGGCCCGATGAGTCTCTACGCAAATATGTGGATCGCTTCCAAAGAGAGCGTATGATGCTACCCAAAGTACCGGACAGATGGGCAGCGATTGCGTTTACCAACAGTTTGGATATCAGGAGCTCAAAGGCTACACGCAGACTCTACGAGTCTCTTCGCGAGTTCCCAGCAGCCAGCTGGTCGGACGTCTACAACCGTTACAACTCAAAGGTAAGTATTGACGAAGATAAGTTGATTGGAAGAGGTACCCGAGGAAGGGCTCAGGCACGCAACAGTGGCTCCGGCGGAAAGGCAGAGATAGAGAGATGAGACGTACGTTACGAGCCGTACCCTGACCAGTCACGCAGCAATTCCAAAGGACGCAGCCGCAACAACAAAGGACTGTCCCGAAGAGATGATTCAGAATCAAGCCTCCATGGAGCCCCAAGCCTACCGAACTTCAACTTGGAAATTTTTGAAGTAGTGGCAGTGCTCAAACATATGGGAGAGAAGGTCAAATGGCCGAAGGACATGAAGGCCGACCCAAGCAAGCGAAACCAGGACTTGTGGTGCGATTTTCATCGCGACCACGGTCACACCACCAAGGATTGCAAGGCCCTAAGGTATAAAATCGCTAATTTATTGAAACAGGGATTCTTGAAGGAGTTCCTGACCGAGAAGGGGAAGCAGACTCACGCGAAGGCGCAGCAAAACAAACCTGGCCCTCCACGAGCATCTTCTTCGAGGAGGACAGTTAATGTTATCTCAGGTGGAATCGAGGTGGATTCCATCACCTTCACAGCGAAGAAGTATGCAAAGGTCTCCATCACAAACACCAAACGCCCACGATCAGAAGGAATAATAACATTCGAAGACTCCTATGCAGAAGGTTCGCAATTCCCACACGCTGATGCGTTAGTGATAACATTACGCGTGCTGGAATTCGACATCAAGAGAGTGCTCATCGATGCAGGCAGCTCTACAAACATTATCCAATCACGAGTTGTAAGGGAGATGCAGTTGTCGGATAAGATCGTACCGATATCTCGAGTTCTCTCCGGTTTCAACAACTCGAGTGAGAAGACTCTTGGCGAGATTACCCTTACAACCCACACCGAAGGAGTAGCGAAGGAGATGACATGTCATGTTGTTGATGCGGACCTAGCTTACAATATCATCATGGGGAGACCTTGGATCCACGATATGCAAGCTGTTCCTTCAACTTATCATCAGGTATTGAAGTTCCCATCCGAATGGAGAGTACGTGAGGTTCGCGGAGAATAACGCTCTGCTCGAGATTGCTATTCAGTGGCTCTCAAGCTGCCTGAAGAAAGAAAATAGAAATTACAGAACCCGGGACCAGGAATGCCACGTGAAGAAACGAAATACGAGGTGCCGAAATTCATCACAAAGCTGGACGAACGGGAGAGCCATATGCCGACCGTGGAAGCTTTGGAACCCGAAGAACTGTTCGCAGACAAGCCGGAACGGAAGGTCTACTTAGGAACCGAGATGAGCGAACGCTTACGAGGAGATATTCTCCAGTTTCTCAAAGAGCGGCATACAACGTTCGCATGGTCTCACGCAGATATGATAGGTATTTCTTCAGATGTTATTACTCACAGGTTGAACGTCGACCCATACCATCGCCTGGTAAAACAGAAAATGCGCCAGCAAGGAGCTTTTCGAAACCAAGTTATCAATGATGAGGTCGATCGGCTGTTAAAGATCGGTTCTGTACGTGAAAGTCAAATACCCAGACTGGCTAGGCAACGTGGTCGTTGTACCCAAGAAAAATGGTAAATGGTGAGTCTGCATTGACTTCACAGATCTAAACAAATCCTGCCCGAAGGATTCATATCCCCTTCCCAGGATAGACCAACTGATTGATACAACAGCCGGGCACAAGGTGCTCACTTTCCTCGACGCATATTCCGGATATAACCAGATATTGATGGACCCCGAGGACCAGGAGAAAACAGCATTCATAACCTGCAGAGGTACGTACTGTTATAAAGTTATGCCATTTGGGTTGAAAAATGCGGGCGCGACATATCAGCGCCTAGTCAATCGAATGTTCCATGACCATATCGGTAAGACTATGGAAGTGTACATCGATGACATGCTGATCAAGTCCAAACGAGCAGAGGACCATCTGGCGCATCTAAAGGAAGCTTTCCGGATTCTTGATCAGTACAACATGAAGCTGAACCCGGAAAAATGTGCATTCGGAGTCGGGTCGGGAAAATTCCTGGGCTTCATCATTTCTTAACGTGTAATTGAAGTCAATCCCGCTCAGATCAAAGCCATCTAGTCAGTTCCAGACGTGCTCCACAACCGGAAAGACGTCATGAAATTGACTGGAAAAGTGGCAGCCCTGTGAAGATTCATTTCCCAATCATCAGACCGTTGCAAGAGTTTCTTCGACGTTTTAAAGCAAAACAAGGAGTTCGAGTGGACCCCCAAATTCCAACAAGCATTGAAGGATCTGAAAAAGTATCTGTCCAATCCAACACTGCTCTCTACACCTCAACACGGGGAGCAGCTGCTGATTTATCTGGCAGTTTCAGAATCATCGGTAAGCGTCGTTCCAGTTCGGGAAGAAAAAGGTAAACAACTTCCTATCTATTACATTAGCAAAGCTCTAATTGACGCAGAAACACGCTATCAACCCTTGGAAAAATTGGCGTTAGCGCTAGTAACTGCTGCTCGTAAGTTACGCCCTTATTTTCAAAGTCATTCAATAGCTGTGGTAACAACCTTTCCTTTGCGAAATATTTTGCACAAACCTGAATTTTCGGGAAGGTTAGTAAAATGGGCTATAGAATTAAGTGAATTTGATATCACATACCAACCTAGGATAGCGATAAAATAAGAAGCTCTAGCAGACTTCGTGGCAGATTTTAGCATTAATATATATCCTGAGGCAGAAAAGGATGTCGTTCTTTATACTGGGCAGGCTCCTGGCGTATGGACCCTATACACTGATGGCTCCTCGAGCGTCAAAGGGTCCGGTCTTAGATTGGTTCTCATTGCTCCATCAGGAGAGACAGTCAGGCAGGCCAGCAAGTGCCCGTTTATTACTAACAATGAGGCCGTTATTGCAGGATTGGAGCTAGCCCGAAGTTATGGAGCAAACATCCTCAAACTCAAGAGTGATTCTCAACTGGTAATCAACCAGGTAACTGGAGGCTTCATTACACGAGAATCTAGAATGCAGGTATACCTTGCCCGTGTAAAAGAACTCCTGGCCCAGTTTGATGAATGTGAGGCATTCCAGATTCCACGAGAAGAGAACCATGAAGCCGATGCTCTCGCGAATCTAGGGTCGGTAGCAGAAATAGGGGCGGCCAGCTTTTCAGTTGTTGTTCATCTCCTTTACACGACCATAGACCGGGAATAGTTCGAGGTCAACACCATCAATGCAACTTGGGACTGACGGAATGAAATAACGAACTATCTTATACATGGGACTCTACCCGTTGATACAAAAGCCACTCGCAAGCTCAGAATAAAAGCTGCTCGGTATACAATCATCAACGGCGATCTCTACCGCAAAATGTTTGCAGGACCTCTCGCAAAGTGTCTCAGACCGAATCAAATCAACTACGTGATGAGGGGAGTCCATGAAGGCTGCTGTGGCAATGATTCTGGGGGCAAAGCATTAGCCCGAAAGTTGATTCGGGCAGGTTATTATTGGGACAAGATGGAGAAGGATACGAACGAATTTGTCAAAAAATTTGACAAATGCCAGAGGTTCGCACATATTCTCCATCAGCCAGCAGAACCGCTCCATTCAAAAATCTCTCCGTGGCCCTTCATGAAATGGGGAATGGACATAGTTGGTCCTCTTCCCACAATGCCGAAAGGAATGCACTTCTTGTTGATCATCACTGACTACTTCACCAAGTGGGTCAAAGCGGCAGCATACACGAAGGTACGACAAACAGAAGTTGTCGACTTTCTTTGGCGTTTTGTCGTGTGTCGCATTGGAGCACCTAAGGAAATAGTCATGGACAACGGCCCACAATTCATCGGCCAGAAAGTGACTAGGTTCCTCGACGACTTGCACATCAAGTGGATCACTTCCTCTCCGTATCATCCCGTTGCCAATGGACAAGCAGAATCTACCAACAAAATCATTGTTGAATCCCTCAAAAAGCGCCTCGAGCAGGCAAAGGGATGTTGGGTAGAACAGTTACCTAGCGTACTATGGGCTTATCGCACGACGATAAAAATGAGTACTGGAGAGACTCATTACTCATTAGTGTACGGTGCAGATTTGTTAATCCCAGTCGAAATTGGAGAGCGCAGCTTATGGTATGCACACGCCACTAAAGAATCCAACTCTGTCAACCTCTCCGAAGAGCTGCACTTCCTCGAAGAGTGAAGGGAACTAGCCCTCGTACGAGTAGTCGCCCAGAAAGAACGAATTGAACAATATTACAATCGGGGACTGCGCGTGCGAAGCTTCCAGGTTGGAGATTTTGTACTAAGGAAAGTCTCCCAGAGCACACAAGAAGCAAATTCTGGGAAGCTAGGCCTTAACTGGGAAGGCCCCTACAAGGGAATCGCTTCAGTCGGCAAGGGATCTTACCGCTTGGCACGACCAGACGGTTCCACCGTCCCAAACAGTTGAAACATAATTCACCTCAAAAGATATCACTTCTGAGTGGTAAAACGGTTAGTTATTTTATGCTTGCCTTTCACTTTTATGACAGTTCTTACTTTTATTATACTTCTTCTAAATGGTACTAACGGCCTGAACAAGGTCAGATCCGTTTAGCTCAACTGGTAGAGCTCGAAGTTCTTCAACCTCGCGGCTGTAGGTTCGAATCCCACAACGGACACACTCCTCGTTTGGTTATATATGTTCTTCAATATGCAGCTTGCCTTAACTCTTTTTATGTTATCACATCCCGTGTTCCAACATAAAAACAAGGAGGGTGGTGAAAGGCCCCTATAGGCCAGATAAGACCTTCATAAAGGCAAAAGACCTTGCTAAAAGGCGAGTTTTTCAAAAACTTTTACGTGACAAACTTTCACGAAAATAAGAGAAGTCGTTCTCAAGGCCAGCGACTTGGCCAGAGCCAATCTACAAATTCCTGCTACGACTTTTGATTATCAAGACGATAAGCAAAGTTATGCGCAACGGGCAACGATTCGGCCAGAAAACTATCGACCATGACTCGGTCAGAATAAAAATATCTGCGCAGATTACTCACAACTTATGACCTCTTCCTTGGGAAAGGCTAAGTTAAAACATTCGGGCAAACTTTTGGAGACCAGAGCTTAATAAAGTTCGAACTTCAAAAGCCCCTAAACATAAGGCACGAAGGCCACAACACATACAAACAAAAGATCGGAAATTCAGGCTAAATATAGTCATTGAATAGATCTAAAGTAATATATACATAATCCTGTAAAATGATAAATTGCCGAAAACGGCTGACAGAAGTTTTACAGAGTGATCAAAGGCCTAATAGAACCGGCCATGCAAGGATTAGATAATCCCTACGAGACCTCTGTCCACAACCAATTAATCCGACTCTCGCCAGATGAACAAACTTGCAACTTAAAGATTGGGGGAGGGCATCAGTTTTTAGGGCTACGATCAGAACCCGACGCACCAATTTCGTCGATTCTGCCATCGTTCCCCGAATTCTCGCCATCATCCTCATCTTCACCTTTAGACTCCTCAGTGGCCACATTTTCCAGGTTCTCGAATTGAAAAACACGAGGACCTCGGCCACTCTCTTGGGGAACCTCTTCTCTTGCTTCTTCTTCTTCTTCTTCTTTTTCTTCTTCTTCACCTACTTTCCTTTTCCCTTTGTCCACACGGGAAGGAGCTGCCTTCACCCCGTCATCAACTCGAGGACTCCTCTCTGGAGTACGGGCAGCCTCCTCCTTGACTTTCCTCTTATCGCTCCGGGGATAAGGTTTTTGCACAAGGGGTTCATTAGTTTTAGTCTCAGTATCTGAAACAACAATCACCACCCTGTCTAAACCTTCTCCCCGTGCAGACTCGAGGACTTCGGCAGTAGTCTTGATATTCTCTTCTGCAGACTCTGGTACATTGGCTTTGGGCGATAACTCACCCCCAGCAGTTGAGGTTTGCCCGGCAGCAACGAAAGTCTTACGTGCAGACCTTTTCCGTGCTCCGCCCGCACCTTGGCTCTTTTTCTTCCTCTTCAAAAAACTAAGGCCACTGGATAAGAGCTCCTCGCCACCTTCCCTGCCGCGCAGTGCCTCTACTGAAGCCAGTTTAAGATGCTACTTCAGCATCAGGATCAGCAACAGACCCAGAAGGCACGGCCTGGACAGGAAGAGCAGGGAAAAAATCCCCCTAAGTACCCAGACCTGCAAAAGGTAGAACAGTCAGACACGGAGAAGCTACAAAGGAAAGGAATAGTTACAATAGCAGAAAAATTCTCACCGTGAGTCTTCACGGTCAGACTCTTCTACGCAGCAAAGTACGCCCATTCTCTCCTCTCAGGAGAAAAATCCTTCAAAATCGCCTCGACCCACGCCGTCAGCTCATCAACATATATGAGCTCGTCGTATGGTCGCTTGGACACTACAAAAAGGAATCAAAGGGGGTAAGTAAATAAAAAGAGATGAAGAAGCACGAAAAATTCCAAAAATAATCGGGGACTTACGCTTCTTGTTCCAAACTTCAGGAAGATAGGTCTTAGAATTGAAAGTCAAGGCCGAGTTACGCACGAACACATACCGGTGTAACCAACACCGGTTACCTGTGTCTTCAGAGCTGCGCACCAAGCCCTTGCTCCCGCGCATCCTGGCATTTACATAACCGTCTTTAAAAATTTGTATACTATACAAAGAAATAAAATGTTCATATCCAAAAATTTGGTCGGTTTCCGCCGCAAAACAATCCAAGAGTGTAACTATTCTATATATATACTGGGGCACAATTGCCCCGGGCAGAGTAAATATTCCCTGCAGAGCCTCTCAAGCACAGGATGCAGTGGCAGTTTACATCCCACTGTAAAAAGGTAGGTGCACATAGCTGTCCACCCAGCCCTATGTGAAGTGATATTCTCTTCTTCGGAGACCGGCAAGAGGGGAACCCTATCGTCCCAGTGAAAGTCCATTCTGACTCGTGGGATCAGCTCCAATGTAATCCCAGATTTAAATCTATACGCCGGCCAGTTGCGTATATCCCCATGATGGTTACTAGAAGCTTTAATGTTGCAATCCTTTTCCAATTCACCCCACTTCTTAGGGATGACCTCCGCAGCAGTAGCCTGAGCAGCCCTAGGCCTGGGGGTGACTACCGAAGAACTACCAGCCGCATCCATATTTTGGGTCTTTCTAGCTCTTGAAGATATAATTCCAGAAGAACTGAGAAGTTCGAAAGAAAAGTTGAAGGATGTTCAAAGAACTCTCAAAATTTAGCGAAAAGAATATGAAAGCAAGTAAAAAGTTTCTCACTCAACAAACCCCTATTTATAAGAGCAAAAAATCCGGCCCATCGAGTTCCCCCAAGACACGTGGAGACTATCCGAGAGGCCACGATCAGATCCAACCGTCAAAAGAAGAAGTAGGTTTCACCAAACCTTTACAGTATCATCATTACCCTAAAGTGCAGCGGTCACCTCGCGATCAGTAGTGGACGTGTGCACGTGATTGAGGCGGTTAAATCATTACTTTTACTCTTGGAACGCGCAGTAGTCACTTCAGAGCGGACTGCAGACGTGCAGGCATGCCAGCTGCAGTTACTTTTTTATACGGCGCATTTAATACGCACGTCATAGGGATTTGTCACGTAGCTGATGAGATACATGTGTCACTAAGCTTCGTCATACAAAGATTGGATTTTGCAGAGCAAAAATTCCTGCCAAAATTCACATCCACTCCTCGAACAGATACTCTGCTCGAGAAGTGCGGGGACTATCTGTATTGGATAAAAGCTGACATCATCTAAAAGGTGATATGTGTCCGCCACGTGGCACGGGCAGAAGTTCCGCCGGACAGATATCTAGCGGACAGACAATTACCACGAGCAGACCCAGAGCAGCTATGTAACGCCTCATCAGTCAACACGATCTAAATGAGCAATTATTAACCTGATCATGTGCGATCACTCAATGAATGGTCATAAAGGCAATAATTACAACCCAGCGGTTACGTATCCAACGGATACGTGCCCAGCAGTTACAAACCCCAACGGACGCCTATCAAACCTATAAATAGCATTTGTTCTAAGTCATTGTAACACAACTTTACTTCTTGTCTACAATATCAATAAGAATACTCTCTTCCTCTGGCTCAAATATTGTTCTTTATTGAAAGTTTGGATAGAAATTGTCATCAATTCAAGCATTCTTTTACTAAAAGAGTGGAATTAACAAAAACGAACAACCAATGTTAAGTTCTTCCATTAAACGTGAACATTTAGTTTTTTCAATTTGTTGTAAACACTTATGTCCATTAGATTTTACTCTTCATAGGTATAGTACAACTAGTTGTGATTTATTTATGATGAATTAGTTTTATTTTCAAATTTTAACTAATGAATTATGAGTACTATTCAAATTTTAAATTTAACTATTTTTATAACTTAAAAAAATAATAATTTTGCTTAATATTTATCTTTAATAGCCTTTTAAGATTTAACCACAAATGTCATTATATACTCCATCCGTCTCGTTTTATTTATCCTTCTTAATATAAATAGTCGTTCCAAATTATTTGTCCATTCAGAAGTTTAAGTCAAAATTGACTATCTTTTACCCACTTTGCTCATAATATTAATTGATATTGAAAGTAAAAACAAGAGTTAACATTTATTGAAGAGATAATAATATGAAGGGTGAAATAGTCAAAAATATTTCTTCATTAATACTCCCTCTGTTTAAGTTTACTTGTCCAAATTCAATTTTGCACTACAACCAAGACAAAATAAGAAAAATTAAACTTGACAAATCTACCCTTATTTATTATACTTTATTGTAGTTTTCAATTAATTGGAAATGGATTTTGAAGAATTTGACCATTTAATGTCAAGGGTAAATTAGGAAGAACATAGCTAATTTTATCTTGAATTGCTAAAAGGACAAGTAAATTAAGAATTTGATTTTGCTAAATTTGGACAAGTAAACTTAAACGGAGGGAGTATTCTGTTAAGGTAGTGTAAAAATAAGTGTGACAAATAACTGAGGAAGTACATTTAAACACCACCTTGCTATAGCCCATTTTTCATTCCCCTCCACATTGTTTTCCATCTCCTTAACAAAAGAAAGCACTCACCTCAAATTGGATGAATTCGTTGTGTCCATCTTCAATTGCCCCAATTTTGTATTTTAGTTATACCTTCAATTGCTGGTGTATCGGCGGTATTAAATCGAAAGTGCGTCGCTGGTCTAATTATTTTAGGATTTTACTATTTATCAGGTATTAATTATATGCATAGTTTATTTTTTTCCCTTTCTTTCTTGAGCACTTGTCATAGCAACTAGCATGAACTTATTTGGTGTTTGATAAAATATCCCAAAGATACTGTCGAACAATAATAATCAATATGTATTGTGTTTTGTAAGTACTCAAAATCTTTGAAATATGAAATATCATTTTCAATCATTCTTAGGTTGACAAGTTTTAACAACAAATTATGAGATAGATTTCAGTCATTTCCTATGATAAATTTCAGTGAGCAACTTGTTGAAATCCCTTAGGAGGGCGATGAAGAAACCGAATGTAATGGAGACGGTCGCTTGAGATGATGGAACCCTAGACCTAATCAGTGAATTGCCTGAGTCACTCCTTGTTCGAATTCTCTCTCTGTTGCCAACGATGAAGGATGCTTTCAGAACATGTCTCGTCTCAAAACGGTGGCAATACCTCTGGATTTGTATTAATAATCTCACTTTCACTTATACAAAGTAATCAGGACCAGAAAACAAATTCGTATCCTTTGTAGACTACATATTTGCTCAACTTACTCAGATTGAAAATCAGAAAATTCCATCTTGAATTACTGAACATGCCTAGTTACATCGACCAATGGCTTAGTTATGTTGTAGATAACAAAGTGGAACATGTTGTATTGAAGTCGGATTATCATAGTATGTATACACTGCCTCAAATAGTCTACACTTGCTTGTCATTGATAACATTACATTTGTCTAACTGCGTGTTAGACAGTGAAGTGATTGTGAAATTACTATCAGGTTGTCCTGCTTTGGAAACTCTAGAATTGACAACTTGCTCTTTGATTTCATTGGAAATTAATAGCTCAAATTTGAGGATTCTAAAGTTGAAAAAATTAAGGGTAGCTGATGAATTGGAAATTTTTGCACCGTATCTTCAACATTTGGAGATTTCAGAAGACATTTATGATTTTAAATTTAGGCAAATAAATGTATCATCATTGGTCAGTGCTGAGATGACTTTTGTTATTACATGTTTTGATGACATCGTGGGTGTTGAGTTTGACAGTTGTCGTGATTATCATTATGGTTTTTGGACTCTCGTCCGAGATTATCTTCACAAGTTGAGTCATGTAACGGAGCTAACAATTGGGACTCGGTTTGCAGAGGTTAGGTATTGACTCACAATTATTTTAGTTGCTCCATTTCAGCATTAGCAAAGAGTTACAGAATACAATTTACTCCTAATATAATTGATTACTTCCGTGAAAGAAAAAAAAATATGTTCAGCTTTTTGAGATTTTTTTTTTTTGAGCTGGTAATATATTTTCTTATATATATATAATAGTTAAACATCCAACACAAAGACTGTGTTTGTCTCAATAATTACACTGCCCAAAAAAGCCAAAAGAAAGTGGCCTTTGTTCTTTCTATGAGGACTCTAAAATTTCTAAGACTGATTCTATATCTTCTGAATAAATATTTTTACACCAAAAATGAATCAAATGAAGGCAGTTTAACTTGATCTTTTGGATTGAGCTAAAGTTGTCCTCGAAACACCTTTAGTACCTTTTTATCCACAAGGTCCACCAAATGCAGGCAGGAATAATTTTCCATTTTTTTTTCTGTGTGTAAGCTTTACTACAACTGTTCCAACATTGTAGAACTTCAGTTGTATTTCTTGGCATTACCCAGTTGATTCCTCTTTGATTAATGAAGATCTTCCATAACTGATCAACGATTTTACATTGTAAAAAAAGATGGTTGATTGTTTCTGGTTCTTCTCTGCATAGATGACATCTTGAGCATAACTGAAACCCCCTTTTCATCAAATTTTCTTGTGTAAGTACTCCCTCCTTTGCCACTAGCCAAACAAAACATGCTACTTTATATGGAATCTTAACTTTCCATATATGCTTCCAGGGCCAAAAACTGAGTTGACAGTTTGATCGATTCAAAATCCTATAAGCAGATCTAACAGGAAAGCAACCTTTATAATTTCCTTGCCACCACAACTTATCATCTTCACTATTCAAGCCTTTGAACTGCTCCAGAGCTTTATAGAATTCAGCAACCCTGTCAATTTCTCAGTTAAAAAAGAGTCTTCTGAAACTTAAATTCCATCCTTGCTCGAACCAGATTTCTCCTAATGTTGATCCCTGTTGTTGATTTAAACAAAAAAGATCAGGAAACACTTGTTTTAGAGTATCTATACCCAACCAGTTATCTCCCCAAAAAGATATCTTCTGTCCATTCCCTGGCCTCATATTAATGTTTTTGCTGAAATCTGGCCATAGTGCTCTAATTGACTTCTATAAACTTACCCCAAAGGTGGTGTTTGATATCTTCGTCCTCCATGGCGCATCTGTCCCATATTTCTTTACAATTACCCTCCTCCATAGTGTCTGCTCCTCCATTGAAAACCTCCCTAACCATTTCATAAATAAACTATGATTTTATTCTTAAGATTCTTAATCCCCAATCCCCCCTCCTTCTTACTAGTAATAAGAGTCTTCCACATAACAAGATGGAAACCTCTTTTGTCTCTATTGCCTTGCCATAAAAAATTCCTCCTCAAGGTATCAATCCTATTCACCACAAAAATTAGTATAGGAAACACTGACATCATATAAGTAGACATTGCATCCAACACACTATTTATTAAAATTAATCTACTTCCTAAAGAAAGAAAAATGACTTTTCCACCTTGATAACCTTTTCTCGCACCTTTTCAACAAACCATTCCAAATAGCTTTTGATTTACTCTCTGCACCCAAGGGCATCCCCAAATAGATTGTTTGAATTGATCCCACTTCCCCTCCCAGAATGTTAGCAGGATTCTGAATCCCAACTACTTCATTAACTGGAAATAGTTGGCTCTTCCTCCAACTTACATGTAGTCCGGATGTAGCATCAAAAAGAAAGAATTACCCTCAGCTATCTCAGCTGCTCAGACTCAGCTTTACAAAAAATCAGTGTGTCATTTGCATATTGCAGATGAGCGATCTCCATGCTAGACCCCTGCCTATTTGCCACCTTAAAACCAGTGATCCAATCATTTTCTTGTGACGTCTTAACCATATTATTCAACCCTTCCATGACCAAGATAAAAAGGGAGGAGGATAGAGGATCCCCTGCTTTAAACTTCTATAAGAAGGAAAGAGTCCAAAATAAGTTGATTTTACAAAAAAAAAAAAAAAAAAAAAAATTCAAAATGCTCTCTGGCACGTTTGTCGAGGTAAGATTTTAAACATAGTTCTGACCATCTGAGATCCTTTTCATCGCTTTTTAGTGGAGGTTTTTAGTTTTGTGATAATCATTTTTTAGTGATTAACTTGAGACTAAGTAATTTGTAAGATTAAATTTAAGGCAAGATCTATTTTAGGGGTGGTTCAAAGTCTTTTGACATAAAAGAAATCATATCTTCAGCTGAAGTTTGGTACGAATTGGTAGAGCGTAGCAAGAACATGATGCGCAGAATGAATCTAAATAAAGCAGCTCTCTTATGGATCTATCATTTATCATGTCTATCTACTCAAGCTCGGGGGAACGTCTTTAAGAAGTGGCAGAAGAGGGATCAGTTGTCACAGTTTTTCTGTACTCAGAAATTTAATGAGTATGGAACGTTCATTGACATTGTTGCAGTACAAGGACAGAGGAGGTCAGTTATTATCTTGTCGGAGAATAATTTTAATGAAGGATGGGGTGAAGTAGTTAACAAAATCAGGAAATTCATAAATACAAGAGATCAAGTAGGCAGCCAAATGAAATTTCTCAGGTAGAAATCATTCCAGAACTCACGTCATCTTTCTCTCACACAATACGCCAAAGCAGGTGGCCAACTAGCTCTCAAAATCTGAGTGCCGAACAACCAGGGAATGAGTATATCAAAATCTCAGGATCATCTATTCTGGCTGACAATGATTTATTGAACAGATGTTTGGTGGACAGGTTTGGGAGAAAAAATTCAGACATCCCAACCATTGAAGACGTTAGGAAGTGGGTCAATAATAAGTGGCATAAAGGGGTCGGGGTGTATGAGATGAACGGATTTCAATTTCTGTTTGAGTTTCCTTCCAGAAGAATTGCAGAGCACACCATGATAGGTGAAAGGAGATGGAAACAAGCTTATCTGGAACTGAAGTGGTGATCGCCGGAAGCCAGATGTATACTAGAAAGTGTTAAACTTGACTAGCATGGATTCGAGTTTTGGGTTTACTTTTACATTTATGGACCAAAGCGATTATGAAAGAAATAGGAGATCATTGTGGGGGATTGTTGGAGACGAAGGAGTAGTAAAAATCACTTGAGATGGGCTAGGATTAGGGTTAGTGGAGATCGACCCAAAGGCAGTAGAGTTGGAAGTTGATGGTTTTGTCTTCACTTTACCAATCTAGGCAGAGATCCCGGCGAGAGTTAGAAAGTTTGAGAATTCTGATTCCGGTGGAGAAGCTGACATGAATGTAATAGTGGTGTAGGGTCCAACTGATGGGACTGTTAATACATGGGGTTTTGTGAAAATTTCAAATTTAGAAGGGGGTCACGTGAGGTAGGCGAATCTAGTGGAGGGGATAAATTAGGAGGAGGTGACAAGGGTTTTATTGGGCCGAATAAAGAAGTGGGCCAGCAGCTGGAAGATGCAAATGGGCTGAACGAGGATAATATTATGGAGGAAAGTGAATCTAGTGGAGGGGTAAAATTGGGAGAAGGGGATATTCTTAGGTCAGATAATGAAGTGGGCCTAGAGAAGGTTGAGAGTGGGCCAAAGGAGGATAAAAAAGAAGAGGAATTAAATCCATCTTATTTAGGAGTAAAATTTTAACCCACAGGCCACTTTTGTCACTGGTATTTAGTTTGAAGCTACTTTTTTTATTGGCCTTACATGAGAGGCCACTTTTTGGAACTTCAATCTTTGTGGGTTGAAGTTCAAACCTTGTGGGCTGGACCTATTCCTAAATTATGAAATTTCAACTTCAATCTGTAAGGGCTGAACTTTTAGGTATACATGCGTAAACTTCAACTCTTGTGGGCTAAACTTAAACTATAATCCTTGTGGTGGGCTGAATTTGAACCTCAATCCTTGTGGGCTGAAATTGTGTGAAGTTCAACCCAAAAGAATTGAAGTTCCAAAAAGTGGCCTCTCATGTAAAACCAATAAAAAAGTGGCCTCAACCCAAAGACCACTGCCAAAAGTGGCCTATGGTGCACTTCGCCCTATTTAGGAGAGTTGGCTTTATTTATTAAGCCTAATAGTGAAGAAGCAGCGGCCCAGGACAACATATTTTTATCTGAATTCACGAGAATAGAGTCCCAATTTTATCATAAATTAGAACCAATAATGGTGGAGTTTGAAGCTTTTGCTCCCATAAAGAATCTTCTAGAACTTAGCGATGTCCTTGAATCCACTGAAATTTAGGAAGAAAATTCCATGCAAATCATTGAATCATCTGGACTTCAGGCAACTAACGAGATGGAGGAGCTAAACAATCAAATTCAGGTCTTGGCTATAGACAATCATATGGATATTCTCAATGAGACCTCAGCTAATTTGATAGAAGATGCAATTCCCTTGACGTGCAAGTTCAGAAAGCAGAGTCAGAGGCATCATTATGGGTACACAAGAATGTTTTGAAACTCAGCAAGCAATTTGGTGTGGATTTCCAAGGGTGTGAATGGGATGCTCTGTCCCTTTTTATGAAGATTGATAGGAGGAGGCAGGGAAAGATGGTGATCTCCTCTTCTTCTTCTTCTTCTTCTTCTTCTTCTTCTTCTTCTTTTTATGCTACCAAACATCAAGGATAAAGGGAATTAGATGGTTTAGTATGTTGCATCAGATATAAGGACGGTGAACCAAGAAGTAGGGGGAAGCCTATGTTCAATATTAATCAATGAAGATGAATATAGTTTCATGGGATTTGCGAGGTCTGAATGATAGGGAGAAGAGGACGACTGTAAAATCATTGTTACAGGAATGGAAAGCTGAAGTTGTTGTTCTGCAAGAAACGAAACTAGAAGGGGAGGTTAAAAGTCCAGTAGTTCAAGTTTGGGGAAATAAATGGGTTGAGTATGTATGTTTAGAGTCCAGCGACACTAGAGGTGGCATTTTAATAATGTGGGACAAAAGAATCTTAACTGGGGAGTTGGTGTGCAAAGGGGGTAAATAAATTACTTGTAAGCTGACTGTCATTACTAGCAATGTTTCTTGGTTTCTTTCCGGTGTATATGGATCTAATAATACAAAGGAAAGGAAGGAATTATGGTGGGAGTTGGGACGCAGTAGAGGTTTATGTGATGGCTCTTGGGTTATTTATGGGGATTTTAATGTTGTCAGGTATTCCAACGAGAGAAGCATATATCATAGCTACTCTAGAGCTATGAACGATTTTTCTGAGGCCATTAATGATTTAGAGCTGATTGATCCACCTTTATTTGGTGGGTCTTTTGCGTGGCACAAGGGTGAAAATCATAGGTCGACATCAAGGATAGACATATTTTTTTTCTCTTGATTGGGATGAGAAATTCAAAAATATCAAACAGTTTTTGTTACCCAGGATGATCTCTGATCATAAACCTATTCTATTGCAATGTGGAGACTGGATAGGGAGGAAGTCTTACTTTAAATTTAAGAATTGGTGGTTGGAGGTGGATGGGTTCAAGGACCTAGTCAAGAGTTGGTAGGAGTCTTTTGATGTGACGGGAAGACCCTACTTTATTTTAGGTTCAAAGCTCAAGCTATTCAAAGTAAAATTGAAGGACTGGAATTTACAAAACTATGGTAATCTGGAGAAGAAAAAATATGAACTGCTAGACAAAGTTTCCTATTTTGACATCCAGCAGGAACAGAGGAATTTATCTAATGATGAACTTTTTCCGAAAGCTAATTTGATCATGGAATTTGATGAGATTGCTAGACACGAAGAAGCTGCATGGACACAAAGGTCAAGGGAATTATGGTTGAAACAGGGGGGGATAGAAACACCAAGTATTTCCATAGAATGGCAAATGCATATAGAAGATATAATTGCATTGATTGCTTGGAGATTAATGGGGTAGAGGTAAATGATCCAGTTGAAGTTAAAGATACTGTTGTTTCCTTTTATCAGAGGTTATATTCAGAAGCAGAACAATAGAGGCCACAATATCAAAATATCAATTGCCTAAAGATTAATGAAGAAGAACATGGGTGGCTAGAAAGACCTTTTGATGAAGAAGAGGGGTGGAGTAGCATCAGTTTATGTGCTATTGATAAGGCTCCTGGTCCGGATAGTTTTACTATGGAATTTTTTCAGAGTTGCTGGGAATTTTTGAAGCTGGACATCATGCAGACTATTAATAATTTTCACAGTCGGGAGATTTTTGAAAAAAGCTTTAATGCTACTTATGTAGCTTTTATACCAAAAAAATAATGGGGCAAGAGAATTGAAAGACTTCAGACCTATCAGTTTGAGCAGCACATAAAAAATAATTTCCAAGACTCTAACTGAGAGACTAAAGAAGGTGATGGATAAGCTTGTTGACCAACATCAGATGGCCTTTATCAAAGAAAGGCAAATTATGGATGCAACATTAATTGCTAATGAAGTAGTAGATACTAGATTAAAGTCAAAAAAAAACAAGGATTTCTATGCAAGCTGGACATAGAGAAAGCATACGATCATGTCAATTGAAGTTATCTTGTCCAAATTTTGAGGGATATAGGTTTTGGAGAAAAATGGCTTAGATGGATGTTCTTTTGTATCAGCACCGTCAAGTTCTAGTTTCTTATTAATGGGTCGCCAGAAGGTTTTTCACTTCTCAAAGGGGCCTTAGACAAGGGGTCCCTCTTTCCCCTTTTTTGTTCATTCTAGCTATGGAGGGTCTTAATAACATGATTAAGATGGCTAACTCTAATTGGTGGATAAGGGGCTTCCAGGTAAATAGGAGACAAGATAGCATGGAGATTACTCATTTATTGTACGATGATGACACCTTAATTTTTTGTGAGGCAGAAGGTGAACAATTAAAATATGTAAGGGTGATTCTTACCATTTTTGAAGCAGTGTCTGCATGTTAACTGGAGCAAAAGTTTAGTTTTCCCTCTAAATGAAGTTCAGAATTATCAGCAGCTAGCAGGAATTTTGGCATGTGAAACTAGCTCTCTACCAACAATTTACTTGGGTCTCCCTCTTGGAGCAAAGAACAAGGCCATGGACATTTGGAAGGGGGGTAATTGACAAGTTTGAAAAGAAGCTAGCAAGTTGGAAGGCTCAATACTTATCTTTTGGGGGCAGGATCACATTGGTAAATAGTGTTTTGGACTTCATTCCTACATATGTTATGTCATTGTTTCCTTTACCTGCTAAGGTGGATAAAAAACTTGATATGCTGAGAAGGAATTTTATTTGGCAAGGTAATAGAGAGACTAAATGTTTTCATCTAGTTGCATGGAAAATCTTGCTAGCTAGAAAGAGAGATGGTGGTTTTGGAATTAGGAAATTAAGGTGGCATAATAACAGTCTTTTGTGGAAATGGTTGTGGGATATAACCTAAAAGAGAATGCCTTATGGAGGAGGGTGGTAGAGCATAAGTATGGCCAGCAGGGACATTGGTGTTCTAACTCAGGTGTGTCACCTGTTGGAACAAGTTTATGGACAGCTTAGAAAGTATTGGGAGGATTTTGTTAGCAATAATGGGTTTAGGATTGGCAATAGAAAAAGACTGTTTTTTGGAGTAACAATTGGCTAGGACATGGACCACTGAAAAACTTGTTTCCATATTTATATAGATTGGTCAATGACTCTAATGTGACTCTTGGAGATTCCTAGAATCATCAAGGATGGAACTTATTCTTCAGAAGTCTATTGAATGATTGGGAAATAAGGAGGGTCACCGAGCTATTACAAATTTTGGGAGAATTCAAAGGTACAAATAATACACCATATTCACTCACTTGGAATGGCAATACTAGTAAAAAGTTCACTGTAAAGGCTGCGTATCAGTTATTATCAGCAAATGGCAACACAAATTCAGGATGGCCTTGGAAATCCATTTTGAAAATGAAAGCTCCTTTCAAAGTGGTGTGTTTCTCTTGGTTGGTTGCCAGAAAAACATGTTTGACACATGAAAACCTCCTAAAAAGAGGTTTCTAGATTACTTCTAGGTGTTATCTTTGTCAAGAGGACTCTGAAACTATAAATCACCTTTTTTCTTCACTGTAAGGTAATTGATACTTTGTGGCAACTTTTTTTGAATTTGGCTGGCATTAAATGGGTCATGCCTGGTAATACCATAGATTTGATAAGCTGCTGGAACTATGCAATAAGAAATAGAAGTCAGCTGGAATGGTGGAGCATGGTCCCCACCTGCATCTGGTGGACTATATGGAGAGAAAGAAATGCAAGGTGTTTTGAAGACAAAATCAGCTCTCTACAGAAAATTAAGATCAATTGTTTTATGAATTTTTGTTTTTGTTGTAAAGGATCATATGTAGATGATGCAGAATCTCTTGTAGAATTTTTTGATTCCTTGTAAGTATAAGACTTATTGGAATTGTAAATATTATTACCAATACCATCTTGGTGTATGATGAATATAATGTTACCTTTCTCAAAAGAAAAAAAAAAGAATCCTTCAGGTGAACTATTGATTAAGATGGAAAACCTCACGGTACTTACATGAAACTTTATCCAACTAATCCACTTTCTCTCAAACCCCATTTGTTGCAGAATACTCAACAAAAAAACCCAATTCACATGATCATAGGCTTTTTCTATGTCAAGCTTGCATAATATACTTGGCTTTTTATTTTTTACCCTAGAGTCTATATGTTCGTTTGCAATCAACACATCATCTATGATCTGCCTCCCCCTTATAAAGGCCATCTGATGTGAGTTTACCAATTATGCATCACCTTTTTTAGTCTTTCACCGAGTAATTTAGAGATTATCTTATAGACGCTACCTATTAGGCTGATAGGTCTCTAAACTCTTTTGCTCCATTCTTTTTTTGTATCAAAGCAATATAAGTAGCATTCATGCTTTTTTCAGAAAAATCCTGGGAATGAAAATTCTGTATTGTAGCCATAATATCATCCTTTAAAATTTCCCAATAGCTTGAGAAAAAACCCATGGTGTACCCATCCGGTCCGAGAGCTCTATCAATAGCACAAAGCTTTATGCAATCAAGAACTTCCTACTCTTCAAATGGTCTTTGCAGTTCTAGCATTTCCTTATCAGAAATTAAAGGGCAACTCCTTATGTTGAAGCCAGGCCTTTAATGCTCTGTTTCAGTATACAAATTCTGGTAATAAGCTAGTATTCCTGCTTTAATTGCCTCTGGCTCCTTGATTTCTTCTCCACCCACCTCCAAATGATCTATGTTACTGTATCTCTTGTGAGCATTAGCCATTCTTTGAAAGAACTTTGTGTTTCTATCTCCCTGCTTCAACCATAAAGCTCGACATCTTTGTCGCCATGCTTTCCTCATTGTTTTGCAAATTCTGCAAATTCCATTAATAGGCTTGCTTTCCTTGACACCTCTTCCTCAATGAGATTTCGTTGCTCTTGAATGACATCTAATTCTGACATTTGTTTCAAAATGTTATTTTTCAGAGTTTCCAAATTCCCATAGGTGGTGCTGCTCCATTCTTTTAATTTTCCTTGGAGTGCTTTCAATTTACAAGCTAAGATGTAATCAGGTCTACCTACAGCCATAAAAGAGGACAACCAACTTTGTGCTTTATCACAAAAACCTTCTGTCTCCAACCATCAGTTCTCAAATTTGAAGTAAGATTTTTTAGAATTCCCAATTACCACACTGTAGAAAGATTGGTGCATGGTCTGACCCACATTTTGGAAGCATTGATTGCTTGATATTCCTAAAAGCCTCTGATGCGGGGCAAATCGAGCCAAGACACTAACCATCAAGAACCAAGCTTGAGACCACAAGGATTGCGAGTCAAGGTCTCCGGGAGTGACTTGAAGATCATACATCGGAGCACCAAGGAAGGAGGAGCGCCCAGCTCAGCTGGGAGGAGCGCCCAGCTCCTAGGAGGAACGCCCAGACTCCTCAGGTTTCAGGTGGAGCGCCTGAGTTCTAGGCGGAGCGCCTAGATTACTCTTGGTCCAGGCGGAGCGCCTGAGTTCTAGGCGGAGCGCCCAGGGTGGAGCGCCCAGCTCTAGGAGGAGCACCCAGTCTTCAAAGGGTTCAGGCGGAGCGCCCAACGCTGAAGCCTTCTTGATTTTTGGAGTGAAGTTCCTATTTTGCCCTTAAGTGGCTTGTATGTATTCATTAGCTTTGGGGGCATTTTAGACATTTCACCTAGCCTTATGAAAAACTGTAAATAGGGACACTTAGCCATTTCTTCCATTAGCTATCATTGAACATAGAATTGTGAAGAGATAATTGAGAGAAGGCCGAGCCTTTCTTGTCGAAGCCTGAGGCTTCGTGTATCTTATACGACTTGGAACCTATGGAGATTCATCGCTACTGTGAAATCTTTGTAAGGTTCGAGTTTCCCTTTCTCCCTTTGGATAATTAAATTCTCGTTTGAATTGTTTATCCGTTCTTTCTTCTAATTCTTGTCTTCCTAGTCTTGAACTTCACGATATCTTTAATATCACGTTATCAAATTTACTTGCTTCCGCTCGTTTATAGTTAGCTTCCGCGTGTTTTACTCCTTATCAGTTGGTATCAGAGCAAGGCTCGGGTTATGTTCTTACAAACCCCCGTTCCTTGTTCAACATGTTAGTATTGTTGTTTTTGTTGTGTTTGTTCTTGAAAATTTGAAGAAAAAGAAAAAAATTAAAAAACTAGAAAACTCAAGAAAATTTGGTAGATCGGGTTGGAATCGAATCCCCAAGTGTTAAAAATTATTAGGGTTTGTTCCTTATTGTATTCCCGTCGTTTTGATACCCATATATCACAATTTGGTGTTACGAATCAAAATCCAAAAAGTTTGAAAATTCTTGAAAATGCTTCAATCTTGAATCGAAGCTTGTTGTTGTTTGTTTGGAGTTGAAAACCATTGGGGATTGGTTCTTATAGTTGTATACACCTTTGGGTATCATTAGTTTTGTGTATCGGGTTGAAATCGAACCAAAAAGTTGGCCAAAAATCTTAAAAACCCGTTGTTGAAAACTGCCGAAATCGTGCTTTAGGCGGAGCGCCTAAGCTTGGGCGGACCGCCCACTTGTTTGGGCAGTGGGGTGAGGCAGGTGGATCTCCTAGCCTTGGGGCGGAGCACCCACCTTCACTGGGCGGAGCGCCCACCCCTGTTTGGGTGCGGAATTATTCCGTTTCGTTTCTTTTTGTGTTCCGTTGGTTTCCTAACTTCTTGGTTAGTGTTTCTAGGGTAATTGGCCTACTCCATTAATACTAATCCTTGAGCGTATTAGGACACTCGTGCGTAGAGGAGATTAGAATTCAAAGAAGAGTCGTGGAACTCCTTTTGGCCTCAAGTGCGCACTTTAAATAGCCGTCTGTATATCGAGTCCCGTTAACTCCATTCCGAACTTTGACTTGAACATACTAGTTGTGATCACCTTGGTTCCCAAGTTATAAGGCCTCGCCTTTGAGTGTTCATATATCGAGTGAAACACGTGAGGGAGTGACTTTTGGGAGGTTAATCTTATGGTATTGCAACAATGTCGGATAATGATGATGGAGTAGATTATGGCTGTTGTGGGGATGATGCGAGTTGTTATCACTCGTATGGTGATGGTGGAGACTATGGTCCCTACGATGGTGATGATGGGCATTGCTATGATGATTCGGTGAACTATGGCTCGTATGAGGATGAAGCGGGTCACTATGATGATCGTGAAGATGAGGAAGACTATGAAGCTCCTGATGATGAATGTGATGATCCTTTTGCTTCTAGTCAAGAATATGAAGATGGTGACGCTTCAAGGTATGAAGATCCTACTTACTCTTCTTGTGAAGAATTTGATATTGATGATAATGACATAGATAGAGTTGATGATGATGTTGAGCATATGGGTTATTCTTATGCATCTTCTCTTAGTGTTGCTAACGGTGTACAAGGGAGTAGTAGTGGACCTTCCATTAGTATGGGAGGCGGTGGTGGTTGTTCCGTGGGAATGAAGAAGCTTGCATCTCCTAGGTACGCTAAGCGACCTAAGGCTTCTAATTCCCATGAGGAGGTTGGTTTGAGAAATGGTGTTTCTTTTGCTACAAAGGGGTTGTATGCCATGAGGGGCGTGTATGGTTGTAGTAGGAGTAGTACTTTGGGCTATGGAACCAAGGTGAGAGGCACTTATGGGTTCCATGGCAAGGTTCCTTCCTCGACTTCCAACAACATTTCTAATGTTGGGAGAGTGACGGGAAGTGGAGATTGTTCTAGTGGTGTTGCCACTAGTGGAGGGATAAGGAAGACCCAAGTTGTCGGAGTTGACACTTGTGGGCATTCAAGTTCTCACTTGGATGCCAATCTACAAAACTTGGGTAGACGTAGGTTCGTTGTTGAGGTGGATGGTATTGGAGGATACTTGCTCAAGATTGGTGATATCGATGCCAATTGTATTAGCACCTCCTTGGTTGATAGGCTTAGGATACCATGCCATAAGCTAGAACATCCTTATGAGTATGATGGAGTGTGGGTTTTTAAGGAGGCTCGGGTACTCATATCTCATAGGAACTATAAATGCTATGTGTGGTGTGATGTGTATCCCATGCGTCATGTTGATGTGTGGATAGGTGACCGGTGGTTGGAGGGGAAGAAGGTACAATATAGTGTGGTGAAGGATGCGTATCTTGTGGGCGTAGGGCAAAGAGTTTATGACTTTGTGCCTTACCGGGCGAAGAGCCTAGTGCCTACTAGTTCACCTTCTTTGGCTAGACAAAGGAGCAAGGATCGAGAACTTCATTCCATGGGAAACAATGTGCAAACAAGAAGTCCTATAAACACAAGCAATGGTGGGACTAGTTCTACAAATGAGTTGACAAATTTCAACAAGGTGAGCCCGAAGCCACTTCCAAAGCCGAGTGATTCACCAATGAAGAAGAAGGAGACATCAAGTGATGAGTCTCCAAGTCCTAGATTCCGGGTTGATGTAAAATATCCACCTACTCCGGCCATGGGTATTCTTGGGCCTCGTCCCAACTCACCCGAATTTGAGAGACAAAAGATAGAGAGGAGTAAGGGAGCGACCGGTGACAACTCTCGAGTAGAAAAAAGAGAGGTTGTGTTGAGTGATGTGAGTGGGTTGTCACCAACCGAATCTACACCCGACCTTGGAAAAAAAATGAGGGAAAAGAAAGAGGGAAAAAGAAAAATTGAGAGTGAGGACACCCCTTATTCTAACCTTAACCCTTTATCTTTTTCTTCTATGTGCTTGAATTCTTTTGTAGGAAATCTTGGAGGCAAACCAATGGAGTCTCAACCATGTTCCAAGATGGAAAGACAAGGTGAAGGAGATGCCGAATGTGAGCTACAAGGTGGAGACATTCATGACACCTCAACGGTATGTGTTAGTTCTTCCCTCCTTGAGCATGATACTTCCTTGTCTTGTGATGTTGTTAAATGTCACAATTGGGGTTTTGAATAAAACGACCTTTTGATTTTTCATTTTTTTCCGTTTTCATATTGAAAAAGTAATAAGAATGAGAGGTGTTTGTCGTGGGTCCTTTACTTTCATTACATCGATGTGGATTGCCTCTTTACCAAATATATGCGGATCCAATCACGATCTTATATACTTATATAATCTTATATACTTATATATAAGAAGAACAAAAGATCAAGAACTCTAGGCTAGTTGATGATTTGCATGCCTATAATGTGTTTGCAACTAGTGTAGAGCCTTTGGGTCAACTTGTGTGTGAAAATGAACCACTAGTTGAGAGGATTGGAAAGCCACATCATGATGTGAGCTCGGTTTTCATTGAACCTCTCTTTAGTGAAAATGTCAAAGTTGACCTTATTTGTGAACCTTGTTATGACACCCCACCCATGTTTGATAAAGGAGAAGATGAATTGCATGATTATCCTATTCTTCCCTTTGATTGTTTATTTGATAGTGGTGGTTTCTTGTGTCGTAGTGAGGAAGGTTGTAACCTTGAGGAGTCTCTTGAGAACGAGATAGATCGACTTGTGTTCGATGACTCCTCAAGTTTAGATGTGTTCTCTAGTTTGAGGACTTCACCTTTGCTTGCTAATGAACTTGAGAAGTGTGCCTATACTAATCCTTTGTATGAGGGCAACTTCAATGAAAATAGTGAATTGTACCAAACTAGAGTAGAGTGTGAGTTAGCGCCTCCATGGATTGGAATGCCTAACTCTATAGATAATCCTTTGTTTGAGACCTCCCTTGGGAGTTTGTCTAGCGGCGAGGGTTGTCTTGGAGGGAAATTTGGAGGTGAGGAGGTACCTCTCGGTGTGTGTAAGAGTGCTTCTAAGAAGGAGAGTGGAGTATTCGATGCTAGTTGTGAATTGAACTATTTAACTTACTCCATCCCATATGTTGAGCACACCTTGAGTGTTGAGCATGCCAAAGCTGATGTGTCATATTGTGATAAAATTGATTTGAAGGCTTGGTGTGTTGATAGTAAGCTTAGCGGTCATAGGACATTTGATTGCTACATGCGTACCCTTGATCTCTTTGCTTGTGATGATTTTGAGTGCTTGTTCTTGTTGAGCCAAGAATTTGTTGTCTCCTTTGGAGACATAAGCTTCTTAATGGGTATTGATACTTGGCTCTATCACAAGAGTGTGTTTTCCACACCACTTGCACTTATTCTTGTTAAGCTAACCTACTTGTGAAGTAGGAAACTTTGGTTGTGCTTGTTTTGAATGTAGGTTTTGATGGTTTGATTTCGAGGACGAAATCCTTTCAAGAAGAGGAGGATGATGCGGGGCAAATCGAGCCAAGACACTAACCATCAAGAACCAAGCTTGAGAGCACAAGGATTGCGAGTCAAGGTCTCCGGGAGCGACTTGAAGATCATGCATCGGAGCACCAAGGAAGGTGGAGCGCCCAGCTCAGCCGGGAGGAGCGCCCAGCTCCTAGGAGGAGCGCCCAGACTCCTCAGGTTTCAGGCGGAGCGCCTAGATTACTCTTGGTCCAGGCGGAGCGCCCAGGGTGGAGCGCCCAGTCTTCAAAGGGTTCAGGCGGAGCGCCCAGATTCCAGGCGAAGCGCCCAACGCTGAAGCCTTCTTGATTTTTGGAGTGAAGTTCCTATTTTGCCCTTAAGTGGCTTGTATGTATTAATTAGCTTTGGGGCATTTTAGACATTTCACCTAGCCTTATGAAAAACTATAAATAGAAACACTTATCCATTTCTTCCATTAGCTATCATTAAACATAGAATTGTGAAGAGAGAATTGAGAGAAGGCCGAGCCTTTCTTGTCGAAGCCCGAGGCTTCATGTATCTTGTACGACTTGGAACCTATGGAGATTCATCGCTAGTGTGAAATCCTTGTAAGGTTCGAGTTTCACTTTCTCCCTTTGGATAATTAAATTCTTGTTTGATTTTTTTATCCGTTCTTTCTTCTAATTCTTGTCTTCCTAGTCTTGAACTTCACGATATCTTTGATATCACGTTATCAAATTTACTTTCTTCCGCTCGTTTTTAGTTAGCTTCCGCGTGTTTTACCCCTTATCAGCCTCATCCCACTCTGCTGAAATAAGGAACCTATCGAGTCTAGAATGACTGCCTCCCCTGGCCCAAGTGTAATTTCCCCTTTGTAATTGCAAATTAGCTAGTTCCATATCATCTATACAATCAGAAAACTCAGTCATTGCTCTTGATAACCTGCTGCAATTCTTTTTTCAGAAGGAAATCTGTGTTAAAATCTCCACACACAACCCAAGGTCCATCACACCCTCCTCTGGTTGCCCCTATTTCCCACCATACTTCTTGCCTTTCCTTCTTGCAGTTTGGTGCATAAACCCTCGTTGAGTGCCATGAAAATCTTTGTGTTGGAGCTTCAAATTTGCAGGATATAGTATGCTTCTCAATGTTAATTATTTCCCCCTTCCGGACCCTGCTATCCCACATCACTAGGATCCCTCCCCTGGTTCCACTTGCCTCCAAATTACTATATCTCACCCATCTATTCCCCCACAATTGTTTCACTATAACGGAAACATCCCCTTCAATCTTTGTCTCTTGAAGACAGTAAATGTCTGCCTTCCACTTAAAAGCAAAATTTTAATAACCTTTCTTTTTTCCGTACAATTAAGTCCCCCCACATTCCATGATATGATGTCTATCTTCATTATCCCTCTATCACAACCTTAAAGTTAGATAGTAAGTGTTTATTTCATATATAATTTTGTATAGTATTATACTGATATTGCTTGAAGTGTTTAGTTATTTTCCTTGTCATGGAACTATGTCTGATGTGAATAACTTTCTTATTATTGTTTTTTCTTTCTTTGTTATTTACTAGTCTCGGTGATAATTTCACCAGGTCCTGTTCATGCTGCAGTTCGAAGGAGTGCAGCTTCCGGAACTAAAATTCAAATGTCTAACGGTAAAACTGCCGATAACAAAGTTTAATTTGTATGGAGTGGCAAGCCTTTTGCGGGCCTCGACTCACGTTGAGACACTGAACATAGACAGGAACGCTTGCGTAACTTCCCACATCTTTTGCTTTTTTTGATACATCTCTTCATCTTTTGATTTATTAACATCCCTCCTTTACCTCCCCATACAGTAAATTTTGTAGAGGAGAACACAAATATAACTAGTTAGTTGTTGTCACTATAAAGTTTCATATTTATCTGGTTAGGACGTTCTATTCTTTCCTTGATAGAATGACACTCTGAAAGGTAAAAGGATAGCTGGCAAAGTCAATCTCATTCATTCTTCGCTTGGTTTACCTTATCTACGACTCTTTTAGATCTAAAAATTGTTGTCATAATCAATTGATGAGAACTATATTTGTGGTTTTCTGATTTGTGCAATATAAGTTTCCTTAAGCATCGGACATGTATTTTGTTATTTCCCATGATTACACCACTTTACTGTTTTAAGGACCAGTTCCTTAAAATGTGTTCCTTTACTAAACTATATGCGGAATAAAAACTGTAAGTAAATGAACACCAGATATTAGCGTGGAAAAACCCCTGGACTCGGGATCAAAAAATCACGACCTACTTCTTAAGTATGATTTCAACTTCACTATGTAAAAAGATCCACTTGGTTACAAGACTCATTCTTACTAACCTAGGACTAACTCTAATCCTTTAGTGATCTTTCTCACGATCAGTGAAGTTGTGTCAAGTCCACGACTTGAACCAGAAAGTTACAACTCAATTATTGGTTACTGCAGTTGAACTAAGACTTGAACTTTTACAAGACTCAATCTAAGGAACAGGTTCTAACTTAGTTCTACTATAGGTAACTGATTACACAAATAAGCTAATGACTCTTTTAAGCTTTGCTCGATGCTCTCTGTATTTGTGCATGCTTCTATGGCTGATATACTCCACGTTTTATAACTTCAGCAGCCAAGAAGTCTTGATCAATTAGAACTCCAAAGCTCCCATGAGTTTGAGTCCTAATTGGATTCTTCTATTTAGAATCTGGATCTTCTATCCTTTATCCTTTAGTTATGCAATCTTTTCGTATCTGTTTAGACCTGCATAATTATCAAGATAAAGATTAGGTTTAGGATAATTAATAATATCTCAACTTAAACGATTTTGCATGAATTATCTATTTAGCTGCAGTGATTCAAAGGAACAGGTCCTTTGAATCCGTTCCTTAATCATCAGTCAAAACTCCAAGCTTATCCAAGCTAACATTTTTCCCCTTTTTGATGATGACAAATTCATAAGCATAGCTGCATATCCTTAATGTCCTGAATTACAACTTAAGCTCAAAAAATAGTCAGTATAGACTTACTTATCATTAAGGACCAGATTTTTAATTAGGTATAAGTTCACGTAAAATCAGACTTACTCTTCCCCCTTTTGGCATCATTGAAAAGGTTGCATAAAAAATATAACTCAAGTGTTAGAATTAATCAGCACATGGCCATTGAGGCAACTCAAAATACAAACATAAATCAGATTAAAGCAACTGCAAAATAATGATATTAGTCATCAAAGTCAATTCATCATTAATCATAATGTTAAACGAGGGGATACAAGCAAGTACTACAGAATTATTCAAAGACTAGAGAAGGAAAAGATTAAGGCACTAGACTAGGCTAAATCCCACTGGACAAAAGATGGCTTATGGCTAAGGTGGTCGGGATGTGGAAGGACCAGGTCCCTGAGACTTGTTAAGCAACTCAAACATCTGCTTGAGCATTCCCTCATTGGTCTCCTTTGCCTTTATGGCCTCTGCCTTCAAGTAATTCTTCTCCTCTTCCAACCTTGTTATTTCAGCAGCCTGAATAGAAACCTGTTGCCTAAGTGCCCTTACCTTGTTGTTCAAAGGCTGCCTCCCAACACCAGCCTGTGGAGGATCAGCCTGAACAGGCAAATCACAACTAATCAGTGTGGCACAACCAAATTTTTCTTTCTTAGTAGCCTTCACTACCCCTTCCAAGGGAATCTTCAATTTTGCAAACACATCAGTTAAGATAAACCCAAACGGCAAGGAATACTTTCTCTTCCCAGCTATCACCCTTTTTATCAGGTGGATCATAAAACTGGGCCAGTTGATCTGCTTTTCAGTGTCCAACAGTTCCATAAGGACCAGGTCCATGAAACTGGCAATTCTTCTTTTCTCCTTCCTTGGCATTGCAATCTTGTTCACAAACTCGAACAACACTTGATGTTGTGGGTGCATCTCACTTTTCTGCACATCCCTGGGTTTTTCTTTCCCTTCATTCTCAGCAAACTTCCTAGTGATTTCCTGATAAGGCTCAAAACTAATACGCGGAAAGTAAAGATAGAGAGCGAGACACAACTCGAACTCCCTACAAAGTAACCCCGGGGAACTTGTCCCGAGATACCCTCGTATCGGTGTCAAGAAGGACCTACACTATGCAACCACCCTCGAGTCACACTCGGGACTCGCAAGTACAATGATCGGGTTTTCGGTTCAAGACTCGACTAGGTTCCACTAGTGAATTCAAGCAACCAAGACAAAGGGTTCTCCAAACAAGAGATAGATTCTTTTCATCATTCATAAAATTCAAGGTAAACTAAGGTTTGAAGAGGTTTGTGAAGTATTTATAGACTTCACTTACATGTAATGAAAGCTCAAAAATATCCCTAAAGTGAGTTAAAACAATAAAGGCCTCGTAGGGCTATAGTTGTCCAAAACATAGCAATAAACTAGGAATTCCCGCACCCTTCAGCATAGTAGGCGCCCCACTAGGCGCCCAGCCCTGTGGAGTAGGCGGTCAGCCTACTTGGAGTGGGCGGCCAGCCCCTTTGGAGTAGGCGGTCCGCCCGTTTTACAGAGGCGGTCCGCCTGGTGGAGATCCAGAGAGTGAGCAAAAAGTAGGCGGTCCGCCTAGTTGAGTAGGCGGTCCGCCCGTTCCTGTGGCTTCTTGTTTTGCTTCCAAATGTGCTCCGGATGCCTCTTCAAGTGGCCTAAGTGATCCACCATCCATAGCACTCAAAAGCATGGTCTTCCAGCTACTCTCGGACCCTTCATCCATGTCTCTCCAAATCAAGTAAAGATGGGTGTCTTGAATCAACCTTGCTTGACTCCTAGTGAACGGCCTTGAGGTATGCCCCGCATCATCCTCCCCTTCTTGGGAAGGTTTCGTCCTCTAAACCATGGCTTCCTCCTCTCCGGCATCACCATCTCCTACATCACAAGGGATCAAGTCAGTCACATTAAAAGTATTAGACACATTGTACTTACCGGGTAGATCAATCACATAGGCATTGTTGTTGATCTTGGAAAGCACTTGAAAAGGTCCATCTCCACGGGGTGCCAACTTCCCTTTCCTTAGGTTTGGAAACCTCTCTTTTCGGAAGTGCACCCATACCCAATCACCCTTCTTGAGCTCAAGCTTCTTACTTCCCTTGTTCTTTTTGGAAGCAACCTTTGCATAGGCCTCCTCCAAGTTCTTCTTGGCTTTAGCATGAAGTTCAACCATAGCCTTTGCTCGGCTTTTCCCTTCAAAATTAACAACCATTTCCCTTGGCAAAGGGGTTAGATCAAGGGGAATCAAGGGATTAAAACCATTCACACATTCAAATGGAGTCATGCCAATCAAGCTATGCAATGTACGATTGTAGGCAAAATCCATGAGAGGAAGTTTATCAACCCATGTCCCGGCCTTACCTCGGGTCATGGCCCTTAGAAGAGCACCCAAAGTTCGGTTTACCACCTCGGTTTGCCCATCCGTTTGTGGGTGGTGGGACGTAGAGAACAAGAGCTTGGTGCCAAGGGCACCCCACAAACTTCTCCAAAAGTGGCTTAGGAACTTGGAGTCCCTATCACTTACAATGGTTTGAGGCACACCATGCAATTTCAAGACATTGTCAATGAACAAGGAGGCAACATGTTGTGCATCATCACACTTCTTGCACGGAATGAAGTGCGCCATTTTGGAGAACCTATCCACGACAACATAAATGCTATCATGGCCCCCGCCTAGACCGTGGTAACCCCATCACAAAATCCATTGATATATCAACCCACGGACTAGTAGGCACGGGGAGAGGAGTATACAAACCATGGGGGTTAGCCTTAGATTTCGCATGCTTGCACTCAAGGCAATTTTTGCAAAGCTTTTCAACTTGGACCCCCATCTTTGGCCAATGGAATTGTTCCATGAGAATGGCCAAGGTCTTTTTTCTCCCAAAGTGTCCCATCAAGCCCCCACAATGAGCTTCACGAATCAACAATTTCCTCCAAGAGGACTCGGGAACACACACTTTACCATTTTTAAAGATATATCCATTAACCCATTGGTATTTTTCAACCCTTTTCCCCTTTTCAAGAGCTTCATGAATGCTCTTTAGCTTAGGGTCATGAGCATACATCAATTTAATGCTCTCAAAACCCATGAGCTTGGAGGCTAAGGTGGTGGCTAGAGCAAACTTTCTCGAAAGCGCATCATCCACAACATTGTCTTTCCCTTTCTTGTATTGGATCACATAGGGAAAAGACTCAATGAATTCAACCCACTTTTCATGTCTCTTATTGAGCTTCTCTTGGCCTCTCAAATGCTTGAGTGACTCATGGTCACTCTTGATTACAAACTCACGAGGTAAAAGATAGTGTTGCCAATGGGCAACGGCTCTCACAAGGGCATACAATTCCTTGTCATATGTAGAATAGTTCAAGGAGGCCCCTTTCAACTTCTCACTAAAGTAGGCGATGGGTTTGCTATCTTGCATTAAAACACCACCAATTCCCACCCCCGAGGCATCACATTCAACCTCAAATGCCTTTCCGAAGTCGGGCAATTGCAATAGAGGGGCGGTACTTAACCTACCTTTCAACTCATGGAAGGCCTTCTCTTGAGGCTCTCCCCAAACAAAAGGTTGGTCTTTCTTCACCAATTCGGTGAGTAGAGCGGCAATGGAGCTAAAGTCCTTCACAAATCGCCTATAAAAGCTTGCGAGACCATGAAAGCTCCTCACTTGAGTCACGGTAGTAGGAGTAGGCCAATCACGTATGGCCTCTACCTTAGACTCATCCACCTCCACTCCTTGGGCACTCACAACAAACCCAAGGAAGACTACCTTCTCAACACCAAAGGCGCACTTTTTAAAATTAGCATAGAGCTTTTCGGCTCTCAACTTTTCAAGCACTAGCCTAAGGTCATCAACATGGTCGTCTATTGATTTGCTATAGATCAATATATCGTCAAAATAGACGACCACAAACTTGTTGATGAATGGCTTTAGAACATGGTTCATTAGCCTCATGAAAGTGCTAGGTGCATTGGAGAGCCCAAAGGGCATCACCAACCATTCATAGAGACCAAACTTGGTCTTGAATGTGGTCTTCCATTCATCACCGGGTTTCATCCGGATTTGATGGTAGCCGGACCTAAGGTCAATTTTGCTAAACACACATGAACCACTCAATTCATCTAACATATCATCAAGTCGGGGAATAGGATGACGGTACTTTACCGTTATTTTGTTCACGGCCCGACAATCGACGCACATCCTCCAAGTGCCATCCTTTTTGGGAACAAGGATCACGGGTACGGCACAAGGACTCAAGCTCTCCCTCACCAAGCCTTTAGTGAGCAATTCATCAACTTGCTTTTGCAATTCTCTTGTATCCTCCGGATTGCTCCTATAAGCCGGCTTGTTTGGGATTTGGGATCCCGGGACAAAGTCTATTTGATGTTCAATGCCCCTCAAAGGAGGCAATCCATCCGGCATTTCATCCGGGAACATGTCCCCTAAATCCTTCAAGACATTCTCAAACACACTAGGCAAAGGGTTAGAAGAAAAATCATAATTAGAGTTTAGGATCATACCTTTGTGCACTAGGCATAGGAGAAATTTGGTGCCATCATTTCCTTTCAAGACCTCGCCCGGTTGTATCATGGCACAAATGCCACCGGTAGATGAAGAAGGTGGGATTGCCACCATGCTTTTGGACAAAGGGCTAGTCTCAATGATTGACTTGGCCTTTGCCACCTCCCTCAACTCCCTCATCCTAGTGTAGTCATCACTCACTTGTTTGGGAGTTAGGGGCTTCAACACAAATTTCCTCCCTTCATGTTGGAGCGTGTAAGTGTTGACACGCCCGTTATGAACCGCTTGTCGATAAAATTACCAAGGCCTTCCAAAGAGAAGGTGGCAAGCTTGCATGGGCACAACATCGAACAAGTGTTCATCAACATAACTACCCATTTTGAACTTGATCATTGCTTGCTTCACTACCTTCAACTCCCCACATTCACTTAGCCATTGCAATCGATAGGGCTTGGGATGTTTCACAGTAGGCAATTTCAATTGGGTTATAAGGGATTGACTCACAACATTAGTACAACTTCCGGAGTCAATGATCATAGAGCACACAACACCCTTAACACGACACCTAGCATGGAATAGATTTTCTCTTTGCAAGGCTTCACCATCCTCAACAATCATAGCTCCTAAGCTCCTCCTCACAACTAGGAAAGTATGAGGTACCTCATCCTCCACCGTATCATCTTGATCATCCTCCTCTACTCCCTCATCTCCCTCTACTCCCTCATCTCCCTCCGGCTCACTTTCTTGCTCATAAGCACTATCACCAACAACAACCATGGTCCTCTTTGTAGGACATTCCTTAGCAAAGTGTCCATACCCCTTGCATTTGTGACATTGAATGGAAGAAGAAGTAGGAGTATTCAATTGGGTTTTAGAGTTACCTCCCACATTGGGTGGGTACTTCTCAAACGGCTTCTTCACATCTTTGCTAGCGCTTGCTCCGCTAGGGCCACTCGCATCTGTGAATCTTGCATTGGGAGTAGGATTTTTCCAATCCTTTTGCTTGGTCATGGAAGTAGAAGTGTTACTCTTGTAACGGTTGGATTTCTCTTTGTCAAGCCATTGCTCGGCTTGAATAGCGGCATCAAGGACTTCTTGAAGTGAAAGATAAGCATGCAATCTCAATTGTGAAGCTATGCCATAGCTCAAACCATTCATGAAACGGATCACGGCTTGCTCCTCATCTTCGGTGTCCATATCCAAGGCCATTCGAGTTCTTTCAAACTCATCATAATATTCATGCACCGTCTTGACACCTTGCTTCAACTCATAAAGTTTCTTGAGTTGTTCTTGACGATATCTAGGAGTGATGTACTTGATACTCATGATACCCTTCAAGTCATTCCAACCCACATTCACGGGGATTCCCGCTCTTCTCCTTGATCTCTTGACGGATTCCCGCCAAGTAGATGCATAGGACTCAAAGGATGATATAGCATAAGTACCCTTCTTGTCATCGGTCATGTCATTGGTGTCAAACAACCTTTCCATTTGTAGCACCCATTCAATATAAGCACTCGGATCACAATTTCCCTTAAAGATTGGGAGATTAAGCTTCACACTATTGAGGTTGGTGTTGTCATGACCCCCACGGAATGGCTCTGGTTGGCCCCCATAGTGATCTTCATTCACACCATACTCCCTCCTCGCATTCCCTCCAACATATCCCATAGGTGGCCCTCGACCTCGGCCCCTACCACGATCCATATTTCGACCCCAATTCATACCTCGCCTTGGTTGAAAGTGATCATCAAACCCATACATATCATCACCATAGTCGGCTTCCTCCCCTTCTTGAGCTTCTTCGACTTGCTCAAGAGGTTGCACGTTTCAGATGGGTCTTGGTAGTGGGATGTTTCTTGGGGGATTATCCAAGATACGGGGAATGCCCGTTCGTTCAATTCTTTCTCGATCCTCCTTTACCCGTTGTTGATTGAGCAATTCAATGACATGGCTTACTTGTTCCGGGGTAAAGTTAGGAGTACTTGAGACTTCCACTTGGGCACTCGGGGCCCCTTTTTCGACTTGGACACTCGGGGTCCCTTTCTCGGAGGGGACATTAGAAGTCCCTTGCTCAAGTAGAGCACTAGAGTTCACCCGCTCGAGGCTTTCAATCCTCAAGTGCATACTATCCAATTTGGCGAGGATAGTAGCAAGGGCACTCTTTGTAAAATCATCTCCTTCGGAAGACATTGTACCTACACAAGTAACAAACGTTAGAAAACAACCTCACACGCTCCCTCACAAGTTTTCACTCAGATCCCTCGTTTAGTGGTGATGGCTATTTCACTCTTGCTTGAACTCAAAGCTTCACGAAGTTGAATAGTAAACCTAAACTTAACCACTCGACTCAAAAGCCAAATGCACTCCGGGGTGAGTGGAGTTGATAGGACTCTATCGGAACGTTAAGCTTTTTAAGTGCGGACTTGAGTCAAAAGAGACTACGAGTCTTCTTTGAATTCTAGTCTCCGGTCTAGGCTTGAGTGTTCCTATTAGCTTAGAAGGACTAGAACAACTCAAGTAGGTACGATTACTCGAGGAAGTACTAGTTAGAAGTAATGCGATCAAAGAAACAAGAAATCCTACGAAAAACTACCCGAAACCACGCCCAACAGAAGTAGGAGCCCCACCTGTTTGGACTAGGTGGTCCGCCTGGTTCCCCTGCAGTGGAGAGTAGGCGGTCAGCCTACTCTAGTAGGCGCCCCGCCTCTGTAAAGTCCAGAGAGCACACAAAAAACAGGCGGTCCGCCCGTTTCACTAGGCGCCCCGCCTACTGCAGGTTTCAGCACAGTTTCAAATACGATTTTCTTGGTTTTGCACCCAAAAGTTAATCAATCCACACGTTGTTTTAGCAATTCAAAGGTACCCCAATGTTGTTTCAATCACAAAGAACCAACCCCAACAACTTTAATCAAACCCCAATCAAAAACAAGCAATTTACCATGTTCATCAACTTCAAGCTTAGGGTTTCAAATTTTAAAATTTTCAAGGGGTTTCAAATTTTCAACTCTTGTGTTTCTACTCCAAATTTGATGCTTAGGGTACCAAAAGAACGGGTTTCCAATAAGGAACAAACCCCAATATCAATCACTCAATGGGTCCATCAAACCAAGAATCCATGATCATATTTTTTTTTTGTGTTTTCTTCTTTTTCTTCAATAACAAACAAGAACCTAATATCGAAACCAACCTAGGCACGAAGAATCAAGGGTTGGGGGTTTGTAGAAACAAAACCCGAGCCTTGCTCTGATACCAAGATGATAAGGATCAAAACTAATACGCGGAAAGTAAAGATAGAGAACGAGACACAACTCGAACTCCCTACGAAGTAACCCCGGGGAACTTGTCCCGAGATACCCTCGTATCGGTGTCAAGAAGGACCTACACTATGCAACCACCCTCGAGTCACACTCGGGACTCGCAAGTAGAATGATCGGGTTTTTCGGTTCAAGACTCAACTAGGTTCCACTAGTGAATTCAAGCAACCAAGACAAAGGGTTCTCCAAACAAGAGATAGATTCTTTTCATCATTCATAAAATTCAAGGTAAACTAAGGTTTGAAGAGGTTTGTGAAGTATTTATAGACTTCACTTACATGTAATGAAAGCTCAAAAATACCCCTAAAGTGGGTTAAAACAATAAAGGCCTCGTAGGGCTATAGTTGTCCAAAACATAGCAATAAACTAGGAATTCCCGCACCCTTCAGCATAGTAGGCGCCCCACTAGGCGCCCAGCCCTGTGGAGTAGGCGGTCAGCCTACTTGGAGTGGGCGGCCAGCCCCTTTGGAGTAGGCGGTCCACCCGTTTTACAGAGGCGGTCCGCCTGGTGGAGATCCAGAGAGTGAGCATAAAGTAGGCGGTCCGCCTAGTTGAGTAGGCGGTCCGCCCGTTCCTGTGGCTTCTTGTTTTGCTTCCAAATGTGCTCCGGATGCCTCTTCAAGTGGCCTAAGTGATCCACCATCCATAGCACTCAAAAGCATGATCTTCCGGCTACTCTCGGACCCTTCATCCATGTCTCTCCAAATCAAGTAAAGATGGGTGTCTTGAATCAACCTTGCTTGACTCCTAGTGAACGGCCTTGAGGTATGCCCCGCATCATTTCCAAATCAGTTGGCAAGTTTTTCAAGTCAGGCCATACCTTATTGACATAACTGTCATACCCAGTAAAAGAAATCCCCAACAGTTCACCAAGTTCCCTGGTATCAAACATAATCACATTTTTATTAACAGTGGTAGTAATCCTGTCATCTTTGATGGAACAGTTCTTGTAGAACTCTTGCACCATCCCCTTTGCACATCTGCCAGAAATCTGAAGGACCATGTCCCTCCATCCCTGAGCATGCAGTTTTTGCAGCAACCATAGCATTCGTTCTTCTTGTACATCAGACAATACTCTTCCCTTCAACACTTTCCTAGTAAGCATGTCATCATGAACACAATGGACAGCTTCATCTCCCTCAGCTTCACAGTCACTTTCATCCCCAGCAAAGGACTCATCACTATCACTAGCAGAACTTTCAGTCATAACAGTTCTTTTAGAGGACCTGGTCCTCTTAGCAGACTTTTCTGCAGCTTTCACAGAACTTCTTGTTACTCGTCTTTGAGTCACTTTTCTTTTCTTCGACTGAGGCACACTCTCCTCAGCTTCTGCCATCTCATCATCTTCACCAATACCATCTATCTCCTCCACTTCTTCCTCTTCAACAGGGTCAACAACCTGTTTTCCTTTCCCTTTTCTGCTTCTTTCTAAAGCAGCAGCTAAGTGTTCATCAGCAGCTTTAGCAGCACTTCTTGTCCTCTTAACCCCAGAAACAGGGGTTGAGACAGAAGGAACAGGTCCTTTTGCCTTGGAGGAACTTTCTCCTTTCTTCTTAATTCCTGGCTTGTAGCTGTCCCCAATTTTCTTTAACTTAGCAGCAATTTCAGCAGTCACTTGGTCATCAATGGGTCCCTTTCTAGCTAATTTTCTTTTCAGACTCCTAATGTTGATCAATTCCACCAAAGGCCTATCACTATCACTTATAGCTTCATCAACATCTATAACATCCTCCATGGGTGCTCTAAAAGCAGCCTCTGGAGACCCCGATGACCCATGCATGGGTGCTTCCAACCTCTTAACTGTTTCTTCTTCCCCCTCAAGAACAGCCTCAGACCCCTCTCCATTTTCCTCCTCATCTATCACAACATTCAAAGGATAGGTAAAACTTACCTGATACTGATACAGAACCATAGCTCGTGACAAATCCTCAACCTGCTCAATAATTGATTCAGCCGTGGGAACTGGTCCTTCCCCCTGAATTTCAGGTTCAGGCACTTCTGGGATTATTTCAGGAATTTCAGAGTTTAGGTCAGTGGTATCCATGGGTGAAGGAGGGTTGAGATTTTTTGGTTGTTCAGTTGTGGGTGCTGTTGAAGAATTTTCAGGAGAAAGAGACATTCTAGCAATTCGAATTAAGAGATAATTGATTATTCTTTCTGAAATTTTGAGAATTCAGTTTGTGAGCAAAGTAAAAGAATAATGGGGGAGAAGGAGTGTATTTATAGGATGAATTAGGTAGTAGAAATAGAGTAGGAATCGATCGCAATTACCTCAGCACAACATGCAACCGTTATGGACTCTTGGGAGTCTTCCGGAGAAATAGAGCCGTTGGACTGTCAAGTTACCTTTTCAGAGTGGGAACTGTTCCTCCGATGGGACTCTTATGCAATTTGGATATGGTTAGGAAACTTAGTGGGATTTATCCTAATTACAAGTTACATATAGCCTTTGCACTTCTAAATTAACTAAATAATAACGAGTACATACCTGATTTTAACACGAAAATTCAGTGTCCTTCCAATTTGCAACATTTTTGATCATCTGAAATTCTAAGAGCATAAGGGTAACATCATTCAATTTTAGCAACTCTAAATAAGAAGTATGGCATAAGAGTATTTAAGTATTAAGCTGGACTGAATCATTCATAATGGCTTGAATAAAATTTATTTTAAGTGCAATTTTCTAGCCAATTATGAAGTAGAGCATTGATGATTTTATGTGAATTTAATCATCCCTAATTCCAACCTATTTCTTTCAAAATCATCTCTTCCTAGAGCTTTTGTAAAAATGTCAGCAATTTGCTTTTCAGTGGGACAAAATGCTATGGTGATCAAACCTTTTTCATAGTTGTCTCTTAGGAAATGATGTCTTATATCAATGTGTTTAGTCCTTTTGTGATGCACTGGATTTTTTGTCATATTAATAGCACTAGTGTTATCACAATAGATAGGAACAGTTCCTACATCAACACCAAAATCCTGTAATTGTTGTTTGATCCATAACAATTGTGAACAACATGAAGCAGTTGCCACATATTCAGCCTCAGTAGTGGAAAGTGCCACTGAATTTTGTTTCTTGGTTCCCCAAGAAACCAAACACTCACCAAGAAAATGTGTCATACCTGAGGTACTTTTTCTATCAACAAGGAAACCTGCATAGTCAGCATCAGTATATCCAACAAGATTAAAACTACCACCTTTTGGATACCAAAGTCCCAAGGGACCTGTTCCTTTCAGATACCTCAATATTCTCTTAACAGCTTTCAAATGAGATTCCTTAGGGTCTGATTGAAACCTAGCACACAAGCCAACACTGAACACAATATCAGGTCTACTAGCAGTTAGATAAAGTAGAGAACCTATCATACCCCTATACAATTTTTGATCAACTGATATTCCATGTTCATCAAGATCCAATTTTGTGGCAGTGGCAATAGGTGTGTCAATTTCCTTAGCATTATCCATATCAAATCTTTTAAGTAATTCCTTAACATACTTTTGTTGATGGATCATAGTTCCATTTGAGGTTTGCTTAATTTGTAAACCCAAAAAGAAATTGAGTTCACCCATCATGCTCATCTCAAACTCACTCCCCATCAAGTTTGCAAATTCCTTACTTAAATTTTCACAAGTAGCACCTAAGATTATATCATCTAACATAGATTTGAATAATTAAGAGATGCTTACCTTTTTCTTTCAAAAATAATGTACTATCAATTTTACCTCTCTTGTATCCATGCTGGAGTAGAAATTTTGATAGCCTTTCATACCATGCTCTTGGTGCCTGCTTGAACCCATACAAGGCCTTGTCCAACTTTTACACATGTTCAGGGAACTGTTCATTTTCAAAACCTGGAGGTTGCTTGACATACACTTCGTCTTTCAAGTAACCATTCAGAAATGCACTCTTAACATCCATTTGATGTAGAGTAAATTCCATGTATGTAGCAAAGGCTATAAGAAGTCTTATTGCTTCCACTCTTGCAACTGGAGCAAAAGTCTCATCATAGTCGATACCCTCCTCTTGACTATATCCCTGAACAACTAGCCTGGCCTTATTTCTTGTTACCATGCCATCCTCATCGAGTTTGTTTCTGAAAACCCATTTTGTTCCAATTATGGACCTGTTCCTTGGCTTGGGTTCCAGATGCCAAACTTGACTCCTTTGGAATTGATTCAATTCTTCCTGCATAGCATTAATCCAATCTGCATCCTTCAGTGCTTCTCACACATTTTTGGGTTCCACAAGAGATAGGAAAGCACTAAAAGCACACAGATTATGATTTTTGACTGCTGATCTAGTTTGAATCCCAGCAGTCTTATCTGAGATTATTTGATCCACAGGATGTGACCCTTGATACTTGTAAGGCTTGGGTGTCAATCCATTGTCAGAAGTCCTCTGCTGAGGAACAGTTCCTGATAGAGTAGCACTACCAGTTTGTGAGGTGGAACCATCATTTGTTCCCCCTGTTTCAGTGCCACTCTTCTCAGTTCTGTCCTGAGGAACAGTTCCTTGCAGTTCACTTCTCATATCTAGAGTCTGCATTTGTGGATTAAGTTCAAAATCTTTCAGCATTCCAATTTCTTCATCCTCCTGTACCTGTTCTTGAGTAAGACTGTCAGTTTCATCAAATTTAACATGCATGCTTTCTTCAATTTTCAATGTTTTCTTGTTAAACACCCTATAAGATTTACTATTTAAAGAATAACCAACAAATATTCCCTCATCACTTCTAGGATCAAATTTTCCTAAGGCATCTTTCTCATTGTTATGTATAAAACATTTGCAACCAAAAGCCCTAAGATGAGAGATATTGAGTTTTCTTCCCTTAAGCAATTCATATGGGGTCTTTTATATTAATGGCCTTGTCATACATCTATTTATTATGTAGCATGCAGTATTAATAGCCTCAACCCAAAAGTTTTGTGGAAGATTTCCAGATATTAACATAGTCCTTGCCATTTCCTCTAGAGTCCTATTTTTCCTTTCCACTACACCATTTTGTTGTGGAGTTCTAGGTGAAGAAAAATTATGATTAATGCCATTTTCATTACAGAAATTGAAAAATATATGATTTCCAAGTTCAGTTCCATGATCCGACCTAATGGCAACAATATGATTATCTAGAGTTCTTTGAGCTTTCTCATTAAAAATTGAAATGCATTAAATGCTTCTTCTTTAGATGCAAGAAATATAGTCCATATAAATCTAGAGTAATCATCAACCAATACCATAACATACTTCTTACCTCCACGACTCATTGTTCTCATTGGACCACATAAATCCATATGGACCAGTTCCAAACGTTTAGTGGTACTTACCTGTTTCTTCGGTTTGAAGGAGGATTTTACCTGCTTCCCCCTGGCACATGCTTCACATACTTTTTCATCATTAAACTTGATGTTAGGAAGACCTATTGCCAAGTCCTTGGACACAAGTTTGTTCAATATGTGAAAGACTGTCATGTCCTAGTCTTTTGTTCTATAGGAGGGGATCATTTTGCACCACACTTAAGCAACTCAAGCTTCCATCAGATAGTGTCAGCAAGTCTACTTTGTAGATGTTTCCATGCCTATTTCCCATTATCAAAGGAAACACTTCCTTCTTGAAAGGCTGAGAGTGAAAGGAACAGTTCCTTATGTCCTGTCATATGCCTTGAGCAACCACTGTCCATGTACCATTTGTGGTTTATCTCCTTCACTCTAGCCTGCAAAAGAAAACTAGGGGTTAATTTTAAGAACCCAAACTCCTTTCGTTTAGAAAAAGGATGAATCAGATCTCTCCTAGCCCAAAATGGTAATGGTTTCTTTGTGTGAACAGTTTTCCTTTTTACAGAATGTTGAACAGGCTTATAGGACCTATTATTCTGTTTCACAGAATTTTGAACAGGTTTATAGGACCTGTTCCTCTGGGCAGCCCTTTTTAAAGATTGACAATTTTCTTTCCGGTGACCAGTGTTCCACAATGAGTGCATAGCCAGTTTTCAGGAAGTGATAAGTACTTACTCTTTGGATCCCATTTGGATGAAGACTGTGCTTTCATGAATCCAATACCCTTCCTGTTACTACTATGATTTTCTTGTAACCATTCTAATGCTTCAGAAGACTTGTTCCTACAGTTTTTCTTAGTTCCATTTTTGTTTTAACCAAGTCTTCTTCCAAAGATCTTATCTTCTCATCTTTTTTACACAGTTCATCAACTGTGACTTTTAATTTTTCTTCAGCAATGATCTGATGAGAATTAGCAATACCTTTACCTTTTTCAACTGTTTTAACATTTTCTAATTCCTGAACAGTTGATTCAAGTGTGAGGACCTGTTCCTCAAGCATGCTAATCTTTCTTTTCAGAAAATCATTTTTAATTATTTCCTCTTTGCATTCTGCTTCTAAACAATCAATTTCATCATGCAGTTGATGATTGCCATCCCTTAGAGATTTAAATTCATTTAGCACAGTATGAAATACTTTAACCAATTTCTCTCTAGACATGTTTTTTACATCTTGTTTAAGTTTAGAAACAAATACCTCAGCATCTTCTTCATTTTCTGAATCTCCAAGAGCCATTAGAGCAAGATCCTCATCCAGATCATCATCAGTTATTTCGTCTTCACTGTCTTGCCATCCTGCAACCATTGCTTTGGGATTTTCACTTTTCTTATGGACCTGTTCCCTAGCCTTTTTCATTTCCTCAATGAATCTCTTCCTCCATTCTCCTTCTATAATTGGACATTTACTGATGTAGTGCTCCGAGCTTCTACATTTGTGGCATTCTCCAGCCTGTTTCATGTTAGAAGACCTACCCTGTCCACTAATTGTCTTTTTCTTAATCAAATATTTCTGAACACTTTTAGCGATAAGGACCAGTTTCTTATCATCAATAATCTTATCAGCAGCAGTCAAGGCTAGGTTAGGTTCAGTTTTAACTGGTACTCCTATGTTTTTAACCTTTTTCCTTAGTTCATAAGTCTTTAAATTGCCTATAAGCTCATCTAAGGATAGAGTGGTTAAATCTTTGCTTGCTATGATAGCACAAGCTTTGATCTCCCAAGAATCTGGAAGAACCCTAGTTAGAATCTTTTCTACTCTATCTTCCACAGTTAAAACTCTTCCCAAAGAGATAAGTTCAGAAGCAATGACATTAAATCTAGTATACATTTCAGAGATTGACTCTTCTTCTTTCATTTACATTTCAGAGATTGACTCTTCTTCTTTCATTTTAAAACTTTCATATTCAGCATAAAGAAGTGTACCTCTAGACCTTTTTACCTGACTTGTTCCTTCGTGTGCAACTTGTAGAGCATCCCAAATCTCCTTTGCAGTGGCATACCCTCTGATTCTAGTGCATTCGTCAGGACTAAGTCCACCAACAAGCCACTTCCTAGCTTTTGCATTCTTTTCCCATTGCTTTATGTCTTCAGCATTGCATTCCTTCCTGGTTTTGGGAACATCGTTTCCCTCAGCATCCTTCTTCATTGGGATCATGGGACCTTCAGTTACTATGTCCCATAATTCATAGTCCTCTGCTTGAAGATGATCACGCATCCTTTCCTTCCACCATGAATATTATTTCCCATTAAGAAAATGAGCTCTAACCATTGACTGACCCTCACTGTTCTCTCGTGATGTACTCATCTAATCCTAGGTGTTAGCCTTTTCAAGGATAACCCGCTCTGATACCAAATGTTATTTCCCACGATTACATCACTTTACTGTTTTAAGGACCAGTTCCTTAAAATGTGTTCCTTTACTAAACTATATGCGGAATAAAAACTGTAAGTAAATGAACACCAGATATTAGCATGAAAAAAATCCTTGATTCGGGATAAAAAAACTACGACCTACTTCTCAAGTAGGATTTCAACTTCACTATGTAAAAAGAACCACTTGGTTACAAGACTCTTTCTTACTAACCTAGGACTAACTCTAATCCTTTAGTGATCTTTCTCACGATCAGTGAAGTTGTGTCAAGTCCACGACTTGAACCAGAAAGTTACAACTCAATTATTGCTTACTACAGTTGAACTAAGACTTGAACTTTTACAAGACTCAATTTAAGGAACAGGTTCTAACTTAGTTCCATTGTAGGTAACTGATTACACAAGTAAGCTAATGACTCTTTTAAGCTTTGCTCGATGCTCTCTGTATTTGTGCATGCTTCTATGGCTGATATGCTCCACGTTTTATAGCTCCAGCAGCCAAGAAGTCTTGATCAGTTAGAACTCCAAAGCTCCCATGAGTTTGAGTCCTAATTGGATTCTTCTCTTTAGAATCCGGATCTTCTATCCTTTATCATTTAGTTATGCAATCTTTTCGTATCTGTTTAGACCTGCATAATTATCAAGATAAACATTAGGTTTAGAATAATTAATAATATCTCAACTTAAACGGTTTTGCATGAATTATCTATTTAGCTGCAGTGATTCAACGGAACAGATCCTTTGAATCCGTTCCTTAATCATCAGTCAAAACTCCAAGCTTATCCAAGCTAACATATTTGATCCTGATTATATTGTCTTCTCCAGGTTTTTTGGCGGCGCTGCCGCTATGACGAAAGTTATTTTTGCAAAGGAGACTATATCAATCTAGAGAGTTGGATTTCAAACTGTGCATTTCCTAGTCTCAAGCGTGTTAATATTATGTGTTACCGTGGGATGTGTTGGAGGGAGCGCTATGATAAGCTTTTTGAACTTTTATTAAAGAAAGCAATGGTTTTGGAGAGGTTCGTTATCATGTCAAAGAGCATCAAATGCTTCAACTGTTCAGAGAACTGTGTCCCCCCATATTTGTCACAATTGACTGCGAAATTGTCAAGTTGTCCGAGACCCACCAGCAATTTTATGATGATTCTCCATGAGTTAGATTTCATTGCTTAGAATGAAGATGGTTCTTTTTCTCAGGAAACCATAAATGTTGCTTCATAATTTATTTTTGATTTACTGCTGATGAGAATAAGTATCCTAAGTGTTCTTTTTGTGCATGCATGAGTTCTGAATGCTTGGTGTCCGACGAACCGTTGGTTCGTTGCACTCAAGTCATTGAACCTGTCGTTGAAATTTTCTTCCAATATTTGGACCTGTCAAAACGGGCAGATCCAAAAACTACCATCTTTCTGCTTTTTAGGCTCATGAAATTTTGTTATCGTAATCCTTTTCAAATAGCATCAAAATTCTATTATTCATGATGGTTCCCTTTGAAATGATTGGTGATGGTTCCTTGTTTTGGCTTTTCCTTGAAGAAGAGTACTATCTTTTTATCTCAAATTATTGTAATTTTCAATGCTCCTGATTGCTTTTCCTTGAGGAAAGTCATATGATAGTGACTAATCTGATCTTTCTGTTTGATCTCCCTCATATCTTCATCAATCAGGTAGATTTGAGCTGGCTAGCATAGCTTTGTAGGGGTTGCAAAAGTCTGTGGAACATAACTTTCTTCTAAAATGGGACCCGAAAGAGTACCAGAGGTTCCTTTTGATTTAAGTCCCCCTGTTCTGTATGAGGTTAACACCAGTGAACACTGTTCTGTATATCTTGAGGTTTCCTACTTTCATTGAATGAGATTATTCTGTATGAGATTAACCACGGTGAACATTTTCCTACTTACACGTATGCTCTACTTGTATTGGATCCTCCCTGCTTGGAGAAAAGCCTTTTTCTAAATAACATTTATGCATTCCACATAATCAACCTTCTCCACTTAATCAACAATATTTTCACTGATGTTCTTTTGTCCAGAACTTCTATTCTTTCAGCTTCAATTTGATACTATTCATTCTCAGATCAGATTCATATTTTCCTTGCCCGTCATCATCATTTCTTCATCTTCTTCATTTGTAGCTTCTTCACTTTGTTCCTTATTATGCTCTTCTTTTTAATACACACTTTATCTTTCCTGTGTCCTTACTGTATCTCTGCATTTTCATATTCTTCAGTAGTGTTATTCAAGCAGATGTCTGCTTCTTAGATTGCGAGGTGCAAACAAGAATCTGATAAAAGGTGAAACTAAATCCTAGTAATTACGTTTTGCTGAGGATTTATTCAAACATAAAGTTCACTTTATGACGCTTTATACTATTATTTTGGTGGACCGGCCAGCGTTGATTTCTCACAATATGATCAAATAGTGAGGTTTGTAACATTAATGGTAAAGCAACTGCACTGTTAAAATTGGTGTATAGTTTAAGCAACTGCAATGAAAACATTGGCGTGAAATTTAAGTGCAGCAGTTCAAATTGCATACCGTGGATCTGAACTTTTGAAGTTCAAAATTGTTGCAAGTGTACTTTAGAATTTAGATCATTGGTGAAGTTAGTTAGAACTATTGCACCTGAACATCATGCCAATATTACAGTTGAAGGAGGAGAAGAAAGTCGTTGAGTGTTTAGCTTGTGTGATACTTTCCGATAAAAAAGAGAATTGTTAGCTTGGAAAGCTTGGAGTTTTGACTGATGACTGAGGAACGGATTCAAAGGACCTGTTCCTTTGAATTACTGAAGCAGAATAGATAATTCATGCAAAATCATTTGATTGAGATATTATTATTTATCCTAATACTGACGTGTATCTTGATAATTATGCAGGGCTAATCAGATACGAAAAGATTGCATAATCCTAAAGGATAAAGGATTTGGATTCAAGAAGGTAGAATCCAATTAGGATTCAAAGTCAAGGGAGCTTTGGAATTCTAATTCATTGGGACTTCTTGGCTGCTGGAAACTATAAAACGAGCAGACTATCAGCCATAGAAGTTGTACACAAATAGAGAGAGCATCGAGCAAAAGCTGAGAAGGATTATTAGCTTATTTGTGTAATCATTAGCTACAGTAGAACTAAGTAAGAACCTGTTCCTTAGATTGAGTCTTGTAAAAGTTCAAGTCTTAGTTCAATTGTAGTAAGCAAAAATCGAGTTGTAAACTGTGTAGTTCAAGTCGTGGACTTGACACAACTTCACTGATCGTGAGAAAGATCACTAAAGGATTAGAGTTAGTCCTAGGTTAGTAAGAGTGAGTCTTGTAACCAAGTGGGTCTTTTTACATAGTGAAGTTGAAATCCTACTTGAGAAGTAGGTCGTGGTTTTTTGATCCCGTGTCTAGGGGTTTTTCCACGCTAAAATCTGGTGTTCAATTACTTACAGTTTTTATTCCGCACATCGTAGAGTAAAGGAACACATTTTAAGGAACTGGTCCTTAAAACAGTAAAGTGGTGTATTCGTGGGAAATAACAATTTGGTATCAGAGCAGGTTATCCTTGAAGAGGCTAACACCATAGGATTAGAATGAGTACACCACAAGAAAACTCCGAGGGTCAGTCCACTGTTAGGCCACCATTGTTCAATGATGTTGCAGGTAAGGAAATCTGGGATGCATTGCAGGTTGCTCATGAAGGAACCAATCAGGTTAAAAGATCTAGAGGTACACTTCTCTTTGCTGAATATGAAAATTTTAAAATAAGAGAAGGAGAAACAATTTCTAAAATGTACACTAGGTTTAATGCTATTGCAACTGAACTTATCTCTCTTGGAAGAATCTTAACTGTAGAAGAAAGAGTCGAAAAGATCTTGACTAGAGTACTTCCAGATTCTTGGAAAATTAAAGCATGCACTATCATTGAAAGCAAGGATTTTAGTACTCTCTCCTTAGATGAACTTATAGATAATCTAAGAACATATGAACTGAGGAAGAAAGTCAAGAACATAGGAGAATCAGTTAAAACTGAACCTACTTTAGCTTTATCTGTTGCTAACAAATTTGTTGATGATGAGAAGGAACTGGTCCTTATAGCCAGAAATGTCCAAAGATTCCTGAATAAGAAGGGATCTAGTAGACAAGATAGATCTTCTAACATGAAGCAGCGAGGAGAATGCTTCAAATGTGGAAGCATGGAGCACTACATTAGCAAATGCCCAGTCATGGAAGAAGAATGGAGAAAGAAGTATGTTGAAAAGAGATGGAAGGCTAAGGAACAGTTCCGAAAGAAGAATGGAACTCTCAAAGCAATGGTTGCAGGATGGCAAGATAGTAAGGATGAAATATTTGATGATGATCTGGATGAGGATCTTGCTCTAATGGCTCTTGAAGACTCAGACAATGAAGAAGATGCTGATGTATTTATTTCTAAACTTAGACAAGATGTGAAAAGCATGCCTAGAGAGAGATTAGTTAAAGTATTTCATACTGTGTTAAATGAATTTAAATCTCTAAGGGATGGCAATCATCAACTGCATGATGAAATTGATAGTTTAGGAGCAGAATACAAAGAGGTAGCAATTAAAAATGACTCTCTAAAAAGAAAGATTAGCATGCTTGGGGAACAGGTCCTCACACTTGAATCAACTGTTCAGGAACTAGAAAATGAAAAATCAAAAGTTAAAACAGTTGAAAATGGTAAAGGCATTGCTAATTCTCATCAGATCATTTCTGAAGAGAAATTGAAAGTGACAGTTGATGAACTGTACAAGGAAAATGAAAAGATAAGGGCTTTGGAAGAAGACTTGATCAAAACCAAAGATGAACTGGACAAAACTGTTAAATGGAATAAATCCTCTAAAGCATTAGAATGGTTACATGAAAATCATAGGAGTAATAGGAAGGGTATTGGGTTTGTAAAATCTCAGTTATTGCCAAAATGGGGCTCAAAGAGTAAGTACCTAACTCTTTCTGAAAATTGGTTAGGTACACATTGTGGAAACACAGGTCACTTGAAAAGAAAATGTCAATCTTTTGAAAAAGCTACACAAAGGAACAGGTCCTACAAACCTGTCCAAAAATATGTGGCTAAGAAAAGTGTTCACACAAAGAAAGCATTGCCATTCTGGGCTAGGAGAGATTTAATTCACCCTTTTGTTAAAGGAAAGGGACCCAAACTAGTTTGGGTTCCTAAAATTAATCCCTAGTTTTCTTTTGCAGGCTAGAGTGAAGGAGACAAACCAAAAATGGTACATGGACAGTGGTTGCTCAAGACATATGACAGGGCATAAGGAACTGTTCCTTTCACTCTCAGCCTTCCAAGGAGGAAATGTTTCCTTCGGTAATGGTAAGAAAGGGGAAATTATTGGAATTGGAAAGGTAGGTAGGTCTGATTCACACTGTATAGATAATGTATTTCTAGTAGATGGGCTGAAGCATTGCTTATTGAGCATATCTCAATTGTGTGACAAAGGTAGTAATGTTAATTTCTCATCTACTGGATGCACTGTGACTAATCAAGCTTCTGGAGAGGTTATTTTGCAGGGAAACAGATTATGGATATGAGAAGTGAACTGCAAGGAACTGTTCCTCAGGACAGAACTGAGAAGAGTAGCACTGAAACAGGGGGAACAAGTGTTGGTTCCACCTCACAAACTGGTAGTGCTACTCGATCAGGAACTGTTCCTCAGCAGAGGACTTCTGACAATGGATTGACCCCCAAGCCTTACAAGTATCAAGGGTCACATCCTGTGGATCAAATAATCTCAGACAAGAATGCAGGAATTCAAACTAGATCAGCAGTCAAAAATCACAATCTGTGTGCTTTTAGTGCTTTCCTATCTCTTGTTGAACCCAAAAATGTGAAAGAAGCACTGAAGGATGCAGACTGGATAAATGCTATGCAGGAGGAATTGAATCAATTTCAAAGAAGTCAAGTTTGGCATCTGGAACCCAAGCCAAGGAACAGGTCCATAATTGGAACAAAATGGGTTTTCAGAAACAAACTTGATGAGGATGGCATGGTAACAAGGAACAAGGCCAGACTGGTTGTTCAGGGATATAGTCAAGAGGAAGGCATCGACTATGATGAGACTTTTGCTCCAGTTGCAAGATTGGAAGCAATAAGACTTCTTATAGCCTTTGCTACATACATGGATTTTACTCTACATCAAATGGATGTTAAGAGTGCATTTCTGAATGGATACTTGAAAGAAGAAGTGTATGTCAAGCAACCTCCAGGTTTTGAAAGTGAACAGTTCCCTGAACATGTTTACAAGTTGGACAAGGCCTTGTATGGGCTCAAGCAGGCACCAAGAGCATGGTATGAAAGGCTATCAAAATTTCTACTCCAGCATGGATACAAGAGAGGTAAAATTGATAGTACTTTGTTCTTAAAAGAAAAAGGTAAGGATCTCTTAATTGTTCAAATTTATGTAGATGACATAATTTTTGGTGCTACTTGTGAAAATTTAAGTAAAGAATTTGCAAACTTGATGGGGAGTGAATTTGAGATGAGCATGATGGGTGAACTCAACTTCTTTTTGGGTTTACAAATTAAGCAAACCGCAAATGGAACTATGATCCATCAACAAAAGTATGTTAAGGAATTACTTAAAAGATTTGATATGGACAATGCTAAGGGAATTGACACACCTATTGCTACTGCCACAAAATTGGATCTTGATGAACATGGAATATCGGTTGATCAAAAATTGTATAGGGGTATGATAGGTTCCTTACTTTATCTAACTGCTAGTAGACCAGATATAGTGTTCAGTGTTGGTTTGTGTGCTAGATTCCAATCAGATCCTAAGGAATCTCATTTGAAAGCTGTTAAAAGAATATTGAGGTATCTGAAAGGAACAGGTCCCTTGGGACTTTGGTATCCAAAAGGTGGTAATTTTAATCTTGTTGGATATACTGATGCAGATTATGCAGGTTTCCTTGTCGATAGAAAAAGCACCTCAGGTATGGCACATTTTCTTGGTGAGTGTTTGGTTTCTTGGGGAACCAAGAAACAAAATTCAGTGGCACTTTCCACTGGTGAGGCTGAATATGTGGCAGCTGCTTCATGTTGTTCACAGTTGTTATGGATCAAACAACAATTACAGGATTTTGGTGTTGATGTAGGAACTGTTCCTATCTATTGTGATAACACTAGTGCTATTAATATGACAAAAAATCCAGTGCATCACAAAAGGACTAAACACATTGACATAAGACATCATTTCCTAAGAGACAATTATGAAAAAGGTTTGATCACCATAGCATTTTGCCCAACTGAAAAACAAATAGCTGACATTTTTACAAAAGCTCTAGGTAGAGATGATTTTGAAAGAAATAGATTGGAATTAGGGATGATTAAATTCACATAAAATCTTCAATGCTTTGCTTCATAATTGGCTAGAAAATTGCTCTTAAAATGAATTTTATTCAAGTCATTATGAATTATTCAGTCCAGTCTCTATACTTAAATGTATACTCTCATGCTACATATATTATTTAGAGTTGCTAAAATTGAATGATGTTACACTTATGCTCTTAGAATTTCAGATGATCAAAAATTGCAAATTGGAAGGACACTGAATTGTGGTGTTAAAAACAGGTATGTACTCGTAATTATTCAATTAATTTAGGAGTATAAAGGCTATAGGTAACTTGTGTTTAGGATAAAATCCCACTAAGTTTCCTACCCATATCCAAACTGCAAAAGAGTCCCATCGGAGGAACAGTTCCCATTCTGAAAAGGTGTCATACAGCCTAACGGCTCTTTTTCTCCGGGAGACTCCCAAGAGTCCTTAGCCGTTGCATGTTGTGCTGAGGTAAGCTGATCGTCTCCTACTCTAATTGCACTACTTAATTCACTCTATAAATACTCTTCTTCTCCTACATTATTCTTTTACCTTGTTCTTCAATTAAATTAGCAAAATTTCAGAAAGAATTATCAATTATCTTTTGATTAGAATTGCAAACATGTCTCTTTCTTCTGATAATTCTCCATCTGCACCCACTGTTGAACAACCACAAAATCTCAACCCTCCTTCACCCATGGAAATCATCGACCCAAACCCTGAAGTTCCTGAACAAATTCCAGAAATACCTGAACCTGAGATTCAGGGGGAAGGATCAGTTCCCACGGCTGAATCCATTGCTGAGCAGGTTGAGGATCTCTCTCATGCTATGGTGTTGTATCAGTTTAAGGTAAACTACACTCACCCTCTGAATGTTGTTATTGATGAGGAAGAAGAGGGAGAAGGTTCTGAGGCTGCTCTTGAGGGGGAACTCATTAGGAGTTTGGAAGCACCTGTGCATGGGGGGTCAGGGTCGCCAGAGGTTGCTTTTAGAGCACCCATGGAAGATGTTATTGATGTTGAAGAGGCTATTAGTGATAGTGATAGGCCTTTGGTTGATTTGATAAATATTAGGAGTCTGAAAAGGAAATTGGCTAGAAAGGGACCCATTAATGATCATGAGACTGTTGAAATTGCTGCTAAATTGAAGAAGATAAGTGATAGTTATAAGCCTGGAAATAAGAAGAAAGTTGAAAGTTCCTCTAAGGCAAAAGGACCTGTTCCTTCTGCCTCAATCCCTGCATCTGGGGGTAGGAGGACAAGAAGTGCTGCTAAAGCTGCTGATGAACAACTGGCTGCTGCTTTGGAAAAGAGCAGAAAAGGGAAAGGAAAACAGGTAGTTGAGGAAGAAAAGGTGGATGATATTGATGATTTTGATTTGGCTGATTTTTCTGAGGATGATGAGATGGTAGAGGCTGAGGAGGTGGTGCCTCAGTCAAAGAAAAGAAAGGTTCCTGAGAGAAGGGTGACAAGAAGCTCAGTTAAAGCTGTTGAGAAAATTGCTAAGAGGACCAGGTCCTCTAAAAGAGTGGTGGTTTCTGAAGACTCTGCCAGTGACAGTGATGAGTTAGTTGCTGAGGCTGAGAGTGATAGTGATGCTGAAGAAAGTGAGACTGTGCACTGTGTTCATGATGACATGCTGACTAGAAAGGTGTTGAAAGGAAGGGTTATGACTGATGTTCAAGAAGAAGGAATGGTTTGGTTGCTGCAAAAGCTACATGCTCAGGGTTGGAGGGACATGGTCCTTAAGATCTCTGGTAGGTGTGCAAAGGGAATGGTGCAGGAATTCTATAAGAATTGTTCCATCCGAGGTGATCAAATCACTACATCTGTTAATGACAATGTCATCATTTTTGATACAAGGGAACTTGGTGAGTTGCTGGGGATCCCTGCCTCTAGGTATGCTAGTTATGTCAAGACTGTTTGGCCTGACTTGACAAACTTGCCTACTGATCTGGAGATCACTAGGAAGTTTGCTGAGAATGATGGTGAAGAAAAACCCAGGGCAGTGCAAAAGAGTGAGATGCATCCACAGCATCAGGTTTTATTTGAATTTGTGAACAAAGTTGTGATGCCAAGGCAGGAGAAAAGAGGAGTTGCCAGTTTCATGGACCTGGTCCTTATGGAACTGTTGGACACTGAAAAGCAGATCAATTGGCCCAGCTTTATGATCCACCTGATAAAAAGGGTGATTGCTGGGAAGAGAAAACACTCCCTGCCGTTTGGTTTCATTCTGACTGATATTTTTGCCAAGTTAAAGGTTCCCTTGGAAGGGGTTGTGAAAGCTACAAAGAAGGAGAAATTTGGGTGTGCTACCTTGATAAACTGTGACTTGCCGGTTCAGGCTGATCCTCCACAGGCTGGTGTTGGGAGGCAGCCTCTGAACAACAAAGTGAGGGCACTTAGGCAACAAGTTGCTATGCAGGCTGCTGAGATTGCAAGGTTGGAAGAAGAGAGGAATTACTGGAAGGCAGAGGCCTCAAAAGCAAAAGAGACCAATGAGGGAATGCTCAAGCAGATGTTTGATCTCCTTCACAAGTCTCAGGGAACTGGTCCTTCCACATCCTGACCACCTTAGCCCTAGCCTTTAGCCATCTTTTGTCTAGTGGGATCTAGCCTAGCCTAGTGCCTTAGCCTTTATTTTCTTCTTTAGTAGTTGGATAATTTTGTAGTACTTGCTGTATCCCCTGATTATAATATTTGGTTATATGAATTGTCTTGGATGGCTAATATCATTGTTTTGCAGTTGCTTTATTTGAAGTATGTTTGCATTTTGAGTTGCCTCAATGGCTATGTGCTGACTAATTCTAACACTTGGGTTATATTTTTATATGCAACCTTTTCAATGATGCCAAAAGGGGGAAGAGTAAGGCTGATTTTGCATGATTTTATACCTAAGAAAAATCTGTTCCTTAATGATAAATTAATTCTCCAACTGATTGGTGTCTTTTTGAGCTTAAGTTGTACTTCAGGACATTAAGGAGATGAAGCTATGAGTATGAATTTGTCATCATCAAAAAGGGGGAAATTGTTAGCTTGGAAAGCTTGGAGTTTTGACTGATGACTGAGGAACGGATTCAAAGGACCTGTTCCTTTGAATTACTGAAGCAGAATAGATAATTCATGCAAAATCATTTGATTGAGATATTATTATTTATCCTAATACTGACGTGTATCTTGATAATTATGCAGGGCTAATCAGATACGAAAAGATTGCATAATCCTAAAGGATAAAGGATTTGGATTCAAGAAGGTAGAATCCAATTAGGATTCAAAGTCAAGGGAGCTTTGGAATTCTAATTCATTGGGACTTCTTGGCTGCTGGAAACTATAAAACGAGCAGACTATCAGCCATAGAAGTTGTACACAAATAGAGAGAGCATCGAGCAAAAGCTAAGAAGGATTATTAGCTTATTTGTGTAATCATTAGCTACAGTAGAACTAAGTAAGAACATGTTCCTTAGATTGAGTCTTGTAAAAGTTCAAGTCTTAGTTCAATTGTAGTAAGCAAAAATCGAGTTGTAAACTGTGTAGTTCAAGTCGTGGACTTGACACAACTTCACTGATCGTGAGAAAGATCACTAAAGGATTAGAGTTAGTCCTAGGTTAGTAAGAGTGAGTCTTGTAACCAAGTGGGTCTTTTTACATAGTGAAGTTGAAATCCTACTTGAGAAGTAGGTCGTGGTTTTTTGATCCCGTGTCTAGGGGTTTTTCCACGCTAAAATCTGGTGTTCAATTACTTACAGTTTTTATTCCGCACATCGTAGAGTAAAGGAACACATTTTAAGGAACTGGTCCTTAAAACAGTAAAGTGGTGTATTCGTGGGAAATAACAAGAATGCAAGGATTATTTGTAAGGACATGTTTGCTGTTGAAAGATTCTTGAAGAAGTATGAAGATACGACAAAAACTTTCTCACATTCTGTATTTACACCCGATCACATTGCTTTACCATAATCAAACTACTAGAGTACTAGTAATAGATTTGAGATTAATTAAGTAATTAAAATTGTACCTAATAATAAGTACTAAAAGGCACATGTCATGTAACCATTATTTGTTTTTTCTGTTTTGTTTAATTAGAAACATTTAATACAGAGAGCAACAATGGCAGTAGTAATTACAGACAGCGTTAATTAAGGAAGAAGAATACCTCGTGCCTCTGCTCCATCCTTCACAGACAAACTCCGCTGGTCCACCGCTCAGCTCTTGATTTCATTATCCCTGTGAACCCCCCCTTACAAAACTCCCATATTCCCACCAACTTGTCTTTACTCTTCTACCTTTCTCTACCAACTCTCTTACATCCTCTATTATCCATAACAATGCCGTATCTCATTCACAAAGCTCCACTTTTCTTGTCTCTCTTGCTTTTTCACCTCATTTTCTACCCAACAGATGTTCAAGTCCAAGCTCAGCTAGACCACAGCAGTTATCAGCTGATGAATGAAGCTCTAGAATGGCCAGTGACCAAGAATGAAGAAAATTTAAACAGCAGTGAAATTCATATGCAAAGGAGATTACTTCACTGGCATAGTCATTACTACATCTCATACGGTGCATTAAGTGCAAATCGTATTCCATGTCCACCGCGTTCTGGTAGATCTTACTATACACACTACTGTTACAGGATTAGTGGCCCTGTCCATCCTTATTCTAGAGGCTGTTCTGCTATTACTCGGTGCCGGAGATAGAAGTTTTGAGAGAGTACAAGTTTAATGTCTTTGTTCTGTTTGTTATAACTTTCTATTTTTTGCTCATTTTGTTAGTGTCTGTTTGAGCTGGGATTACTTGTTTTATGAATCTTGAACTCAGAAACAGCTAGATCTGTTGCCATATTCTGTGTTTTAAGTAAAAACATTTAAGCTTGTCTGGTTTATAGATTCTTAACTTTCTAAAATTTACTGTGATTTTGCGGTTTTCCTTCACAAGATTCAAATGTTTGGATTCGGAAGATCCTAGTTCTAGATTTTCTGTGTGTTTTGGAAAGAGAAACGTCTCATAGATTTGTATTTTTGTCAAGTACATAACCTTTCATTACGGTCTACGGATGCTACTAAGCATTAGGGAAAGTAAATTTTTGTGTTCCTTCAATTTACTTAATTACTATTTTTCTTTTTATTTTACTCCCATTAGAATATTAAACATGAAATAGAAGTTTCTTAGATTTTCCTGTCATCTTCATCATCTATCTCGCATCTAGAGGGCAAGTTAAAAGAATAAAATGCACTAATCTCTATCTAGTTAGTACTCCCTCCGTCCCAATTTATGTGGCACCATTTCCTTTTTTGTTTGTCCCAAAATAAGTGGCACCTTTTTTTATTTGACAAATATTTAATGCATCATCTTTATTTTACCCTTGTTGGGCCCTACATACTTTTAAACCTACCAACAACTTTTTTATTACTCAAATCTTCTCTCTCTTACTTTTTCAAGGGTAAAATTGATATTTAACAAGGTCAACCTCTATTTTCTTAAACTCCGTGCCCGGTCAAATAGTGCCACATAAATTGGGACGGAGGGAGTAACTTCATTTCAATTCATATGATTTACTTTCCTTTTCTAGTCTAGAAAAAATGACACCTTTTCACATTAATTTTAAATTTCAATATTCCCATTTTATCTTATATCAGCCACATTATATCAGACCTAATACTTTCAAAAGCTCTTGTTTTTCTTAGTGATATTCACAGGCACATAGTAATAAAATGTACGAAATTGGCTAGATTTTTTACGATTTGATTGAGGTTAGTGGCGGATAAATTGTTGCACCGGAGAATTGAAAGGATTAGGTTACTGATATACGAAGAATTTTTTACTCGTGGTGAATAATTTTTAATAAGTTACGTGTTCCTCTTGATTTTACCAAGGATTTTGTAAATGAAGCGATGAGTAACTTATCAATATTTGATGTAGTCGTTGAAGGTGGTTTTTGTACTGGCGTTTGTGGTTCCATCGATAACGAAGAACTATGGCTAAAAAATTGAGTGGTTTCTCTTAGACACCATCTTCATCCACCACCTCATTTTTTCCCAATACATATTTATTGGTATAAATGGCAGGTTTAACTAGAATTCACATGTTTAACTTCATAAAAACTGCTTCTTTTTGGATCAATTGGAAAGATGGATTGTTTTTTGTTTATGCTTTAGTCGTGAATTGTGATAGAAATCGGTAAAAGATGTAGTGGCAGCTACTGGTGGCAAAAATGGCGGAGCAATGGTGGTAGGAATGGTGTTCATGATGGTTATTAAAAAAAATAAAAAAATAAAAGGGAATTTTAAGTTTCTCATGCGCCGGAGGTAAGTGAGAATCACTTTTTTTGCCATGTCAGCAAATTGTGCTCAGATGGCACAAACTTGAAAAGGTTGACGTTGCCAGCAGGTACAAGCCTCAGTTGAAGTACCTAAGTGACTTTTCGTGCTACGTCTAGAGAGCATGTAACCTATTCCGTTTTTTTTTTTTTTTTGGTTAAAAAAAAATTTAAAAAAAGAATGACATGCTATGTCTAATATCAAAAGATTCGAATGATATTTTTGATATGTTATATACATATCAAACTGAGAGTTCTATACCTTCTTAAGCTTTCGCACATAATTAAATTAAGACACATAAAATGTTACCTATCCTCAGTCCTATACCTTCTTAAGCTTTGCATATAATTAATTTAAGACACATAAAATGAATCGAAGGATATAATACCACTTCTTTCCTTGAAGTCAGTCCGGAGCGGGAGCTACTTCTAGAGCAAATTCAGACTATATTTTTGTTGGTTCTACTCATGTCTTTCATAATATTCAGCCATAGGGTTATGTACTGGTGCTTCTTCATTTTGCTATGGGAGAGTGTCAAGACTAATTGGCCCACCTTTACCTACGATTAGGATCTTGAGATTTGTAAGTTCTGAAAAGAGATCAAATCACAACCATAATATATAAAGACAATTATTTTAACTCATTAATACAACCCATTTTAAGTATCAATGCACATGATGAAAGCCAAAAGAAACCAATAACATTAGGTTATTAACTTAACAATGACGCAATTCTTCAAACAAACAAACAAATATATCTACTGTATAGAAGATCGTATAGAATATTACACAAGATAAACTAACATGGCAAAATAATTGTGACATTATCCCTCTGTTCACCTCTCGTAGCTGCTGTAAAATATTGGTTGAACAATTCAATTAAAGCTGTATCAACACCAGCCTGTAGTCTTCACTTTCCAGTCTATTGGAAGTTTTCCAGTGGGAAACAGATAAACCACACCGCCCAAGACATCGTCCAGGGATTGCCACTTAGCTGTTCATCTAGTCTTCTTCATTGACAATAAAGATTGGAAAAGCTCCAAATTTCACCAATTCCAGAACACTATATCAACTATATGTACAATTCTTTAATGGGATGGCAACGTTAAGCTTCTTAAGATCAAGATTAATTAAACAGTCAATGGTCTTGTAAAACTTTGGTTTCACCAATTTACCCAAAACATAAGCTCTTGATTTTAGTATGAAGTTCAATTTCAGAGGCACAGGCTGGGATGTCGTCCCAGTTGGTGTGCTCAAACTTGATCCACTTCCATATAAAGGAATCTTATTCCCTATCAGGGATACAGCTACAGTTCTCTGGCTCTTCCTTGATTGATAGAATTTCTTCACCTATTTAATCCAATTTCACAAAATCGATTAAAATTAGGGAACCATCATTCTTCTTGATTTGACATAAGGTTGAACGCTGGACAGTGGTGGACGCCTATATTGCTCGGATCCTCCGAAAATGCTGCCGGGTGCGTGTTTGGAGGATCCGATACGGGTGCGGGGCATTTTGGAGGATCCGAGCAGCATAGGTGGACGCAAGTTAGGCGTAGCTATTTCTTTAAAACAAACTAAACATTTGTACTAAATTAAGGCATACAAGACAACGTGGATATAGAGAGATGAAAGCGATTAGGCAAAAAGCTAGACGAAAGACTTACTGATCCGGATCCAAGAGTGAGTTCTGTATAGGAGAGATCAATGGGCGATGATGTAACATGAACACCAAAAAATGTTCCGGTGTTACGGTAAAGGAATTTAACGGTAGCATTCATGGAAATCATGTCAGTGGCTACTCCGCTATTGTCAGAACCAGCTTGAATTCCAAAACTGTCAAATTTGATGCTCTGAAAAGACAATACCAAAAATACCCATTTCAATACTCCCTTAAAAGGATCAATCTTTATCTACTTATGTGAGAATAAAAACCTCATTTAGCAAAATCAAAATGGTAGAAAACACATTATATATCTAAAAAGAATGAAACACAATCCAGCAGATACCAATTTCAGTACTCGATTAAAAGGATTAATCTTTATCAAACAAAAACGGAATGGTAAAAAAACATAGCAAACTAAAAACAGATTAAATTTGATGTAAACAGAATCAAACAAATAACCATTTCTTTTTCACATAAAAGGAATCAAATTTTGCAGAAAACACAATCTAAAATACCCATTTCAAAACTCACTTAAAATGATAAATTCTGTCTAATTATGTGGGAGGCAAATGCCCAAGCAAGAAAATCAAATGGTAGAAACCCCTCACACAGTAAACAAAATGGTAGATCCATGTATAGACAATTGAGAATTCAAAGTCAGCAGAATTATAACAACAGCATAGCCACTGTAGGGTGGGGTGTAAGCAGATTTTACCCCTACCTCGAGTGAGGTAGACAGGCAGTTTCCCATAAACCCTTGTCTGAAAGGCAGCAGAAGAAAAGGAAAATGGACTAACCCTCATGATAATCTTGGGCTTCTGAGGACGACTAGCACCCCAAAGAATAAGCGCAAAGAAGGAGAAGAGAACAAAGAAACCAACAACAAATATAACAAAATAACATCTTCTTGGTAAAGGTTTCTTGTACCCATCCTCATCAAGTAACCCTTCTTCCTCAATCACATCACATTCTTTATTCCATGGTTTTTGTCCTTTTTTCCCAGCATCATTTGGTGAGATCTTGCGGGATCCAGGCTTAAGTGAACCTGAAAACCGACTAGAAGAGGATTCACGAGAGTGATGGCCTACTGAATGAGGTGGTGAACCCATAGGACTAAGGATAGGTGTTGAGTGAAATGAGGTTGTTGTGTTTTGACCATCGTGTGAGTCACGAGATGGACTTTGAACATAGTATACTGGTCTACGGTTGTGATCTGGTGATGATGGTGCTATGCTTGTTACCTCTGAATCTGTTTTTGTATGCATTTTCTTTTGGCTTAGAATTGAAGAAAGAAGAAGAAAAGGCAATTAGGCAGCTGCTTGCTTTGTTTGCCTACTCTCTGTGAATGTGTGGGTGGTGAGTGGGGTTTTACACATTATTATTATTATATGTGCCACTTCTTGATTGATTAAAATAAAGGAATTAATCTTCTTACATCCATAATGTCAAATTATTGTACAGTATTATGATTGTTTAGTTAGGGAACTAAGATGTCGTTTGTTTTGAAGATAAATGATGTATTCTTTTCGTCCCAAATTAATTGTCGTTTTAAGATAAATGGTTTGTCCCAAATTAGTATTTTTTTAGGATTTCAAGACTAAATTTATAGTTCTTTCCAACTATACTGTTAATAGTTAAAATAATTCTAAAAAAAAGTTAATAGTCAAACATTAAATAAGGGTAGCATAGTAAAATACATGCCTTATTTAATAGTTTTTTTAATGGGGGTGAAGAAGTTAAAGATGACAACTAAAATGGGACGAAGGGAGTATAAATTAGCGATGCAGGTTTTAGTGGTGTACTCTCTCCGTCTCATTTTATTTGTCTTGTTTTACTTTTACACATCCCTTAAGTAAATATTAATGAGTATGGATTATTGATTATTTATTTATGTTTTCATTGATATTTGAATAATCATAATATTGACTCATAATATTGATAATTGTGGCCTTCAAGAATAATTACTATTTAGAGAAAAATGAGAAAAGTTTAATTAGTTTTGCCTTTGAATTTTGATTTGAGATGAATATTTAATAACCACTACAAATAAAGTAAGATGGGGGCAGTAAATATTACTTCCTCCGTCCCAAATTAGTTGACACTTTAGCAAGATTCATTTGTCCCAAATTAGTTGACGCTTTAGAATTTCAAGACATTTTTTACCAATTCTTTCCAACTATGCACATATTTAATAAAGGAGTATTTCTCAAAAAACTTTAATAGTCTAATATTAGAAATGTGGTTAGCAGGGGCTAAAATAGTAAAATACATATCCTATTTATTGATTTCTTACTGAGCGTGCAAAAGCTGAATGCGTCAACTTGGGACGGAGGGAGTAATTATGAAGAGATTAGTTATGGTGACAATGGAATAGTGTATTGCTAATGTTGAATTATATGCCAAATGCAAAAAGGAAACCAAACTTTGCACCGCTAATGCTTGTTTTTATGCAGGTATTATTAGATATAACCAATGAAATAGAAGCACCCCTAATATACAGAGATTGAAGTGAAAATTTTTTTTATACTCTAAGCAACTCCTATGGATACTAGAAGGGGGTGAGGGGTTGAATAGTGTCCTTCAATTTTTCGAAGAACCTGACTCTTAGTTCTAGAACTCCATTCTTGTAACACAGTCTCCACTAAACACAAACAGCAATGTAAAAAATACGGTGTTTTTACGTGGAAAACTACTTGCTCAAGTTAGAAAAACCACAACCCACAGTCTGGGATTTTGAAACCAATTCACTAACACAAAAAATCAAGTTTTTGATTGCAAACTCTGTAACCAAAGGGCTACACTCTAGACCCTAACCACTCAACAAAGCTACACTCTAGCTTTACAAAGTAATCACTCTAGCTTCACTTAATACAGTTGCTTCTCACATAAGCAAATAGGTAAAAACAGTTTTAACACGAAACAATGACAACTATAATAAAGAACCTAGATAAAATATCTAAGTTAAACTCTGAAATCTTCAACAGTTCTATTCAGCAGTTAAGTCACTTTGAAAGTTATTGGATCGCCTTGTGATTTCTCTCAACTCTCGTAGTGAATAACTGAATACGGCTGCCTCAATTACTAGCTTTTATAAGGGCTTCGTAACCCTAGTAGTATTCCGCAAGGAAACCTTGTAGATATGACAAGTCAAGATTTCCTGTGATCTTTTCCTTGTTTAGCTCTAACTCTTATTCATACTTCAAATACAGCCACGGCACAATTTCTTTTAGCTGACTAGGATACGCAATAGTTCACGCGCCACTTCTCCTAGTTCTGCATGGATTTGCATTCCATAATCTTTTCGATCAGTCGTGCCATTCTCCGTAAGGACCAAGTTCTTTTCCAGAATACTAGGTCCTTTGTTTGTCACAGTTCAAAACATCCAGCTCAACAAATTCCCCCTTTTTGATGATGACAAACAAATGTTGCTAAAGAACCTGTACAGACAAAACACACCAAAAACACAGAAGCAAAGATATATTTGAAAGATTTTAAAACAGGTGAGTTAGGTCACAAACACCCCAACACAACATTCCTTCTTCCTTCTTTTGGCATCATCGAAAAGATTCAAATCCTGTAAGAACAAGTTAGTACAGTACAGTCTAGAGCACAAGGCAACAAGTCAACCAAATATATTTGAATGAAACTAAGGGCCCAACCAAAAAAAGATATATCATAAAAAAACCCATGAAACAAAGAATTTAAAACCAATCATCCAGGATGTGGCAAACACACAACCCAATAAGTACAGAACTAAAAATCAATTGTCTTAAAAATATGCATCAAAGGATGACAGGAGGGAAGGTAAGGTAAGGATTTGGACAAGGACACATAATGAATTTGGCAGAACTCAGTTCTTCAGGTTGAAGTGCTTGACAAGTGCCTCAATATTTTGAATTTTTGGCCCTTTCTACTACCAACTCGGCCTCATGTTTGTGGCACTCAATCTTTAAGCGATCAATTTCTTGATCCTTCACCTGCAACTGCTTCTTCAGTTCAGCATTTTCTTTATCTACCTCCAGCACATGCTGCTCCAGTTCCTTCACAGCTGCAATGGCTTCATCAGCTCCAAAATCCTCACTTTGCTCAGGCTGCTCTTGCTTAACTGGCATTGGTTTCTTGGATGTCCTCTTCTCCTTGAAGAAATCACAGTTTTTCAGCAAGTTTTGACCAAACATCTGATACAGAGTTGGCTTCTTTCCATCTTCCAAGGGCACTCCAAAATGCTCAAAGACCTGCTGCAAGATGTAGGAATGCACTAAGGAATATGGCTTTTGGTCAGTGTCTGCAATCCTTTTGATATGTCTGATAATCAGACCAGGTAGATTGATCTTTGTTCCCCCATCCAGCAAGTCCATGTAAGTTAAATCAAGAGTACAAGCTTCACTATTTCTCTCCCCTCTAGGTAGCAGGAATCTATGGACAAACTCAAAAAGCAACTGATGTGTAGGTTTGACAACGCTCAACACACACCTCGGCTTGAGGTCTGAACGGTCATCGCAATACAATTTACCCAACTAGGAGTTGGGGTCGAATCCACAAGGAACAAAGTGATGCGATCAAAGTAATAGAGGAACTAAACCTATTTGACTAAGCCAAACTAGGATAACAAGGTAATGGAATGATGTTAACAACTGCAAACTACACTAGGAAAGCAAGTAAAGGTGATCAATGGCCTACTCACAATTAAGGAAGACAAGATTGGAACCTAGGATGCAAATATAGCACGGAGTTTATATATTATGGCCGAGCCGTTCTAATATAATCCCTTGAATCCCCCCGACCTAGAAGGGATTTACCACAACGGCGCTCGTCAAAGCCATAGTTGAGCTTATAAAGCACTACCCATAACCCGAGGAAAGAAGACCTCTTCCGAGCGTAACTTCTTTTAGATGAGTTAGTCTATGACATAGCCTATCAACACAAATCCTCGCTAGCTTCACTATTCTACGCTAACTAATCTCTCCCGAGTCTTTAATTAGTAAAGTAGAGATGTAACTTTAGTGTCATGAGCATTAAAGTTAAGCAACCAAAGCAACAGAAGCTAGATAATTAAATCCAGATATATAAATTCCTAGTTATGAATCATTCATATAATTATATCCAAAGTTACACAACTATCCAAATGTAGCAATACAAATAAAAGAAATAAAGAAAGGGATAAAGAATTGCTCATTAAAGTGCACCCAATCTTCTATCTCCAAGGATTGTTGATGATTCTTGCTCCCAAGTTGGAAAAGTAGCCAAAGATGTATAAAAATGGAGACTACCAAACTATTTATGTGTTGCCCATATAAAATACAATTATTTTCCAAAATTCCCCCTAGGTTAAAATGAAGAAATTCTGATTTTTCGTCAAGTAGCCACCCTGGTACCAAAATTTTACGACGGCCACTTTTTTGCTGTGAGTTTTGTCACTGTTTTGACGCATAACCACTTTTCTGCTGCATTTTGACTGATTAGCCACTTTTCTTCTTTTTCTTCAACTTGGCTTCTTTTTTACTTGTTTCTTCCATAACTCCTCTCCAACATATATAATCTACAAAATACAAAGAAACCATGATAAGTGCACTTATTTCATCAATTTAACACAAAATAGCTCAAGTATAAGTATGTAATGTGTGGTATTTTAGCCACACATCAAGGTTCCATATCCTTCTTCTAAACCTTTCTTTCCTTTCCGAGTCTAGTCTTGCCTGAGAATTTCTTCACTACACTCAGAGGAGTAACACCATCAGTTCTTTTAGGCCAACTTAACGCACCTGCAATAACCCTCAGCAGGAACATCAAGAATGACTCCTAGCTCCTTCCTTCCAAACTCTAGCTACACTCCTTTCACTGCATAGAACACCCTTCTAGCAGCTACTTTGCAATTTATATAGAACTCTCTGATCTCTTCAGCATGTAAGCATCTGTTCTCATTTGCAAAGAGCTTCAGCCAACCTTGATCTTCTACTTTCCTCACCAAGGGTCTCATGTAATGCTCTTCCAGGTCACTCAGTATGCTCCCAGCCAGTACCTGGCGCCTAGCAGAGAAGGCTACCCTGTCAACCTCTTCTTCATCCTCTTTTTTTTTCTTCTTGCCTTCCACTTCACTATCAGTGTCAGAATCATCTGGGTGAACATAATCTCCATCCTCATCACTCTCCACCTTCTCATCAACAACAGTCTCATGCTCCTCTCCTACTACCTTTTTTCCTTGCTTCTTATCAAACTTTGCAAGTTTTTCTACCTACTGTCTCAGAGCAGACCTAGTTGCCACTCTCCTAGGTACTGCCTGCACAGCAGGTTCATCTCCATCTTCATTCTCACCCTGAGAGTCTTCATCACTCTTATCTACCAACCTACTTTGGGACACAACTCTTCCATCTTTCACCAGGCTTTGTTTCACTAACAAAAACTACTTCCTCTTCTTCTATCATCTTCTCATCTTCCTCAGCAAACTTTCTCTTTAAACTTTTCTTTGGTTTTTTCACAACTTTCTCACCACTACCATCATCAGCCTGAATTTCCTTTTCTTTGTTTCCCTCCGAATCAGTCCAATCAAGTTCTGCATCATTAGCTACAACAGGAACTGAGGAAGAATCAGGTTCTTGACTCAATTCCTTCATAGCTTCAACAGAACTAGGTCCTTTACCCACTGGATCTTCCAACACAGACTCTACTTGAACTTTCTCGAGGGGAGAAGCCTCCGAACTAGGTTCGTCGACTGGGCCCTTTTGAGACCCTACAAAATCCTTCTCTCTTAGGCTTTCTAACATGTTTTCAACCACATCAAACCCCACTACCTTGTCAGTAACCTTAGGCACATGGAAACCAGCTCCAGGTTCAAAATTTTCTAACGCAATTTGCACATTCTCCTCAACAACTTTCCTCCTATCAGTTGTGCAACTAGGCTCTACTGTTTCTATAAGTTCGTTCATCTAAACCCTTTAACTAAATTTTCAGTGCTCAATTTTTCAGGGCTTACAACAAAGTCTAAAGCAGTAGAACTAGCTTGGGTCGAATCAGGCCTTATCTCAACTGGTGATGCCGAAGTTGGAGCAGAGGGTTTCACAACGGCTTTCTTGGGAACCTTCTTTCCCACCTTTTTTTGAAATTTCAACCTTGCCTTGGCAAGTCTTTTAGCAAGAGTAGAGGCAGTGGGTTTAAAAGAAGAATCTTTGGAGATGTGGGTTTTTGAGGTTTTCGCCGGTAAAGCATATGATGATTGTGCTTGAGACATTTTGGGGAATTTGATCTTGGAGGTAGCTTTGAAAGGAGAAAATTTTTCTTGTTTCTGCAGTTTTAGAGAGAGAAAGGAAAAATGTAGCGAGGTTCCATTTGTCACAGATGATAATGGGAGAAGGGTGATGAAGGAGACTCAATCTAGGGAGTAAGAAGTAATGATAACACTTAAAAGTGGAACACCTTTTAGAGTTCTTGGGAAAGCGGGAAAGTTTTAGAGTGATGTTTATATGGAATAATAATTAAGACACCTAAGGTGAGTGGGATAAGTTTTAAAATTTAAAAGTGCAACTGAAAAGGAAAATTCTCCTATAAACTTGGACGGTTACACAAACATGGAAGGTTTCTTGATGCACGTTCAAAACAATCAATTCTAGCTACAGTACTTACCATATATAGCTGTATGAATGTACCTGGACACGGTTCCTCATGCTTGTCATGGTTTCTTCTACGTACTCAGTTGGTTCTTCCTTGGGAACTTATTAGAACACTCAAGTAGTACTTAGTTGAACAGGTGTAGTTAGCAAAGTACAAAATTAGACTGAACTATAAGAACTATATCTACAAGCAGAATAGTGAACACTTAACTAGCCAAACCTTGGGAAGCCGGTGCTGGATCATCCATGTATTTTGGTCATCCCTAACTCCAACCCGTTCCTCTCAAATTGAACTTTGTTCAGTGCTTTGGTGAAGATGTCATCAATTTGGTCCTCGATCCTGCAGAATTCATGGTAATTAGACCCTTTTCTACATTATCTCTAAGAAAATGGTGTCTAATATCAATGTGCTTGGTTCTTTTATGTTGGACTGGGTTCTTTGCAATATTCACAGCACTTGTGTTGTCACAGAAAATAGGCACAACTCTACACTTAATTTCAAAGTCCTCCAACTGTTGTTTGATCCACAGCAATTGAGAGCAACATGATGCAACAACTACATACTCAGCTTCTGCAGTAGACAAGGCTACTGAATTCTGCTTCTTTGTAGCCCAAGAAACTAAGCAAGGACCAAAGAAATGTGCCATCCCTGAAGTATTTTTCCTGTCCACCAGGTGACCTGCATAATCAGCATCAGCAAAACCAATCAATTCAAAAGAGCCACCCCTAGGATACCATAGACATAGATCCTGAGTTCCTTTCAAGTATCTCAAAATTCTCTTCACAGCTGTTAGATGAGACTCCTTTGGCTTGGACTGAAATCTAGCACACAGTCTCACACTGTACATAATACCAGGTCGACTAGCTGTGAGATAGAGGAGTGAACCTATAATTCTTCTATATTTTGTCTCATTTGCAGATGGACCTAGTTCATCCATATCCAGCTTTGTTCCAGGAGCAATAGGAGTAGACATTTCTTTTGCTCCTTCCATGTCAAACTTCTTCAACAGCTCCTTGACATACTTCTGTTGATGAATCATAGTTCCTTTAGGGGGTTTGTTTAATCTGCAATCCTAGAAAGAAATTTAGTTCTCCCATCATACTCATTTCGAACTCACTGCCCATCAACTCAGCTAATCCTCTGCATAACTCCTCATCAGTGGCTCCAAATATAATGTCATTAACATATACCTGAACCACCAATAAATCCTATCATTTCTTCTCTAGAAACAGTGTGTTGTTGATTCTTCCTCTTGAGAACCCATTTTTAAGCAAGAACTCTGATAACCTCTCATACCAAGCTCTAGGTGCTTGCTTCAACCCATGGAGAGCCTTATCAAGTTTGTATACATGATCAGGAAATTCACTGTTCAAGAAACCTGGAGGCTGCACCACATAAACTTCTTCATTCAGATATCCATTCAAGAATGCACTCTTCACATCCATCTGATATAATGTAAACTCCATGTATGTAGCAAAGGCAATCAAGATTATTATGGCTTCCATCCTAGCTACTGGTGCAAAGGTCTCATCATAATTAATTCCTTCCTCTTGGCTGTACCCTTGGACTACCAGTCCAGCTTTGTTTCTTGTCACTATACCATATTCATCTAGTTTATTCCTGAACACCCATTTAGTTCCAATGATTGATCTGTCCTTTGGCTTAGGGACTAGATGCCAAAATTTGCTTCTCTCAAACTGATGAAGCTCATCCTGCATAGCTAAGACCCAATCTGGATCTTCCAAGGCTTCCTTTACATTCTTTGGTTCCATAGATGATAGAAAGGCAAAGAATGCACAGAAGTTTTTCAAGGCAGATCTAGTCATTATCCCAGTATCTAACTCAGATAACACATTCTCCAGAGGTGTGAGGTTTGATGTTTCCATGGTCGAGGTTGTATGTGGTGAGAAGACCCTTCAGCGTCAGCTTGAGTGGGTTCTTCCTGATCATTTGATTCATCTTCCTTATCTGCTGTTCCCCCTGAGTTAGATTTCCATCTTCTTTACTAGGTTCTTCCTTTTCTTCTGAGTTCTAAAAGTTACCTGCAGACTCTTTTCGAGCAAGACCAATGGCCTGATCATCAACTTCCTTTTCGGTAATTTCCTTGTCTGACTCGTTAAACACCACATGCATGCTCTTCTCCACCGTTTGGGTCCTTTTATTGAACACTTTATATTCCTTGCTTTTGGTAGAATAACCAAGAATGATTGCCTCATCACTTCTTGCATCAAATTTTCCTAATGGTTCCTTGCCATTGTTGTGGACAAAGCATTTACACCCAAAAGGCCTCAGATGTGCAATGTTCGGTTTTCTTCCTCTGAGAAGTTCATAAGGGGTTTTGTCTAGAATGACCCTTATGGAACACCTGTTCAGCAAGTAACATGCAGTGCTTATAGCTTCAGCCCAGAAGTTTCTTGCAAGACCACTTGATAGTAGCATGGTTCTTGCCATATCCTCTAGATATCTGTTCTTCCTTTCAACTACTACATTTTGCTATGGAGTTCTTGGTGCAGAAAAATTATGATCAATATTCTGTTTCGTACAATACTCAGAAAATTTTGTATTTTCGAATTTCGTACCGTGGTCAGATATGATACTAATCAGTTCCAGACTCAACCTTTTCTGCACAACTCCAGCCCAGTCCTTGAAACTATCAAAAGCTTCATCTTTGGACGCGAGGAATATGGTCCAACTGTACCTTGAGTAATCATCAACAATCACAAACACAAACCTCTTTCCTCCTCTGCTTCTGGCTCTCATTGGTCCACATAGATCCATATGAATTAACTCTTGTGGCTTTGACGTGCTCACCACCTTTAAGGATTTAAAGAATGATTTCACATGTTTCCACTTAACACAAGCATTACACATCTTGATGTCTTCAAATTTCCTGTTTGGCAGCCCACGAACAAGCTCCTTCGAAACCAACTTATTATGCTGTGACAGTAGCATGTCCCATTCTTTTGTACCACAACTGGTTATCACTCTCTTGAACATTTAAGCATGTCAGATTATTTTCAGGAAGTGATCCCAGTGATGCTTTATACACATTATTTACCCTTTTTCCTTTCTAAAGGATAAATTCCGGAATATCGACATGATGGACTAACTCTTTTGGAGTTTTTGGAGTCGCCACCCAATTTAAGGAAAACAGGGAACCAAATTAACAAATACGTGCAAAAACTCCATTTTTATAAAAAAGACGGTCTTTTCAGAGATTCTAAAGGTAAGAGGTTTTATTAATTTCGGAAGAAGGTTTTTAAGGCACTTCCGAAATTCCGTTTAAAAAACGGTTAATCCGACAGGTTTCTAAATATTTACAAGTGCGCTTCTTTCAAAAGAATTATTTAAAATAGTAATAATAATAAGAATAATTAACTGAATAAAAGCTTATTTGCAAAATATTCTTTTACTTGCACGCATTTGCTAAGACGGCCCCAATTTGCAATAAATTAAATAACGACTTCACAATAAAAGGCAATAAACATAAAGTAAAGCGACATACCAAGCAATCAAATATTATTGATAAATAAATATTTTACGTATTTTATTTACATAAATATTTCTAAGGAAAGTAATGCAAAGTTAAAGATAAAACCCGAGAAAATGATCAACTCGCGGGAGCCTTGGATTTTCTAAAATTCATAAGTCTTATTTCTGAATACTCGGGTCCGAATTCAATCCCCAAATGCCTTCAATGCAACGGATTATTCCCATTTGTGAGTTAGCCAAACTCGTCCATAAATTATTCGTGCCAAAATATACCTCGCAAAACAAACAAGTAAAATTGGATTAGTACGATAATAAGGTATAATAATTAAGGAAATAAAATAACAATAATAAAGTAATAATAATGATAATAATAAAAATAAAAATAATAGTAATAATTAAAAAAATATAATATAATAATAATAATAATAATAATAATAATAATAATAATAATAATAATAATAATAATAATAATAATAAAGGGGTTGTTTTGCAAAATTTAGGCTCAGGTTTGTGTGGCGCGTCGAATAGAGGCTCGGGATATTGATACGGCTGCAAACACGGAGCCCGGGCCGGTTGCCACGCCAAGTACCAAATCCACTACTCTATTCAACTTGCTTTGCATTAAAGTGCATTCATCATCGCCTTTTGCTTTAGGGACGCGGGAACGGGACGGTTCAAGTGTAGTATCATGTTCAAATCGATCCCGAGGCCTCTATACGTGTATGTATTTTTTCATTGGCCAGTTACTTGTCTTATGGTTCCATGATCATTAGCAAATCAGAAGCAGCAGTTACTGTAACGAGAAAAGAAAAATGGGCCCTTATGTGCAATTGATTTCAATCATAAGCCCAAATCAACCAAGATCCGATTCCAGTATAGCAGCAGTGAGCGCAAACAACAGAGAAGTTGTAGTCTCCCACAAAAAAAAGTCCAGATCCTCGCAGCAAACAATCAAAGAGAACGAGTCAATAATAATATCAAACACATCATGGCAGTAGAGTAACTACTAGGTGTTAATGGCAACAACAAAAAAAGATAAACAGAGCTAAGGAAAGACTACACCAGAGTAGAATTTTCCGGCGAGCCTGTCAATGAACGAACAGAGCAAACCAGTCGAACGACGATCTGGGTAACGGAAGCCGTGACAAAAACAACAACAAACGAAATCTCTGTGACAAATCACAACAGTAATTGACAGAGCGGAGGAGGGGGGCAACACCAGCGTGATAGCGGCGTCACCGCAAGTCTGATCTCCTCTTAAATTTCAGTCATAGATTAGAGAATGGTGAGACATAGACAATGTTCCTGGTTAACCCATTGCCAGTGGTGGTGATTCGTTCTAACCCCAAACCCGATCCCCATTCTCCCTTGTTTCCGTTCGATCTGGACACCCCCGTCACTGGCTTCCGTTTGCTTTGGTTGTTTGCGCGTGTTCGTGTGTGATGGATGGTGGGGATATTCTGAAAGGGAGAAGGAGAGGAGACGAGGAGAAGGATACGGCCGATGTTAATCTCCAAATGGGTGTAGGGTTTTTGGATAAAAGGAAGATGATGATTAATGGGCTGGGGCTTTTGTGTGTGTGTGATATGGGCTTTGCAGAAATGATCCTAAATTGAAATTTAAGAACAGATTTAGCTCTTTAATTAAATTAAACAACTAATTATATAGTACACTGCAATTGAAGGGATGACTTGCAATTTTGGCCATTTCCCTTTAAAATTAGCTATTTACTTGCAATTTTCAAAATTTAACTTAATTTTAAAATAATTATACATTTAATTAAAATCCGGGACAAAATTGGGTATCAACACTTTCATGACAATTTTTCCACTCTGTAGGTTCTTCACCGTACATCCTACATATGAGAAGCTAACTTCTTTCCTTTGCCACATAGTTGAGAGATACTCAGTAAATTGTATCTGAGACCATCCACACAATATATATTTTCAATTGCTTGATCTAAGGATCTCCCAACTTTTCCAATTCTTACAATTTGACCACTCTTTCCTCCACCGAAGGCTACACTGCCTCCTTGAAATGCTGCGAGTGAGAGAAAGTTCCTTCTGTCTCCAGTCATGTACCTTGAACAACCACTGTCAAGAATCCAGCTTATGTTGTTCACTCTCACTCTAGCCTGCAAAACAAATCAAGGGTTAGTTATAGGAACTCAGACAAGCTTGGGTCCCTTCTTATGTGAAAATGGATGAATCAAATCTTTCTTAGCCCATTCAGATAGAGTAATCCTCTTATTTTTGGTCTTTGCCTTGCTTGCAGCCATGCACCTTTGTTTGTAATGCCAAGTTTTGTCACAGAAGGTGCACTACACGTTACAAGGCAAACTCACATACTTACTCTTGGGATTATATGGAGGCAAAGGTTTCTTGAATCCTAGCCCTTGTTTTCTTTTGTTCTGGTTTTCAAGAACCCAGTTCATTGCTTCAGAGGATTTGTTCCATTTTGTTAATCTGGTAAGCTCATAGTCAGCTTATTCAAACTTTTGTTTGAGAACTTTATTTTTCTCAGTTTCCTGATACAGGATCTCATTTGCTCTCTTGAGCTCATCTTCAAGGAAAGTTTGAACTTCACTGATTACTTGCTTATCATTAACACTTTCCTTTAAATGATTTAATTCAATTTCAAGTTCTGAGATCTTACAGTTTGACACAAGAGCCTGCTCTTTTAGAAGAGCATAATTTCTTCAAGTTCATATTTTGCTCTTGAAAGCCCTTGTATTTTGCTCTTAGATCACTTATATCTTCAGTTAGTTTGTCTTTCTTAGTTTTTACCTTTTCATAACCCTCAATTAAGGTTGCAGTTATTAGAATCAGATTTTCAGTTGAGTATGTGTGCAAATTTTCTTTTAGATCAGAAAGACATACCTCAGCTGAATGAGCAACTTCTTCTCCATCAGTTGCCATGAGGGTTGATTCCTTCTTCTGGTCATCTTCAGTGTAGATCTCCTTCAACTTCTCCCAAATTTCTTTGGCAGACTCGTACTCCAGCACCTTTGCTAGTACATCAGTCGTCATCCCTTTTCTCAAGTACAACACAACTTTGGCATTTGCTTGCAGCCAATCCAAATCTTGAGGATCGAGTTCTTCTACCAACTTTGGACTAAGGATCCATTTGCTACTCTCTTCATAGGTACATGAGGTCCTCGTTCCACAATCAGCCAGAGACTGTAATCCATCGCTTGAAGGAAGACTTTCATTTGTTTCTTCCACCATTTATAACTCGTTCCATTAAACACAGGTGGCTTAAAAGTATCTCTTCCTCTTCTGAACTCCCGTGGATCTTCTCCATCTGAGTTCACACCAGAAAATCCCATCAATGCTAGTGGAGACTCATCCTCAGAATCCTTTTCTTCATCAGACTCACTGTCAGTTTGTCCCCATGTGGCATAGAAGGCTTATTTCTTTTTCCTTCTTTCTGCTCTGAAGTTTGGAGGTTTTCTGAATTTCTTCTTGTCTTTATCATTATATTTTGATGCCTCCTTCTCCTCCTTTGTGGCTCTATTCTTCATCCACTCAATTTCCCACATTGGAAAATCCATAACTGTATGGTCCTTCTTGAAACATTTAAAACACCCCGAGTAATCTGGGTTGTCGACTATGTTCTTTCTACCAGTGTTTTCTTTGTTGTTCCTTTTGAACCCCTTGAACTTTCCCAGATTGAACTTCTGCCTCAAGGCACTGAACACAGCAACTTCAACTGATTGCAAGTCAACGTACTCATCAGATTCCTCAGTTGCTTCAAATGCAAGAGTCTTGTCCTTCTTGGGCAATGCTTTACTCTTTGATTCCTTCATCATTTCATGTATTTTCAAGCTTCAAGCTTGATAGACCTAAGAGGTTTGGACTCAATAATAGCAGTCATTTTGGGTTCCCAGATGTTAGGAAGTACATTCTGAACCTTGTCCACCATTTCGACTTCCGGCAGCTACATATTTAGAGACCTCTTCTCATTTGTGATAATAGTCAGCCTTGTCATCATATCTTGTATTGACTCCTTCTCTTCCATGGTGAACAACTCAAATTGTCTTCTCAAAACTCTTCTCTTGGAATCCTTAACTTCGGTCATTCCTTCATGCGTGACTTCCAGGGCATCCCAAATTTATTTTGCCTTCTTGTAGGATGAGACTCTATTGAACTCTTCAGGACCAAGCCATTGTGGTTCTTTTCAACCATGTTGTAGTCAACCTCATTGAACTCCTCTTTTGTTTTGGGTTCATCTCGAGCAGCAGGTCTTTCGCCAACAACTTTTGTTGGTATCAAATTTCCTTCAGAAACAATTAACCTAAGTTGATAATCTTCCGTACAAATATAGTTCTCCATTATGTTCTTCCACCAAGCATAGTATTACCCATTAAAGTGTGGGGGGCCTCAGAACCGATTGTCCTTCAGTGATAGTAGGTGGTGCACTCATGATCAGATCTTTATCAAGGTGTTAGCCTAAAGCAAGAAGACTTGCTCTGATACCACTTGTTATACTCTAAGCACATCCTATGGACACTAGAAGGGGGGGGGGAGGGGTAGGGGAAGGGTTGAATAGTGTCCTCCAATTTTCGAAGAACCTGACTCTTAGTTCTAGAACTCCGCTCTTGTAACACAGTCTCCACTAAAAACAAACACACACACAAACGGCAATGTAAAGAACACAGTGTTTTTACGTGGAAAACTCCTTGCTCAAGGAAGAAAAACCACGACCCACACTCTGGGATTTTGAAACCAATTCACTAACACAAAAAAGAAAGTTTTTTACTACAGACTCTGTAACCAAGGGGCTACACTCTAGACCCTAACCACTCAACAAAGCTACACTCTAGCTTTATAAAGTAATCACTCAAGCTTCACCTGATACAGTTGCTTCTCACATAAGTAGATAGGTAAAAACAGTTTTAACACGAAACAATGACAACTATAATAAAGAACCTAGATAAAATATCTAAGTTAAACTCTGATATCTTCAACAGTCGTTTTCAGCAGTTATGTCACTTTTAAAGTTATTGGATCGCCTTGTGATTGCTCTCAACTCTCGTAGTGAATAACTGAATATAGCTGCCTCAATTACTAGCTTTTATAAGGGCTTCGTAACCCTAGTAGTATTCCACTAGGAAACTTTGTAGATATTGCAAGTTAAGATTTCCTGCGATCCTTTCCTTGTTTAGCTCCAACTCTTATTAATACTTCAAAGACACAGCCATGACAAAACTTCTTTTAGCTGACTAGGATGCGCAATACTTCATGCGCCACTTCTCCTAGTTCTGCATGGATTTACATTCCATAATCTTTTCGATTAGTCGTGCCCTTCTCCGTAAGGACCAAGTTCTTCTCCAGAATACTAGGTCCTTTGTTTGTCTGTAGAAAGTCTATGAATTCTGGAAAAGTCTTGCCAATTGCCAAGACTTCTTCTTGCGGACTTGCATAGAAAATATCTAGAAGTCTTGGCCATTGCCAAGACTTTCAGTTCTGCTGCAATTAGCATATGGCACAGAATGTTAGTTATTGCCAAGACTTTAAGTCTTGTTGCAAGGGTAAAGTTCTCTGCAACTCTTGGCTTATTGCCAAGAGGTTAAGCTCTGATGCAATCAGCACCCTGAGTAGATTTCTTGGCTAATGCCAAGACTCTATGGCCTGTTGCAAGTGGCAACTTTCAAAGAAAGTCTCTACAATCCTTGGCTTATAGGCAAGAGTTTAAGCTCTGATGCAATGGGAAACTAGGAGAGACTTCATGGCTATTGCCAAGACTTTTAGCCCTCTTGCAGTGGCCAACTTGAGGAGAAAGTCTCTGTAAGTCTTGGTTATTGCCAAGACTTGAAGCTCTGGTACTATGGCCGGCTTGTAGAGACTTTTTTCCTTTTGCCAAGACTTTAAGTCCTGTTACAATAAGGTCCTTGTAGACAAAGTCTCTACAATAGCCAATACTTGCAGCTCTAGTGCAATGGGGGCCTTGTAGACACTTCTTGCCTATTGCGAAGACTTTAAGCCATGTTGCAATGGGGCCTAGAAGACAAAGTCTTTGCAAGTCTTGGCAGCTTTGGTGCAATAGGGGCCTTGTAGACGCTTCTTGCCTATCGCCAAGACTTTAAGACCTGTTGCAATGGGGGCTTCCATACAAAGTCTCTGCAAGTGTTGGCTATTGCCAAGAGTTGCTGCTCTGGTGCAATAGGCACCTAGGAGAGACTTCTTCGCAAGACCTTAAGCCCAGAAAGGGAAACATTTTTACCCATGATCCTGCTTCTATTAAAACGAACTGTGTACGAAATTCTAAGCATATCATTCATCTTGATTATGTGCAGGATTAGCACTATGACAACTCACTGTATTTATATAGCTTATAATGGGAAATAAGATGCAAACAACAAATACATCAACCATGACATAATTTTATACTTGTCAAAGACGATATAAGCTACCACACATTTGGAAAAGAAACTTATAATGCTCTAAATATCAACACTGATGAAAGTGAAGCAAAGATAATATTTCACACGAATCTAGAAAAGTGCAAAGGAATGATGGTAACAAATGATCAAGAACTTCCGACATGCATGTATCTACTGAAGAGTGATGAGAATTTTAGGAAATCCTACTTCACAGTAGAATTTATTGAAAGGACTGACCTCTCAATTAACAACACCACCACCACCCCAAGTACATGCGAATTCTTTGTGAATGAAGCTAGCCATACCATGGTGTTGAATCAAAAGGAAGGGCAATTGATTGACTTTATAGACCGAAATGAAGATGTAATCTCCCTGAATGACCAAGAAAGTGATGATGAATGACAAGAGCTGAGAGAAACCAATGATGAGGTCAGTAGATGCCGAGCTTTTGTGATATCCACTGAATCACAAACAATCATCACCGGCCAACCGGAAACAATAGATATTGAATTAATCACTCCACCACCAACAGTGGAAGAAACAGGATAGCTATCCATAGTAAAAAAGGTAAAGAGAAAGAGAAAACTTCAGATTGAAACAACCATTCTAGGGAGTAATGCATCTATGGATGACATAACTGAAAAATCTATCTTCCAAGACGAACAGAGTATGAAGAAGTCTATGTCTCATTGCAATAACACAAAACATACAGTTCAAGATTGCTAAATCATGCAAGACAAGATATTGGTTGAGGTGTCTTGATACCAATTGCACTTGGCATTTTCATGCATCAAAAATACCAAATTCTATGCTTTTCATGGTGGACAGATTTGAAAAGACACACACATGCTCCATTGACTTCATTAAATCTGACCAGTGGAATGCAACATAAAAAATGATAAGTGACTACATTGTGGAGCTCATACGGAAAAATGATAATGTGATCACACCAAAATTTGTGGTATAGGAAATGAGAAGGAAATTTGGAATTACAATCAACTACCACACAGGATGGCGCTCAATACAACATGCTTGTTCTGAGCTGAGAGGGATACCCGAAGAGAACTATATTATGCTGCCTTCCTATCTACACATGATGAAAGTTAACAAACCTGGAACGTACGTCAACATCAACACAGACAGCGAGAATAGGTATGCAAAGTCTAAAACACTTTTCTTAGAATTGAATTTTCATCTATTGGCAATAAGCGAAGACTTTGTTAGATTCATACACACACCTGCCACATAACTTCCCTTCAAATCTTGGAATTTGACAATACTTTCCCCCCCACCCTGCCACATAATTCCACCACTTCACTAACAAATCTTCTTCTTCCCCATGTAGGTTTAAGTATGCATTCTTTGCGTACGACGCTTCAATATAAGGTTGGAGACAATGCAGGCCGGTAATAATGGTAGACACCATATTTTTACAGGGAAAATATCATGGTGTTCTCATAGTAGCAGTCTCTAAGGATGGAAACAACAATATCTTTCCTTTAGCGTTTGGGATTGTAGATTCGGAAAACAACAACGCCTACAACTGGTTCTTCCATCAGTTACGAATTGTGATAGGGACGTGTGAATAACTCTTCATCCTATTAGACCGCCACCTCTATTGCAAATGCCATCGGTAATGTCTATCCAGACGCATTTATCACATAGAGAAGAATTCGAGGAGCAGATACTACTCAGAAGCGGTCATCTCATATTTCTACAATGCAGAAACCACTTACAATCGCACAGATTTTGATACGTATATGACTAAGATTGAAAATCTTGACAAAAATGCTACAAAAAACATAAAAGAGGAACCACCAGAAAGATGGGCACGCTCATTCTACACCAATAGAAGATACAACATGCTAACAATAAACAATGTCGAGACTATGAATACCGTGCTTGCAAAAGCCAAAAAACGGCCAATAATGGGGTTAATCGACTACATCCAAAACAAGCTACAGAGTTGGTTTTTTGACAGAAAAAGTTAGACACAAGGAACGTATCATGAGCTCACAAGTTAGGCTGGTCAAGAGCTGACCAAAAAGATTCCATTTACCTATAGGATAATAGTAAGTAAAATTTCTTACAAAAACACTCATAAATAAATAATCCTTAGACTCTACATTTGGTTATTACATGTTTATTGACTTCATTCACAGGTTGATCCTATTAGTGATACAAGATTTACTGTAGTAGATGGAGACGATAAGTTTACCGTCGACTTAAAAGAGAGAACATGCAAGTGCTTGCAATATCAAACAGACGAGCTACCATGCACCCAGACATTGCAGCAATAGATAGGAGAAATCTACAGAAGTCTACCTACTGTGCACAGTGCTTCACAAGACATGCTTGGCAAGAAACTTACAAGGGTGAAATCCTACCAGTAGGAAGTTCAAAATCGTGGGATGTTCCATAAAGCGTCAAGGATTTCATCACAAAACCACCTAATACAAAATTTAAGCCGGGAAGAAGGAAAACAAAGAGATATGTTTCAAGAGCAGAGTTTCTAAAGGCTAGAGCTCAATGTTCAAGATTCAAAAGGAAATGACACAATAGAACCAGCTGTCTTTATACTCCAGTACTCAATCCACATGCAAGAAAATACAAAAAGACAGTTACACCCAGATTCATTTTAATTACTCCTATGAATTACAATTTTATTAGTTAAACATTACTTATAATTTGCACAATTGGTGAACTTAATATCCTCAATAAAGCTTAATTTTAAATTTTGATTGTCCAACCCCCTCCCTTCCACTTTATGAGCAAACATGCTGTTAGGTATTGGCAATTGCGAATACTTTCAACATGTTTCCAATGAGTACATGTAGACAAGATCCCTAAGAGTCTTGGCAATCTCTGGACAATTGTACTTTACTGAAAGATCACGCAAAGAGCTAACCCTCTCCTAAGCCCAATAAATGAATTCTCTCAAGTATTGGCAATTGCCAAGAGTTTAAACACACTTGAAAATTCGGCCATTCAGACAAGGACAACAAAAGACTTAGCAATTTCCATTACTTTGCGCTTGACTGCAGCTATAGGCAAAGGGGGGTAACCGTCTCTCATCTCAATGTATGAATTCTCTCAAGTCTTGCCTATTGCCAAGAACATACGATGTTCTGGCAATTGCCAATACTTTCAACACGTTTTCAATGCGCATTTGCAGGAAAAATCCCTAAGAGTCTTGGCTATTGCCAAGTCTTCAAACTCTGGATATTTGTACTTTACTGAAAGATCAGGCAACGAGGTAACCCTCTCCTAACCCCAATAATGAATTCTCTCAATTATTGGCAATTGCCAAGAGTTTAAATACATTTGAAATACGGGCTTACAGACAAGGACTCCAAAAGTCTTGGCAATTGCCATTACTTTGTGCTTGACTACAACTATAGCCTAATATATGAGTTCTCTTAAGTCTTGCCTATTGCCAAGAATTTTCAAACATTTGCAATTCGGACTTGGATAGGAGGTCTTCGAAAGTCTTGCTTATTGCCAAGACTCCAAGCTGTAGTGCAATTAACAAATTGCAATGGTTCTCTTTGCTATTGCCAAGAGTTTAAGTCCTATTAGAAAGGGGAAAGTTCTCTGCAAGTCTTGACTTACTTCCGTATAAATGCCTTGAAGTCTTGGCAAAACGGAAACTTGTAATTGACCACTTCTATAGCAAAATGAAAGAGCAAAAAAATAAATAAATAAAAGGCATTCCATACTACCAACAAGCACTAAAAATAAAAAATAATACATAAATAAAGGACACACAATTCATTCATTAATATAAAATATAAAGAGTTATAAGGATACACCTTATACGATAAGTTCATCCTAAAACAAAAATATACGATTATCGCAATCAACATTCGAAAATATCAATAAAAGTACTGTCAATCATTCATAGAACTACAACATGGTCAATTGTTTCCACCAACAAATGCTGCACCAATCGATCGTTCACAGGTCGACACATCATGTTCATGGTAATCCTTTTCTACCATCTCCAGAGGAGTCTCATAGCCATCAGTTACCTTGAAAGTGTCATGACACCACAGATTGGTAGCAAAGTCAATCCGATACTACTTAACCTGAGTGAACTTGTACTTTGAAATATTCTTCTGATCCATCAACAAATTAGAAAATCTTACCACAAACGCACTACAATCAACACTGCACGAAATTAAATACAAAATCTGAATAAGAATTATTAAAATAAAATAGCAAAGAAAAATAATAATAATAATAACAATAATAATAATAATCAACTAATATAAAAAAGTTCAAGTCAAAGAATGCATACAAGTTGGACTGCTTGGGGCATTTTACCCACTTGACCTTCAACGACTCATACACGCATCCATATGATAGTCGATAAAAGTGAAAATTGATCAATTCAAACAATGGTGGAATCATCGTAGCTATCCACATGCTCCATCACCCTTTGGTGTCGCTCCCTATAAACAGATTCATATATTTCAAGAATATGGTCATCCAATAAGGAAACTCCAAGGATATAATGAGTAGTTTCTGGCAATTCATCACCCAACCTCGCAAGACATCCACCCCTAACCTCCTTTGCAACTATACTAGTCAATAAAAAGTTCATAATTTTGATCATCTCCCCAAGAATAATTTCCTTGATTATCTTTAAAAGCTCTGTATGTCTGCATAAACCAACGTGCGAAGAGAAGTGATGTGCTGACAAATTTCAACTGACCATCAAAAGGATGACAAGCACCTCTTCTTCAAATAATACAGACAAATTTCCACATGCTGCACAAACAAACACAAAAATGACAGAATGAAACTTTTTACAATATATATTCTTACATTCATTTGAATAACCCAAGTATGAAGTCTATTCAAGTCTTGGCTATTGCCAAAACTGCAAGGTCTATTAACATGGACAAGTTGCAGAATAAGTCTATGCAAGTCTTGGCTATTGCCAACAGTTTATGCTCTGGAGCAATTAGCACCTTGCACAGACTTCTTGGCTATTTCCAACACTTCAAGCCCTGTAGAAAGGCCAGTTTAAAGAGAAAAACTCTGCAAGTCTTGGCTATTGCCAAGAGTTCAAGCTAGAAACTAAAACTACTATATAAAACAAGAAAACACAAGATTGAATGAAAGTTACAAACCTCATCAGTGAGGGTCAACTTATCACTCGACAACTCAAGAAACAAACTTCGTTTAGAAATGGAAGCAGGACCGAGTTTATAAGTATGAGGTGGAACATCCTCACCATCAGCATAAATACTTCTGTTATACCTGCATGAAGCACACACCATAAAGCAAACTACTTATAATAAATAGAAAAAGAAACAACTCAATCAAACGTACGCTCTCTTGGAGAATTCTTGAGGAGTAAGGGTGTTTAAATTGATGAAGGATCTAAAATTTGGAACGTTTGACAGAATACCGGCATAATGAAATGAGCGTCGGTGTCTGTAGTGACGTTTCCAATCACTAACTGCCTTACCATGATTACGACAATAACCTTGAAAAGGAGATAACAAAGCCCATCTTGGCTTTAGAACCCTTTTTGGTCTTCCCTGCTCATCCAAATCATCACCAACAGATGGAGCACCCTTGATAAGGATCAAACGCGGAAAGTAAAAACAAGATAAAGAGCGAGACGTGGCTTGAGCGAATAAACCAAGTAGCACCGAAGAACTAGTTTCGATACACCCCGGAAGATTGTTAAGGAACACCTACACTAGGAAACTACCCTAGAGCTACACCCAGAACCCACAAGTAGAATGATCGGGGAGGGAATGTAATTCATCTAGATCCGCTAGAAGAAGAACAAGTCCCAAACAAGGTTATTTCATTCATTCACAAGAGTTCCTCTTAACAATATTCTTCAATCATAAAAATTAGCTAACAAATGAAATAAGCCATCTAGGATATTTATAGAGGATTTCCAAGCTTTAGTAAATGGTCAAAATTGCCCACACATTAGGCTTTAAGTTAAAAGACCACGCAGGGCTAAAATAGTCTTTAAAAACTCAAAATCTCGCCCCTTCAACGTTCGGGCAGAGCGCCCACCAAAATGAGCAGTGAGGTGGTCTGAGCAGAGCGCCTGGTGGCCTGCCTTCTAGGGCGGAGCGCCTGGTGCTCTAGGCGGGGCGCCTGAGCCTGGATCATCCGGAACAGCTTCCATTCGCTTCCATTTTCGAGTCCTTTGCTCACCAAGTGTAAATGCACTTCTTGGACCTCCTTAGCTTGGCTCCATGTGAAGGGTCTTGTGGTGGTTTGCCCCTTATCATTCTCCCCTTCTTGACAGGATTTCATCCTCAAAATCAAGGAGTCCTCATCTACGGCATCGTCATTCCGTACATCTAAAGGAACCAAGTCACAAACATTGAATGTATTAGAAACATTATACTCACTTGGCAAATCGACCACATAGGCGTTGTTGTTTATCTTTGAAAGCATTTGGAAGGGTCCATCTCCCCGGGGTGCCAACTTCTCTTTCCTAAGGTTTGGAAACCTTTCTTTGTGGAAGTGCACCCACACATAGTCACCTGATGTTTGGCATTTTATGCCAAGATTTCCTTAATATTTCCTCACGTTTGAGCTTGTTATTCGCTCGTTTTCTAGTTTATGAGTGTGGTTTTGCACTAATTTTATGTCGTGTGTATGTAGGTTGTTATGCAGTGCATTTGGAGCTTTTAGGAGCATGATCGAGCGAGAAAAGATTGGATTTTGATTGAGGATTGGATTGAACACACGAGGGCACGACACGAAGCGAGCTGCGGAGCAAGAAAACACGAAAGTTGCCTGGCGCTACCAGGGGCGCACCGCGCCAGCCAAAGCGCCCAGCTTCTGTCTTGGGCAGCGCGCCACGTCCCAAAAGCAGAAGAGTTTCGATGGGTTCTGTCTTGGGCAGCGCGTTACGAGGCGCGGGGCGCCCGTTATAGCGCCCCTGAGCAGATTTTTACTTCCTATTTCGTCTAGGCTTGGGTCTAACTTATTACTAGGTGTTTGTAAACTCTATAAATACTCCTTTACTTAGTTTTTGAAAGGAGTTGAGACCTTGGAGCAAATTGGAGAGCTCATAACATCAAGAACAAGGGTTTTTCTTCCTTCCATTAATCTATTACATCATTATTTCATTATTTCATCAAATCTTTGTGTTGTTATTATGAGTATGCGTGGCTAATCATATCGTTTTAGGGTTAGAGTATTTCATGAAGGTTGATGTGAAGATTGATTTCCATTAATTGAATCTCATAACGGATTACTTATTCTTTCTCGATTTCACTTGTGCAATTGTCAGGGCCCGATTATTACGCATTATCTATGGTTTTTAGATTGAACTCGAAAGAGGGAATTTAATTACGTAATAAGAAAGAATAGGACTAGTTTATGAACCCGGGCATCGGGGAACCAATTTGTGAGTAGGATAGACTTTTGTTGAGGGGTTGACTGCACATACTAAGATCGTGGTAGATGCTGCTGCTGGAGGCCAAGTACTGGCCTTAAACTTTGACCAAATTTATGAGTTACTAGATAAATTCTCGCAGAGCAATCCTGACTGGCAGGGTGATGGTAGAGCTACTACTCAAAAGGCTGCTGGGGTACTTCAGCTAGATGAAATCTCAGCATTGAATGCAAAGATGGACGCCATTGCCGATTTTTTTTTTTTTTTGAAACCCAAGTCAGTAGGTTGTTTCTGAGAGCAACCAAATCAGCAAGCTAAAGACTCAGCAACCAGTGGCTCCAGTGCAACAACTCCTGAGTTTTTGTGAAGTTTGTGGTCAAGATCATGCTACAGAAGTTTGTTCCTCTAATCCAGAGTCAGTTTATTACGTGGGTAAACAAAACAGGCCGCAGGGTCAAAATCAATTTGGTAATGCTTATTATCAAGGCAACATGAGAGCCCCAAATAATTACCAACCACTTCCAGCTCCACCACAGCAGGTTAGCAATTCAGTTGAAGATATGCTAAAGCAGCTAATGGCATGCCAGCAGAGAATGATAGCTGACACTGCAACCCATGCACATGCCATACAAGATCTTGTCAATGCTCAAAAGAACCTGGAGCACCAGTTTGGGCAGTTGGTGGGCGCTACAAATTCTAGACAACATAGAGCACCCCCTGGTGATGCTGGATCGAGTACTGTTAGAAAAGGGCCTGAGCAATGTCTTGCAGTGACTTTAATTGAAGGTGGAGAGCTGATGGCCAAGTCTGAGGAGAGAGCTGAAATAGAAAAAGTTGAAAAGGTGAGAAGGTAAAGAAGAAAGAAGAGAAAAAGGAGGCACCTCTGCCGCCTCCACCATTCCCGAAGAGACTTATACCATCGAATGATGTGGCCTAGTATCAAAAATTTGTGAGCATGTTGAAAGAGCTTCAAGTTAACATTCCTTTGACTGATGTGTTTGAATTGATGCCATCCTTTTGTGAAGTTCTAAAAAGAGATTTTAATCAAGAAGAAAAAGCCTCAAGAGATAGATACAGTTTAGTTAGTTGAGGAGTGTAGCACAATCTTGAGCAAGCTACCTCCAAAACTTCAAGATCCTTGGAGGTTTACTATTCCTTGCACTATTGGAGGGCATAATATCACTGGTGCATTGTGTGATCTGGGTGCGAGCATAAATCTCATGCCTCTATTTATTTGCAAAAGGTTAGGGCTAGGAGCAATCAAGCCCTCTTCAGTTACTCTTAAGATGGTGGATGGATCACTCACTCGCCCTGATGGTAAGTTGGAGGATGTGTTGCTTAAAGTTGGTAAGTTTACATTCTCTGCTGATTTTGTAGTCCTAGATTATGAAGAGGACCGAGAAGCTCCAATCATTTTGGGGAGACCATTCTTAATCACCTCGAAGGCAATTATTGACATGGAGCTGGGAGAGATGACTGTTAGAGCGCATGGAGAAAAGGTTACTTTCAAGGTTTATAATGAGAAGGAGCACATAACTAAGGTTGAAGAGTGCTCTATGATAGAATGTGTCAAACAAGAACATGGAAGTAAACCAAATGACGTGTGTGAGCAGAATGTGGAAGAAGATAGCAATGGCACATCACATGTGAAGTTGAAGATGGGTTCTCTCAAAGAAAGGAAGAAAGCAAAAGTGTCGTCGTACCACGACGTTAACTAAGGCGCTTCTCGAGAGGCAACTCAAGTTTGTACTTGTATTATTTTATTTATAGTGTCACGTAGTTTTTGTTTTAATTTTGTCATTTTTGTAGGTGTTGGGAGTGCGAAACGAGATGTAGTCGACGTGTTTTAGTCTGGTTTGCACCTTGAACTAACGTCGTACTATGTCTCACTCGAAGAGGACCTCGTTAGGGATTTGAGGTGCTTTAAAGCATGCCCTGCGCTTGGTATCGCGCGAGGGACAAGAATTCAGTGCGGAAAAAAAATGGAACGGGTGCCTTGGGGGGCGCCCCGCGCCTGTAGTGGTAAAAAGCAAAAATTTTCAGGCGCATTGGTGGCATGCCGCGGGTGGAACCGTGGCTGGGGTGGTTTCGCAATTTCTGTACTCCTTTTTGAGTTATTGGCCGCACCCCTGCTTATTGTTGATGACTTGTTAGGGGAAGTCTGAGTACCCCATGCTGTATGGAAGCTTGAACGAGGCCCGCACTCCAGGGAAGTTTCTTCTACCTTGCACTTTATTATTTTTGCACTGAAGACATTGCATTATTTAAGTGGTGGGTGGGGAAAATTCCTTTTATTTTTGTATCGTTAGGAGTTTTATTTTGTCACTTGACATTTTGTTTTTCTTTTTAGTATTTGCTTTTGTTTTAATATAAAAAATTTATAAAAAGATTTTCTTTTTAGTCTTTGTTAGTGGTACATGTCATCCACCCCGTGGTTTTTCTTATGACCTCGGTTCTTTTCTACGGGGAGGCCTTTGAACCGGGTTATTTTTTATTTTTTCTAGGATTAGTATAGTATTAGTTGTTAGGTGGGCCCTAGACGAAGAGTTAGGTAGAATGATAGGTACCTTTGATGTGTTTGATACCAATGTACTTGGACTTGAGAATGTGCTATTTGTGGTGTCTTTTGGTTTTAAATTGTGACGCCTACAAAAAATGGAATGACCCCCTTGAGACGCTTGAGTTCACTCACTTGACTCTTTTGTGAACTATTGTGCATTAATGCTTAAATTTCACAAATTGCACCTTATTTGTTTGATTGAGCGTTGTGATGGAATCATCTTGCGTGGACTGTGTGCAATGTGTTATGTGAGGCATATTCTATTGTGTTCCATGTTTGCATATTGGTGTCTAGAACTTGCCCCGTGTGTCTGCAAAGCGAAATCCTAGGTTTGCTCTAGTCGGGAGATGATACATGCCTTCTTGGGTAAGCCTTTTACCTTGATTTGCCTACCCTTATGTGCATCTTGGACTTGCTTTGTGATCCCTTTGACCTTTTGTTGGCACCCACACCGCAAGCCTACCCACTTATTCCTATTTGCCTTCTTTTGACCATTTACTCCTTAAGCACTTTAATTGATAATTTTATATTATTGTGGAGTTTGTGGTTGAAGTATTGGGAGGGTTTTGAGTGGAACCAATGAGGGGGATATGTGGTAACTTGAGAAGTAGTTGAAAAAAGAACATTAGCAAGGTTTGGAGTGAATTGAATTGAAAAAAAAAAAGAAGAGAAAAGAATATCCATCCTTGCTAGTGTGTGCTTAAAAGAAAAATTACTACTTTGTGGAAAAGGTGTGTGAAGAAAAAAATTTGTTGGTTGGGTGAAGTGGTTGTTGGTTTTGAGGAGATGTGTGCTGTCATTGTATTGTGATGTATTAAAGTGCTTAGGGAGGTAGTCACTATTATCCATATGTATCCTACCAGCCCCTTAGCCTACATTACAACCCTTTAAAGTCCTAGTTAATCCCGATTGGAGTAAGCCTACATTAGTGGAGTCCTACACTACGGACAAGCCTATGGTACATCGTGTGTGACATGGGAACTTTTCATGAGAGTGAGCGAGTTCTTTCTATGCTATTTTCCCCATTCCATTCTTGATATTCATTTTTATGTGTGATATTTGGGGAACACTCTCTTGCTTCATTTTTTGGTGAGGGCACATGGTTTGCATGAGATAGGTGAAGTCGTGGCTGTTTGGTTGAGCAGATAGGTGTGACTTTGTGGGAGCATGGTTGCAATGAGTCGAGTTTGGGCATTTGAGTTGTCTTGGGGTGGTTGTTCTCGTGTTTTGATGTTTGATATATTATTGGCATGTTTGTTGGGCCCATAGTAGTCATGTGCGCACTCGTTCAATGGTCGGTATTAACAATAGTCATAGGCAGACCTGTTCTACCTAGGCTGGGAAGTTATTTGTGATTGCTCCAGGGCGAGCAAAGGTTCAAGTGTGGGGTGGTGATGTTGGCATGTTATGCCTATATTTCCTTAATATTTCCTCACGTTTGAGTATTTTATTCGCCCATTTTCTAGTTGACGAATGTGATTTTGCACTGATTTTGTGTCGTGTGACTTGTAGGATGTTGTGAGGTGCAATTGGAGCTTTGAAGAGCATAATCGAGCAAGAAAAGATTGAATTTGGATTGAGGATGGATCGAGCACGCGAAGGCACGGAACGAACCAAGCTGCGAACGACGAAAGCAGAGAAATTAGCCTGGTGCTATAGGTGGCGTGGGGCGCCCACCACAGCACCCAGAGTGAGCGCGGTTTGGCCCGCGGAGCACCCAACTTTCTTCCGCGTTTTGGGATGTGGGGCATGGCCGTTACGTGTAAGATTCGACGTCCTCTGCTTGGTTCCACGCGGTTTGAGGTGCGGGGCGCCAGCTATAGCGCCCCTGGAGCGTTTTTGGATTTCCTATTTCGTCTAGGCTTAGGCGTAACTATTTGCTAGGCTTTTGTAAGCATTATAAATACTCTTCTACTTAGTTTTTGAGTAAAGTTCAGACTTTAGAGCAAATTTGAGAGCTCATAACATCTTGAACAAGGGTTTTTCTTCCTTCCATTAATTTATTACATCACTATGTCAGTATTTCATCAAATCCTTGTGTTGTTATTATGAGTAAGCGTAGCTAAATATATCGTTCTAGGGTTAGAGCGAATTCATGAAGGTTTAGGTTTGAATGTTGATTTCCATGAATTGAATTCCAATTATGGATTGTTTATTCTTTTTTGATCATAATTGTTTGATTATAACGGCCGAATAATTGAACACTATCTACGGTTCTTAGATTGAACTCGACAGAGGGAATTTATTGACGCACATAAGAAAGAATATGGCTTGATTGTGAACCTGGGCATCGGGGAATCAATTTGTGGGTAGGATAGACATATACTTATTCACCTTGCTTAGCTAAATACAGAGTTCGTTAATGCGTGCATGTGATTTAATTCCATAGACATATAGGCGTTAGAGTAGCTTGCATAGACCGTGAAGAATCGACAGGTTTTTACGGGTACAATTAACCTGTTAGTTAGCAATCTTGGGACTTAAGAAGTGGAATCAACAGGATAACTCAACTGGATTGGTCGCAGCTCTAACCCTGGACCGTCTGCTTATTACTGAGAACAACCAATTTTTGCTCCATTGTTTGAATTCATTTCTACCATTTTAATTACTATTTTTGTAGTTGATAATATTCTCACTATTGGAAAAAGATCCCTGAATAGTTATTAAGAAACTGTTTGTTAGGAGTCCAGTCTGAATAGTCCTCGTGGGAACGATACTCTACTTATCACTTTATTACTACTTGACCACATATACTTGCGTGTGCGTTTGGAGCAACAACATATATCAACTTGATACTCTCAAAACCCATAAGCTTGGAGGCAAGAGTGGTGGCAAGAGCAAACTTCCTAGAAAGTGCATCCGCCACAACATTGTCTTTCCCTTTTTTATATTGAATGACATAGGGAAAAGACTCAATGAACTCTACCCACTTGGCATGCCTCTTGTTCAACTTCTCTTGGCCTCAAAGATGTTTGAGTGACTCATGATCACTCTTAATCACAAATTCTCTAGGCCAAAGGTAATGCTGCCAATGAGCAAGAGCTCTCATATCAAAGTTGGGCAAATCCAGGCACTTCGCCTCCCTTCCAGGCGCTCCGCCTACTTGACTAGCATTCCGAGATTTAGTCTAGTTATTTACTATTTTAGCCCTACGAGGCCTATTATGTGTAATAAACTTGTAGGGGCTTTTATGTCGTTTTATTAGGAGTGTGGAACATCTATAAATACCACACTTAGTCATTTTACTTCATTAGCTAGATTTGAGTATTGAAGAATAGACATTAGAAGAGACTAGATCCTTCTTGTTAAAGCTTGGCTTCATGTATCTCTTACTTGGAATCCATGGTAGATCACCGCTAGTGTGACCCCGTTTAATGGTTCAAGTCTCTTTTCCTTTTTGAATCAATCTATTTGTTAGTTTGATTCGTTCTTTCTTCTATTTTCTGTTCTTCCCCGTCCCTATTTCTTGTTATCTTATGATTATTGCTTCCGCATCTTAGTTTATCGCTTCCGCCTACTTTTCCCTACATCATTTGGTATCAGAGCAAGGCTCGGGTTTCGTTCTTACGAATCTGCATTCCTTGTTCATCGTATCTTTACTTTAGTATTCTTGTTGTTATTGTTCTTGTGAAAGAAGAAAAAAATATAAAATAATTGAAAAAGTTGAAAAAAATACAAAAAAACTCAAATTATGGATTTGATTTGATGACCCATTCGATTATTGTTATCGGGGATTGTTATGTGATGATTACCCGTTGATTTGGCACCCTTGTTACATGATTTGGTGTTGAGAATCAAAAACTTGAAAATCAAAACCCCAAAGTTCAAAAAAAAACCCTTGTTCTTGAGTTCATGTCTTGATTCTTGGGTATTGGTTGATTGTTGGTTGTGAGATTGATATCGGGGATTGTTATATATCATTTTCCCGTTCATTTGGTACCAATTTTACAAGATTTGGAGTTGTGAAACAAAAGTTCAAGAAAATTGAACCTAACTAGAAACCCTTGTATAAACCGCTTTGAATCTCGATTGTGATCTTGTTTTTGGTTGTTTGGACTTGAAATTCATCGAGGATTGTTGGGAAATACTATACACAACTTTGGGTACCAAGGGATTTGAGAATCGGGTTGAAAACGTTGAGGATTTGGGTGAAAAAGTCAAAAAACCCCATTTTTCGGAGGTGCTGGGAGCAGGCCCCAGGCAGACCGCCCATGCCCTAGGCGGGCCGCCCACAGCCCTTACTGGTCAGCCCCCAGGCGTACCGTCTAGGCCACCAGGCGGACCGCTCAGGCCACCAGGCGGACCGCCCAGGCCACTGGCTGGTTGGTTTTGTCTCGTTTCGTGGATTTTAGTGTTTGTTTCGCTTCCATACTTCTTGGTTAGTGTTTCTAAGGTATTAGTCCTACTTTATTGACACTAATCTTTGATCCTTTAGGGTGTTGTGTGTCTTGTAGTCTTTACTTAAAGTCGTAGAATTTGCTTGCTTCAAGTGCGCATTAAATTAGCTTCCGTACATCGAGTCCCTTAAACTCCATTCCGAACCATTACTTGGGTGCATTAGTTGATTGATCTTGCCATTGTGATTACTAAGAGACAAGAAGGTCTTGAGTGGAAAAAGGCTTGAGTGGTGAGAACAATAGAGTGTGGTCACAAAAGCCAACGACCTTGAGTGTATACACGAGTGGAAAGAAAATTGAGTGACATCTTTTGAGTGATACACGTGAGGAAGTGAATTTGTGAGGTCCTTTACTCTTTTGTTACAACTATGGCATCGGATGACGATTGTGGAGGATATGACTCATGCGGAGATGATGGAGATTATGGTTCCTATGGTGATGATGATGGGTATTGCTATGACGATTCGGGGAACCAAGGCTCATATGATGATGAAGCGGGTCACTATATTGATTATGAAGATGAAGAAGACTATGGGGCTTGCGAAGATGAATGTGAAGAATCTTATGCTCCAAGTCAAGAATTTGAAGATGGTGACGCTTCAAGGTATGATGATCCTACTTACTCTTCTTTTGATGAATTTGAACATGATGATAGTGACGTAGAGAGAATTGATGATGAGGTTGCTTATACGGATTGTGCATATGCATCTTCTCTTGGTGTTGCTTGTGGTGTGCAAGAGAGTAGTAGAGGACCTTCCATTAGTATGGGAGGTGATGGTGGTTGTTCCATGGGAAATGGGAGGTTTGCATCTTCTAGTTCCCATATGAAGGGTGGAAGGAGAAATGGTATTGCTCTTACCGTTACGGGGGTGCATTGCTCTAGTAGTGGTGGTAGGAGTGGTGCTATGGGCTATGGAACCAAGGCGAGAGGAAATTATGAGTTCCATAGTGGTATTCCTTCCCCGACTTTCAACAACACTCTAATGTTGGAAGAGTGACGGGAAGTGGAGGTTATTCTAGTGGTGTTGCCACTAGTGGAGAGATAAGGAGAACCCAACTTGGGGGTGATGGTTTTCTTGGACTTGATCCTATACAAGACATGTGTGAATGTAGGTTCAATTTTGAGGTGAATGGTAGAGGAGGATGCTTGCTCAAGATTAGTGAAGCCTATGCTAATTTTGTTGATGTCTCTTGGGTTAATAAACTAAAGATATCATGCTACAAATTGAAATATCCTTATGAGTATCAAGGTGTTTGGATTACTAGTGAAGCTCGGGTACTCATATCTCATGGGAGTTACAAGGAATATATTTGGTGTGATGTGTGTCCCATGGAGCATTATGGTGTTTGGCTAGGACAACCGTGGTTGCAAGGTAAGAGGGTGCTGTATGATATCGTGAAGGATGTGTACAAAGTGAGCAAGGGGCAAAGAACTTATGACATTGAACCTTGCCGGGCAAAGTTTAAGTTCTATCTTAGTACATTTTCTTGGCCTATGCAAAAGGGAAAGGAGAAAGTATCTCAATCCAAGGATGCAAGAAAGCAAACAAGAAGTCCTACAATCACAAGCAACGGTGGGACTAGTGCAAGAAATGAGTTGAGAATTGTCAACAAGGTGAACCCCAAGCCACATGCTCCAAAGCCAAGTGGTTCACCAACAAAGAAGAAAGAGACCTCAAGTGATGAGTCTCTTAGTCTTAGATTCCGGGTTGATGTTAAAAGTCCACCTACTCCGGCTATGGGTATTCTTGGGCCTCGTCCCAATTCACCCGAATTTGAGAGACAAAAGATTGAGAGGAGTAAGGGAGTGACTGGTGACATTCCTCGAGTGGAAAAAGGAGAGGACGAGTTGAGTGATGTGAGTGAGATGTCACCACCCGAATCTACACCAAACCTTGAAAAGAAAATGAGGGAAAAGAAAGAGGGAAAAAGAATCATTGAGTGAGCAAGATGGCCACTCAAAGGTATGTGAAAGTTCTTCCCTTGAACATGTTACTTCCTTGTCATGTGATAGTGTTTGTGACAACTCTATACTAGTTAATGAATTATGTGATTACAATGTGTTTTCAACTAGTGTAGAGTCGGTTGGTCAACTTGTGTGTGATTATGAACCACTAGTTGAGAGGGATGATAAGCCACATCATGATGTGAGCTCGTTTTTCATTGAAACTCTCTTTAGTGAAGATTGTGTAGTTGACCTTATTTGTGATCCTTGTTATGACACACCACCTATATTTGATAAAGGGGAAGATGAGTTAAATGAATACCCTATCCTTTCTCTTGATGAATTGCTTGGTAATGGTGGACCTATGTGTTCTAGTGAGGATGGTAGTGACCTTGAGGAGTCCCTAGTGGATGAAATGGATCGAATTGTATTCGATGACTCCTCAAGTGTGGATGATGACTCTAGTTTTGATATCTCACCTTTGATGGGTAGTGGACTTGTTTTCACAAACCTTTTGTTTGAAGAGGATTCGCAAAGAGGTGATGGTGAATATCAAACTAGAGAAGAGTTTGGATTTAAACCTCCATGGGTTGGAAAGTTGAACTATATGGACAATCCATTGTTTGGAACTCCTAGGGAGGAAGATTGTCCTAGAGGTGAAATTGGAGGTGAGGAAGCCACTCTTGGTGTGTGTAAGAGTGCTTCCAAGAAGGGGAGTAGAGTATTTGATGTTAGTTGCCAATTGAACTACTTTGTTTACTCCACCCCACATGTTGGTCACACCTTGGGTGTTGAGCATGCCAAAGCTTGGTATGTTGACCATAAGCTTAGAGGTTATAAGGAACATAGTTGCTTAATCTTGCATGTTCCATGTCTTATTGATATCTTTGCTTGTTATGGTAGTGAGTACTTGTCGTCGTTGAGCCAAGAACTTATTTTTTCCTTTGGAGACGTAAGCTTTTTGATTAGTATTGATCTTGGCTCTATGACAAAAGTGTGATTTTCACTTCACTAGTACTCACTCTTATTGGACTTGCCTACTCTTGTAGTGGGAAGTTTTGGTTTGTTCTTATTGGGCTTAGGGATCATAGGAATTTCGATAGCTTGATCTTGCATATTCTTTATCCTATGGATCTCTTTGATGAATCATGTGCTGAGTGCATCTATTGGGGAAGCCAAGTACTTGTTGTTTTCTTTGGAAACATGTGCTTTATCATTGTTATTGATGCTTGATTATATCATAAGAGTGTGTTTTCCATACTTGGTGTACTAACCTACTCTTGTAGTAGGGCTTTTGGATATGCTTGTCTTTGGATGTAGGTCTTGATGGTTTGATTTCGAGGACGAAGCTTAAATTAAGGTAAATGAATTAAATTTGTGACACAATAAATCGAGCTAAATGAACTATTTTATCAGTTGCGCTAAATTATCTATTTTATAGATTGGGATAAGAAACAACTCAAGTTACACACTCAATCGAGGTAAATTAAGTCATTTAATTAAATTAAGTTACATAGTAAATCGACCTAAACAAACTCTTTAATCAATCGAGCTTTTATCAATTGAGATAAGAGAAAAATTAAGTTACATGATAAATCGACCTAAACAAACTCTTTGATCAATCAAGGTAAACAAGTTTTTTTATCGATTTCACTAAATATTTTATATCGCAATATGAAAATCATAATTTTAACTCAAATTTCTCAGCTACTTATTTTGGCAGTTAAATCCGCAACGCAAAGTAGTATAAATTTTAGCAAGTAATAGTTTCCCAGATAAAACCCCATGTGACTATATCCCCAGGTAAATCCCCAGGACACAATCTCCATGGAAATCCGCAGGTATGTACATCGCAGGTAACTCTCCATGTATGTTTATCCCCAGGTAAATTCCCATGTAATTATTCCCAAGTTAATTCGCAGATAATTTTACCTACGGAATTGCATGCAGATGCTATACGAAAATTACTTTACCAATTTTCAAGTGGCATAGCTGGGGATTTATATACGGAATTGATACCTGCGAAGAGTTTTTCCATGTAAAATCATGGGAAGCCAATTATATATTTCCGCAGGTAAAAATAAAAAGTCTCACGAATTCTTAAAAATCCGCATGAAAATTCGTAGGAATTACTTGCCAAAAAAATTTCCAGGTAAAATCCCCACCTAAATAGCACTTTTCTAGTAGTGCCATATGTTCTTGTGGTGCTGCCAAGGAAATCGCTCAATGAAATGAGCAAGAAAAATTACATCAATTCTTATTAGGACTGAACACCGAGTTATATGGATCTATAATCACACAAGTTTTGAATACGGACCCACTGCTAAGTTTAAGTAAGATCTTGCCGATGAAGCTCTTGCTGATGTAAAATTAGATGGTGATCAAGAAGGAGATTATGTTGTTGGTGTGATTGATAAGCAATGTGAGCGTGAAGAGCATGGTGGTGCAGTTATAGGAGATGTTGATGCTGAGGAATTAGCTCGTGCTATGCTTAGCATTGTGTTTGCAGATTTGAATGTTCAAGGCAATGCTTTCTCGACACCTGTTGTTGCCGAGCGGGAGGCATTGGTAAGTGTCGTGTATTGTGCAAGTATTTTTCATTAAATCATTTTGTACGTGGGTACAATTTATAGTTGCCCTTGCTCCAGAGAGTAAAGTCCTGGCCATTGCCATGACTTGCAGATGCATTCCCTGTAGGGAAGACCTCCAGTAGAGCTTAAACTCTTGGCTATAGCCAAGACTTGCAGCGACCCTTACACCAGAGGTGAAACTCTTGGCTACAGCCAAGATCGGAGCCAAGACCGGTATAGACTAGACCTTCCTTTTTGTATCAAAGAGTATTCACTTTAGTTTATTTCTTTATAGGATGGTAGTGAAGCGGCTGGTCTGGATGTTTCACTTGCTTCTTTGAGAACAAAACCAGTTGGAAAGAGAAAGGTCGACAACGCAGGTCTTGCTGATATTATGAGGCATGAGTGATGAAGGGCTGATAAGGGGCAAACCACCACAAGACCCTTCACGTGGAGCCAAGCTAAGAAGGTCCAAGAAGTGCATTTACACTTGGTGAGGAATGGACTCGAAGATGGAAGCGAATGGAGGCCGTTTCGGATGGTCCAGGCTCAGGCGCTTCGCCTAGAGCAACCAGGTGCTCCGCCCTAGAAGGCAGGCCACCAGGCGCTCCGCCCAGTCTTGGGGTGCCCCGCCCAGACCACCTCACTGGTCATTTTGGTGGGCGCTCCGCCCGAATGCTGAAGGGGCGAGATCATTCTACTTGCGAGTTCCGGGTATAGCTCGAGGATAGTTGCCTAGTGTAGGTGTTCCTTCACAATCTCCCAGGGTGTATCGAAACTAGTTCTTCGGTGCTACTTGGGTTATTCGTTCGAGCCACGTCTCGCTCTTTATCTTTTTTTTTTTTACTTTCCGCGTTTGATCCTTATCAGTTTGGTATCAGAGCAAGGCTCAGGTTTTGTTTCTACAAACCCCCGACCCTTGATTCTTCGTGCATACGTTAGTTTCTTTTAGTTTCTTGTTGTCGAAGCTATTGAAAGAAGAAAAATACAAAACAATAGAAAAGTTGAAAATTCAAAAAAATTGTCATAACTTTTTGGTGTGTTTGATTCTTGTTATGGGTGTTATTGGGGATTGATCCTTGTTGAAAACCCGTCATTTTGATACCAAAAACACGTGGTTTGGATTGGAATTACGAAATTCGAAAATTTGAAAATCCCAAAATTGTTAAACCTTTGTTCTTGATGACTCTTGGTTGATTCTTGGGTTGACTGGTTGTTGATTGTTTATTTGATTATAGGGGTTCTTTCTACATTGAAAAACAAACAAATTGAAACAAATTTCGTGAGATTTGGAGTTGAATAACATCAAGTCTGAAGAATCGAAACCCACTTTGAAATCCTTTTGAAACCCCAACTTGAATCTTTGTATGATGATTGTGCTTTGATTGTTGGTTGTTTGGGTGTGAAATTCATTGGGGTTTGAAGAAGATAACAATCTACAACTTTGGGTACCTTAGATTTGTGCAAAACACGTTGAAATCAATCCAAAAATTGGATTGAAATTGAAGAAAAATGGAGTTTGAAAACCTGAAGGTCGTCGCCCAGGCGCTCCACCCACTCTCTGGGTGCTCCGCCTGACCACCCTCACTGGTGGTTTTGACAGGCGCTCCACCCCCTTCCTCTGGGCACTCCGCCCAACACCTGAAGGTGTGAGATTGGGTAGTTTTTCCTAGGTTTTCTTGTTTCTTTGTTTGCTTAACTTCTAACTAGTGTTTATCTAAGTAATCTTCCTACTTAATTTGCACTAGTCCATTGAGCCTTTAGGTAATTTGTGCCTTAGTTGGAGAGTAGAACTCTAAGAAGATTCATAGATCCTTTTGACTCAAGTGCTCACTCTAAAATGTTTATCGTTCATTGAGTCACATAAACTCCACTCACCCTGGAGTGCACTTGATTCGTCGATAATTTGATTGAGTTGAGGGATTTTTATTCATCTACGTGAAGCTTTTGGATACAAGTCGAGTGAAATATCCACCCCCACTAAACGAGTGAAACACAAGTAAGGGAGTGTGTGAGGTGATTTCACTAACCTTTGTTCTTCTTGTAGGTACAATGGCCAACAAAGGTGAAAATTTTGTAAAGAATGCTTTGGCTAGTATCCTTGCTAAAATGGATATCATGAGCCAAAGGATTGAATCTCTTGAAAAGGGGACCTCAAGTACCCAAGGTGAGCAAGGGACCCCGAGTGTCCAAGATGATAAAGGGACCCCGAGAGTCCAAATTGAGAAAGGGACCCCGAGTGTCCAAGTTGAAGCCGGAGAAGGCTCAAGTAGTCCTACCTTTACCCCGGAACAAGTTGTTGAATTCCTTAATCAACAATGGGTAAAGGAAGATCGTGAAAGAATTGAACAAGTGTTGGGCAATACCCAACGAATGCGCATTCCCCACCTAATGGGCAATCCCCACCTTTTGGGCAATCCCCAAAGGAATGTTCCACTTCCAATGGTCATTCGAAATGTGCAACCTCTTAAGCAAGTTGGTGAAGCTCAAGAAGGGGAGGAGGAAGAGTATGTTGGTGGTGACTATGGAGTTCCTAATCCGAATGGGAGAGCCATGAATTGGGGACGTAATATTGATAGGGGTAGAGGCCGAGGTCGAGGGCCACCCATAGGGAATGTTGGAGGGAATTCTAGGAGGGATTATGGAGGTTATGGAGACAACTTTGGAGGCCAACCGGAGCCTTACCAAGGGGGTCGTGATAACAACAATCTTAATAGTGTGAAGCTCACTATTCCTTCCTTCAAAGGGAGTAGTGACCCGGTAGAATACATTGATTGGAAGTTGGCCATGGAGCGAATATTTGACACCAATGATATGCCCGAAGAGAAGAAGGCCAAGTATGCAATATCTTTATTTGAGTCCTTTGCTTCTACTTGGTGGGAGTCGGCCAAGAGAAATAGGAGGAGAAATGCTATAGCAATCAATGTGACTTGGGGAGAGTTGATCCATGTGATGGATGAGAAGTACTTGACTCACCAATACCCTGTGGACCAATACAAACGTCTCTATGAGTTGAAGCAAGGTTACAAGACGGTTGGAGAGTACCTCAATGAGTTTGAACAAATCCGGATGACTCTAGACTTGTATGGAGAAGATAATGAACAAGCGGTGATTAGATTTCGAAGTGGTTTGAATCGAGAAATAGCCTCTCAAGTGAAGTTTCACAAGTATGCCAACCACTATGATCTCTTTGATGATGCGGTTGAAGCCGAGAAATGGCTTAAGGAAGAGAAATCTACTTGTTACAAGAGTAGCACTCCTACTCCCATGAGTAAGCCAAAGGAGTGGAAGACTCCTACTCCAAATGCAAGATTCCCAAATGCGGTGAAAGTGCTAGCAAAGATGTGAAGAAGGCTTATGAGAAGTACACACCAAATGTGGGAGGTAATTCGAAAACCCAATTAAATACTCCTACTTCTTCTAACCAATGCCACAAATTCAAGGGGTATGGTCATTTTGCTAGGGAGTGTCCTACCAAAAAGACTATGATGTTGGTGGGTGATGGTGCTATTGAGCAAGATAGTGAACCGGAGGATGAGGGAGTAGAGGGAGATGAGGTGGATGATGTGGAAGAGGATACGGTTGAGGATGATGATCCTCATGCTTTCCTAGTTGTGAGGAGGAGTTTAGGGTCTATGCTTGTGGAGGATAGTGAGACCTTACAAAGGGAAAACCTCTTCCATGCTAGATGTCGAGTCATGGGTGTTGTTTGTTCCATGATCATTGACTCGGGAAGTTGTGCCAATGTTGTTAGTCAAACACTAGTTTCCCAATTGAAATTACCCACTTTGAAACATCCCAAACCTTATCGTTTGTAATGGCTTAGTAAGTGTGGGGAGCTAAAAGTGGTGAAGCAAGTAATGATTATGTTCAAAATGGGGAACTATGTGGATGAACACATGTTTGACGTGGTGCCTATGCAAGCTTGCCATCTATTGTTTGGTAGGCCATGGCAATTTGATAGACATGTGGTCCATGACGGCCGTGTCAACACTCACACGGTCAAGCATGAAGGGAAGAAATTTGTGCTTAAACCCCTGACTCCCAAGCAAGTAAGTGATGATTACAAGCGCATGAGGGAGTGATGCTAAGTCGGTTGTTGAGAATAGTCCTTTGGCCGAGAACTTGGTGGTGACTCCACCATCTTCTACCGGTAGCATATGTGCCATGATGCAACCGGGTGAGCTTTTGAAAGGAAATGATGGCAACAACCTACTCATTTGCCTAGTGCACAAAGGTATGATTCTTACTTCCGAATCTCATTATTATTCTAACCCTTTGCCTAATGCTATTAAGAATGTTTTGAAGGTATATGAGGACATGTTCCTTGGAAGAGATGCTGAGTGGTCTTTCTCCATTGAGGGGGATTGAGCACCAAATTGATTTTTTCCCGGGGTCCCAAATCCCAAACAAACCGGCTTATAGGAGCAATCCGGAGGATACCAAAAAATTGCAAAAGCAAGTGGATGAATTGCTCACTAAAGGCTTGGTTCATGAAAGCTTGAGTCCATGCGCCGTACCGGTCATTCTTGTACCAAAGAAGGACGGGACATGGAGAATGTGTGTTGATGGTCGGGCGGTCAACATCATAACGGTAAAGTATCGTCATCTCATTCCTAGACTTGATGACATGCTTGATGAATTGAGTGGTTCAAGTGTCTTTACCAAGATAGACTTTAGGTCCGGTTACCACCAAATCCGGATGAAACCTGGGATGAATGGAAAACCGCATTCAAGACCAAGTTTTGGTCTATATGAATGGTTTGTGATGCCCTTTGGCCTCTCCAACGCACCTAGTACCTTTATGAGGCTAATGAACCATTTTTTGAAAATGTTTATCAACAAATTTGTGGTTGTCTATTTTGATGATATCTTAATATATAGCACTCTTGTCTCCAAGCTCATGGGTTTTGAGAGCATCAAGATGGTGTACGCTCATGACCCAAAGCTAAAGAGCATTCATGAAGCTCTTGTGAAAGGAGAAAGAGTTGAGAAGTACGAATGGGTAGATCACTATATTTTTAAAAATGGTAGAGTTTGTATACCCGAGTCCTCATGGAGAGAATTGCTTGTTCAAGAAGCGCATAGTGGGGACTAATGGGCCACTTTTAGAGGGATAAAACCTTGGCCATTCTTATGGAGAAATTCCATTGGCCTAAGATGGGTAGCAAGTTGAGAGACTTTGTAATTCTTGCCTTCAGTGCAAGTATGCTAAGTCCAAATCGAACCCCCATGATTTCTATACCCCTCTCCCCGTACCTGCTAGCCCGTGGATGGATATTTATATGGATTTTGTTATGGGATTACCATGGTCTGGGGGGACATGATATCATTTATGTTGTCGTGGATAGGTTTCCAAGATGGCTCACTTCATTCCATGTAAAAAGTGTGATGATGCACAACCTGTTGCTTTTTTATTCATTGATCATGTGTTAAAGTTGCGTGGTGTGCCTCAAACCATTGTGAGTGATAGGGACACTAAGTTCCTTAGCCATTTTTGGAGGAGTTTGTGGGGTGCTCTTGCCACCAAGTTGTTGTTTTTCATGTCTCACCACAATCAAACGGATGGGAAAACCGAGGTGGTGAACCGAACTTTGGGTGCTCTTCTTAGAGCTATGGCCCGAGCTAAGGGCGGGACTTGGGTTGACAAGTTGCCTCTTATGGAGTTTGCATATAACCGTACTTTGCATCGCATGATTTGTATGACTCCCTTTGAGTGTGTTTATGGATTTAATCCTTTGATTCCACTTGATCTAACCCTTTTTCCCAAGGATGTGATTGTTAGTTTTGAAGGTAAGAGCCGAGCAAAGGCTATGCTTGAGATCCATGCCAAAGCAAGGAAGAACTTGGAGGAAGCCTATTCCAAGGTGGCCACCAAGAAGAACAAAGGAAGGAAAAAGTTGGAGCTTAAGAAAGGAGATTGGGTGTGGGTGCACTTCCGCAAAGAGAGGTTTCCAAACCATAGAAAAAGGAAGTTGGCACCCCGAGGAGATGGACCATTCCAAGTGCCTTCGATGATCAACGACTGCTTTTCCTCCTGCCGAACTGAAGCACCTTCAACTCTGCCACCTATCGACACTCCACGAGACGCAAACATAGCTTCCCTGCCATCGCCGAACACGGGAGATGCGTAAATAGGAGACTGATGACAAGGTTCACTATGTTTTCCAGTCGATCCATCAACTTTCCCTTTCTTCAGAAAATCGACAAGCTCACCCAACTGTTGCTTGATCGAACCCTGCTCATTCAACATACCGTCCAAACACTTTTTCCACCTCTTTTCCATTCTCTGCACAAAAAGAAAAATATCTAAAACTACCAAAACATATAGAAAATACATTGTTACTTTATAATGAATTGAACAAATAGACAAGAAAGACATACAACAAGACACTTGCTCAAAGCATCATAATGATCTCCACCACCAATAAGAACATAAGAAGTGCTCGTGCTTGGAACATGCCTCTTAGGTAGCTCAGCCACAAGAGTGAAAGGATCGACAGGAGCTTTAGGTTTCTATCAATTGAAAAAAAGAATAGAACAACTATAAAAACAGAAAGCATTTCCAAATCACGAACTTAAAAAAAAAAAACTCACAACACTTACAAATGCTTAGGCAGAAACATCGACACGACTGAATTGAACTGAGGGGTGCCACAAGACCTGTAGTGCAGCATCAAATAATGCTTTCTCTGAGAATGTATAGCAACGAACGAACACATGTATGCAGGAAAAATATCTCAACCACAAACAGCAAAAGCAAATGGGAATTTGGTTTTTTCATATGCTAGCGAGCCTCATCCAAACATAGAAACAAGGCTTCTGTCCTCAATCAACCTACCATACTTTGTTTTTTAAACTTTTGAAGGCCTACCACATAATAAAACACGATCTATAATGTATATCTCAGCAAGCTCGACCGCATCCATCTCATTAGTCCACGTGGTCTTCTTCCTATCCGCCAATATATCCTCCACATCAGCCATCAATATCCCCTTCCTTGGATACAATTCCACTCCATCCTCTCCAGAAAAATAATCCCTAATCAGACGACTACCCGGTTCCTTCATAGCTGCGTCGACAACAACCCTATCAATACTAGAAGTCCGCAACCTAGTGACAGCACCAAAGATATCAAGATCAAAATGAACTTCATATCCTTGTATCGAAAATGTCATTGCATATCGCCTCTTGGATTCAACTTCAGATAATAACATACAGTTCAAAAATTACCCGACAGGCTTCTTATATCTATATCCATAAACCTCCCAAATACACCATTTTTTAATTGTGCAAGTTGCTGAGTAGTTAAACCTCTCGTTATAACGTCCTGGAAATGAGGATTCCCTCTCCAACCTGCTTGCACATTGTACCAATTAGTATAAATAATATAAAGTTTCCCTGTGCCAGCCATCTTGTATAATAATCTGCATAACAAACAAGAAACACATGTTCAAAAACAAGCGGGAAATCATATATCTCTACAAATCTTGACAGTACCCAAGAGTTTCAAACCTAAATCAACAACAAACCTAGATTTAACTAGGAAAAAACCAACACTTGAAAGAATTGGCAATACTTTTACATCTAGTGCAGCGAACAACTTGCACACAAAGTCTACAACTCTTGGCAATAGCCAAGACTCTAAGTTCTGGTGGAAGAAACAACTTGCAGGGAACCTCTCAACAACTATTGGCAATAGACAACACTATAAACTACTGCACTAAGAAACCTACAGACAAAGTCTATACAACTCTTGGCTATAGGGAAGACTTTCATGCCTAACTCAAACAAACGCCACATATTCAACTACGAGGACGAAATCCTTTCAAGAAGGGGAGGATGATGCAGGGCAAATCGAGCCTAAGGCACGTACCATCAAGAGCCGAGATTGGAGGATCCAAAGGACGAGAGGTTAAGATCATCGGAGAAGAGTTCGGGAGCATTTTGAAGACCGAGGCATTGGCTCCAGGCCTAGGCGCCCCGCCCAGGCAAAGCAGGTGATCCGCCCAAGCAAGGGGCAGCTCAGGCGCTCCGCCTCCATGGTGGGCGCTCCGCCCAGCTCACTCCACTGATCAAAGTTGGGCAAATCCAGGCGCTTCGCCTCCCTTCCAGGCGCACCGTCTACTTGACTAGCATTCCGAGATTTACTCTAGTTATTTATCCCTTATGTGATTCAATAAAAAAGGGGAGCCGACAATGTTGTGGCGGATGCACTTTCTAGGAAGTTTGCTCTAGCCACCACTTTTGCCTCCAAGCTCATGGGTTTTGAGAGCATCAAGTTTGTGTATGCTCATGAACAAAGCTAAAGAGCATTCATGAAGCTCTTGAGAAAGGAGGAAGAGTTGAGAAATACCAATGGGCAGATGGCTATATCTTTAAAAATGGAAGAGTTTGCATACCCGAGTCCTCATGGAGAGAATTGCTTGATCAAGGAACACATAGTGGAGGACTCCTGGGTCACTTTGGAAGGGATAAAACCTTGGCCATTCTTATGGAGTTATTCCATTTGCATAAAATGGGGTTGCAAGTTGAGAGGCTTTGTAATTCTATCCTTGAGTGCAAGTACGCTAAGTCCAAATCGAACCCCCATGGTTTGTATACCCCTCTCCCCGTACCTACTAGCCTGTTGATGGATATTTTTATAGATTTTGTTATGGGATTACCACGGTCTAGGGGGGACATGATAGCATTTATGTTGTTGTGAATAGGTTTTCCAAGATGGCTCACTTCATTTCATGTAAAAAGTGTGATGATGCACAACATGTCGCTTCTTTATTCATTGATAGTGTGTTAAAGTTGCATGGTGTGCCTCAAACAATTGTGAATGATAGGGACACTAAGTTCCTTAGCCATTTTTTGGAGGAGTTTGTGGGGTGCTCTTGGCACCAAGTTATTGTTCTCAACGTCCCACCACCCTCAAACGGATGGACAAACCAATGTAGTGAATCGAACTTTGGGTGCTCTTCTTAGAGCTATGACCTGAGGTAAGGGTGGGACTTGGATTGACAAGTTACCTCTTATGGAGTTTGCATATAACTGTACTTTACATCGCATGATTGGTATGACTCCATTTGAGTGTGTTTATGGCTTTAATCCTTTGATTCCACTTGATCTAACCCCTTTGCCTAAGGATGCGATTGTTAGTTTTGAAGGTAAAAGTCGAGCCAAGGCTATGCTTGAGATCCATGCCAAAGCAAGGAACAACTTGGAGGAAGCTTATTCCAAGGTAGCCGCCAAGAAGAACAAGGGGAGGAAAAAGTTGGAGCTCAAGAAAGGAGATTGGGTGTGGGTGCACTTCCGCAAATAGCGGTTTCCAAACCATAGAATAGGGAAGTTGGCACCCCGAAGAATGGACCATTCCAAGTGCTTTCCAAGATCAATAATAATGCCTACGTGGTTGACTTGCCCGGTGAGTATAATGTCTCCACTACTTTCAACATTTCTGACTTGACTCCTTTTGATGTAGGTGATGAAGGGGTCGTGGTTGATGATGCTGTGATTCTGGGGACGAAATCCTCTCAAGAAGGAGAGGATGATGCGGGGCAAACCATCACGAGACCATTCACCCAGCGTCAAGCCAAGGAGGTCCAAGACGCTCACCTAAGCTTGTTGTGGAAGGGGCTTGAATATGGAAGCCTTAGAGGCCATTTAAAGAAGTACAACAAGATTATAGCCCAACAGCTCTGCCCAGAAGATCTAGGCGCTTCGCCTAGAAGATCCAGGCGCTCCGCCCTGAGTGCTATACAGTTGGGTGCTCCGCCCAAGGGCCAGGCGGACCGCCCACCAAACACTCTGACCAAAAATGCATGTGCTCTGCCCAATGCATTGAAGACCCTAGAATTTGAGTAGTATTTTACTGTTTTGACCCTGCATGGTCTATTGCCTTAAAATCCAACTTGTGGGGGCATTTTAGACTTATTAGACTTAGGAAGGACCCTATAAATACCCAAGTCCTCTTCTATTTTCATTAGATTACCTTGAATATTGAACTTGTTGAATTGAGATGAATTCTCTAATGGAAGAAACCTCTACCTTTTTTGCTTGAATCTATTGGTGGTACTAATTGACCTTCATTCCAAACCCGACCGAACCCTTTGCAAGACCCAGGTGTGTCTTGAGGACCGTCCGAATAGCATAGGTAGATTTTGACCCGAATCGAGGATGTCACGGAACCTGTTGTCTGTGGCTACTTCGTATGGAGTTCAAGATCCGTCTTTCTCCTTTATCTTGTTATTTTCATTTCCGCTTTTACCCTGCATCAAATATGCAGGTGCGAGCAAAACTATTACTGCGAATGGCTACCATCTTGATCGATTCTGGAAGCACCCACAACTTTGTAAATGAAGATTTTGCAAAAAAGGCTGGCTTACCAATTAAAAATAATTGTGGGTTCGAAGTAAAAGTGGCCTCATGAGAATGCTTAACTAGCAGTGGAAGATGCTACAAGGTTCCTTTAACTTTGCAAGGCGTTCCCATGAGTATCGATCTTTATTTGCTTCATTTTGAAGGATATGATGTGGTTTTAGGAACTCATCTTTAGGTATGATCACTTGGGATTTTTCGCAGTTGCTTATGACATTTGTCTTGAATGGAAAGGAAAGATTGTTACGTGGGTTTACATCTCCAAGCAATCAGCTTGTTGACGCAGAAACTGAGTCATTACCAAAAATTATAGGTTAGGAGCCTTGCTTCAGGCAGTCACGGGGCAAGTAAATCCAAGTGTTTTACCTCCGGAAATTCATCGTATTCTAAGAGAATATGATAATATTACAAAGTAGCCTGCAAATCTTCCTCCACCACGCACTCATGACTATAAAATTCCATTGTTGCAAGGCCAAAATCAAGTTTTAGTAAGACCCTATAGATATCCTCATTTCCAGAAGGCAGAGATTGAAAAAATTGCTTCGAATTTGCTTAAATTTGGGGTGATACGAAACAGTTGTAGCCCTTATTCAGCTCCTGTAATTTTGGTCAAGAAGCATGATAGATCTTGGAGGATGTGTGTCAATTACCGCGCCCTGTATAAAGTCACCATCAAAGAAAAATTTCCTATTCCTATTATTGACGAATTGTTAGATGAGTTGCATGGAGCACAATTTTTTTCTAAGTTGGATCTTCGCTCAGGATATCACCAAATTAGAGTTCATCCTGACGATATTGAGAAAACAGCCTTTAGAACACATCAAGGACATTATGAATTTTTGGTCATGCCATTCGGTCTTACAAATGCCTCATCGACCTTCGAGTCTCTATGAATGAGGTATTTAAAGATCATCTCGAGAAATTTGTTTTAGTTTTCTTTGATGATATTCTTGTAGACAAATAAATTTTATTGGATTTAAACCCATAAAATAATTTGGCTATATGTTAAATTCAAGATATATTAGTCCTCATAAATTAAATGGGCTAGTATAATTGGATTAACTATTTAAGTCCAATATCCATGGGTTTAATAAAAGTCCAAATCCATTGGGCCACAAATAATATGCCCACTTTATTAGCCCAAAGCTAATGGATATCATCTTATCCTAAAGGCCCAAATCAGTGCCACATGTGCAAGCGACGTGGCGCCAAGTCAAATGATAAAGCCAATAGGATCCTGCCAAATACCAAATGACATGGCATTCCTAGTCAAATCCAAATGGCTAATAAAAATGTGCCATGTGTACAAGTGACATGTTCTGACCAATCAAATGCGGCCTTGTCACTGCTCAAATCTGATTGGCCGGTCTACGGGCCAAGGCCCGTTAGGTCTTCTTAGAGCCCACTCCATCCCATATCTATATAAAGGGGTCAAACCTCTTATTTGAAGGGATCAGAAATCAAGAGCAAGAGGAATTCATAACAAGAAGTAACAAGGAGCTCGTGGATCAAACGCTACAAGTTTCTTAAAAGCTGCAAGGAATTTCTACAAGTTCTAAGGATTCAAACATTAAAAGGAAGATTCAAGCATTAAAAGGAAGATTCAAGATCAAGCTCAAAAGCCCTTGGATCATTACTTAAAATTTGTAATTTAAAAAGGCGAATCAGAGGAATTATAGAGATTGTACTACTCGTATATTGAAATCAAATACTACACTTGTTACATTATTTTCCTGTCTTGATATTTATTTCTTGACGCGAATTTACCAGTTTTACAAATTTTGGCACGCCCAGTGGGACAATCTCTACCTCTCATCTCAACTTTTCAACTCGCAAAGTTCAATAACATTGAGATGGCTTTTAAGAACACCAACTCAAAATGTGCTGCTGCTGCTGCAAAATCTGCTTGGCCTCATGATCTTGATGCCAATTCTAAGTTCTCCTCTGAAGTTGAAAGCGTCATGAATGTTACTAAGGGAAGCTTTGGGCCAGTTACGAGGAACAAAGCTAATTTGTTTTGGCAACAAGCACTCCAAGTGTCGTCCACATTGATTCCAGCATTTAATTTTTCATCTTCGAAAGGAGCTGGATCCTCTACTGGTGGATTGGAGGAAGAAAGCAGTATTACTGAAATTGTTGAAAGAGCTTTAGCTCAGCTTAGCGTTTCTGGATCTAAGAAGAAAATCACGAAAGAACACGATGATGATTCGAGTGCTGGATCATCTCCAACCGCATCGCCAGACATAGGCAAATCAAGGATTAATCTGTGGAAAAATTCATGCTACTCTCCATCATCTCCAATAGCCGTGCAAGTGATGGCAACCAATACTTTAACGATGGAGGAACAACTTGCAAGCTTGGCAAAGGCGATTGATAGCTTGACAAACTATGTCAAGATCAAGACGCTCGCATCAACAAAATGGAAGGCATGATGGAGGGCGAATCTAGCCATGCGCCAGGAGAAGCGCCCAGAAGTTCAAGAAATAAATACTCCAGCGAAGCAAGCGACACCTGCTAAAGAAATCCAAGTTTCTGCTGATGGAGTGATTCTAATTGATCAGCTAAAGGAGATTATTATGGGGACGATTAAAGATAAGTACGAGGTTGCCTCCAAGTCTTCTCTCGCATACGCGAAGCCGTACACTGCAAGGATTGATAGCTTAAAGATGCCCGCTGGTTATCAACCCCCAAAATTCCAACAGTTTGACGGCAAGGGAAATCCAAAGCAACATGTGGCGCACTTCGTTGAAACATGCAACAATACTGGAACATATGGAGATTATCTTGTCAAGCAGTTCGTTCGCTCACTTAAGGGAAATGCCTTTGATTGGTATACGGATCTCGAGTCTGGTTCCATTGATAGTTGGGAGGATCTGGAGTACGAGTTTCTCAATCGCTTTTACAGCACAAGGCGTACTGTGAGCATGATAGAGCTCACAAACACTCGCCAACGAAAAGAAGAACCAGTTATTGATTTCATCAATCGATGGAGGAATGCAAGTCTTAACTGTAAAGATAGGCTAAGTGAAGCGTCGGGAATAGAGATGTGCATTCAAGGCATGCATTGGGGGCTTCGCTACATCCTGCAAGGAATAAAGCCTAGGACTTTTGAAGAGTTGGCCACACGCGCTCATGATATGGAGCTAAGCATTGCTGCCAGTGGAAGTGAAGGACCGCCTGTCTATGAGTCTCGCAGAGGAAAAGACAAGCAAGAAGTCAAGAAATGGAGCAAGGTGGCGCCCAAGGCCGAAAATAAAGAATCTATGAATGTTGATACTGCACCTTTGAAGTTCACCACAAAGGTAAGCAAGAAGCAAAGCGTGAAGACGACTTCGTTTAAGGACAAGCCAAGTCGAAAGTTGACTTTAAAGGAGATGCAAGAAAGGGAATATCCATTCCTAGATTCCGATGTTCCCGCAATTTTTGATGAACTTCTGGAGTTAAAGTTCATTGAGCTACCAGAGATGAAGCGTCCCAATGAAGCTGGAAAGACAAATGATCCGAATTATTGCAAGTATCATCGACTCGTGGGGCACTCACTGGAGAAATGCTTCGTCTTCAAAGATAAAATAATGGAATTGGCCAATGAAGGGAAGATTGACTGCAAGATGAGAAGGAAGATGTGAACCAGGCTTCTATCTTGTTTGGCTCGCACGACCCTGTGATCACCTGCAACTTCGCTGAAGGATACGAAGAGAATGAAGTCATGATCAAGTTTTGTGACTTTGAACCTATCTCAATAAATCAATCACTGCAACTCGCCAAACTAAATATGTGGAGCTTGGAGCAAGCATCATCGAAAGAAGGTGAAGCTCAAACTGATCAAGGAGATGATGAAGGTTGGATACTAGTGACTCGGCGGAGGCGCAATAAAATAAAGTCACGCAGTGAATCAGCTGAGCAACCAATAAGGCAAAAGATGGTGAAAAGGACAAGAAAGCAAAGTGCTATTCGACGTCCACAAAAGGAAAAGATGGAGGTTAACCACTATCAAAAGTCACGTCAGCCTGTGACTTTGGAAGAGTTTATTCCAAGGTGGTTCTGCATGAAAATTCCTAAGGGTGATATTAAGGCTTCGTGTTGTAATGCTGATAAAGAAGAAGAGAAGAGTGAAACCTCACAGTTGTTGCCACCGGCACAATTAGAAGAAGTTATCGCGCCTATCTCCCAAGAAGCAAATACTTGCGAAGCAAAGATCACCTTCACAAATGATGACATCCTACTTGGTGAGACTCTTCATAATCGTCCCTTATTTGTGGTTGCCTATGTTGATGAGCAAAGAGTGAATAGAATCTTAATTGATGGAGGATCTGGAGTCAACATCTTGCCTATCCGCACGCTGAAGGAACTTGGCATCTCTACTGAAGAACTAACGCATAGTCGCCTGTTGATTCAAGGATTCAACCAAGGGGGGCAAAAGGGCTATAGGTGCCTTAAAAATGGATCTCACCATTGGAGAAATGACTTCAAGCGCATGGATGCATGTGATCGACGCAAGGACTTCATATAATATCTTACTTGGTAGGCCTTGGATACATGAAAACAAAGTGGTTCCATCCACTTATCACCAATGCCTAAAATATCATGAGGGTGGAGTCGAAAAGATGGTCGTTGCTGATGACAAGCCATTTACCGAAGTAGAGGCACACTTCGCCGATGCAAAATTCTACTTGAAGAATGTCGTGGGGGGAGTAAACCCCGATAATAAAGCGACAACCAGAGATGCCGAGCTTGCAGCTAAAAGGGCTGAGGTCACAGCTGGTAAAGCAAAAGTTGTAGCTGATGGAGGTCAAGTTCTCTTTAATCAAAGTAACGTACACAAGGCAAATGTTGCAACTTCAAGCAAGAAAATAATTCCTACACTTCGTTATGTTCCAAAATTGAAGAAAGAAGAAAGCCAGTTTTCTAGTCTTCAAAGTGATCAACTCAAGGGATTAACCCTCCCCATCAAGCGAATTGATGCGATGAAGCTGACCTCGAAGTTACTTGGTGGCTTTGTGGCTAAGAATCTACCGTTGAATAATGAACTCCCTACGAAGCGCACGAATGAGGGATTTGATCCGAATGCTTACAAGTTGTTTGCAAAGGCCGGATATGACCCCAATGAACCATCTACACTAGGGAAGCTCTTACCTGAAGGTACCATGAAGAAATCACGCGAAGGCTTGGGTTATGAGAAACCTCCACCGGTTCGAATCTCTATAAGAAGGTCAAGCAACAACTACATCACTGCCGAAGACGACTCTGAGGATTCGAGTAAGAGGTCTTCTGTATTTGATCGGCTGGGAGAACCATCTCCAAGAACTTCTGTATTTGATCGGCTGGGAGAAACATCTCCAAGAACTTCTGTCTTTGATCGGTTTGGAAAACCATCTTCAAGAACTTTTGTCTTTGATAGGCTGGGACCATTGAATAAGAAAAGTAAGCCTCCGAGAAAATCCAAAAGTGTGAAGGTGCATGCCCCTTCTAATTATGGTCAAAGTCTTATCCCTTCAAGAATGAGGCGCGAAGAAAGATTGATAGTCTCATGTGAAGATGTGTTTAAAGGCCAAGACTCACATTATAGTCCACACGAAGGAGCGTGATGTAGATGAAGAAATTATGGAATCTTCTTATCACATCATTGCACAGGAAGAGGAAAACGCTTTATCTCCAAATGGGATTGTAAGTGAGGTAGATGATATTTCTGGTTGTCACCACATATCTTTCAACAATGACGATCCTCATGAAGAAGAAGATGCTACGGATGCTCCACCGGAACTTGAAGAAGGTGTGAAGGCAACAGTTGATGCATTGAAAGAGATCAACCTTGGCACGAATGAAGATCCAAGGCCTACGTATATTAGTGCTCTGCTAGCAGCGGATGAAGAAGGTGCTTATGTAGATCTACTAAAAGAGTACAAGGATGTCTTCGCTTGGAGTTACAAAGAGATGCCTGGTTTAGACCCGAAAGTGGCGGTTCATCATTTGGCAGTCAAGAGTGGTACTCGTCCTGTAAAACAAGCCCAACGTTTCTTTAGGCCAGATTTGGTTCCCTTGATTGAAGTGGAAGTCAACAAACTCATCGAGGTTGGTTTTATCCGTGAAGTCAAGTACCCCACATGGATCTCAAGCATAGTGCCTGTAAGGAAGAAGAATGGTCAAATTCGAGTTTGTGTTGATTTTAGGAATCTCAATAATGCATGTCCTAAAGATGAGTTCCCTCTTCCTATTCCAGAACTTATGATCGATGCCACTACTGGTTACGAGGCTATGTCTTTCATGGATGGCTCCTCTGGCTATAATCAAATTCGCATGTCACCTAAGGATGAAGAATTCACAGCATTCCGAACTCCTAAGGGTATTTATTGCTACAAGGTGATGCCGTTTGGTTTGAAAAATGCTGGTGCAACTTACCAAAGGGCCATGCAAAATATCTTTGACAACTTGCTTCACAAGAATGTAGAGTGCTATGTTGATGATTTGGTGGTAAAATCCAAGAGAAGAGAGGACCACTTGCGTGACTTGAGAATGGTGTTCGAATTGCTGCGAAGGTACCAACTTCGAATGAACCCTTTGAAATATGCATTTGGAGTTACTTCTGGGAAATTTCTCGATTTTATTGTTCAACGTCGAGGGATTGAAATTGATCAAGCAAAGTAGATGCAATTTTAAAGATGCCTGAACCCAGAAATCTCCATGAATTGAAAAGCATGCAAGGAAAGTTGGCCTACCTTAGGAGATTCATCTCAAATCTAGCTGGGAGGTGTCAGCCGTTCAGCCGTCTTATGAAAAGGGCACTCCTTTTGAATGGGATCAAGCCTGCAGCAATGCGTTCGAGAGCATCAAATCCTATTTGATGAAGCCTCCTGTTTTGGCAGCTCCAATCCCTGGAAAGCCGTTGATATTATATATTGCGGCACAAGAAAATCAGTTGGGGCACTTTTGGCTCAAGAAAATAGTGAAGGAAAAGAAAATTCACTTTACTATTTGAGTAGAATGATGACGCCAAATGAGTTGAAGTACTCGCCAATTGAAAAGTTGTGTTTGGCACTAGTCTTCTCCATTCAAAAGTTGAAACATTACTTTCAAGCTCATGTTGTACGGCTGGTTTCTCGAGCAAATCCTATCAAGTTCGTAATGTCAAAACCAGTCCTCAGCGATCGATTGGCGAGATGGTATCTCCAGTTTCAACAATTTGAGATCATATACATCCCTCAAAAGGCGATCAAAGGACAAGCACTGGCAGATTTTCTGGCAGATCACCCGATACCTGATGGTTGGGAGCTAACCGATGAGTTACCTGATGAAGATGCAATGTTCGTCGAAGTTCAACCGTCTTGGAAGATGTACTTTGATGGTGCTGCACATCGCGATGGAGCTGGCGCTGGAGTAGTTTTTGTAACTCCCCCAGGAGAGGCATTGCCATATTCTTTCACCTTGACTCAACATTGTTCCAATAATGTCGCAGAGTACCAAGCACTCATACTTGGGCTCGAAATGGCCGTCGACATGAAGCAATTGCAGTTGCAAGTCTATGGGGACTCTAAGCTGGTGATTAATCAACTTTTAGGTAGCTACGAAGTAAAGAAACCTGAGTTGCGTCCGTACCACGACTATGCACAGAAATGATAGGATGGCTTGGTGACGTAACTCTTCAACATGTGCCGAGAGGGGAAAATAAGAAAGCTGATGCCTTGGCTGCTCTAGCTTCAACACTTACCCTGCCTGATCAGACAAAAGTTACTATCTGCCGAAAATGGGTAGTGCCACCTTTAGATAATGCCGAGGTTGAAATGAATAACGTCCAACACCTTGTTGCTGTTTCTGAAGTCGATGAGGAAGACTGGCGGCAACCTATCATTAACTACTTGAGTCATGGGATACTGCCAGACAATCCAAGGAGGAGAACTGAAATTCGTCGCCGAGCTCCGCGTTTCCTTTACTACAAGGATACTCTATATAGACGATCATTTGAATGAGTGCTCCTGCGATGTTTAGGAGACGATGAAACACTTCAAGCTATAGAAGAGGCGCATAATGGAGTATGTGGATCACATCAATCTGGGCCGAAACTCCATTTCCACATAAAAGGATGGGATATTATTGGCCGACGATGGTAAAGGATTGCTTGGACTATGCTCGAAGATGCAAGCTTGCCAGCTCCATGCAAACTTTATACATCAACCACCGGAAGTGTTACACCCGACCGTCGCATCTTGGCCATTTGACGCTTGGGGGCTAGACATTGTTGGACCATTGCCGAAGTCTTCTGAAGGACACTTGTTCATTTTGGCTGCAACTGATTACTTCTCAAAATGGGCAGAAGCTGTCGCTCTTAAGGAAGTGAAAAAGGAGAAGGTTGCAAACTTCATCAGAGTAAACATCATCTACCGCTTTGGTATTCCTCGTTATATAATAACGGATAATGGCAAGCCATTCGACAATAGGTTGATGAATAGTATTTGTGATCTCTTTGGTTTCAAACAGCGTAAGTCTTCTATGTACAATGCTGCCGCTAATGGTCTAGCTGAAGCATTCAATAAAACTTTGTGCAACCTGCTGAGTAAAGTTGTTTCCAAGTCCAAGCGAGATTGGCATAATAGGATGGAAGAAGCTTTATGGGCATATAGGACGACTCATCGTACGCCAACGCAGGCAACTCCTTACTCACTCGTTTATGGGGTTGAAGCAGTCCTACCACTAGAGCGTCAAATACCATCGCTGCGACTTGCTATCTAAGAAGGGCTCACTGATGAAGAAAATGCTCGCTTACGCCTTGAAGAGTTGGAGGCTCTTGATGAAAAAAGACTTGAAGCTCAGCAAAGTCTTGAATGTTACCAAGCTCGGTTATCTCATGCCTTCAATAAAAAGGTTCGCCAAAGGTCCTTCCAAGTTGGTGATCAAGTTCTTACATAAGAAGACCCATCATCACCTCCCACAAATCTGGGGGCAAATTCACTGCAAAATGGGATGGACCAGATGTTGTGCAAGAAGCCTATTCAAGTGGTGCTTATAAGCTTGTTGATGCTAAAGGAAAAAGAATCGGTCCCATTAACGGGAAATTTTTGAAGAAGTACTATCCATGAAGAAGATCGCTCCTTGACGTACGAGCATAAACTGCAAGTTACTCCTGGCCCACAAGAGTATAAACTGTGCACGGCACCCAAGGAAAAAAAAAAGAGTCCGCTAGGTTGAAAACCTCGGAAGAGGCGGCCTAGGCAAAAGTTAGGACACAAAAAAAAAAAAAAAAAAAAGTCCGCTAGGTTGAAAACCTTGGAAGGGGCGGCCTAGGCAAAAGTTAGGACACCAAAAAAAAAAATCACCTACACCGAACTACGTAATGACTTGATCCTCTTCACCGAGGTACGTAGGCAGCTTAGAGTTTCATTCTAAGTTCAGTCGCATAAAAAATAAAAAAATGGTGGGTTTGGCACGATGTGATAAAAGGAGAAGTAAGAGAGTCCTTTCTTTCTCTTTCTCCAAAACTCTACCTTAATACCAAGAGTTTGTTATCGAAACTTGCAACCCCAAGGAGAAAGGCTGATATTTAGCAGCTCGTTTTAAATTGCGAAGTTAAGTGCCAAATAATTCTTCAGAGGAAAATTCTTAGGAGCGATGAAAATGATTGCAACTTGAGATTTGAAGTCTAATTCTAGAAGTTCAAGCGGCTCGCAACTCGGACGTGTATTCATTAAATTACAAATATTTTGGTGAAGCCGCGCTGGTCTGCGAGCCATAACGTGACAGAATTTAAAGGTTGAATTCAAAAATTCACCTATAGCAATTCTGAAGCTATTTAGTTCCAAATTTTAGATATGTTCTAGAATTTGAAGTCTAGTTTCTGGAAGTTCAAACGGATTGTAATTCGAATGCATATTCATTAAATTACAAATATTTTGGTGAAGCCGCGCTGCTCTGCGAGCCATAACGTGACAGAATTTAAAGGTTGAATTCAAAAATTCACCTAGAGCAATTCTGAAGCTATTTGTTTCCAAATTTTAGATATGTTCTAGAATTGAAGTCTAGTTTCTGGAAGTTCAAACCGATTGCAATTCGAATGCATATTCTTTAAATTACAAATATTTTGGTGAAGCCGCGCTGGTCTGCGAGCCATAACGTGACAGAATTTAAAGGTTGAATTCAAAAATTCACCTAGAGCAATTCTGAAGCTATTTAGTTCCAAATTTTAGATATGCTCTAGAATTTGAAGTCTAGTTTCTGGAAGTTCAAACGGATTGTAATTCGGATGCATATTCATTAAATTACAAATATTTTGGTGAAGTCGCGCTGGTCTGCGAGCCAAAACGTGACAGAATTTAAAGGTTGAATTCAAAAATTCACCTAGAGCAATTCTAAAGCTATTTAGTTTCGAATTTTAGATATGTTCTAGAATTTGAAGTCTAATTTCTGGAAGTTCAAACGGATCACAATTCGGACGCATACTCATTAAGTTACGAATATTTCGGTAAAGCTGCGCTAGTCTGTGAACCAGAACGTGACAGAATTTAAAGGTTGGATTAAAAAATTTACCTAGAGCCATTCTGAAGTTATTTGTTTCCAAATTTTGGATATGTTTTAGGATTTGGACTTTAGCTTTTGGGAAGTGAAATTTTCCTTGATTTGAATATTCAAGCAAAAAGATATGAATTTTCTTCTACAAGTGCGTTATGCTGTAAAATGCAGTGCCAGAATTGAAGACGCAGCGAAAAGGACATAATATAAGCCAAAGCACTAAGAGAAATTCTATTAATGATGGAATCCGCTACCTGATCAAGTGCAAGAAATAAAGAAGGAAAACAAGACAATATATGTAGCCTAATCTAAACATAACTTGTAATTGAGCAAGTCTTGACCAGCTGCTAGGCGTTGCCGCTTTTCTTCCAGATGAGCGGAATCATCGTCAGTCGCCAAATCCATGCCATCGTACGAAGAGATTTCGTTCTCAACAGCTGAAACCTTCAATTGTATCTCTTCAAGCTCTTTCTTGGCAGCTTCGATAATGGCTGCAAGATCCTTCTTCTCTTGCTGCAGCTTCTTCAATTTAGCCTTGGTGGTCTTTAGCAGCTCTTGTTTAGACGAAATTAGCTCGGCCTTCTCGGTTTCTTCTAACTGGAATGATTGAAGACGCTCATTGGCTTTTGAAAGTAGTTCCATCTTTCTAGCTTCACTCGTCTTGTCAGCCAAATGGGATCGTTCTTGGTCATACGAAGTAGCAAGCTCGAAGAGGGAATCCATCAAGTCCTTCAAAGGTGAAAAATCGGTAATTTTTGATCCTTGCATCTCCTCAAAAATGACCTCGAATTCTTCCCTAAGCTCTGGAATAGCGCCTAATTCAATTTTAGAAAGTTTTCCGCATATGTCCTCCCAAAGGCCGGAAACTAACATCTTTTTGTGCTTAAAAACGACACTTTTCCCTCAAAAATAGAAACAACATCATTTGGTATGCGAGGGGACTCTCTTAAAGTAGAAGACGACTTTGCTGAGCCTTTGTCGTGGCGAACAGAGGATGCTTCTTGCTCCTGCTCGATATCATCATTCTGCAAAAAAAAATATATAAATATAATTAAGAGTAAGTAAATAAAAAGGGGGCATCAACCTAGTCAGCCATCCATGATGATAAAATGAGGAGTTTAAAAGCGTCACCATGCAAGCCGTCAATGTCTTTTCAGAACTCTCAACACTGTGAACCTCAACTTCCTGCGCAAGCTTTTCGATTGAGGTCTCTTTTTGGAGAAGTTCCTCTGATGGCACTTTCTTGCGTTTCCAGCAACGATCTTCATTAGTGCTCCCGCTGCTGTCTTGCGAAAGACGTTTTTTAGAAGAATTGAAAATTCTGTTATGACCATTCAATAAGGGTGTCCTATTGTCATCTTGAAAATCTTGAACATGGATTGTCTCAGTAGGCACCTCCGCAGACGGTTTAAGTCTCTTGACCTTACCTTTGCTTGGTTTGGATGGTTTGACCTTCACAGCATGAGGTTCGTCAACCATAACAGCTCCCTCATAATCGTTCAATAAAGGGGTTTCATTGACACCTTGGGGATCTTGAACGTGAATCGCCTCGCTAGGTTCCTCCGCAGGCGGTTTAAGTCTCTTGACCTTAACTTTGCCTTGTTTAGATGGTTTGACCTTCACAGCATGGTCGTCAACCATAGCAATTTCATCATTATCATTCAATAAGGGTGTTTTATTGTCGCCTTGGAAATTTTGAGCATGAATCACCTTGCTAGGTTCCTCCGTTGGCGGTTTAAGTCCCTTAACCTTACCTTTGCTTTGTTTGGATGGTTTGACCTTCACAACATGGGGCTTGTCAACCACAACAACCTCATCATGATCATTCAACAAAGAGGTTGCATTATCACCTTGAGAATTTTGAACATGGATTTCCTCACTAGGTATCTTTGCCGGCATTTTAAGTCCCTTGCCCTTACTTTTACTTTGTTTGGTTGGTTTGACCTTTGCAGCATTGGGCTCATCAACTACAGCAACATCCCCACCATTCCCTTGGTGCATATTTGTGGCGGGCCTAACAACATTCACTAATGACTGAATATGATCCTCAAGGATGCTCCCATGTACTTTTTCCCACCAAGACTTGTAGCCAGGCAAGCAAGAATTCTTTATCGTAGATCTGAAAGGGGGAAATGTGGCCTTTACCTTGGAATAGGCTAACACACAAACCCGTGCAAATCGGAGCCCATCATCCAATGATGCTTCACGAAAATCCAGCTCTAAACAACCAGGGACGTCTTGGTAAAAGCCTAACTGGCGGCTGAAACGATGTGGATTATAAGGCTCAATGATAAAGGTAGCTCCATCTCTCAAGGAAAGGTAGTTCGAGCGAAGACTCATAAAAAGTTTGTCTCGAACTCTAGTGCAGTGCCATTGTCAATATAATCGTAGGGCTTTTCTCTCTCTGGCGTCGTCGCAGTCCAAACAAAGCTCTCTCCATTGTGTACACGCTTCCTTGCCTATTCCTCTCCAAAGTTTTTAGCAGCTCCCTCTCCAGAATACACAGTCATTAGTGGACCAACTGGCCTTTCCTCTAAAGGGTAATATGTCTTGAAATAACATGCCAGCCAACCATACACATAATGGATTGGAAAGTACACCCTAGAAGGATCAAGTTCTGAGCAATTCGAAATTTTATTTAAACCCCTATAGATGGATGCCAGAACAGGGACAGCAAGGCTAAACTTTTGCCCACGAGCTAGCAAGCTTGCGATCTTGAAAGTCTCAGGCCGAATGAAGTCACCTTCCTTTGGGAGCACGAAAGCACATAACCAACATGATAGGAAAGCAGCAAGGTAAGTGTCATCCTTCGTATAGCCTTTGATACCAAGTTTGTGAAACAAAGCCTCTTCCACATTCGACCAAGCAACCTGGAGGCTGCTCATACGTCACGGCCCTTTTGCACCAAAACTCTATCCATCTTCTCAAAGAGACATTTGGGTTATTTCCCTCTCGAAGCCGGTGAAATGCGTCAAATAAATACTCGCAGCTTTGTGGGAGAAACCTTTTATTCTTGTCAAGATTGCCGGTGAGTTCTCGAGCATTTGGAACAACTTCTTCGTAAGGAGACCCCGCAATAGGCAGACCACCGATCATGCATACATCCCAAAGGGACATAAATAACTCTCCAACTGAGGTGAGCAGCGTGTTTGTGATAGGACACCAGCCCTCACAAAAGGCTTTCATGAGGTTAATGCTGCAATCATAGGTGAACAACGAAGCAAAAACGGCGTCGTAAATCCTAGTGGCTCTCAAGATCTGCTCGCCCCTGCTAAGGATGTCTTCAGCCCACTCCCAGTAGCCGCGGATATAGTGAAATTCGCCACCAAATGTCATGGTATCACCCCAATGGACTTCTTTATTAATGATCCGCCTTCCGAGACAGGGGAGGGAACTTGCAATATTCGTGACTTTGTGAGTAGCAGAAAGAAGGCTCAGCATCTTAGAGGTACGACTAGTTTGCTCGTAAGTCAAACTTGCCAAATTATACGGATTTCTCAAGAATGACCATGTTGAAGAAGCATATAAACCACTTATTGGCGTGTCAACTAATAGCCTTGTCTCTGCCTTGCCATCCTTGTGATCTGAAATTACAAGATACTTGCGTGTGGAGGAAGAGTTTGAATCTCTGAAGTAAACCATGTTGAATCTGCAAAAGTGAAGTGAATATAATTAGTACGCAACTCGTAAAAAAAAATGGGGGCAAGGGTCATGAGAAGAAACACGGCAAAATAAATTTTGAGCCCTTTTCTTGAACTTTTAAAAACATCCATCGCGAGTTTTAAAGGTCTTCGTCGTAAACTTTTAAGGGTGTTCACTTGGAACCTTTAAGAGCTTTTCCGTCGAAATTTTAAAAGCTTCCATGGTAGATTTTAAAAGGCCTTCATCGCGAACTTTTAAAGGTGTCCATCTCCAACTTTTAAAGGGCCTTCATTGCGAACTTTTAAAGGTGTCCATCTTGAACTTTTAAGAGCTCCCTTGCCAAATTTTTAAAAGCTTCCACGGCTAATTTTAAAAGGCCTTCATCGCGAACTTTTAAAGGTGTCCATCTCCAACTTTTAAAGGGCCTTCATTGCGAACTTTTAAAGGTGTCCATCTTGAACTTTTAAGAACTCCCTTGCCAAATTTTTAAAAGCTTCCACGGTGAATTTTAAAAAGCCTTCATCACGAACTTTTAAGAGCTTCCTCCTTGAACATTTAAAAGCTTCCATGGTGAATTTTTTAAAAAAAACTGCCTTCATCACGAACTTTTGAGAGCTTCCTCCTCGAACTTTTAAAAAGCTTCCATGGTGAATTTTAAAGGGCTTCCTTCACGAACCGGTTGCTGAAAAAAATGGAAGAAAACAAATGCAACACATAGAAAAGAGAAGTGTTACCTGCCAAGTTTGCAGACGAGAACTGACGATAATCTTGGTGATTGACTGTTGCCTTGCCTGCTGCAACCAAAACACAAAAGAAATAAAGGGTTGTCAACTAAGAGTGCAATCAACCAACTGAAAAAGACTAAATATTTGGAGTAATTTCAGTAAAGACTTTTGAAACATAAAAAAGGTTAACCCCTATTGATTTTGTGTGACAAATTTTCGGTTGTGGGAATATGTTTTATGTTCCCACAAATTTTGGATTTCCTTTGATATGTAAGTATATATAGGGAAGAGAGACAAAGATGGCAGAAGTAGCAGTGAATTATTTAATAGAGAAGTTGTCTGATGTGGCGCGTCAAAGCCTTGAGTTGATTAAAGGAGCAGAAGATGTGTAGTTGGCAGTTGGCACATTTGATTTTGAATAAATTACTTTAAAGTTTCTTGGTTTTACACTTTCAGACTCGAAGAAGTCTACATGGACTCTAACTTCATATTATATGCTTACATATCTTGTCTAAGAATCTCGAGTAAATTATACGTGCTAGAACATAGTGTCGTGGTGTAAAAAATAGGTGAACTACGGCCCAGAGGACAAGTATTCCACGTCACAGGTCTAGTAAGTGACCTTCAAGGATTGAAAGCATTCTTAAAAGATGCTTCAAAAATGGACAGAAATACTGAAGGATGGAAGCAGGCATTGAAAGAGATAAGGGTAGTTGCTTACAAAGCAGAAGATGTCTATGACAAATTCCTGGTTGACGCTAAGAATCATCATGAACTACAAAAACTAATTATAGCCAACAATATTCCCTCACTTGACAAAATATACAAAGAAAATTTCTAAAGCAAAATAAGGAGAAGAAATATGATGATTGTAAGCTTACATGTTGAAATATGTTGCCGAGACTTGTTCTTCTTGGAGAGCCAAAAAATTATGTGTGAAATATTAAGTGGGGAGCCCCTTTATATAGAGGTTGGAATTGTACAAATCTGTCTCTAACAAGGATACAAAAATTGTATCCAAATAGGACTTAAAAAGTAAGAGACCAGCTAGTACTTGAATAAGGTCACGCTGGTTGACGCCGCAGGTGAGTACCAAAGTTATGAATTAAACAAATAGCCACTTTCAAGAATGTGGACTGGAATATAGTCAATTTTGTGATAGCCACTTTCAGCATTTTTAACTGTGACATAGCCAGTTCGTTTATGTGACTCGGAGCGGGAAAGAGGTTGGCCTTTTTGTTCCGAGCTACTTTCTAGACTGTTGATTGAAGTATAGTCAATCAGTGGCGCAAGCTAAATATTTAGCTATTTTCTAAGCGTTAATTAGAAATTACTCGCTTCAAAAAAAAAATTACTTCAAGCCTAGTCTTCGAATGTCACAGGGACCCTGACAAGCCTTGAAGTAGGGGGCATTTGTAGACAAATAAATTTTATTGGATTTAAACCCATAAAATAATTTGGCTATATGTTAAATTCAAGATATATTAGTGCTCATAAATTAAATGGGCTAGTATAATTGGATTAACTATTTAAGTCCAATATCCATGGGTTTAATAAAAGTCCAAATCCATTGGGCCACAAATAATATGCCCACTTTATTAGCCCAAAGCTAATGGATATCATCTTATCCTAAAGGCCCAAATCAGTGCCACATGTGCAAGCGACGTGGCGCCAAGTCAAATGATAAAGCCAATAGGATCCTGCCAAATACCAAATGACATGGCATTCCTAGTCAAATCCAAATGGCTAATAAAAATGTGCCATGTGTACAAGTGACATGTTCTGACCAATCAAATGCGGCCTTGTCACTGCTCAAATCTGATTGGCCGGTCTACGGGCCAAGGCCCGTTAGGTCTTCTTAGAGCCCACTCCATCCCATATCTATATAAAGGGGTCAAACCTCTTATTTGAAGGGATCAGAAATCAAGAGCAAGAGGAATTCATAACAAGAAGCAACAAGGAGCTCGTGGATCAAACGCTACAAGTTTCTTAAAAGCTGCAAGGAATTTCTACAAGTTCTAAGGATTCAAACATTAAAAGGAAGATTCAAGCATTAAAAGGAAGATTCAAGTTCAAGCTCAAAAGTCCTTGGATCATTACTTAAAATTTGTAATTTAAAAAGGCGAATCAGAGGAATTATAGAGATTGTACTACTCGTATATTGAAATCAAATACTACACTTGTTACATTATTTTCCTGTCTTGATATTTATTTCTTGACGCGAATTTACTTGTTACAATTCTAATTTATAGCAAAACTTGGGAGGATCATTTGAAGCATTTGGAGGTTGTTTTATCACTTTTGCGAACTCATCAGTTGTTTGTCAAACTTGAGAAATGCAATTTCAGCCAAAAGGAAGTTAAGTACCTTGGTCATATTATTTCTAATTTTGGTGTTGTAGTAGATCGTGAAATAATATAAGCTATCACCAGTTGGCCAAAACCAACAACTCCTAAGGCGATGAGGGGTTTTTCGGGGCTTTGTGGTTATTATAGAAAATTCATTCAACATTATGAAAAGATAGCTAGTCCTCTTACACAAATGCTTAAAAAGGACGGATTTTCATGGACTTCTACTACTGAAAAAGCTTTAAGGAAGTTGAAGGAGGCAATGACTCAAGCCCCTGTCCTTGCTTTGCCAGATTTTTCGAGGAACTTTATGATTGAATGTGATGCTTCAGGATCCGGTGCAGTCCTGAGACAAAATCGACCTATTGCTTTTTTTAGTCAAGCTTTACACGGGCGAAATTTATTGCTCTCCACTTATGATAAGGAAATTCTTGCCTGTGTTAGCGGTTCAAAAATGGATGCCTTATCTTCTTGGAAGACAATTCATTATCCAAACAGATCATCAAAGCCTCAAGCACTTGTGGATCCAAAAGATTGCTACTGTAGCCCAGCAACGCTGGTTGTTTAAGCTCATGGGTTTCGACTTTGTTGTGGAATACAATAAAGGGAAAGAAAATATTGTTGCTGATGCGCTTTCCGAAAAAACGCAGATGTTGGCAGCAGTCTGAAAGCTATTACACTACTAGTTCCAGGGTGGCTAGAAACAATTAAGGAAGAACATTCTAGTAGCAATAACATTCAATGATTGGTGCGCCTAGTGCAAGATGGCGAAGTTGTTGGTCCATGCATTTTTCAAGAGGGGGTGTTGTACTTTAAAGGTCGTATATATCTTGGCTCAGAGTCTCCCTCACTAACAATGATTATTGAACAGATCCATAATAGCACACATGAAGGATTTCATAAGAAACTTCAGCGCATTCAGGCAAAGTTTTATAGCAAGGGGTTGAAGAAAAAGGTTCCGCAGTTTGTACGCAAGTGTGATGTTTGTCAGAAGCATAAGACTGAGAATCTTTCTCCAGCAGGTCTTCTTCAGCCGCTTCCTATTCCTAATCGATTTTGGGAAGACATCTATGGATTTCATAGTTGGCTTGCCTAATTCAAAGGGAAAAACAAATATTTTGGTTGTTCATTGTTGTGGATCGCCTCTCTAAATATGCTCACTTTGCTTCTTTGTCTCATCCTTATTCTGTAGAAGATATTGCACAGGTGTTCTTTGATCAAGTTGTTCGCTTACACGGGATGGCGGGATCTATTATTTGTGACAGAGACCCAATATTTACAAGTGTATTCTGGAAGGAGCTTTTTTCGTCTTAATGAAACAGATTTTAACTTTAGTTCGGCGTACCACCCTCAAACCGATGGCCAAACGGAAGTGGTGAATAAAACTTTAGAGATGTACTTAAGATGCTTCTCTAGTTCTTATCCGAAAGGTTGGTTAAAATGGTTATCTTGCGCCGAATTTTGCTATAATACATGTTTTTATTCCACCATTAAGAGGACTCCATTTGAAGTAGTTTACGGGATGGCACCACCTTCTTTAATTTCGTACGTCACAGGTTCATCAAAATTGTTGAAGGTAGAATAGCAATTGCTAGAAATTGACCTCATTGTCAAGGATGCAAGGGAGAAGATTGCAGGAGTCCATTACTTAAATGGTCACTCAACTATTGGAAATAAACCAAAAAAATCACTCTTCTTTGTAATGTTCCTAAATGGTCACTCAATTTTAGATAATTAACTCAAATGGTCATTCTCATCTGAAAAGTTGCTATCACCGATGATACATGCTGACTTAGAATTTTTTTTTAAATTAATTTAAAATATAAAGAAATTTAAATCTCACTGTCCCCACCCATTTAACATAATTATTTGACTCATACCCGACCAAATAACTTAATGGGTCAACTACTAAAAAAGTTAGGTCAACTTTAATCCTAAGATACTATACGATGTTTTCCTCCTCATCTTCTTTTTAGGGTTCTATATGGAGAACCAAAATTTTACCTTCAATTGGTTTCTTCCCCAATAAAATCATTGCAATTAAACTAAAATTTTCATAAAATACCATAAACACTACTAAAAATAAGGCATTTTCGGACCGAAATTTCGGACCGAAATTCGGTTGGAGAACATTGTCCGACCGACGCGGTGGGATAATTCATCGAATTATAATTAAATTTTTTTTTTACTTTAGCCGACCGCCGCGGTCAGACAAGAATTAAAAATTTTTGACCGACCGCAGCGGTGGGAGATCGGTCGGTAGGCAGTGAATATAGCAGGACGGGAACACAGCCCATTTTTCATTTCACCCAAAACAGTTTTCTCTCTCTTTCGCCCCTTTCTTTCTTTCACCATTCTACCCGATTCCAAAGCCTAAATTCAACCCAAATCTATTAAAAAAACACTCTTAATCTCTTAATTCCATTCCTCTACAACTTGGTAAGTTTAATTTTCATAGTTTTCTTCAATTTTTCCCCAAATCCGAAACCCTAACTTTTTATCTATTTTTTTTGTAGTTCTTCCATCTATCAAAGTTGGGGATTGTACATTAGTGGTGGTGGAGTACAAAACCATCCCTTGAGGTGAGTTTTATGGTGAAACACCAATTTTTTTTTAAATTTAATTTTAGCTCGTTTTTGTCATTTTTTCCTATGTTTGAATTTTAGCTCATGAAATTAATCCATGACATAGTAGTTGCTATTTGGTTGTGAACTAGGTTACATTGTGTTGTTGTTTGGTTTGGGAATTGTTGAAGCTAGTTTGACATTTTTGTTGGTATTGTTAAAATTAGGTTGATTGAAAAAGTGGGTGTTGTTAAAAAATGATTGGGTTATTGAATACACATTTAGAAGATGATAAATTGGAAAGTAACACTTTGAATGGGTTGTTTTAGTGAAAAAGTTGGTGTTCCATTGAGAAGAGTACACTTTGAATGGGTTGTTGTTGATGGGTTCCTTTAGTAGTGTTGTTGTTGTTGAATGTTGTTAATGGTGTGTACTAGTGTTGTTGTTGTTGTTGTTGTTGTTGTTGTTGTATTGCTTTGAGATAGAATTGTTGGTGTATAGTGTAGTTTGGTAGTTAGATTCTTTGAGGCATTTCATCAAATAAGTGGTGAGCAACAACTAAGTTGAATAGTTTGCAAATAGTTTTAGATTACTCCAACTAAGTATAGATAAGCAAATAGTTTTATCATTTTGAATAAATAGATATAAGTTGCAAATGAGTAGTGATAATGGATTGTTGATGTATTAGACTTGTTTTAGACATGTTTTAACTTGTTTGGATCACTATTCGGGTTGGATATGTTATGTAAAATGTTAAACTTTCTATTTAAAGGCAATAAGCCTTGTTTAGACTATTATTAAGGCTTGAGAAGCCTAATCTTCTTCTGGGTGCTGTTTTTTCTGCTTTTTACAGGTGGTGTAGCTCTAATTGCAGGTTTTTTGTTGCAGGTACTACACTGCCTACCGACCGCAGCGGTCCGAAATCGGTCCGAAAATTGCCAATTACTTAGCGCAGAAAAAAACAATCTCCCACCGACGCGGTCGCCTGGCCGACCGACGCGGTCGCCTGGCCCACCGCTGCGGTCGCCCAGTTTCCCAGTTTTTTTTAAATCTCCCACCGCGTCGGTGGGAGAGTTCAACATTATTTTTTCCACGTATAAACTAGGCGACCGACGTCCGACCGTACTTCGGTCCGACGTCCGACCGCGGCGGTCGGAAAGCTGTGAGCGACCACCAATTAGCCGACCGACTTGTTAGGTCGGACAACGGTCGCCTAGCCGACCGTTGTCCCACCGTATCGGCGGTCGGAAAAGCCCTGATTTTTAGTAGTGAAAATCATAACATAATACATGACAATAGTACTGGATATGACTAAAGCAACGATTACTTATCTTTTACTCATCATGAATGGTACTGACATGAATTAAATATTTGGTGTAAGTAGCATGAGTAAATAACTGGTGAGAATGATTTTCTAGTTTACCAATTGATGACTAATATCTTAATAAATTACTTTATTTTCTTCTTTAGCTTGATAAATTACTTTTTTTTTTCTTCTTTTAGTTTGTAGGGAGTAACTTACTAACAATTATAATTTACTAACAGTTTACTAACTTACTAGCATTTTTTAGGAGTTAGTTTTTAGGAGTAACTTACTAACAGTTTACTAACCTACTAACAGTTTTTAGGAGTAAGTTTTAGGAGTAACTTACTTTATTTTCTTCTTCTAGTTTCTAGGAGTAACAAACTAAAAGTTAGTATGACACTTTTATATAAGGTGTTGTGTTTTGTTAATATTATTAATATTGTACGTTAACATACTTTTCTGCATTCTATCATTAGAAGACTCAAGAATCTTGAATGGAAAGTTGAAGTTTTCTTATGTATTATGTTATGACTTTATGGTATTTTATGAAAATTTTTGTTTAATTGCAATGGTTTTATTGAGGAAGAATTCGATTGAAAGTAAAAAAAAAAATTCACCCTATAAAACTCTAAAAAGAAGAGGATGAGGGAAACATCGTATAGTATCTTAGGATTAAAGTTGCACTGGCTTTTTTAATAGTTGACCCATTAAGTTATTTGGGTTGGATATGGGTCAAATAATTATGTTAAGTGGGTGGAGACAGTGGGATTTAAATTTCTTTATATTTTAATTTATTTTTTTTTTTAAAATTCCACATCAGCATTTATCATCGGAGATAGCAACTTTTCAGGTTAGAATGACCATTTGAGTTAATTATCAAAAGCTAAGTGACCATTTAGGAACATTACAAAGAAGAGTGACTTTCTTGGTTTATTTTCAATAGTTGAGTGACCATTTAGGTAATGGACTCAGATTGCAGCAACACAAAATCGCATGAAGAAGATGTATGATACTAAGCATAGAGAACTTGAGTTTATTGTTGGTAATTTGGTATAGCCCAAGTTGCAAGTTTATCGACAGACTTCTGTGGCTAAGCGGAGGGTGTATAAACTTTCAGCGAGGCACTATGGACCCAGAATTGGGTCAGTAGCATATAAGCTTGAACTACCAATTACTAGAAGCAAGATCCATCCCGTTTTTAACATTTCCCTTATGAAAAAACATGTGGGCGACCTTGTTGTGGTTCAAAATCAGCTTCCAGTTCAGGTTGATGACTTTCTCGAAGTACAACCTTTAGCATTTTTGGATCGTTGGGTTCATTAAGGAGTCGCAAAATTCTGGTTCAATGGCGTGGTCAAGCTCCATCTGAAGCTACATGGGAAGTTTGTGATCTCCTGCAACAACAGTTTCCTGATTTTGCTCTTGAGGACAAGAGCACTCTTTAAAGGGGAGGGAGTTGTTAGGTGGTTTTAGTGAGTCAATAATTCTACTTAGTTAAGAAACCATCTTCAGGGTAAGATGAAGTTAGTTACCGACAATTTAGTTTGTGTTTATCAGTTTGTTAGTAATTTCTAATAGTTGTTGCAGTTTGTTGCTTTTAGTGCGGCACGTTCGTATTCGAACGTTGCTCTATCTCGTATAAATAAGGCTGGTATCTATTCAAAAGGAATATCTGCAAATTCAATAAAAACTTATTTGAGCTTTGGCTTAATTGAAGTTTGGGTCTCCTCTTTAACACCCAACTATGCGGTTGATTTTTTTTTGTTCAAAGCATCATAGGTCCAAAGAAGGGCACGTTCCATCTTCCCTTCTTTATTAAATTTTCTACAAGGTCAAATGAGTTCATCCATTTTAAAACAGAGGTAATATCAGGGTTTAGTGTTCGCAGTACCACAAACCAAAAAAAAAAAAAAAAAAAAAAAAAAAAAAAACCAATGGAGAAACAAAAAGAAGAAAAGAAGGTTTTTTGCGCATAGGTTACTGCTCAGCTTATGCTGAAGGAGATTGAAAAGGATCCGAAAAACATTGTTCTGTCTCCGTTCTCTTTCACCGCCGTACTGAACATGATGCTGCCAGAGCAACGGGGCCTACCTTGAAACAGATGCTATCTTGCTGTTGAAAATATTGATGATCCGAATAACACCTTCTTAGATATGGCTGCAGACGAGCAATGGTACTAATGGGTTCCTGATGTGTGCTTCCTTAGTGCACTTTGGGTGGAAGAAATAGTCAAGAATGTCTATATAAGACGACGACAAAAACTTCTGATTTTAAACGAATGGTACAAACATAATTCTTGTTATGCTTGGTAAAATACGAAGTAAAAATTAAGGATGAATTTGTTTGTCAAGAATTACTCGTTACTCGATTTTGAGTCCATCAGTTCAGCCTGATGTGTCTATATATTTTCATTCACTGATAAAAGGTGTGCTTATTTGGTGAGTACATAGAACTTCTCTGACAAGTGTGTACAATTTAAACCTTTATTTTTACATGAAGTAGAGACAAAAAATATTACTCAAATATTCAAATTTATCCCTGAAAAAGTAAGAGAGAAGATTGGAGTAATTAAAAAGTTGTTTGTGGCTTTTCAAGTAAGTAGTACCCAATAGGGATAAAGTAGAGATAGTGCATTATATAATTGATAAATAAGGAAATATGACATTCTTTTTAGGACATATCAAAAATAAAAGTGTGACATATAAATTGGGACAGAGGAAGTACCTTTTTTTATAACATTTCTAAACCACTAGCTTACTTTGATCCACTTGTATCGATTAGAGCAAATTGATTCCTTAATTGAGAGTTCATCTTCCTATATATCTCAAGAGGTATTTTTTAGATTCAGTTTTTCTTGAATTTATTATTCGTTCGGATTTCGCAAACGCTACATGATTTTTATAGATCACAAGGGACTTTTAGATTACAGATCAACTTCATATACCACAGCCTAAACTCTAGTTTTGTATATGGTGGGGAAAGAGCGTAGAGAAATACAAAATCCTGTATATTTATCTTTTAAGTGAATACTTAAGATGTACTTATATAATAATGGTAATTGTTACCGTAATTACAAAAATTATTGTGTTTTGCCAAGGACTTTTATGGATGGACTCTAATTTCTGTCAGATGTGTCAACAGCGCTAACCTTTCAATGGTTTTTCAAATATATTTACAACCGAAGTGATTATTCTAATGTTAGAAGATTATTAGTAATAGATTATCACATGAAAAGGTAACAATTAAAAAGTAGAAAAGAAAGAATAGTTCTTGACCCTCCTCCCCCTACTAAATATCAAACAAAAAGTTCTATAAGGCTTTATGTTTCATTATGTTTAATAAGTTTGTGTGTTTCATTAGTAATTTATCCTTCGTGAAAAAAACACTCCAAGGAGTTCATAGAAGCCATTCAAAATAACGTCAATGCCTTGCATAGAGATCTTCCGAGTAATTTCTTCTTTCGTTACATTTTAATGATAGTGTCCGAATCTCCTTGAGTGTATTACTATAGTCACTTCAGCAACTAGCTTGTAATACAAGCCATTTATGAAGATCTTTGTTGTCATCAGAGTAATAGTATATGAATATACAGATGAACTTATGCAAAGAAAAATCACATAGAAGTTGAACTTTCTACTCCTATTCATTACATTGAATTTAACATGCAGAAGCAGGAGGTGGTAGACGAAGCTAACTCATGGGCTAAATCTTCAACGAAAGGGCTTATTGATCAAGCACATCCAGGATTCCACACAGCTCTTACTTGGAAACTCCTTATATTTTAAAGGTGCATGGAAAGACAATTGTAATGCAAGGCTCACCCAAAACAAAGACTTTTACCTATATGGGAACAAAGTTTCAGCTCCCTTCATGACTGGTTGTCACAAGTATTTATATGGATCATTTGAAAGTTATCAAGCAGTGAAAATTCCTTATGGAAAAGGGAATGACAAAAAGGAGTTCTCTATGTACTTTTTTCTTCCTAATGAAAGGGACGGATTGCAAAGTTTATTGAAGAAAGTGAACTCTGATTCAAACTTCTTTACACAAGATTTTGTGCTATGGTATGAAACCCTTGATGCATTTTACATACCAAAGTTCAAATTCTCATTCACCAATAAAGAAGGAAAAAAGACAATGCAAGAAATGTGAATGATACTGGTAGGATTTACCTTGAATTTGTAACCTGTTGTGATTCCTCTTTCTTGAAAGGATGAAACTGGTGCAAGTAAACCCGAAGGAAATGCTAAACATGATACGCGGAAGAAAACAACAATAAAAGTAAAGATAGAAGCAAGACAAATCTTGCTTCAATTCAAAAGAACAGTGAGGAACCTGTCTCAAAGCTCGATTGAAGGGAAATCAAGACGCACTTATACTATGCAACAACCTCAAGAAAGACCCGATTCTTGCAAATTGAATGATCAAGAAGAAGTTGTTCAAACGAATAACACCGATTAACACAAGTTCTTTAAAAGCCCACGTCGGGGTTTGGCTCCATCGGAGACTCACAATAGCACTTGCTATGTTTTTCACATACTAAAAACTGGATTCTCCTTTATATTAAAATGGAAGTAGAGTATTTATAGGCTATGCTAAGGATAAAGTAGTAAATAGTCACAAGTGACTAATAAAAACAAGTCACGCAGGGCTGAGCTAAGTGTGTGTTCGGCAGCCTTGACTTCGGTGCACGGTTGCTTGCTCGAACTCATTGTCCTCGGGCTCTCACTTGTCTTCGAACACAATTTGTTGGTGTTCGGTCACATTGTCCTCGGGCTCAAATTTGAAAATGACGCCCTCGGTTCTTCAGCCCGGCCACTCAGCTTCGAAGCAGTTGCTTTCCTTCAGGCAGGCCAAGTGAATGTGCACATCGTGCAGCAGCTTGGCTTGGCTTCGTGTCATCGGTATCCTCGGTGGATCGAACACTTGATCAGCACGTGTTCGGGCTGCATCATCCTCCCCTTCTTGAGAAGATTTCGTCCTCGAAATCGAGCCCTCCTCGTCCTCCGAAGTTTGGCCTATAACACAAGGAACTAAGTCAGTAACATTAAAGGTGTTGGACACGTTATACTCACCAGGGAGGTCGATCACGTAAGCATTGTTGTTGATCTTGGTCAACACTTGAAACAGACCATCCCCTCGAGGAGCCAACTTCCCTTTCCTTTGATTCGGGAAACATTCCTTTCGGAAGTGAACCCAAACCCAATCTCCCTTCTTTAATTCCAGCTTTTTACGCCCCTTGTTTTTCTTTAAGGCAACATTTGCATAGGCTTCCTCGAGGTTCTTCTTCACCTTTGCATGTAACTCAATTAAGGCAGCTGCTCGTTGAGTACCTTCGAAATCAAGAACAGAATCTCGAGGCAATGGGGTTAAATCAAGTTGAATCAAATGATTAAAACCATACACACATTCAAACGGGGTCATATGGATCATTCGATGCACCGTTCGATTGTATGCAAACTCCATTATGGGCAAACGATCAGCCCAGTTTCCAACCTTTCCTTTGGTCATTGCTCGAAGCAAAGATCCCAAGGTTCGGTTAACTACCTCGGTCTGTCCATCAGTCTGAGGATGGTGAGACGTCGAGAATAATAACTTGGTGCCGAGGGCACCCGACAAGCACTTCTGAAAATGACTCAAGAATTTTGAGTCTCGATCACTCACAATAGTACGAGGCACACCATGCAATTTCAACACATTGGAAACAAACAAAGTAGCTACATGTTGTGCATCATCACACTTTTTGCAAGGAATGAAGTGAGCCATTTTTGAAAAATGATCAACCACAACAAAGATTCTATCATGTCCTCCCCCCGACCTCGGTAACCCCAACACAAAGTCCATGGATATATCAACCCAAGGTCGATCAGGCACAGGCAACGGGGTATACAAACCATGAGGGTTGGACTTCGATTTAGCTTTCTTGCAAACGAGACAAGCGTTGCAAAGCTTTTCCACATCTCGTCGCATTTTTGGCCAATGGAACTGCTCGGTCAAGATACCAAGAGTTTTGTCGACACCGAAGTGTCCCATCAGTCCACCGGAGTGAGCTTCTCGAACTAAGAGCTCTCTCCACGATAACACTGGCACACAAACCCTCCCATTCTTGAAGAGGTAGCCATCGTGCCACTGATATTTCTCAACCCTTCGGCCACTCAAGATTGCGTCACGAACGTATTTCAGCTTGGGATCGTCATCGTACATCGACTTGATGCTTTCAAATCCCATGAGCCTAGAGGCGAGAGTGGTCGCTAAGGCAAATTTCCTTGATAGCGCATCGGCCACGACATTGTTTTTCCCTTTTTGTAATGAATTACATAGGGAAAACTCTCGATGAATTCAACCCACATGGCATGTCTTCGGTTCAACTTCTCCTGTCCTCAGAGATGCTTCAAGGACTCATGATCACTTTTGATCAAAAACTCTCGAGGACACAAATAATGCTGCCAATGGGCGAGTGCTCGAACGAGGGCATACAACTCCTTGTCATACGTTGAGTAGTTCAAGGTTGCACCCTTAAGCTTTTCGCTATAGTAAGCGATCGGCTTCGATTCTTGCATCAGCACTACTCCGATCCGAACTCCAGATGCATCACACTCGACTTCGAATGCTTTGTCGAAGTCAGGGAGTTGCAACAACGGGGCAGAGCAAAGCCTCCGTTTCAACTCTTGGAAAGCCCTTTCTTGGGACTCTCCCCATATAAATGGATGGTCTTTCTTAACCAGCTCAGTTAAAGGAGCTGCCACGGTGCTAAAGTTACGAACAAACCTTCGGTAAAAGCTAGCTAAGCCATGGAAGCTACGAACTTGTTATAGCGAGGTTGGAGTTGGCCAATCTTTTATGGCTTCGACTTTTGACTCGTCGACTTCAACACCATTAGCACTGACAACGAATCCTAGAAAGACTACACGCTTGACACAAAAGGCACATTTCTTGAAGTTAGCATATAACTTCTCTTCTCGCAGTTTATCAAGCACTAGCCTTAGGTTTTCAACATGTTCATCCACAGATTTACTATAAACAAGTATGTCATCGAAGTAAACGACAACAAACTTATTTATGAACGGTTTGAGCACATGGTTCATCAGTCGCATGAATGTGCTCGGTGCATTGGATAAGCCAAAAGGCATCACCAACCATTCATAGAGACTGAATTTGGTCTTGAATGCGGTTTTCCACTCGTCTCCGGGTTTCATTCGGATTTGGTGGTAACCGGACCTGAGGTCTATCTTCGTAAAGCATGAAGAACCACTTAACTCATCTAGCATGTCATCTAATCGAGGAATAGGATGACGATACTTTACCGTTATTTTGTTGACTGCTCGGCAATCAACACACATTCGCGACAAGTATAACAGGAACGGCGCAAGGACTCAAGCTCTCTCGAACAAGGCCCTTGTTCAGCAACTCATCAACCTGCCGTTGGAGCTCTTTGGTGTCTTTGGGATTACACCGGTATGCAGGTTTGTTGGGGATTTGAGACCCCGATACGAAGTCAATTTGGTGCTCGATTCCTCTCAACGGAGGTAATCCACCTGGCATTTCTTCAGGGAACATGTCTCCGAAGTCCCGCAAAACACTTTGTACAGCACTAGGCAAAGGGTTATCGTTAGAAAAATCATCATTAGAGTTTACAAAGATACCCTTGTGCCCGAGGAAAATCATCATCTGATCGTTGTTGTTGCCTCGTAGAAACTCACCCGGTTGCATGATTGCACAGATTCCTTTCACTTCGGGCACTGAGTTTGTCTCTTCGGGCCCCAATTTTGCTCCCATCGGAAGCTTAGCTTTGGCCGCTTCTTCAATTTTTTCATTCGTTTATAGTCCTCGGTGACTTGTTTTGGAGACAAGGGCTTGAGTATGAAACTCTTCCCTTCGAGCTTTGCAGTGTAAGTGTTGGATTTTCCATTGTGAATAACCGACCGGTCATACTGCCGCCGTCTTCCCAATAGCAAATGACAAGCTTGCATCGTCACCACATCGAATATCATTTTATCTTGATATTCTCCAATTCTGAACTTGATCCACACTTGTTTGACAACCCTCAATTCTCCACACTCATTCAGCCATTGCAATTTGTAAGGGTGGGGATGCTTCAAAGTAGTTAGTCCCATTTGTGAAACCAAGGTTTGGCTCACTACATTTGCACAACTACCAAAGTCAATGATCATTGAACACGCCTTTTCCCTCACTCGACATCGGGCATAGAAAAGATTTTCTCTTTGGTTGTCCTCTGCTTCAAGAGTCATGCAGCTCAAATTCCTTCGAACCACAAGAAACATTTCTAGATGATCAGCTTCGGCAGTTTCACGATCATCATCACCCTCAGCTCGGTCAGCCTTCTCGATAAATTCCTCCTCGGTGTCACTCGCTTGCTCATGGACGGTTCCATCTTCGAGCAGAAGCATAACCTTGCGAGTTGGACACTTTTTTGCCATGTGACCATAACCCTTGCATTTGTGACACTGAATATTTGAAGCGCTAGGAGAGTTGAGTTGAACTTTACCTCCCACTTCTCTCGGTTGGTTAACGGTCACACCCCTTTCGAAGGGTCTCTTTGGATCTCGAACAGTGTTGGCACTTATTTGGTTAGGACTCTTCAATTCCTTACCTCAGTTCAAAGGAGTAGAAGTAGTGACTCCTCGATATCGGTTTTCCTTATCGTCCTTCAACAATTTTTCAGCTTCGGTGGCAGCATCGAACAAATCTTCCAACGTGTGGTACACGTGTAGCCTCAATTGAGATGACACATCCCAAGCCAAGCCATTTTTGAATCGGATAGTGGCTTTCTCTTCGTCTTCGACCAGATCAAGATTCAATCGAACCTTTTCGAACTCATCATGATACTCTTGGACGGACTTGGACCGTTGTTTTAGCTCATAGAGCTTTTGTAATTGAGTTTGCCTGTACTTGGCACTCAAATACTTAGCATCCATTTCTCTCATTAACTGTGGCAAAGTATTGACTTCGGGATAGGCATTCCTTCATCTATGCCTTTTATCAGCTTCCCACCACGTAGATGCATAAGCTTCGAACGAAGCAATGGCATGGGCGGCTTTTCTCTAATCGGTCATCTCATTGGTTTCAAAGATGCGCTCCATTTTAAGCTTCCATTCAAGATATTCATCTGGATCACTAGTTCCTTTAAAGGGTGGAATAGTGATCCTGACACTGTTCAAGTTTGAGTCTCGAACACCACGAACCTGTTCGGGATACTTATCATAACGATCATCAGCCTTACGCTCAATATGTCGTTCAATATTTACGGCTCGGCCTCGACCTTGGAAATTTCCACGACCTCGGTGAGCTTGCCTTCGTTGAGCGAATGGCGGCTCATGCACATATTCGTCCTCGGGAAATTCCTCTTCATCAACCTCTTCGACAACGGCTCCAAGATCTCTTCGGGCCTTTGGAAGTGGTATCCTCTCTCTTCGGGGAGTGCCCAAGTTTTGATAGCCAGCTTGGGGATTGCGCAAGTTTTGTTGCACTTGGGGATTGCCCAAGTTTTGTTGTGCTTGGGGATTGCCCAAGTTGAGTTCTCTTCGAATTGCTTCACTCGTTAACTGATGTTGTCGAACAAGCTCAGCATACAGCTCAGGTTTCATTGGAGTGGAGTTGCTAGTTCCAGCGCCGGACCCAGGTAAGGCCACGGACACACTTCCTTACTCGAGTTGAGCTACTCGAGCACTCACTCCTCTTACTTCAGCACTGACGCCTTGTATCGCAGCCATGAGATCGGCTAGCGACACTTCGGGCCTTTCAATGCTTTTGCCATCGCCTCCATTCCCGGCTACGGTACCTGCAAAAATCAAAGACCAAACAAATATTAAGGTTAGAAATCACCTCACACACTCCCACACCTTTGATGGGTGGCACTCGGGTCCACTCAGTTTATGGGTTCGGTTTTGGTCACTCAAGAACTTGTAGCCAATGGCTTCCTCGGTTGATCAACTTCTCTCAATTCCTTCGAATTTGACAAGTTACGAAGTCTTACTTCGGGAAGAGTGAGTTGATTCGACTCAATGGAACGGACAGCTATTTACTCTTGCGCTTCGGGAAGTCAAAGAATTCTCTACGAAGTTGGACTTCGGTCACTCCACGCACGAGTTCCGATCAGCTCAAATGAGTTAGTACGACCTCGAGTAGGAAAATTACTCAAAAGATCCACTAACTAGAATTTCAGACAGAAGAAAGTGAAAACCTAGGAGAATCTACCCTTTGATTCTCTTTTGGAATCTTTTTCGAACACACCAACTCTTGTCCGTACAAGAGTGGTCCCTTCTTGGTACGGATAGGGTTTTACCCTATCCACATCCTCTTTTCAGCCGACAACTTTTTCACCTGAGGTTTTGATCTTTACACTTTACCCCTTTCTTCTTCAATGGAACAGTGAAGCTTTGCTACGGCGTACGGAAAATTTAGCTTCGGTTCACTGACCACGAATTTCAACGAAGTCTGGGTTGCTTCTTTTAACTCCGGTTCCAACAACAACGGAGGAAATCAGTCCAAAGTTCTTGAGCTAAGATTCAGCTCCTTCGTGTCGCCCACTGTTACAACTCGTAACAATTTTTTCGGCGTACAGACAATGAATTCAACACAGAACTTCGAATTTTAAGCACAAAACAAACCTAAATCACTCAAGAACCACCAATCTTCATCGGTTTCAACCAACACAGCTGGGGTTCGAGTTCCAGTCACCAACAATACCAAAAAACAGTCCAAAATTTCACCAAGAAACCCTAGTCATGAAATTTGTATGTCGGGTACTTGTTGGAATCAGGAAACATTGGTGAACAAGAATCAATGGTTGTTTAATCCAAACAACTAACAATCAAACACAATTTTTGAATTTTTTGTTTTTCTACTTTTTTTTTTTGGGTAAACGCCACAGCAACAACAATCAAACACACGGAAGAAAGCTGAAACTGGAGACACAAGCACGATTTAAGTGAACAGGATTTGAGGTTGTAAGAACAAACTCAAACCTTGCTCTGATACCAAGATGGTGCAAGCAAACCCGAAGGAAATGCTAAACACGATACGCGGAAGAAAACAACAATAAAAGTAAAGATAGAAGCAAGACAAATCTTGCTTCGATTCAAAAGAACAGTGAGGAACCTTTCTCAAAGCTCGATTGAAGGGAAATCAAGACGCACCTATACTATGCAACAATCCTCAAGAAAGACCCGCTTCTTGAAAATTGAATGATCAAGAAGAAGTTGTTCAAACGAATAACACCGATTGACACAAGTTCTTTAAAGCCCACGTCGGGGTTCGGCTCCATCGGAGACTCGCAATAGCACTTGCTATGTTTTTCATATACTAAAAACTGGATTCTCTTTTACATTGAAATGAAAGTAGAGTATTTATAGGCTATGCTAAGGATAAAGTAGTAAGTAGTCACAAGTGACCAATAAAAACAAGCCACGCAGGGCTGAACTAAGTGTGTGTTCGGCAGCCTTGACTTCGGTGCACGGTTGCTTGCTCGAACTCATTGTCCTCGGGCTCTCACTTGTCTTCGAACACAATTTGTTGGTGTTCGGTCACATTTTCCTCGGGCTCAAATTTGAAAATGGCGCCCTCAGTTCTTGAGCCCGGCCACTCAGCTTCGGAGCAATTGCTTTCCTTCGGCCAGGTCAAGTGAATGTGCACATCGTGCAGCAGCTTGGCTTAGCTTCGTGTCATCGGTCTCCTCAGTGGATCGAACACTTGATCAACACGTGTTCGGGCTGCATCAGAAACACTACTAGAAAAAAGGTATTTTCCTACCGTCAATATGGTCGGACAACGGTCGGCTAGCCGACTGATATCCGACCAAACACAGTGGTCAGATAATGGCCGGTCACAAACAGGCATTCGATCGACTCGGTCCGACACATCGACCACCATACAGTAGGATAACGGTCACACAGAAGAATTTCTGGAAAAATTATTTCTTGTGCTGTCCGACCGAATCGGTCGAATAGTTGAATTTCTAGAAAAAATTTCTTCAAACTTCCGACGATTCGGTCGGATATTGGAGGTTCTGGGAAAATTTTTGGTGAAGTATCCGACCGAAGCGGTCGGCTAGACGAATTTTTGGGAAAAAAATACCCAGATTTTGTACCGATTCGGTTGGAAATCTGTGTAAAATCTGCAAAATAAAAGCTGTAATTAGAGCTCCACTATTTGTAAATGCAGTAAAATCCAGCACCCAATAAACAAAAGATTTCTACAAGCCTTAATATTTTTCTAAACTAGGCTTATTGCCTTTAAACTAAAAGTCTAACAATTTACATAACATCAACACTTCAAAACGATCAAACAAGTTAAAGAAAACCAACTACAAGTTTAACAATGAAAGAAGTTTAACAAAAACAAACCACAAGTCTAATACATGTCTAAAAACATCAACAATCCATTATTACTACTCCGTTTCCTCAGAACTACACTCGGAACTAGACTCAGTCGACGAACTGTATCGGCGTTTGCTCTTGCCTTTCTCCCTGCTCTTGCTCTTGCCCTTGCCCTTTTTCTTTCCCTTCTTCGAATTACCACACATCCAGCTCTGCATCATTTTCCGCATGGCATTCATACTTTCCTCATTACGCAAACGATCTTCTTCACTCTTTCTCTTAAGCTCTTCGATTTCATTGCGCAACGAGACTTCCACCGATGGATTAATTAAAGTAGCAGGAATGTAAGTGCCAAACAAACGTGGATTTAGATGATCAGAGATATACCGTGATCCAATACCATATGCACTTCCCTTCTTTACCTCGCCATTCACCTTCAACCATAGTGCAGTTTCCTCCTCAAGTGTCATTGGAGCTGGGGTACTGCTGCCACACTCGGATGCCTGACTTGTTATCCTTGCTTCATAAGCCGCTGTAGCCTTTTCCTAAAAAAAAAAATTAATAACAAGAATTAGATGTACAAATATTGACAGATTATACAAACAAGTTTGAATACATATGCCTCTCTAGCGCGCTCCTCGACCCACACTACTTCGCCTTTTTTGTTCCTGTATATATTTCTCTTCTTAAAGATTTCGGGCATAGGTATTGGCCGCCCTTCTTCCTTTTCCTACAAAATTAAGAAGATGACAAGTTAGATAGAAAATTAATTAGAGTTACATAATACATATAATATTTCATAAGTTACTCTGCTGAGTCGCTGCACTAACTGAACCCCCGGTATTTAGCGATCCCCCCTTTTCGGAGGCTCACACTGTCTTTTCTTGGGCGCTCTTCTTTTTAAATTCCTCACTGTCCCAGCATTTCAGATATTTTTCCCAAACGTCCGGGTATATCTAGTCAGGCTTCTTTCCTTTATCCCGACAATCATACAGGCTACCTTTGACTCTATCTGTGTATTTTCCGAGAAAATTACTTTGGATAACGCTATCAAAGGCAGGATGCCACATACACTTTGTCTGATATAATTAAAAATATTAGATTTTAAAAAAAGTGATACTTAATTAAATTATTATTAAATAAAACATAGTTATTACCTTAAAATCGTCAAATATGGACAACTTTACATGGAAGGGTGCCTTACCCCAGGATGCCCATGCCTCACTCCATCTAGCTCTTATGCATACTGTGACTATGGGAGTAGCCACGTGCGAGAGAGTAAAACTAGATAAAATCACTAGTGTTAATAAATATACTAAAAAATTAAACTTTACAGTAGTATAAATAGTTAAAAACTAACAAAAAATAATACTTACCCACGACTATCCTAAGGATAAATCCTCACCCTCCCATCTTCATCATATGATCCTGGTTCACCAATGTAAAAATACGAGCTCAGATGATAATGTTATACAGTATGTGGTACCGAAGCGCCCACAGAGCTCAGATCAGAAGGTGGTACAGTAGATCCAGTAGGAGCAGATGATGAAGGGGATGGTGATGGACTGGAAGATGGCGAAGGCATGGATGAGCTCATGCCATGCGGACGAACAGCATAACCAGGAGATGTAGGAAGTGGCATGTCGGGGGAAAGGTAGTGGTAGGAGTGAAAAAACCAGGAGCATATGTAGACGGAGGAGATGTAGGAAGCATATGAGGTACATCAGTAGGAGGAGTAGTATGACCAGAAGCAGGAGAGATACTTTGAACATTTCTTTTCCCCCTAGCCTTCTCCGTAGATGCCATGTCTGTAAAATAAGCATAATGTAAGCAAAATATAAATTTATATGGAATACATTTATAAAGTAGTGCTAATAATTGTAGTAATGTAACAACAACAAACTACGAACATATCAATCATCATCATTCGTCTCAAGGTCATCGGCTATTTCTTATTCCTCGCTCGTCTCATCGTCATCAACAAATTCTTTCTCGCTTTTTTCAACGTCATCCATATATTCATCCTCATCGTTTGCCCTAGATGTTCCTTCTCAAAGATTAGTCGTGTTTTTTCCACGTCTAGCCACCAATTCATCAAACTCTTCATATATGCATTCACTATGTTGCAACTGATCGGCTAATTCAATATCCGCAATCAATCAACATCTAATGCATCATCTACTTCCACTCTTCCCACCGGCTTCAGTTTTAGAACAACCCACTAATTAGCCTTGGCTTTGGATTTGGCTTTGTTCTTTGGCGGTGGATAAGGAACATATCACAGTTGCTTCACATTCTGGGCAATGATGAAAGGATCATAATGTCCATACGACCTTCTGTGATTAACTTTAACTATTTTAGAACATGGGTCTATCCTCGTACCCTTGGGACTCGAATTAAACCACCTGCACCAGAAAAGTACCAATCTTTTACAAGGCCAACCTACTGTAAAATCTATTTCTAAAATCTTCTCAATCATACCATAGTAATCAATGTCTACATCCTGGTCACCAGTACCACCTTTCACACACACACACCGCTGTTGCTAGTTTTCTTCCCCAAGGAACATTCTTTAGTATGAAAATTGTACCCATTGTCACGACCCTTTTTTAACTTAAAAGAAAAACTTAATTAGTTTTAAAAGGTCTGTGACTAGGTTGCGTAGGTACACAAAATTAAGAGATTTTCGGAGTCGCCACTTGACAAGTTAAAGGTGTGCCAAGTCACCAAAGTGGTGTACCTAGAACACCTATGACTCGTAAATGGTCTGCGTCAGAGTTCCGGATAAGGATCTCGGTTGACTCTCGGGAAGGTGTTAGGCACCCTCGAGTCCTGTGCCAAGCACAGTTGCTTCTTTGACGCATTTCGGCTCTTTGAAAATTATTTGTATGTTTTGCCTTTGTTTGTTACGCTTCAATTTATTGTTAAATTTATCGTTTTGACAATTGAAACTCCAATCGAATATAATCGCGTGAGAACTTCACTCGTTTGAAATCTTTCGACTTAAATCAATTAAATCGCGCAGGTACTTCACCCGTTCGAAATCTCTTGACTTAATATGAGTCCCAATGTGATCAAATAATTATTATTTAATTAAACTTGACTCGGCCTATTAGCTTGCCTAACCTTATTAAATTGTTGTGAGACTTGAAATATAATACATTGTTGCTCTTTTTTGAATAATTATAAAAGTAGTCATCATTTAAGTAAATGCTTAGAAATAGCCATTCTTGCAAAAATATTTATTCATTCACGCCTCAACTTTTTAAACGAATGCTTAACACCAATTTCTACGAAACCATATGAATTGATTGATCTTTCTCAAAGTTTGGTTTTAACTTTAACTTTAGAATAGTTGTAAGCTGAATAATTCATCTAAGACTACCATTCATTCATTTTATTTAAGATGGCTACAAGATTAAAAGGAAAGAAAGAACAAAATGTCATTGCCTAGACACTTTCTCACTGTCCAAACGTTGCTTTTAAAAACCACTTCATATTTGATGTCCTAGTTTGCTAATTCTTCCAGATTTGTCCATGTTATTGATTTCCATAGTTATGATATTATTTCAGGTTCAAAGTTGGCCCTAAACTTGCCTATATTATTTTCACATTTGTCCTAAGTACTACAAGTGGTGTCAGACTTATGATTTTAACATGAAGAGTAAAAAATAATAAAAAAAAGATAAAGCAACATTCATTCACAAACACATGATAGCAGACTATGTAAAATGAACACATACAAGGAATGTAATGTATTTTAGGCCTGAAAATTCAAGGCCTAGAACAGCCCCGCTTTACTCATGTTCAAGATCCAAAATGCTTACAATAGGATAAAAATGGTTGAAAAATTTACCTAGTATAGCAAAATTCCACAAGCTAGGCATCCATGGAAAACCAACCAAGCAACACCCAAAACGAACATAACACCAGCAGCCAAAGCAACAGCTAGCGACTTCTTTGTATAAGACTTAAAAAAACTCAAACTCAAGACTATTTCTTTTTTCTATTTTTTTTTATAGATCTGGTAATGTCTTTTTGAGAGAGTAGATGGTGGTATTTCTTCAGATGTGTCTTGTCTGTGTGCAAGTGAAGGGGTAAAGACCCTCTTAAATAGGCTAGGAAATAGGTGAAAAGTTGGGGTAAAAGTACAACCCATGTGCCAATTGCTTTTACCCTTCAAAAAGTACTTTTTGGCATGCCAAAGCTTGCAGAAAAACAACAAAAAAAGGACACATAATCTTTCTTTAAAGCTGTCCAAACTTGTACTATTCTCTTTTACTTTTGACTTGCTTTTTGTGAAATTTCAGCTTCAACAGGCAAACCAACAGACATGTCTAAACAGGTTTCCACATTAACTATGAAACGACCAAAGCAATGAACAAAGATTCATAAGAGTTGATTAACTACTAAGTCTAGAGAAACTTATTGCTTAAATACAGCTAATCCTACAATGTTGAGCCAGGTTCAGTTACTAGATACTTTCTCAAATGAGTAAACCCACACAAGATTGGACTATTATGCTTTAACAAATGAAAACTAAAACACGATCCTATGAATGCTACACTTAAATACTGGAACTAACAAGAACATAAAGCTTACTTATTTCAAACAAAACTCTAAGGCAAAATATACTAATCAACAGTGAACTAACCAAGGATATGCTTGAAACAAGAAACCACAGCTAAGTAGCATTTAACGATATGAGCAACAACCAATTTCATTCTAACTTGAGTAATGAACCATTACTAAAGTGATGACTACGAGTCCAACAACTTTCTCATGCTAATACTACTCTAAACAATGAAACAACTAGTAGATTAAAAGGGAAATGAGGGATTTCCTTCTAACCGGGGTCGACAGTCAACACCTCTTCGCTATTGCCAGTTGCATCACTGCCACCACGAATAAGTCAGTCAACACCACACCTGCTTCGCAACCAGCCTCGCCATTCTCGTCGACTCAGCTGCGTATCAGTTTAACATCACCAAAGACACCACTGTCTCGCCTACACAAAATCAATCGTTGCTGCCCTGCCTCGAACCAACTTTGGCATGATTTAATTCCACCATCACTGCTCCTCCATCCCACGGCACTACTGTTCCCAAACAAAACAACTGCCAATCAGCTCGTCGCTACCACTCCACCAGCTCCCTCATCACAGAAACACAGAGCAAACCACCATCACTGCTGCGATGCAGCCCACACCTCGCCATACCATCAACAACTATTAAAACGGAACACAAGTACATCCCCACGGCCAAAGCACTGCTTCGCCGCACCATTGTAAATCAAAAACAATCAAACAACACCCCCCTCAAAATCTCTCCAACACCATCCCCAACATCAGAAACAGAAAAGGAAAAAAAAAATAAGAAGAAGAAAAAAAACGATAAACAGAAACGGGAAAGAAAAAATAGGAAGAAAGGAAAAGGGATATCGGGAGACATAGGGAAGGGTAAGGGGGAGCGGATAAGAAGAAAAGGAACCAAAACTTACCGGAAAAAATTACGGGTCACCGGAGTTGAGGTTGCACAGCCCTTTTGAAGCCCGATACATGAAAATCGGCTGTGAATTTGAGAAAACTAATAGCAGAAATGGCAAGAGGGGGTTGAGATCTATCAAATGGTGTGTTTTGGTATTTTTCCGGTGGCCGGCCGGTGGTGGTTGACGGCGGCCAACCGGTGGTTCCGCGGTGGAGCTGTGGTGGAGCGATTTCCGGCGAGAAACCAAAATTTGGCATGGTTTCTCTTGTTTTTTTTTGCTGAAGAATTGGAAAAATGGACAAATATAGCAACATTTTCCATTTATACTCACGAACGGGCCGGGTTGAGTAAGGAATTGGGCTAGGAGGCCGTTAGTTATGGGCCGCATTTTTCCTATCCCTTTTCTGATTTTCCAAATAGCCCAATGGCCAATTCTTCCAAGTTTAAACCATACAAATTTTTTTACTAAAACTAAATTCTAATTAACTACTAAAACACATAAAATTATTATACACATAATTAATCACCTCAAATGTCTTTTGAGACAAATTTGGTAATTTTTTTACTTAATTAAATAACTAAAATGGTCAAACAAATCGACAAAAATCTAAGAAAATAGCCAAAACTCTTAGACAGATTAGCACGTCAATTTCGACGCTTATCTTTAATTAGGTGCCAAAATTAGGTGATTACAGCTGCCCCTCTTTGTTCGAGAACATGAAGAGTTTTCGGACAAAGACGTAATCAACAACTAATTTTGGCTTTCGGTTCTAGGCGAGAATCTTTGCAAAATGGTGATCGTACCTTGACTTTTGGTTCTAACCAAGAACAAGGCTACCTACATATCCCCGGACTAAGGAATCAGATCAGTGTAGTTCCTCCCGTGCGATAGCTGGGACTACCGCATTTAGACAGACACTGGACTCTTCTAGACTAACACTAAGCACTCTCTAGACATACACAGACTAACTCTAGACACTTTCAGAACTAACTGGGACTGACTCGATGCTCCTAGACTTACCCAGACTAACACAAGATACTTTGACACACTAGAGTTGTTGCTGCTGGTCACTGTTGCTGGTTGCTGGCTAGCTGGCTGGTGGTCACTGCTTTACAAAGGAAAAATGAAAATACAACATTTGAAATGTAAAGTTACAATTCCCAAGCTAACTTTTCATTAATTCCCCAGCTGATAAACTGGTCCGAAGCTCCCACTACCAAAGTAGTCTTGAAACTTGAAATTGCCGCTTTAACGGGCTTTGACTTGAATGCTGAAATTGCCGCTTTGATGGGCTTTTGAACTGAATGAAATTGCCGCTTTGACGGGCTTTGACTTGAAAGTTGAAACTGCCGCTTTGACTTGAATGAAATTGCCGCTTCGACGGGCTTTGACTTGAATGCTGAAATTGCCGTTTTGACGGGCTTTGACTTGAATGCTGAAATTGCCACTTGGGTGGGCTTGATTTGAAAATTGAAATTGCCGCTTTGACGGGCTTTGACTTGAAGATTGAAATTGCTGCTCGGGCGGGCTTTGACTTGAAAGTTGAAATTGCCGCTTTGACGGGCTTTGAAATTGCCGCTTTGACGGGCTTGACTTGAAAACTGAAATTGCCGCTTTGACGGGCTTTGACTTGAATGTTGAAATTGCCGCTTTGACGGGCTTTGACTGGAATGCTGAAATTGCCGCTTTGACGGGCTTGACTTGAAGGATAAAACTGGAACCACCACTCTGGTAGGTCTTGCTTTTGCTGAAAATTAAAACCATCTCTCTGATGGGTCTTGTTCTTGTTGAATTGAAAACCATCACTCTTATGGGTCTCGCTTCTTTACAGAATGGATTCCTTCGTTCTTCAGGTGGGCGCTTCGACTTTCCAAATTACTCCCTCATTCTTCAGGTGGGTGCCTCGACTTTCTCTAAACTACTCCCTCATTCTCCAGGTGGGGTGCCTCGACTTCTCTAAACTACTCCCTCATTCTCTAGGTGGGTACCTCGACTTTCTCTAAACTACTCCCTCATTCCCCAGGTGGGTGCCTCGACTTCTCTAAACTACTCCCTCATTCTCCAGGTGGGTGCCTCGACTTTCCAAATTACTCCCTCATTCTCCAGGTGGGTGCCTCGACTTCTCTAAACTACTCCCCCATTCTCCAGGTGGGTGCCTCAACTTTCCAAATTACTCCCTCATTCTCCAGGTGGGTGCCTCGAATTTCTCTAAACTACTCCCTCATTCTCCAGGTGGGTGCCTCGACTTTCTCTGAACTACTCCCTCATTCTCCAGGTGGGTGCCTCGACTTCTCTAAACTACTTCCTCATTCTCCAGGTGGGTGCCTCGACTTTCCAAATTACTCCCTCATTCTCCAGGTGGGTGCCTCAACTTTCCAAATTACTCCCTCATTCTCCAGGTGGGTGCCTCGAATTTCTCTAAACTACTCCCTCATTCTCCAGGTGGGTGCCTCGACTTTCTCTAAACTACTCCCTCATTCTCCAGGTGGGTGCCTCGACTTTCCAAATTACTCCCTCATTCTCTAGGTGGGTGCCTCGACTTCTCTAAACTACTCCCTCATTCTCCAGATGGGTGCCTCGACTTTCCAAATTACTCCCTCATTCTCCGGGTGGGTGCCTCGACTTTCTCTAAACTACTCTCTCATTCTCCAGGTGGGTGCCTCGACTTCTCAAAACTACTCCCTCATTCTCCAGGTGGGTGCCTCGACTTTCTCTAAACTACTCCCTCATTCTCCAGGTGGGTGTCTCGACTCCTCAAAACTACTCCCTCATTCTCCACAAGCTGATGAACTGGTCTGAAGCTCCAACTAATCTAGTGGGTCTTGAAAACTTGAAACTGCCGCTCGGGCGGACATTAACTTGAAACTTGAAATTGCCGCTCGGGCGAGCTTTAACTTGAAAATTGAAATTGCTGCTTTGACGGGCTTGACTTTAAAATTGAAATTGCCGCTCGGGCGGGCTTTGACTGTTGAAAGCTTGAAATCGCTGCTTGGCAGGCTTTGATTTGAAAGAAATTGCTGAAACTTGAAATTGCCGCTCGGGCAGGCTTTGACTGTTGAAAGCTTGAAATTGCTGCTTGGCAGGCTTTGATTTGAAATTTAACTGCATCTTGAAATCTGCATATCCTTTGATGATCTCTTTCATGGTACACTACTTGGTGTGTCATTCTTTGTGCTGATGTGAAACATTGGGCTCCAATTATCAAGGTTGGTCCTAACTTGCTTAGTACAACTATGAAACTTGTAAGCGACCTTTGCAAAACTTTCTATTGCTCGAAAAGAAATTAGAAAATAAGATAAAAGGTGAAGGAAAGAAATTCAAGAGGAGACATTGAATGAAAGATGTCTCCAGAAAAAAAAGAAACTTATCAAAGGTGAAACGACGACCTTTTTAAACATGACATGTATGTGGAATCAACTCTTGACTAGTTCACACGGCCATAACCCTAACCTTACTCCCAGTTTGACAATCTTCTCAACTCGAACTTGATGACGAATTCCACGACCCTCAGTCGACTAGTAGTGCCCCTCGGGGTTTTCACTAACTAGCCTCTCTCTTTGTTCTTTTAGCTCACTATTGCCTTGCAGCGCCTTTTCAGGTTTTCACCGACAAGACTTCATTTTCATTCCCTTTTTCTTTTTTTTCTCTTTTTTTTTCATTTCTTTCATTTTTTTTTCGCTCTTTCCCAATCGACCCCCCATCTTTCCTTGCTGCTCGACCCCGTCTTTCCTTTCTTTCTCCAATTTCGGTCTTTATCTTGATTCCCCAGAGAATTTCTCCTTTAATGACCTTGGTGCTCCCAGCTCCTAAATGCGATTGTCGACTTACAAGAATGCGACTTTACAGCGTGGAACTTATCCCTTGATACCTTACTCCGCTTGACATTCTCAATGATCGGTCAGAAGGGTCTTTATTTGGACTGTAACATTGGATTTGGTTAGGCTATGAAGAAAGGGGGTTCAACATAAAAGCTCATAAACATCTCATGAGACGATTAGATGAATATCACAAACTATGAAATCACCGCTTTTGAAAATAAAACAAACTTATCTCCCCAGTTTGGGCAAATTGGGGATTATTTCTCTTTCTTTTTTTTCTTTGTCTCTCTTTTTTTTTTTTGTGTGTTTTTCTCTTTAGTTTGAAAAGCGGTATGAAAGCATCTCATGAAATGACTTGGTGAATGATACAACCCTTGGAATCATTTCCTTTAAAATAACAAAAAAACTGTAGCCCCAATTTATTGAAAAACCGAGGAATTATCTTTTGAGTTTTCTGATATGCAAACATAGGGGATATTGATACCTTCCCCCGAGATGAACAAAGAAAGCAAAAGGAATTGACTTTCTCCTTTTCCCTTTTTTTTTAAAAAAACTAAACTTCTACCCCAGTTTAGGATAAACTGGGCGCTTTGAGTTTCTTCCTCGATTTTGAGGCTGATATCTCATGAAACATATGAATAGATGGTACAACAACATAGAAGTTTGTTTTTTTTTATTTTATTTTTTTAAAAAATAAAATAAAAACAAACTTCTGCCCCAGTTTAGCATACATTGGGGATTTGAATTTCTTTTGACATTGGCCGCAAACTTGGAGGCAAGCTTTTGCGTCAACGAGGAATAGGGGAAAAATGAACTTTCCCCTATTATGACCGCACCCGAATGGTTGCCTACGTATCCTTTTGAGAGGAATCAGGTCAGATGTAGCTCTACCACTAAGGTAGATTTTTGTTGTTTTGTTTCCTCTTTTCTTTTCTCTTTTTTTTTTCTTTTATCACATCAAATTGATTCCAAGGGAGGGTAGGCCAAAGAAAATACAGAACAAGGCTAAAAAAAAAAATACTGACAAAAGGACATAGTATTTGGGTAGAAAAAATGAAAGCCGTTCGTCATCCCGACCCGAGAATGTCTCGCACAAATAATGATTCAATGAATTGACCTGGATTGATCCACACATGTCCTCGACTTCTACTTTAATGATGGTTCTCAAACATGGTATTTCAAATTCGGTCGGAGCAACCGTGCACGATTTTGAACTTCTCACCGATCTTCCTTATCGGATGACTACTGATTAATTCCCAACTTATCTCAACTCCCTCTTTTATCCCTCTTTATTACTCAAATAGCTCACAATGCCAGAGCGTGTGTTTAGATCAAGACGTAAATTCCGCACACATGTCATGTTATTAAGGTCGACAAAACACAAAACAAAAAGCTAGGAAACAAGATCAAGAAGAAAAATAAGAGACAGAATGTTGAGACGAGAAAAGGATCCCGCTTTTCATTGAATTGAAGATATAAGGGTTTGAACAAACAAAACAAGCAAAATAATGCACTTGGATTACAACCCTTGAATAACCAAGTACATAGAACGATTAGCAAAACAAGCTACAATATTTCACAGTAACTCAATTGCAAGTCAGGGCCAGTTTTCCTGTGTTAGGCATTGTTGAACCCACAAGGATGCACCATGCTGATACCAAAGAAATTCCCTGAATCTGGCAACATCTTCTGCTTTTCTTCACTATCTCCAACCCTTATCGGGGTAGACTTCACTCTTGGGGACTGATGAATGACCCGGTAAGATATGGAATTGGCTTCTCAAGAGACATGTTCGTCTTCTTCATTTCATCACCTCTTACTCTGTCTGCTACCCCAAGCACAATTTCAGGAGCAGAGTTCACTGTCAGAAGCATTTGGTTGGCCCAAATTGACACATCACCAACAGGTATTATCGGCATTGCAGATTCAGCTCTCAAATCTTCTACATCCACCATACCCACCATATGCGCATCATCACAGACAGGCAATGAGTTCCGGTTTATATCTGGTGCATCTGAACCCTCAACTTGAATCTGATCGTTATCAATCAAAGCTTGGATATCCTTCTTGAGAAAATGGCAATCCTCAGTGTCATGCCCCGGTGCACCTGAATGGTAAGCACATCGGCGAGAATAATCAACCTTTCCCGTGGGATGCATATTCCCATAGATCGGCCTCAACATATCCAAAGCCTGCAACTTCTCGAAGACACTAGTGTAAGATTCCCCGATTGGCGTGAGCTTTCTCTTTTTCTCTTCTCGCGCCTTCTTGTACTCGGGTCTTGGGATGAAAGTAGAGGGTCTCCTTGATCGATATGGAAATTCTGGTGGAGTCCGATATTGATTATGTGGAGCTTGGTGAGTGTGGTATGTGGGCTGTGAGGCTGGCACGGTCCATTGCGGATATGAAAAATTTGGAGCATATGGTCGCGCTTTTTGGAGTGGAGGAATGGAATGTTTTGTATTTTGTAAAGGGTAGTGTTGCGAATGCTGCTTCTGTGAGGCTCGATGGCGTGAGTGGAGCCGTTTGTACCGTTCCTCATCCGTCATTCCTGGACCTCGTTCTCTTTCATCTTTCTTCCCACGACTCTCCGTCCTAGCTAAGCCTGTGAATGGCAGAACAGAGACCAGGGGTGAAGCACACCTCTGTTTGGGCGGAGGTGGTGGTGCCGGAGGACACCCTGGGAAGGTTCTAAGAACATCTGTTGTGCTATAGTAGGGAGAGTCGGGAGAATACTGCAGGTCCTCAGCTGTTGCTCCCACACGCACACGCAAGTATACGTGGTCGACAAGTAATAAAGTGATAAGTAGAGTATCGTTCCCACGAGGACTATTCAGACTGAATTCTAGCAAACAATTTCCTACAACTATTCAGGGATCTTTTTTCAATGGTTGAGAACTTACTAACTAAATGCAGTAATAAAAATAAGTAATTGAAATCAAGTAACAGAGCAAATTCTACGTTGTTATCAATAAAAGATGACGGTCCCGGGTCAGAGTTACGAACAATCCAGTTGAGTTTTCCAGTTGATTCTACTTCTTGATTTCCTAGATTGCTAACTACAGGTTAAATGTACCCATGAAAACCTTTCAATTCTTCACGGTCTATGCAGGCTACTCCAATCCCTATATGTCTATGGGTTGAATCACGTGCACGCATTAACGAATTCTATAATGAGTTAAACTAGGCGAGCAAGTATACGTCTATCCTACTCACAAATTGGTTCCCCGATGCCCGGGTTCACAAACTAGTCCTATTCTTTCTTATTGCGTAATTAAATTACCTCTTTCGAGTTCAATCTAAAAACCATGGATAGTGTTCAATTATCAGGCCTCAATAATCAAACAATTATGATCAAGAAAGAATAAACAATCCATAATAGTAAATCAATATATAGAAATCAACTTTCAAACATCAACCTTCATGTATTTACTTTAACCCGAGAACAAACAAACTATAGAATTAAAGAGAAGAATAAGAGAAAGAGAGAAAGAACTTGTGTAGAAGACATCTAGGGCTCCTCCCCTCTCCTCCAAAACTTCCTCCAAAGTCTCCACCCCCATCAAAAACTAAGTAAAAGAGTATTTATAGTGTTTACAAACACCTAGTAATAAGTTAGACCCAATCCTAGACGAAATAGGAAGTGAAAACGCGCACAAGGGGCGCTATAACGGGCGCCCCGTGCCTCGGAACGCGTGAGCTTGGATAGAGGACGCCAAAATCATTCCGCCTTGGCCATGCGCCGCATGGAGAACCGCGCTTGGGTGCGGCGCGCGCTGGGGGGCGCGGCGCGTGGCCCACAGCGCCCAGCCAATCTGCTTCATTCCTTGCTCTTTTGCTCGCTCGTGTCGTGCCTTCGTGTGCTCGATCCAATCCTCAATCAAAATCAAATCTTTTCTTGCTCAATCATGCTCCTAAAAGCTCCAAATACATTGCGTAACAACCTACATACACACGACATAAAATTAGTGCAAAACCACATTCATAAACCATAAAACGAGCGAATAAAGTATCCAAACGTAAGGAAATATTAAGTAAATATAGGCATAAAATCCCAAACATCACCACCCCACACTTGAACCTTTGCTCGCCCTCGAGCAATCACAATTAACTTCCAACCTAGGTAGAATAGGACTGCCCATGACTATGGTTGATACCGATCATTGAACAAATGCGCACATGACTACTATTGATCCACAAACATGCCAACAATTTATCAAAATCAAAAATATGAGAACAACCACCCCAAAATAGCTCAAATGCACAAACTCAACTTAATGCAACCATGCTCCCACAAAATCACACTTATCTACTCAACCAAGAAGCCACCAACTTCACCTATTTCATGCAAACCACGTGCCCTCACCAATATGAAGCAAAAGAGTGCCCCCCAAAGATCACACACAACAATAAATATCATGAATAGAACGGGGGCAATAAATGAATTCACTCACTCTCATGAAAATCTCACATGTCACACACAATGTACCATAGACTTGCCCGTAGTGTAGGACTCCACTAATGTAAGCTCACTCCAATCGGGATTAACTAGGACTTTAGAAAGGTCGTAATGTAGGCTAAGGGGCGGGTAGGATACATATGGTAATAGTGACTACCTCCCTAAGCACTTTAATACATCACAATTAATTAAGCACAAATCTCATCAAGCCACCCAATCAACTCTTCTACACATACACATTCTCAACAAGTAGCATTTTTTCTTTTAAGCACACACTAGCAAGGAATGGATATTCTTTTCTCTTTTTATTTCTTTTCCCACAATTTTTTCTTTTTCTTTTCTTTTCAACTTTGCTTTTTTTCAATTTTCAATTTCATCCAACCTTGCCAATGCCTTTCACTACTTCACAAATTTTTCAATTATCCCTCTTCATTAGCTCCACTAAAAAACCTCCCAATTCCAACCACAACTCCAACATAACAACACAATATCAATAAAGTGCTTAAGGAGTAAAGGGCCAAAAGAGACAATTTAGAACAAATGGGTAGGCTCGGGGTGTGGGTACCAACAAAAAGGGTCAAAGAAATCACAACAATAATTTTTTTTCAAGGTATATATGTAAGGGTAGGCAACTCAAAAGAAGGCCTTGTATCATTTCCCGACTAGAGCAAACCTAGGATTTCGCTTTGCACACACACGGGGCAAGTTCTAGACATTAATATGCAACATGGAGTAAACAAGAACATGCCTCACAACACACATTGCACACAATCCACACAAAAAGGTTCCATCAACAACTCTCAACTAAGCATCTAGAATGCAACTTGTGGAAAATTAAGCACTAATGCACAAAGGTTAACAATCAAGTCAAGCAAGTGGACTCAAGCATCTCAAGGAGGTCGTTCCATGTTTTCTAGGCATGCATCTCAATTTAAAACCCAAGGACACCACAAATAGCACATGCAATCAATTCAAGTCCACCGGTATCAAACAAATCAAAGGCACCTAGCATTCCACCTATTCCTTCGTCTAGGGTCATCTACAACTAACTTTCCTAATCCTAAAAATAAAAACTACCCGGTTCAAAGGCCTCCCCGTGGAAAAGAACCGAGGCCATAAGAAAAACCACGGGGTGGATGCCATGTACCACTAATAAAACTAAAAGGAAAATCTTTTTGGAATTTTTCATTGGTTTTCTAATTTTTTTTTTCATATATTAAAGTAAGAAACAAATAAAAATAAAGTCAAGTGACAAAAAAAAAAATCCTAACGGTACATGCATCCTAACCTCAAAAATAGATAAAGGGTAGTTCCCCACCCCACACTTAAACTAAGCACTGTCCTCAGTGCTAAAAAATAAGAAAGTGCAAGGTAAAGAAAACTTCCCTGAAGATTCTAGTCCTTGGTGCTAGCATCCTCCAAGCTTCCATATAGTATGAGGTACTCAGACTTCCCTCATCAGGTCATCAATATTGGGCAAGGGTGAGGACACCCCACACTTAGCCTCGACATTACATGAACCTGCAATCCAAAGAATCACCCAAAGTAATATACAACTATAAAAATACTAAAAAGATAAATAAATAAATAAAAGTAAAGCAAGCAAATTGGGTTGCCTCCCAAGAAGCGCTTGATTTAACGTCGCGGCACGACGAAGACAACTTCATCACTTTTGTCTCCAACTTGAACTAATGAATTGAATCCCCAACTTTGCCTCAAGTTTACAACTATGGTATTGGGGTGGTGGAAAAAATACAACAGGACCAAGTAAACAATGCCGCATTTTGCACTTCTTAGCCTTTAAATGAGGGATGTCGTTTTGTCTCCTCGGCATCACAAACTCTAAAATATAGGCACTTTGTTCCTCCTCCTTTTGTTTCTTCATAGGCTCGGGTGGCTCAATTTTCATGTCACCATCCAAACACAATGTTGAAAAATGATTGGAATGAGGTCCAATGCGCTTCAATTCTAAAGTTGCATTACTTTTGACACCCTCACTTGCACAAACACTAGAGTCCTCAAATATGATGTTTTCTATTTCCTCACTTGACTCTAATGTGATTTCCTCAACCTTGACATCATCAACTAATATTTGGTCGAGTGGTAGGAATTCCACTTTTTGCTCCTCAAATTGGCTTCTAAGCTCTTCTATCTCAAATCTACTATTTACGACAACTGATAATTGGGCTTCAGACACATCAACCATATCACTCAAATTCTCCTCCAAGTCGTGAATAGTCAAGCCAAATTCGTCAATCTCTTGCCCGAGCACAACCCTTTCTTCCATAAATTGCCTCGTCATATTTGTAAGTTCACTCCTGAAATCCCCATAAGCTTCTAAGAGTTTGGCTTGCTCCATTAGCCAAGTTTCGCTAACAACCTGCACTTTATCGCTCCTGTCAAACTCACAAACATCATTAGAATCATCACCAAAATTATTGGGGGAAGGAGCATGACACTTAGGACAATCATTCCACCGACCACCACACAATTTACAAAAATTCCAATCAAAGGTGGTAGAAAATTCACATAACCAGTCTCGCAGGGTTGGAAGACTCGGGCAAATTTTCCAAAAATGATGTCCTCCACAAAGTAGACAAGAATCAACAAAATTTGAGCAACCATCATCCAACCCACTTTCATTAAAAGATGCCATGTAAACTAGTAATACAATAATAAACTAAAAATAAAAAAATTAAACCTAAATAGAAAATAATAAATTGTTAAAAAAGAAAACAGTCAATTTAGTCCCTGGCAACGGCGCCAAAAACTTGTTGCTCCCAAATGCACACGCAAGTATACGTGGTCGACAAGTAATAAAGTGATAAGTAGAGTATCGTTCCCACGAGGACTATTCAGACTGAATTCTAGCAAACAATTTCCTACAACTATTCAGGGATCTTTTTCCAATGGTTGAGAATTTACTAACTAAATGCAGTAATAAAAATAAGTAATTGAAATCAAGTAACAGAGCAAATTCTACGTTGTTATCAATAAAAGATGACGGTCCCGGGTCAGAGTTACGAACAATCCAGTTGAGTTTTGCAGTTGATTCTACTTCTTGATTTCCTAGAATGCTAACTACAGGTTAAATGTACCCATGAAAACCTTTCGATTCTTCACGGTCTATGCAGGCTACTCCAATCCCTATATGTCTATGGGTTGAATCACGTGCACGCATTAACGAATTCTGTAATGAGTTGAACTAGGCGAGCAAGTATATGTCTATCCTACTCACAAATTGGTTCCCCGATGCCCGGGTTCACAAACTAGTCCTATTCTTTCTTATTGCGTAATTAAATTACCTCTTTCGAGTTCAATCTAAAAACCATGGATAGTGTTCAATTATAAGGCCTCAATAATCAAACAATTATGATCAAGAAAGAATAAACAATCCATAATGGTAAATCAATATATAGAAATCAACTTTCAAACATCAACCTTCATGTATTTACTCTAACCCGAGAACAAACAAACTATAGAATTAAAGAGAAGAATAAGAGAAAGAGAGAAAGAACTTGTGTAGAAGACATCTAGGGCTCCTCCCCTCTCCTCCAAAACTTGCTCCAAAGTCTCCACGCCCATCAAAAACTAAGTAAAAGAGTATTTATAGTGTTTACAAACACCTAGTAATAAGTTAGACCCAATCCTAGACGAAATAGGAAGTGAAAACGCGCACAAGGGGTGCTATAACGGGCGCCCCGCGCCTCGGAACGCGTGAGCTTGGACAGAGGACGCCAAAATCATTCCGCCTTGGCCATGCGCCGCATGGAGAACCGCGCTTGGGCGCGGCGCGCTCTGGGGGGCGCGGCGCGTGGCCCACAGCGCCCAGCCAATCTGCTTCGTTCCTTGCTCTTTTGCTCGCTCGTGTCGTGCCTTCGTGTGCTCGATCCAATCCTCAATCAAAATCAAATCTTTTCTTGCTCAATCATGCTCCTAAAAGCTCCAAATACATTGCGTAACAACCTACATACACACGACATAAAATTAGTGCAAAACCACATTCATAAACCATAAAACGAGCGAATAAAGTATCCAAACGTAAGGAAATATTAAGGAAATATAGGCATAAAATCCCAAACATCATCAGCCGTAGGGCCTTGTGCCTGATGTAAGACAGTCGAGGCATGTCCTAGAAGACTAACTGGCACGGTAGAACAAGCTTGTCCCGTGTTCATGGCGATATACATATCAGCCACCAATTGTTTCAGATTTTTGACCTCTTCAGTCAACCTCTTGTTTTCCAGCACCAGAAGTTCATGGACGCCGATCTCAGAATTTCCCTTATCAAATGACATGGTAACGGGTTCCTTTGATCCTGTTGTGTATGTGTGGAATGATGCCAGAATTCCGTACCAAATCTCCAAATTCCAAAGCTATGCAAACAAACCGGGTTAGCACAAAAGAAACACATATTGCAAGCCTAAGGTTGTTATGCGTCATCCCAAAACGGTTAACGGCGTAAGCCGAGTGTACCGATCGTATCCCCGAAAGATTGCTTATGCCTTGAGCAAAATTAGAACAAAATTGGATGATTTGATTTTTTTTTCGACTCAACAAGCGTAGCTTAGAAAAACGACACGAGACGGACTCAAAATAAAATGCTTGATGTGATGCACGAGTCAAAATATATATACAAACTGACAAATTGGGTGGGTACACTGGACGGTAAAAATAATGAGACTCGACTTTTTAGTGGAGTCAAATTATTCTACCAAGATCAACGCAAAATGCAACTTAACTAATTGCAATTTATCGTATGCACCCTGACTTGACCTTAAACAAAACAAATAAAGTGGGACCCTGAAATAAATATATATATATATATATATATATATATATATATATATATTTTTTTTTTTTTTTTTGAAAATTAAGACTCAACCGGAGATTCGAAACGGAACTTAAGAACAGATTATGAAACAAACTATTTTCTTATCCGAAAGGTGACTCCAAAATCGGATATTACGACAATACAAAGATGGACACAAATTTTTTTTTTTGTTTTTGTTTTTTTTTTCTTTGTTTGAAACAAACTCTTTGATCTAATTCGAATTTTTTTTTTAGAGTATTTACAAAGTCTGGCAATTAGGACGACACAGAATTTTACACAAATTAGACGCAAAATTGATTTCTAAAATTTGCCATTATGACGGCGTAAAACCCCGATAAATTAATTTCAAAATATGAACTTGATTTGAAAACAAACTCAACCCAAAAGAGTCCCAAAATTTCGCCATTATAACGGCGCAAAACTATGACACATTATTTTCTAACACTTGGGACCCAGCCCGGACGTAAAATGAGACTAAAAAAAAATGAAAAAATTTCGCCATTATAACGGCGTAAAAGGACAACTAAACAAAATATTTCGGGACACGGGACTAAACCCAATTTTTTTATCATTTTCACTTTTTTTTTTCCAACATTTGGCTCTCATCCCTCGGTGATCGGTCAGCATAACAACCCTTAGACTAGAACAAATGCAACACATTATATACTCATGATGTGTCTTTTGGGGATGCGGGCCCCATCCTGACACGAGTGAGTCAGCCTAGACAAGTGCGGTACCGGTGTACCGCACCTCACTAAGTCTAATGACATGCAGATAAATCGGCCTAGACAAAAGCACAGTTTCAACTCTAGGTGACTCATTGGGTTTATGATCTAGTGGTTCAGCAATTTGGAAGTGCCTCAGGGGTACCGGTCGACAACGTCTAACGGCCTAACCCAACGCACCTCCTCCTAAGAAGGGTTAACTTTTTGTGTCCTGAGACACGACAGAAATTCCAGACGCCGAAGCGAAACTGGCGTGCATGTGTGCAGTGTTCCAGAAGACTCAGAGGTGTACGAGAGAAGACAGTTGTGTATATACAGTTCAAACATATCAAAGCAGTAACACTCAAGGCAACATATACAAACAATATTCAAAAGCCGAAAGCGACAAATTTTAAAGCCTGAGACTCTCAGTTTTCACTTTCTTCCCCAGCGGAGTCGCCAAGCTGTCACGACCCTTTTTTAACTTAAAAAGAAAAACTTAATTAGTTTTAAAAGGTCTGTGACTAGGTTGCGTAGGTACACAAAATTAAGAGATTTTCGGAGTCGCCACTTGACAAGTTAAAGGTGTGCCAAGTCACCAAAGTGGTGTACCTAGAACACCTATGACTCGTAAATGGTCTGCGTCAGAGTTCCGGATAAGGATCTCGGTTGACTCTCGGGAAGGTGTTAGGCACCCTCGAGTCCTGTGTCAAGCACAGTTGCTTCTTTGACGCATTTCGGCTCTTTGAAAATTATTTGTATGTTTTGCCTTTGTTTGTTACGCTTCAATTTATTGTTAAATTTATCGTTTTGACAATTGAAACTCCAATCGAATATAATCGCGTGAGAACTTCACTCGTTTGAAATCTTTCGACTTAAATCAATTAAATCGCGCAGGTACTTCACCCGTTCGAAATCTCTTGACTTAATATGAGTCCCAATGTGATCAAATAATTATTATTTAATTAAACTTGACTCGGCCTATTAGCTTGCCTAACCTTATTAAATTGTTGTGAGACTTGAAATATAATACATTGTTGCTCTTTTTTGAATAATTATAAAAGTAGTCATCATTTAAGTAAATGCTTAGAAATAGCCATTCTTGCAAAAATATTTATTCATTCACGCCTCAACTTTTTAAACGAATGCTTAACACCAATTTCTACGAAACCATATGAATTGATTGATCTTTCTCAAAGTTTGGTTTTAACTTTAACTTTAGAATAGTTGTAAGCTGAATAATTCATCTAAGACTACCATTCATTCATTTTATTTAAGATGGCTACAAGATTAAAAGGAAAGAAAGAACAAAATGTCATTGCCTAGACACTTTCTCACTGTCCAAACGTTGCTTTTAAAAACCACTTCATATTTGATGTCCTAGTTTGCTAATTCTTCCAGATTTGTCCATGTTATTGATTTCCAAAGTTATGATATTATTTCAGGTTCAAAGTTGGCCCTAAACTTGCCTATATTATTTTCACATTTGTCCTAAGTACTACAAGTGGTGTCAGACTTATGATTTTAACATGAAGAGTAAAAAATAATAAAAAAAAGATAAAGCAACATTCATTCACAAACACATGATAGCAGACTATGTAAAATGAACACATACAAGGAATGTAATGTATTTTAGGCCTGAAAATTCAAGGCCTAGAACAGCCCCGCTTTACTCATGTTCAAGATCCAAAATGCTTACAATAGGATAAAAATGGTTGAAAAATTTACCTAGTATAGCAAAATTCTACAAGCTAGGCATCCATGGAAAACCAACCAAGCAACACCCAAAACGAACATAACACCAGCAGCCAAAGCAACAGCTAGCGACTTCTTTGTATAAGACTTAAAAAAACTCAAACTCAAGACTATTTCTTTTTTCTATTTTTTTTTTTTAGATCTGGTAATGTCTTTTTGAGAGAGTAGATGGTGGTATTTCTTCAGATGTGTCTTGTCTGTGTGCAAGTGAAGGGGTAAAGACCCTCTTAAATAGGCTAGGAAATAGGTGAAAAGTTGGGGTAAAAGTACAACCCATGTGCCAATTGCTTTTACCCTTCAAAAAGTACTTTTTGGCATGCCAAAGCTTGCAGAAAAACAACAAAAAAAGGACACATAATCTTTCTTTAAAGCTGTCCAAACTTGTACTATTCTCTTTTACTTTTGACTTGCTTTTTGTGAAATTTCAGCTTCAACAGGCAAACCAACAGACATGTCTAAACAGGTTTCCACATTAACTATGAAACGACCAAAGCAATGAACAAAGATTCATAAGAGTTGATTAACTACTAAGTCTAGAGAAACTTATTGCTTAAATACAGCTAATCCTACAATGTTGAGCCAGGTTCAGTTACTAGATACTTTCTCAAATGAGTAAACCCACACAAGATTGGACTATTATGCTTTAACAAATGAAAACTAAAACACGATCCTATATATGCTACACTTAAATACTGGAACTAACAAGAACATAAAGCTTACTTATTTCAAACAAAACTCTAAGGCAAAATATACTAATCAACAGTGAACTAACCAAGGATATGCTTGAAACAAGAAACCACAGCTAAGTAGCATTTAACGATGTGAGCAACAACCAATTTCATTCTAACTTGAGTAATGAACCATTACTAAAGTGATGACTATGAGTCCAACAACTTTCTCATGCTAATACTACTCTAAACAATGAAACAACTAGTAGATTAAAAGGGAAATGAGGGATTTCCTTCTAACCGGGGTCGACAGTCAACACCTCTTCGCTATTGCCAGTTGCATCACTGCCACCACGAATAAGTCAGTCAACACCACACCTGCTTCGCAACCAGCCTCGCCATACTCGTCGACTCAGCTGCGTATCAGTTTAGCATCACCAAAGACACCACTGTCTCGCCTACACAAAATCAATCGTTGCTGCCCTGCCTCGAACCAACTTTGGCATGATTTAATTCCACCATCACTGCTCCTCCATCCCACGACACTACTGTTCCCAAACAAAACAACTGCCAATCAGCTCGTCGCCACCACTCCACCAGCTCCCTCATCACAGAAACACAGAGCAAACCACCATCACTGCTGCGATGCAGCCCACACCTCACCATACCATCAACAACTATTAAAACGGAACACAAGTACATCCCCACGGCCAAAGCACTGCTTCGCCGCACCATTGTAAATCAAAAACAATCAAACAACACCCCCTCAAAATCTCTCCAACACCATCCCCAACATCAGAAACAGAAAAGGAAAAAAAAAAAATAAGAAGAAGAAAAAAAACGATAAACAGAAACGGGAAAGAAAAAATAGGAAGAAAGGAAAAGGGGTATCGGGAGACATAGGGAAGGGTAAGGGGGAGCGGATAAGAAGAAAAGGAACCAAAACTTACCGGAAAAAATTACGGGTCGCCGGAGTTGAGGTTGCACAGCTCTTTTGAAGCCCGATACATGAAAATCGGCTGTGAATTTGAGAAAACTAATAGCAGAAATGGCAAGAGGGGGTTGAGATCTATCAAATGGTGTGTTTTGGTATTTTTCCGGTGGCCGGCCGGTGGTGGTTGACGGCGGCCGACCGGTGGTTCCGCGGTGGAGCGATTTCCGGCGAGAAACCAAAATTTGGCATGGTTTCTCTTGTTTTTTTTTTTGCTGAAGAATTGGAAAAATGGACAAATTTAGCAACATTTTCCATTTATACTCACGAACGGGCCGGGTTGAGTAAGGAATTGGGCTAGCAGGCCGTTAGTTATGGGCCGCGTTTTTCCTATCCCTTTTCTGATTTTCCAAATAGCCCAATGGCCAATTCTTCCAAGTTTAAACCATACAAATTTTTTACTAAAACTAAATTCTAATTAACTACTAAAACACATAAAATTATTATACACATAATTAATCACCTCAAATGTCTTTTGAGACAAATTTGGTAATTTTTTTACTTAATTAAATAACTAAAATGGTCAAACAAATCGACAAAAATCTAAGAAAATAGCCAAAACTCTTAGACAGATTAGCACGTCAATTTCGACGCTTATCTTTAATTAGGTGCCAAAATTAGGTGATTACACCCATTAATAAAGTACTTAGACACCCTCTTGTATTTATAATAAGGCCCGTGAGATATATCATGAAACAATGAGAAGTTTATGCAATTATCCGGACTGAGTATCTATATAAAGTTCAAGATAGTTGTACACATTAAACCATTATATATATATATATATATATATATATATATATATATTTAGCAGAAAAAAATTATGTGTTTGTTTATATAACACTTACAATTTCTCTAAACCAATATGAGAAATTTTCATAAACAGCAGCAGCGCCAAATTTTCCAATAAAGTGACTGGATGATGCGCCAAAAAAATTCTCATTAGTTAGAATAATGATGAAACTTTAATGTTAGGCGTTAATGTAAAAAAATCATACTTGTAAAAAGGTGTGACATCGGGACAATTCAACAACACATGTGTTGTAGCTGCTCTTCTGTCCCGGTCAGTGAACTTGCATACTTTGGTCATTAACTTTCCTCTACCAGGTTGATTGAATATAGAAAATGGTGGATAATTCGGATCATTGTTGTCTCCAACATCACGTTGATCCGGCCTATTTCGCAAACATGGCACATTTTGATCGAAATAATACGAACAGAAATGAAAAGTTTCTCTAGCCAGATATGCCTCACATATTGACTCCTCAATTTGGTTTTAGTTTTTCACGTCTCGCTTACACTTGCCCATAATTCTGCATAATACATTGTATTGATTAATTAATTTACTTAAGATGAATAAAAAAACTGAGCTAATGATAACTTAAGGGATCTTACCTCTCGAAAGGATACATCCATCTACAGTGTACCGGGCCTCCCAGCAGTGCCTCTTCTGTAAGGTGAATTGGAAGATGCTCCATTACATTAAAGAAACCAGGGAGAAAGATTTTTTGACAACTTAGTCGCGAGAATAGAAAAGTTACTTTCCAACGACTTAAGATTTTGTTCCTTCAATGTCTTAGAACACAGCTCCTTAAAAATAAGCTCGTCTCTGTAAGGGGTTTCTAAACTTTATCAGGCAAGCCATTGAATGTAATTGGGAGCAAGTTTTCCATGAAGATGTGACAATCATGGCTTTTCATGTGAGTCAACTTTCCTTCTGTCATATCAACACACCTTTCTAAGTTTGACGCATATCCATCAGGCATCCTCAAATTCTTTACCCAATAACAAAGCATTCTTCTCTCATCCATTCCGAATGTGTAACTGGCCTTGGGAAGCCAAATCGTGTTGCCAACTTGAGATAAGTGTAACTTAGATTGCCTACAAAGTTCCTCAAGGTCCAACCTGGCCTTCACATTATCCTTTATCTTGTTCCTGAAATCCATCACAGTATTAATGAAAGCCTCGAAAAAATTATTCGCAATATGTATGGGATCCAAGTTATGTCGAAGAAGATTATCCTTCCAATAAGGTAACTCCCAGAGATACTTTGTGTAGTCCAATTATGATCCATACCATAACCAGGTTTTTTAGATGGCCGTTGGTCAGTTACCTTAGGATACACCTTAACCCTATCCCATATTTCTCCTCCTGACTGCCTTTGTGGAGGCTCCTCAAAATCAACCTGATTCTTCATAAATGCACAACTGTTATTCCTAAAGAGATGATCCATTGGCAAGAATCAATGGCAATAGTTGAACCATGTAATCTTACCTCCATTTTTCAAAGTAAATTCTTTTGTATCTTCCATACAATAAGGGCAAGAGAGCTTACTAGCAGTGGACCACCCAGACAACATTCCATAAGCTAGAAAGTCATTTATAGTCCACATCAAAAAAGCATGCAGTTGAAAGTTCTGTTTCGTTGATATATCATATGTTTCCACACCTTCATGCCACAGTAACTTTAACTCATCAATCAAAGGCTGCAAAAATACATCAATCGAGGCTTTCAGATTATGTAGACCCTGGATAATGCAATTCAAAAATAGATAAGGAATAGTCATGCACATTTCAGGGGGAAGATTGTACGGCGTGACAAATACGGGCCAACAAAAATACATTGTAGACGAGACATCAAAAAGAGTGAACCCATCTAAACATAGACCCAACCTTATGTTTCTTGGTTCACTAGAAAATGCCGGATACACCTGATCAAAATGCTTCCATGCCTCACCATCTGACAGATGGCTTAGAATGCCTGGCTGTTTTGTACGATCATGATGCCATCTCATATGAGGAGCAGAGCTCATCGACGCATACAACCCTTTTAACCTAGGTGTAAGGGGAAAGTAATGCATTAACTTAACATGGATCGACATCTTTTTAGCATTTAGAACAGGCTTGTAACGAGGCTCCTCACAGAATTTACATGTATCTAATTATGCATTATCCTTATAAAACAACATGCAACTATTGATACAACAATGAATTCTCTGTGCAGAAAGGCTTAGCGTGGAAACTAACTTCTTAGTGTAGTAATAATCAGTTGGTAATGCCATGTTAGTCGGATTGAGTTCATTCATAAGACCAATGATGGAATCCATGGCTGCTTGAGATATACTAAAATCAGATTTAATACTTAACAATCTAACAACAACTGACGACTTGGAATGCACTAAGCCTTCATACAATGGATGACTAGCTTCCTCCAACCGCGTATAAAAGAGCTTTGCCTCATCATTAGGAACGTGCTCAACATTTGGTTGCGATGTACCCGGTTGGGGTCCTTTGGGTACATCCCAAAAGCATCATTAACCATATCGTTCATTATATAATTATCAAGATCATTGTAACTCCCACTGCCATAAGCATTTTGAAAATTAACATCACCGCCCATATCACCAGACTCTCCATGATAAACCCAAATAGAATAATTTGGCATAAAATCCTTCCTATAAAGATGCATTTCAACATCTACCAAATGTTGTCCTTTTGTGCACTTGCATTTCACACAAGGACACTTAATCTGGCCATGCCCTATAAAATCATCAAGTGTTTTCGCCTTTTCAATAAATTCTTGAGCACCTACTGCAAAATTCATTCCTCATCCCCCGCCGCTTGGGATTATTTCTATTATACATCCAACTACGACTTTCATATTCCATATCTACACAAATATTACAAGTTTGAGATACATATTAAATTGCAAAGATTAAAAAAAATTATTGTAAAACACTATCAATTTTCATAAGATTAAGTAATCGTACAACTTACTAGTATTAGTAGTATTATATCTAAGTCAATTTTTATATCACTAACTAATTTGTTGTTTAAGATTATCATTTAGTAATTAATAACACTTCCCATTTGCAACTTATATCTATTTATTTGAAATGATAAAACTATTTACTAATCTATACTTAGTTGGAGTAATTTAAAATCCAATATTTTAAGAATCAAATGAAATAGAATCAAAGATTAAAAATAGATAGTTATAAATAATTTATTTCATTTAAATCAATTTACAAAATAAGATACTTTAAGTTGTTTAGCTACTATATTATTTATAGCTAATGGCTATTAAATTGTTGTTAAGTGTGATACTAGTTCCTTTGCTATCTTTAGGCTATGAAAGTTCCATATTTTCATCTTTTGTAAAAAAAAGTATCCTATTATAAAAAAGTATCCTATCACCTTTTGCCAAAAAAGTATCCTATTATAAACAAATGGTTAAAAAGATTCAAACTTTAGCAATTTAGGAGATACAAAGGACCTAAAAGTCCACCTATGTTCCTAACTCTCTAACTATATTTTCACTCAAACTATGTTGAACTTCAACATCTACTTCATTCCACTCTTTAATCTATGTGTATTTCTATTAGTAGTAGTTTTAACATGTAATTTCATCCAAATATAAAGTAACTATGTAATTTCATCACAATAAAGCTAAATTCAACAATAAACATCATATTTTGACAAAACACTAACCAAATTCTCTTTAACAAAAACAATATCATCATTGCAAAAATCAACGTGTGTTTGAAAAATCATACTTTTAGCTAATTCATACACAAGAATAGGAGCAGCCCCGTCACCACTACTCCGCTGCAACACCCAAAACAGCCCCCATCCCTGTTACACCCTCTTCATCAACACACTAATGCAAACCAACACAACCTCCCCCTACATTTTATGCCACCATAATAGACACCAAAGCAACACAACCTTCTAAAACGCTACCACCAAACAATCCCCACATTCAAAAACATCTCAGGGATCAAACAATCACAGCCCCAATTTTTTCAAATACATGGAAAAAAAAACAAAAAACAAAAATTAAAAAACAAACCTGTTCTGGTGGTCCACTAGAATCACCCCGTCGAACGCCGGATCTAGTCCACGTGGGAGAATCTGTGCAAGGAAAAAAATTGGGGGTTAGGGTTTAGTGTGAAGAAATAATGAAAAAACATAAAAATTGAGAAATTTACCAATTTAAGGGAGAGAAAGAGAAGAAGGGTTCTTATATTGAGGATTTGGGAATAGGGAAGGGTAAATTGGGGGTTCGGGACTAAATCTGTGAGAAAACTGAGGAAGGGAGTCGGGTTCTTTGTTTGGAAGAGAGAGATAGAAAAACGCTGAAATGGGGAAGGGAGTCGGGTTATAATTTGGAGGGGTCGGTCGGAAAAAATAAAAAAATTATTTTAATTAATTTTCAGACTTTTACCTGACCGATTCGGTCGGACAACATCGGGCTACCGCCGTTCGGTCGGAAAATGACGGTCGGAAAAGTCCTATTTTTTAGTAGTAAAAAGAGTTCTAAAATGGGTATATCTCCTTTTATATCTATCTTTTTCTTGCAGGGGAAGGTATTAGACTCTTATAAATTGAGGATCTTCTTATCATCATAACAATAACAATATTCCACAATGTAGTCTTTAAATTTTGAAAGCAATGCTTAGGGGGAGAATTTCTATTTTATAATTTTTTTATACTAGTATTAGTTTTTAATCTCCTCCCTATGTAGCTCAATCATGACCAAACCACTTTCAATAAAAGTCTCTTTTAATATCCTTTAATGTTTGATTATTGTCGATCAAAGTTGTTATGTTAGCTTTCGCATGTACCATGTTATTTCGGTCCCAATAAGTGGAATCAGAGCCATGTTCAGCCATTGATTCGATGAGCCGGGTTAACGAGATTGAAGACAGATTTAATGTGGGTTAAGTTCTAGTTGCAGTCAGTATGATGGTAATGAAGACTTTAACAAACAGAGTTGTGATGCTGCATGTTGAGACAATTTTTCAACCATATTTTCAACAATAATGCTGCTGATGCATCTTTAAAACAAAACCCCTTTTTATAACCAGTGACAGTTTTAACTCATGCTTATTTTTAACGCATGAGCTCCTATTTTAACTAATTGTTGGGTTCCTTTCAACTAAACATGCAGCAGTCATATGTTGAAGATTATGTGAAGAAGATATATCAAATTTATTTTTACAGAAAATTCAGGCCAAGTGGAGAATTGTTAGTTTTTTGCCATGAATTTATGACCTGTTAGTATTCCTCTTTATTGAAGGGATGAAAAAGAGTTCTAAAAGAGGTATATCTTCTTTTATGTCTATCTTTTTCTTGCAGGGGAAGGTATTAGATTTTTATAAATTGAGGATCTTCTTGTCATTATAACAATAACAATATTCCACAATGTAGTCTTTAAATTTTGATAGCAATGCTTAAGGGGGAATTTTTATTTTATTATTTTCTTTTATACTAATATTAGTTTTTGATCTCCTCTCTATGTAAGTCAGTCATGGTCAAACCACTTTCGATAAAAGTCTCTTTTAATATCCTTTAATATTTAATTATTGTCGTTCAAAGTTGATATGTTAACTTCTGCTTGCACCATGGAATTTCTATCTCAACAGACACTACCTTTCGAAACTGATTGCCAAGACCTGACAGAGGTTGTGGAAAATAAAGAAGTTTATTTATATGTTTCTATGATTATACAGAAAGCATTTATAGAATTTGATGAGAAAGGTGCTGAGGCAGCTGCTGTAACATTTGAGTCTGAAGATGACATGGCGGGTTGTTTGTATGAAAGTCCTCCAAAAAATTTTGTAGCTGATCATCTTTTCTTATTCGATACTTTTCACCGGCATTGTGGCAAATCCCCTGTTAAGTGGATCTTATGATCGAGCGCATCATTACAACTATAGATAGATTTTACCAAAATCTTGAATGGCTAGCTTGTTGGTTATTTTATATTTCATAAATCTTGTTTTGTGATAATGGTATTACATCTATCATGCTTATGACTGTCCTTTAATTAGTATTATGAATATGTCCTTTTGATAATATCATTACTAAGTTCGAGAAACAAACCGTTTTCAAATGTAATTGTTGTTCTAATCCTTAAAATGATACAATACACGTTCTTATTGAAGGATAGGCTGCCGATTACATAGGGATTCACATTGGCTCCTCTCTAGGATTTAATTGTCAGCACAATTCTATTAGGCATAATATTTGGTGGAAACTGAAATCAACCAATGATGTTCAGCATTTATACTAATAGAAAATAGACCTATAGCAACACCTCAAAAAACGTTGACATAGATAGAGAAACTGTTGCCGTCTGTTGCCGTATACTACAACGTATTAACTTGTGTCTCATATGATTCCGTGGCGATAGATCTATTGCAGTGAATCTGGCAATATGTCGCAATAGCAACAGTTTTATTCTTTTAAAATGGAATAACTTATAACTAGGGGTGTTTATTATTCGGTTTTTAACTGATTCAAACCGAAAAATTGAACTAAATCGATCATAAAACTTATACGATTTTAGATTTGATTTGGTTTGGCTTTAGATTTTACAAAACTGACTATATTTAATTTGATTTGGTATTTATGAAAAAAATTGAAAAAATAACCAAACCAAATTGACAAATTATGTACATACTTTTATATATATATATATATATGATTTATAATTTAATATTAAGCATTTCATATGTTTTCCGCAAATTTTTGTACTGAGCTGAATGCTAATGGGTTTTACCCTTTGACTAACTACTAAGTCCATTTAAAAAAGAGCACAACTCATCGAGTAAAAGATGTCCAACCTATTTAGTAACTTCAAAGTTCTACAAATTTAGATCATAAACTCACAATTCACATACATATACACACATAGGGTCGTTTGATAGCCGGATAAGGATTATAATTCCGGGATAAAATTTGGGACTATCCATATTCCATGTTTTGTTTGAGGTATTAGTTAATACTAGTACCAATTTTACACACAAAATATGGGATAAGCTATCCCACATAGGAGGTGGGATTAAAAATCCCGGAATTATAATCCCTAGATTGTTAATCCCAAGATAACTCCATGTACTACCAAACGACTCCTATAGAGCATAAAGGCAAAACAAATTCTAATTTTGATATCTTTTTTTCAATCGTCCTTGCATGTTGAACTTAACATATGAGTTATGAAATACCAAAAGAAGACATATCGTGTGAATATAATGCATTCTTTAGTTCTTTCTTCTGTCCTTATATAAATACTTTTAATTGCTACGAGATTTGCTCTGGTGGTAAGAGCACAATATATTAGGTGTACTGTAGGTGCTCAAAATACTGGTACATGACTATGAAGATACTTGTAGTTTTCTTTATCATTTTTTCTTCAGAAAGCTATAGCTCTCTTTATCATTTTTCTTTTCTTCATTATGATTTTATTTTATCAAAATCGGTAAATTGAACCAAACCGAATAAAACCGACAATGACCAAATCAACTTTCATCCCAAGATCCTATTTGAAATATCATTCTTAGTGATAAGAATAGTCATGTGAAGGCTTCCTTGTGATGAATCTCTAGCTAAATTTGGTAATCACATTGTATCTAGGTGTCACTGTTGTATTGTGTCTAGTTGTGAGTCAATAAATCATGTTTTTTTAGAAAGTGATTGGCCACCCATTTTTGGAATCATTTCGGAGCTCCAATGGGATATAACCATCAATTTACTACAAGCAAGAATATTCTTACCAAGTGATTTGAAGCTAAAGCAAGAAATAATGCTCAGAAGATGATGTTGCAAATTACAGCATTGGTGATATGTCGGGAAATATGGAAATGAATATGTTCTTGGAAATACAGAGAAAAGAAAAAGGTAGTACATAACAGTGTACTATACCAAATTCTTTGGACTATTACCACTGCTATGAATTTAGCTTTCCCTATATATGATTGGAATATGCCTTGGAGCAAGATATGTGAGACTCTGGAGAAGCTAAAACCAATACCATGAACTATGCAACTCAAGATCGAGCCCAAAGTTGTCATTGCATACCACCTATTACCTAAAGAAGCTAAGGGAGCATTTCACTTGGATAGCTGGCAGCTTCCTTCAATGAGGATCCGATATGACAAAGTTAATTTTTTCAAGTTAATTTATTGCTTTATTGGCAACTGTGTTAGCAAATTAGATGTGTAAGCTACACAGTTATTTTGTTACAAGAGGTCAGGCCAAACTCCCTCTTTGTAATTTCTTTTAATCAATTTCAATCTCACAAAGCTGGGAAAAAGTTTTTCCTTTTTTGAAAAAACAAATCAATTGATACTACTTTCACATGATTTGGTTTGAGTTTAAGAAGTTAAAACCAATTAGACCTGTTTGGTTTTTGTTTTAACCAAAAACCAACGAAACAAACCGCTAACCCCTACTTATAATCTTTGCGTTATTATTTTACGCAACGCCTTTTTAAATCTATAACAGTTATTATGAGCAATTGCAACAATTATTTGGATCTATTGCAACGGTTATAGACCCTATTGCAACAGGTAGTTAAGCAATACATTGGAATTACAATTTAATACACGGAAAACTATACAAACTGCAAATGTAGTGGCCGTTTGGCCATAGATTCCAAAAAATATTTGAAAAAGAGTTTTTGGAGTTGAGTTGAAAAATGGTATTTGGAAGTTGAATTTGTGTTTGGACATATATTTCATTGGAAAAAAAGGTAGAGTTTTGTGAGAGAAAAAGTAACTTTTTTGAAACACTTGAAAAAGTACTTTAAACCACTTTTTGATTTTTCAAAAACTGTTACTTTAAACCACTTTTTAGGTTTTCAAAAACTGTTTTTCAAAAAAAGTTTGAAAAAGTGACAAAATTTTATGGACAAATAGTTTTTCAAAAAGTTTTTTAAAAAAGTAAAAAAAAAAAAATGTATGGACAAACAGGTTGGTAATCTATTAGCGCAAGCAAAATTACACAAAAGTGCAATTTGGGAACCTTATTAACAAAGCATAGACACATTTTGCCATAACTATAAAATATAGAGGAAAGTAGAACATAATTACAAAACATAACAAAGCAGAAAAAATGCTAGCCTCGTTCTCCCATTTCATTTCCGCTCTCCCTGCCCTCTCGCCGCCTCCTTCCCTGGTGCTGGCTCTCTTCTCCAGCATCGTTTAACATTTTCCCCCCTCCATACCTCACATTGTAGCTGCTTTTTTTACCTGTAACAGCAGTCGGTAGCGTAAACCAGGGATACAAGCTACATATCATGCTATTCCCTTGTTCATTGTGTGATCTCTATAGGAAAGGAGGAATACAATACGACATGGAGGTAGAGTTTCCTTTCCTCGGCTAATTTATGAAGTGACTCACAATGTTGCATGTTTTGTTAAGACTAGATTTCCTTGGTTTGCGGTGGTAGTTGAGTCCTGGCCCCTAATTTTTCCAAGTTTTGGAGAGTTATGTCCCTAAGTTTTTAGATGAAAAAATTACTTGGCAATTACCAAAGGGGTGCTATTTTAAATGTAACAATGATGGCTCTTCTCGTGGAAATCCTGGACATAGCTCCATTGATTTTTATATTAAAGATAGAGATGGGAATTTGAAATTTGCATTTGGAAAATCGATTGGAGAGCAAACTAACATGGTGGCTGAAGCATTTGCGATCCTTGAGGCGATGAGATATTGCATCCAGCATAATCTCCTCGATATCAATATAGAAATAGATTCTCTCCTTCGTAAAAATGTCATTAAGGAACGTTGGCCTAGCTTGTGGACAATAGCAGCATATATTGATGAGATTACATACTTGAAGATGTAGGGCGAGTTTCAATTTGCACACACGCTAAGAGAGGGGAACAAGGTGGCAGATTACCTAGTTAATTAATCTTGCATATGATATGCCCATGGTTTAGTTTTCCTCATTTCATGAACTCCATATTGGTGGTAAGGTTTTAGTTAACCTTGACAAATCACAATTTAGTACTTTTTGTGCTCGTCCAGTGAGGAATCATTGAGGAGCTTTGATGTAATGAAGGAACTACATGGTTAAAGGAGTTGGTGAATGCTAGTTATGATGTGAATTGGATGGTGATAATTTTATCCAACATAATCAATACCTTATGGTGGAGATTATGTTGTGTATATAAGTAACGTTTTGATTAAACATTATTAGAATGTGGTCCATTTATAATTGGATCAGTTGAAACTCCCCCTTCATCAATTTCTAAAACTGCTCTCTTAATGTCAAGAAACTTATGCCCCAATTAATTGTTCAAGAAACTGTTCTTGATGGAAGAACAATATATAAGATGAAGCTATCGGCAAGGGTCCTTAAGCACAAATTCTCTCTTACAGTACTACACCATCTAGTGAGGTTATTGAGTGCTTAGAAGACTCATCGGAGGAGGAAATCTGACGTCGACGAAGTCCGAACAACAATGGCTGGAGGTAAATCGATTCTCTTTTCCGCTGCGTATATTGCTCGTGTTATGTTTTTGACACTGTAGAAAGTCTTACAGTTGGTATCAGAGCATGTATTAACCTCGGCCTTGTGTATTTTCGGATTTTGCATAAGTATCCAAAAATGGTATCTTGAATTTTCGATCTGTTTTTTCTGAAATTTTTATAGAAAATAATTTTGGAGATCACAAAGAAACTCATTTGCTAAGCTTTCTGTGACTATTAAACTTTATTGTGGTGAATGGAATGATGATTTCGAACTGGGTTTTATGAATGGGTTTGAAACGGGTGCCAGAGGCTGAAGAAGATGTGTTCTAATAAGGAAAGGACCTGTTTTATCTTTCCTTTTCTAATAATAACCTTAAGAGGAAATAATATTAAACTAATAAAATAAAACAAAAGGGGAAAATCAGTAGGCTAGTGTGCGCTGTTTTAGTGCATAACTTAGTAAATTTTATTGTACTATACCAGCAAAGGACCTTTTGTGAAAATTTTATGATCTGACATTCGGTAATTATTTTTCATTTTTGGATGTTACTTTAAGAAATTTTACTATTTTATTGTTCATGTACTTAAATTAATGTTTTATGTATATTCTTGTTTGCTTATACATATAACTACTGGAAAGAACTTTTGTACATGTAACTTAATTTTATTGCGTAACTGATCTAGCAATAAAATTTAAAAATGAACTTTTGAATTATGTCAAGTTATTTATATGATTTTGTTTTGGTTGAGATTTAGCCACAGCAATCTTGATTAAATAAAATTATGTATAATGTGTAAGATCACATGTGGAATGATATTGAGGATTAATGTCTAAGTGATCCATAAATTTAATTGATTAAGAGACTAGTCACAACATCTTTGTCAAGTAAAATTTACGGTTAAGGGTCACATAAAGAAAAATTAGACATTTAGTTTGTGATTAATGATGCACAACATAATAACTTAAGAACTTTTATTTTTTCATAATTAATTAGGATAAAATGTTAAATTCTTTTTCATAATTACCCACAGGAATTGTGAGTTAGAATTTGGTAGTTTTATTATAAAGATAGAATATTAAGCTTGGATGATAATTCTATCATAAAGAATGAGTCTAATTGAATTAAAGATTTAGCCCACAGGCAATTTTTATGTCAGTAGATTCAATTGTACATGATTTGCATTGGTGAATCATGATTTATGTTTATTGTCTCAAATTTATGTTAAGCGTGTAATATTTGGTGCAGTTATGCAACCTGCGAATTTCTCTGATATCTGTGATGTTCCTGAACTGAATGGTGAGAATTATACGATTTGGAAGGAGAAAATTCTCCTTCACTTAGGGTGTATGGACATTGATTATGCTACAAGAAAAGACGAACCACTTATTATTGTAACCAACACTCCAGCTCAAATTGCTCTTAATGAACAGTGGGAGCGGTCTACCGCTTGAGTGTCAATATTCATCAAGACCAAAATCGTTGCTGGTATTCGTGGTTCTGTCGAACAATATAATGATGTCAAGGCATTACTGAAGGCTATTGATGAACAGTATGCTACTTCAGATAAGGCACTTGCTAGCACCTTAATTATGAAATTCTCATCAATGAAGCTCACCAGTGTGAAAGGTGTGCGTGAGCACATCATGAAAATGCGAGACTTAGCAGCTCAATTAAAGACACTTGAGGTTGAAATGTCTGACACTTTCCTTGTGCACTTTATATTGAACTCTCTTCCACAACAATATGGTCCCTTTAAGATCTCTTATAACACACATAAGGAAAAATGGTCTATTAATGAACTTCTGACCATGTGTGTTCAAGAGGAAGGCCGATTGCTGATGGAAACAAGTGAAAGTGTATTCACAGTTACTCATGGAAAGAAGACATATTAAGCCAAAAGGAAGGGGAAAGGGGTCACATCAAGAAAGAATCAACGTGTTTCTTCTGCAGAAAGAAGGGGCATATAAAGAAGGATTGTGTCAAGTTTCAGAAATGGCTTGAGAAGAAAAGTAATCCAATCTCACTTGTAACTTATGAAGCTAATATAATTGATGTTAATCATAATACATGGTGGATTGATTCTGGTTCTACAATCCATATTATGAATTCCTTGCAGGGATTAAGAAACCTGCGGAAGCCAGTGGGAGCTGAGCAAAGCATCTATTCAGGAAACAAGATGCAATCGCATGTGGAGGCCATTGGGACCTGCGATTTAGTACTTAGTAATGGTTTTATTTTGAAGTTAGAAAAGACTTTCTATATTCCTAATTTTTCTAGGAATTTAATTTCAGTTTCGAGACTTGTACCTTTAGGTTATTCCTTCAACTTTTCTGAAAATAAATTTAATTTAATTCATAAATCAAAGGTTGTTTGAAATGGTACATTATCTGATGGTCTTTTCTCTCTTAATTTACAAAATGATATCACTTATAATATTATGCATGTTCAAGCTGGTACAAAAAGATGTGTTATGAAAGAAGAATCCTCTATTTTGTGGTACCGGAGATTAGGACATATCTCCATAGATAGAATAAAGAGATTAGTAAATGACGGAGTACTTAGTGCTTTGGATTTTACTGATTTCAACACTTGTGTGGACTGCATTAAACGCAAGCAGACCAACAAGTCAAAGAAAGGTGCCAAGAGGAGTTCATGCATATTAGAAATCATACATTCAGATATATGTTGTCCTGACATGGACGCATATGGTCAGAAATACTTTATCACCTTTATAGATGATTACTGACGATACATGTATCTCTATATGCTTCATAATAAGAACGAAGCATTAGAAGCCTTTAAGGTTTTCAAGGCTGAAGTAGAGAAACAATGTAGAAAGCAAATTAAGATTGTGAGAACGGATAGAGGTGGTGAATACTATGGTAGATATACTGAGGGTGGACAAGCACAAGGTCCATTTGCGAAGTTTCTTCAAGAAAATGGGATAGTTGCCCAATATACGATACCTGGTTCTCCGGACCAAAATGGCGTAGCAGAAAGAAGAAACCGAACTTTATTGGACATGGTGAGTAGTATGCTAAGTAGCTCTAAGTTGCCCAAGTCCTTGTGGATTGAAGCTCTTAAAACGACAGTATATATATTAAATCGGGTTCCAACTAAGGCTGTCTCAAAGACACCTTTTGAGTTGTTCAAAGACTGAAAACCGAGTTTGCGACATATACGCATATTGGGATGCCCGTCTGAGGTTAGAGTATATAATCAACAAGAAAAGAAACTGGATCTAAGGACCATTAGTGGGTATTTCATTGGATATGCCGAAAGGTCTGAAGGATACATATTCTATTGTCCATCTCATAGCACCAGAATTGTCGAATCAAGAAACGCGAAATTTCTTGAGAATGACTTGATTAGTGGGAGCGATCATGCTCAAAATTCAATATCTTTAAAAGATCAACCTTCTACTTCAAGTGAAAATCCACAAGCTGCTGAAAATATTCCAGTAGATCAAGTTGTTCAAGAAATTCCAGAAGCAATTGAACAACCAGTTGAACAACATGATTCTCAGAAAAATGTTGATACAACATTAAGGAAATCTACTAGAGAAAAGAAATCAGCAATATCTGATGACTTTGTTGTGTATCTTCAAGAATCTTACATTCGAGCCGAAAATGATCCTGAGTCTTTTTCACAAGCCATGAATTGCAAAGAGTCTGAATTATGGTACAATGCCATGAAAGACGAGATGAACTCCACGAAAAGTAACAATGTCTGGGATCTTGTCGAGTTGCCTAATGGTGTAAAAGCCATTGGATGTAAATGGGTCTTTAAGACTAAAAGAGACTCATTGGACAACATAGAAAGATATAAGGCAAGACTAGTTGCTAAAGGGTTCACTCAAAGAGAAGGAATCGACTACACAGATACTTTCTCTCCTGTGTCTACGAAAGATTCTTTACGCATCATGATGGCATTAGTAGCCCATTTTGACTTAGAATTGCAACAAATGGACGTGAAAACTGCATTTCTCAATGGTGATCTAGAGGAACAGGTTTACATGAAACAACCTGAAGGATTCTCCTCTAGTAATGGTAAGCATTTGGCATGCAAACTAAAGAAATTTATATATGGATTAAAACAAGCCGCTCGCCAGTGGTATTTAAAATTTCATGATGTTATCTCTTCGTTTGGTTTTGTTGAGAACATTATGGATCAATGTATATACCACAAGGTTAGTGCGAGTAAAATTTGTTTCTTAATTCTATATGTAGATGATATATTACTTGCAGCTAATGATAAGGGATTACTATATGTGGTGAAACAACTTCTGTCTAAAAATTTTGATATGAAAGATATGGGTGATGCATCTTATGTCATTGGAATAAAGATTCATCGAGATAGACATCGAGGTATTTTGGGTTTATCTCAAGAAACCTATATCAACAAAATTTTAGAGAGGTTTCATATGAAAGATTGTTCACCAAGTGTAGCTCCCATAGTGAAGGGTGACAAGTTCAGCCTGAACAAGTGCCCGAAGAACAACTTTGAATGGGAACAAATGAAAAATATTCCATATGCTTCTGTTGTTGGAAGCTTGATGTATGCTCAGGTTCGTACAAGACCTGACATTGCATTCATCGTTGGAATGTTGGGAAGATATAAGATTAATCATGGTATTGACCACTGGAGAGATGCAAAGAAAGTCCTAAGATATCTTCAAGGGACAAAAGACTACATGCTTATGTACAAACGATCAGAAAAGTTGGAGGTGATTGGCTACTCAGATTCAGACTATGCCGGCTGCGTTGATTCACTCAAATCAACATCAGGATATATCTTTATGTTGACCGGTGGAGCTATATCTTGGAGATGTGCCAAGTAGGGCTTGACTGCTACTTCCACTATGGAGGCTGAGTTCGTTTCCTGTTTTGAGGCTGCCGAACATGGTGGATAGTTGAAGAGTTTCCTTTCTGGGCTTAGAATTGTTGATTCTATTTTTAGGCCATTGAGGATATATTGCGACAAATCATCTGCCGTCTTGCTGGCTAATAATACCAGAACTGGTAATAAGCACGTCGACATTAAGTATCTAGCCTTGCAAGAACGTGTTAGAGATAAGAAAGTGGCCGTTGAACAAATTGGCACTGATTTGATGTTAGCTGATCCTTTAACTAAAGGCATGCCACCATATAAATTTAAGGATCATGTCGGTAATATGGGACTTGGTTCCATTATGTAAACTTTCGTTATAGTAATGAATGTTGGTGAAACTCTATTTAATGTTATATTTCTCAGATCTATTATTGTGCAAACATTTTGAAACTTTGAGAAATATCTATTCAGTAGGACCTAGAATAAACATTGGATTTATTCATTAAGAATTATGTGCTAAAGTTTAGAGTCATAATACATTGTAATACATGGAAGATACTGCTCGCTCTTCGAAGAACTATTGCTATGATTCATGTTTTATGATTCTCTTTAAAGTGTTGAGCATTATGTGAACGGACCAAGTGGGAGAATGTAAGTAACATTTTGATTAAACATTATCATAATGTGGTCCGTTTATAATTTGATCAGTTGAAACTCCCCCTTCATCAATTTCTGAAACTGCTCTCTTAATGTCAAGAAACTTATGCCCAAATTAATTGTTCAAGAAGTTGTTCTTGATGGAAGAACAATATATAAGATGAAGCTATCGGCAAGGGTCCCTAAGCACAAATTCTCTCTTACAGTACTACACCATCTAGTGAGGTTATTGAGTGCTTAGAAGACTCACTGGAGGAGAAAATCCGACGTCGACGAAGTCCGAACAACAATGGCTGGAGGTAAATCGATTCTCTTTTCCGCTGCGTATATTGCTCGTGTTATGTTTTAGACTCTGTAGAAAGTCTTGCAGTATACATTTTATTCTAACAAATTTCTTTTTTTGCCGGTACAAGCATGGAACTGACATTAATTCATATACACCTCAAGTTTGGATTCTATGGAATAACCAGGATCATTCAATAGGCAGCTGGGATTTTAAACTATTACAATGGAGTATGAAGGTTACAACATGGCTTGGCAGCCAAGCAAGTGTAATTTGTTGCTTGGACACTGCTTGTGCATTTTTTGGATTGGCAGCGCATGGATGTTGAGTATCCCAAGCACCTGGGATCAGCTTGAGGATCATGGAATTTTCACGCTAAATTGCTCACTAAGGAGCTCGTTGAGGCAAGCTCTTTTCTGGTTTGGCGGCGTAATGGTGTGGATGTTTCTCACTGAGTACTTGCTAAGGCGTGCAATTTTATGCCTGGAAATTTTTGAGCAGCTGAATGAGCTCGCCCCTATGCTCGCTGAGGCGAGTTATATTCTGATTTTTTGGGTACATTTTAATACTCACACAATGGACTTCATTGTCCAAAGTATATACAATCTGGAAAGGCTGTTGGATATGCTTGCCTACATATCATGTTTCAGCAGCAATGGCAACGAACTAAGAAGACTTTCTCAATCTTTAAGCAGCTTGATTTCGCCATTCCTTTGAAGAAAGCTCCTGCATCTTACGACATGGAAAACAACATCATCATTAGGAGATTAATGCTAGCTAATAATTTTGTTGTGAAGCTCATGGTCAAGGTGCTACATTTGTTTCAATTGGTGGTATTAGCATAATTTGATTTTATTTTTAGCTAGCTGTAGTTACTTATTTCGTGCAAGTTTATATTTTATATACATTGTAAATTGAATATTTTGTTTATTATTAATAAAATTGGTGTTCAATGCCTAGTTGACTTTTTGTTTAAAAATAAAACATCTTCATCAGTGCTACATCGTATGTGCAACTCTTTCCACTTAGCATTCTTAGGCACATAAAACGACACACTATATAAAAGAAAAAAGCAAGTCAATTAACAAAAAGTGTACAGAAAACGTGTTACACAATGAAACAACAGATACACTATATTCAGCAAAGTACACTACAAATACAAGCAGATAAAAAATTCAAACAGAGCTGCTACTTCTAAACACAGAAGATACCAAATGATCTAAAACTGAAAAAGTCAAGATACAAAACAACATAGCTACATCAAAAATTGAACAACACAGGATACAAAATAGCATCAACACAGAAAATACAATTTTATAGAAAATATGATGAAACATCAAATACACTATAGATACATCAAAATACACTACACATACAAGCAAATACAAAATTCGATTGAGCTGATAGTGTCTAAATAAAGAAGATACATAAGATACTAAATGATAAGAAAAATGAAAAGGCCAAGATACGAAGCAACATAGCTACACCAAAAATTAAGCAACAGAAGATACAAAGTAGCATAAAAAAAGTAGATACAGTACAGATACGAGTAGAGATAAAAAAATAAATAGAGCAAACTTAAGACTAGAATAGAGCAAACATCGGCCAACACATAAATTGGACTTTTTTTTGACAATGGAGGCTCTTCCACATAATCGTTATCGGAAACAAATTTTTTCACATTACATTTAATGGTAGAAGGAGAAGTAGGAGTGTGTTATGCGCTAGGGTGACTACAATTTTTCCTTTGACTTAGAAATAGGAATTATATTTTCCTGTCAGTTTTGGCCCAGATTGTGAAATATTTTTATCATGTTGCATTTTACTTCTAAGTTCCCTAAATGTAAGCGAAGAATGACACGACCCGAATTTTTGACTAGGCCGTCCAGGCACCCGACATCCTCCCCTGGGCACGTCAGGCGAAACCTTGTCACTGAGTGAATGAAACGCACACCAACTACCTCGAGACAGACATCAAATAGTCCAAAAGACGTGCTAATATATACAGATATCCGTAAAAGTTATTCAAAAAAATTACAGTTGCCTAACTAATACAGTAGATTAAGGGCTAACAAGATCAGACATCTAAGAATACAAGAAAAAATGTACATCTTCCGAAAGGAGCGAAATACAACTGATATAATAGAACATAAACTGGTGGTCATCCTAAACAAAAGTCGGCTCATCCTGACAGCTGAGGTCGTCTTCGCTCCTCAATCACATTGGCAAACTCAATCCTGGAGCGAACCTGTCGAAACGAAATAAATAGACAAGAAATAAATAGAGGGTGAGTAGAAAGGACTCCGTAAGTAGGGAAGGCTAGCCACCTCGAAGAAGAAGATATGCTAGACGGGGAAAAGAAAGCAGATAAACCAAATTCACCTTATTTCAACTATAAAAAGACAGAGCCAGATAATAACTTGAAATACGTAAAGAACCATAAACTAATAAACAACAAGGGACACAAGATAGGCAGAAACATATAGGTAACACGAAGCATATCAACAATCAGAAACCACATGACACATACACAAAACATCGCACTACAATCACACTATACACAACAACTGGTGCAACAAAATGGAATGAATGCAGTATGATGCAATAGGGTCACATATGCCCAAATGTCTGATAACACTCATTGGCGCGGCACTCTCATTGCCACCGTGAGATACGTACTCAATATTAACCTGCCCTGGCTTTGGACAGTCATCGTGTCTGGCAATATAATATACAATCTGAGTGAAATACTCCTGCTCCTGGGCTGGGACTGCTGCTCGCATATCAATGCTTAGGCATGATGATAAGATATGTAATGCTATGCAATTCAAACTATTGTAAAATGAGTAAGCATTGAACCCTATAAGGATTTCTAACCTTATTTGATACGTCTATCGCCCAGTTTTTACTCATAATCGTACCATGAATTCAATTGTCCATACAATACTAAGATCACAGTTCAACAATAGGTTTTCTTAACACTTAAAGAGTTTATATCCTCAAAATAGTACTCATGCGTCGTGGCCTAAAATTCAAGTTCATATTACCAATAAGATACCTCAATTCTTGGCTCAACACCGAGCTCGATAGAATGCATCTATCATAAGGCTGCATATCATAAAACAATAAGCAATTATTCTATCGACATACATAGACAAACCTAAAATTTTGCGTTCTATTCATAATTTTAAGCTAATAGTTCCTCAATTAGAATTACGACAACTCTCTTATACTTAGCTCGACAATAAATACAGTACATCATATCACGCATAGCAGGCAAACCAAACATGTCGCGCTCACTGCCGGAGTATCATACTCCCAGTTACATAGTAAACACAGAACAACACTTAACAATATAAAAATAATTATCCACGAAGCTTTGGCGTAGTAAGTACACCTTATCATAAGCTACACACGTGAATGATACGTGTGTACATCATCCATAAAGATCGAAGGTTGACAAAGAAAGGATGAAATAACTTAGCTTAACCTTGTTGAGTACTTAATACCTTCTAAGAAACTCATTGAACAACACAACATAATCTACAATTGCACATGGAGATTCATAATCAGTTCACTGAAACTACGATTTTCGATCTTTATCTTATGGGTTTTCAATCATAAGAGCTAGCCAGAAACTCTTATTAGCTTAGATACATAAACGAGATGAAATATATTACCTCAAAACAGCAAGGAAAATCCAAATCCAAATCCAACCTTACTTCACCTTCAAGAAACCCTCAAATTCAAAAAACAAGATGAGAGATATGAATCATCGGACCTTTACGCACTTTTTAAGGGTCAATTCACGTTATAACCTCGTAGATATTGGTCTAATTAGGAGGGGTACACTTAGATGGTATTTGGTATTGTTTTGAATAAGAAATGGATGAAAAATTAAAGTTGAAAAGAGCAATATATACACTAGGAAGTTCCACGCCTCAATCACCAAGCAAGTGGGTAAGCTGTCTGACTTCGGACAGTTGCATCTCCATACTCTGATGTCGTATTGACGAACAGTTTGCGGTGTTAGAAACTAGAAACATGTGGCTTTATTTTCATGTAGAGATCTTCCCTTAACTCTTAATAGATTGGGAGAAAACAACATTGAAGTATGACCTATTAACCTGCCTGTGAAGCTGCTTACATTGCAGATTTTTGCACCAAAAGCTGTAGGTCTGCAATTTGGGTCCAAACAGGACCTTAAAAGGCTTAGAATGACCCCAAATTTTGTACACAAGTCATAAAAGACTTGTGGGACATGCTCTCAAAGGCTGAATTCGAATAGAATCGAATCTTGGAAACTCAAGATTCAGCTCCCATGGAAAGAGGTCGATTTCTTAACTTTTGAACTTTTAGCGAAACTGATTGAATGACCTCAGAATTTACTTCAAAAAGTTGCTATAGGTCACAAATGACCATACGAACCCAATGGAACTTTCAAATTTCGGATCAAAGCTTGTTTACTCAAATCGATCTCGAAAATCTCTTTTAAGCTTTAGCGACAATTGAAATGGAAACCTTCTAAAAAATCATACCAAACGAGGTCCGAATTAGCTCAAATTTTACAGACAAGTCCTAATGGACCCTATAGAACTTTTAAAACTGTCAGCATGCCAATCAGTGTCCTAACTTCCAAGATGACTACTTAAGATCATTTTATTCTCCTCCACTTCGACTGTCGTTCGTCCTCGAACGAGCATGAGTCTAAAGCAAACATCACACAGATAACAACAGAACTTGCACAAACTTCATGAAATACTCCACAAGAATTATCATGATTACATAATCAGAATAATAAGACGCGCTGGACTTAAGAAGAAATCATATTCAGATGATATAATAACACCATTAGCTAGCCTTTTATGACTAGGTCGACCCTTCCTCGATCACGAGAGAGAGTTTTACATTTTTGGAACAAACATACACAAAAATCTGGATGGATTAGCACGATCTTGTCGACGAATCCCCTCGCTTTTATACTTTCGATATAAAACAGATCGATGAATCCACGATTTAGGTTGCACTTCGGCAATGCCTTAGAAATTTAAGATTAGCACTAAGAATTGGAGGGATACTCCTCCACTTAGAGCATTAACTCACACAACTAATTTGAATAGGAATAGCCATTCATGCAGAGTCTGCTAGACTAAGGAAGACTAAGCTAAAAACAGAATGCGGTTTAGACCTGAGCTACCAAATTACCCTCTCAAGGTTCCAAACAGCTGTATTTCCCAAGTTCACAACTCCATACCTTCACCATAAGCACCACCGCCTGATGGATCAATTCACGGGTCAAATGACACTTCTCACTACCCTTTGTAGCCTTGAAACACAACAATGTTCTTGCCTGGATTCCTTGACACGCACTCTCGCTCAAAATAGGGAACATCACAAAGGGCTACCAACAGCCCAAGCTCACTAGTACCGGAAGAATAAGAGATGGCACAGGACGACGATAGGAATAATTAGAGCTTTAGGAAGCTCATCTTCTTAGTTGCTCGGCTACCAGAGCTAGACTATTTCTGAGCCAGGCTAGCCAAGGAATCACAATAGAAGACTATTATGAGCTTTATCGAATAACATCTATGCCAATTTAACATTCCAATAAGAAGAGAACTCCGATTATTTACTAGAAAACATTTTATAGCTGATAAAAGCTCATAGAATAACGTGACCCTACTAGCATCTCGAACCAAGAGTAGACACATCGATCTAATATTACTTACTAATAACTTTACACCGAAAGAAAAAATGACACTTTTTGATGGTGACGAATAAGAATCCCATCATCTTACCAACACTGAATTCCAAGGAGAGAGGTAAATTGACTTGACATTATAACAGAAGGTGGCACAACACAATGCCAAGCAGAGAATACTGAGATTTTCTCCCAAATCCCTCACTTTTAAACTAGATAAAATAGTACGGCCTCCCAAATGCCAGGAATAAATCATATCAGAAGCTCACCCCTCTATCACAACAGATTCTTAATAGAAACGACATCTCAAGAAACTACGAAAATATGATAAGATAAACGAATTCTAGATCGACCGAAAGAGTCAAATCTTACTCAAATATAAGGAAAAAAGAAATACCTAGTTTACTACATCAGATGCCTCAGCACCTTTCTAGACTGGCAGTTCATAGGACTGTCTCTGCGGCTGAGCTCAGCCGCTACCCTGATAATCACTCCCAAAAGAGCCACTACCACCATGCTCTCGGCCCCTGCCGTAAGGTGGCATATCTCTAGATGAATGAGCCCTAAATGAAATCCCCTACGACTCTGCAGGTGCCTGATAGCGAGAGAAAGGATGACTACCTACTTGCCGGAGTAAGGGAAAACTCCTCGAAGAATGACTAGGCTCACGATATTGATAATACCTTTTCGCTGAAAATGGAAGCTGGACAGATTGTTGAAAACTGTAGAAAGAAAGCTAAGTCTAATCTTGACGAACTACTGGAGCACTATGAGAATCATGTGCCACAAACTAAGATAACCAGGCAGGTGACCTCCCACGATAATCAGAACCCTTACCTCCAGAAGATGTACCATAGTGCCAACCAGGGCCACAAGATCTCTTGCTAATCTCTGACACTTCTTACTCTAACTTATGGTACGCCTCATACCTCTGACCAATATCAGCAACGATATCAAATGGAGTCCCCACCTCAATCTCTCGAGCCATCTGGAGCGCCAAGGAAGAAGAAAGACCATAAATAAATCTTTGAATCTTCTCGGGAGGCTCGTGGACTAGCTCTAGAGCATATCAAACCGTCCTAGAGAATTCAATTACATATTTTGAAATCAACAGGCTACCCTGTCCAATCCACTCAAACTAACGATGCTTTTCATCTCGCTCACTGTCCGAATGAAACTTTTTCAAAAATCTACAAGAAAACTTGTACCAAGTCAGCTTTGGCAAGGCCTGCCTAGCTGATAAAGAGCGGTCCACCAATCCAAGGCTGGACCCTGGAACTGGTAAGCAGTAGAATCAACACCATACTGCTTGATAAAACCAAGAGCCTAAAGAGTGATTGACATCATTTTTTTTAAATTCATGAGGATTATCTAATGCATGGCCTAATAATATTGGAGGGTTCGACTGGGTAAAATAATGCACCTCTTTTAGCACTCAAACCAAAATGTTACCTTTTCCTAGCTAACTGATATGTTAGTATTTTACGCGTAATTGCAACTCTTTTTGACTAGCTTTTATGTTTTAAAGCATTATTATTTGAGTGAATCTTATGTTATCCTACATGTTTCAAGTTATTATGAAAATTCACATACAAATCTAAAACAATGACGAAAAAGAGCAAAAACAAGTGCACTTTGGCTACATATGAAGAACATGGAGATATGGCAGCGCTAGGACTGGCGCCTCACCAAAACATCGGCTGAAGAGGATCAGCCATCCGCTGAAGGAGGAGAGAGTTCAAGCATTCCAGCCGCCAAATAGGCGGATCGCCGAATGGGATGCTGAAGGGAAGTAGAGACTCTGCATAAGATGCGGCGACCCCGCAGATGATCACAGAGAGTTCTAAAATTCTGCAAAGTGAAGGAGTTGTCCGCCGATTGAATTGTGCTTTCGTGGAACCAGCACCGCTGACCAAGACAAAAGAAGAGTTAGATTTGCCCCAGCGACCACACACTTTATTAGGCGGATCGCCACAAAACCAGCGGTTTATTGTAAGAAGTCCATTCCTTAATATATTCTTACATGATTCTTGCTATTACAACTTTTACTATGTGTATGTTAGACCCTAGTATGAGTAGCTAAACTCATACTAGGGGTTTATTCATGATGACTTGATTATTTTGAGTTAAAACTTTTCTTAATATTATAAATCTATGGGTTAAGGTAAATCTAGTTCTCTAACGTACTTTTCTTAACCAGGATTTAAGGCACAACCGTACTTGAACCTAACCCTACTTTTCTTTCATCTCCCTAACGGGTTTGAAGGTATAGGCTAATGAAAACTAGCGAGAATTTCGGTTACATTGGCTACGGCTTGCCCCATCTAAAGGGAAAGACCTAAAAAGGTCATTCCTGCTTGGGTCTTTGGACTAGGGTTTCGTGAGCCCCATTATTGACCCTAACGGCTTGATGAGGTAAATTCTTCCTATCCCTAACTGGTTTTGAGGAATACATTGGAGGTCTGACCATTGGCATTAACCATAAGGTTTGTAAGGTTAAGGCAAGTGTTTAGTTATAGGAATCTAGTCGGAATGAGTAAACCCATAACTCATTCTCCATATTTACATCACTCTAAAGTATTTAACTCATTTTATTCTTGTTGATTAGTTGTAGTTGTAGTTGTTACAATTTCACCCTTATTATTTAGGAATAGATGAACAACTCGTAGAACTCAATGTTATTCAATCTAAGTTTTATAGATTACTTTGCTAGCTCCCTGAGAAAATCAACCACCGACTCCTTGTTGGGTACTACTATCTTTGACGATCGCCACATACCCTTTGTGGTGAGTGGATTGAGCATGGATCAAATTTTGGCGTCGTCGACGGGGAGCTAAGGTAAATCTATTAGGTTGAATATTTTGTGTCTTGTCTTGTTAGTTGTTCCTACCATTTTACCTTGTGCTTTGTTTTTCCATATGTAGGAGAACATAAGTATGAGATTAAATCTAGATCGAGCTATAGGAAACCCTCTCTACAATCGTGCCAATGAGGGAGTTCCATTTCCAAATGCTCCAATTTCTCGAATGATTATTATGAAGAATCTGAGGAAGAATATGATGACACTTCTCTTAGTGAGGAGAGTTATGTAATTCAAGATATGTTTGAGGAGAATGATGGCCCTCAATTGAAAATGAAACCCCAATTGATGGAAATTCTCATGGGAATGCCTCAGCAAATGAGGGGAGTTCATGTTGGTAACAATGATGGTGTGGCGAGTAGTGCAAACCGAGGAGGCAATAATGCTAATAAAGGAGGCCGAGGTGCAAATCGAGGAGGCCGTGGTAATCATGCTAATAGAAGAGCCAATTCTAATCGGGTGAATGTTCGCAGGGACAATCGGAACCAAAGAAATGTAAGGGGTGATTGAAATGTTAATCAACCGGTACAGGATTTTGAGGATTTGAAGGTGGAAGTGAACATGGAGACTTTTGCAAGTGCAGTTGTTCCACCACCAATTTGTGGGAATGTGACTTTCGATACCCCAGGAGTGATCCTTCTTGGGCTTGATCAAAATGGATACTTTAGTGGAAGCAAGCATGATAACCTAAATGAGAATTTGAGAAATTTTCGCAAACATGTCATCTCAACAAGTCGGCCCATTGTATGGAAGAATCTTTGCGCCTAAGAGTTTTCCTATTCTCTATCGGGGAAAGCTAAGGCATGGTTGAGCAAGCTACCGAAGAATTCAATTTATACTTGGGAGGAACTTGTGAAGAAATTCTCGGCGAAATTCTTGCCCAAGGATAAGCAAGCTTTAATGAGGGACAAGGTGTATATGTTCAAGAAAGATCCCACTGATTCCTTGTCCGAAGCTTGGGAAGCTTTCTAAGAAGTTTTGCTACATTATCCAGCTCATGGTTTTGGAGACGAGATGCTACTACAATGTTTCTAACAAGGGCTCAACTAGATTAATCAACCAGCCGTGAACAACTTATGTGGAGGTGGTATCATGGACAAGACTTATCAAGAAGTTAAGAAAATTCTCAACAAAGTTGCCAAGCAATCTTAAGATTGGCTATCAAGAGTTCAAAACCCAAGTAGTTATGGGGGAATGAATCAATTGATGATGAAAGATTTGAAGATCAAGAAGAGAAAACGGCTCAAATGCAAACCAACATTGAGCTTCATAGAGGTGCCAAGGAGGACAATGAGAAGAAGGTAAGCAAGGTGGAGAATCTTCAAGTCAGAAATGCCGGTCATCAAGTGGCTCCAATTGGCTATATCAACCCCGGAGGTCCGCCTCTAGATCTTCTCCAAAGAGGGCAAGAGGAGTACTTCCCCGAACAATATTTCGATGTCCATGGTGAGGAAGAAGCCAACTATGTGGCTAATTACCAAGGAGGTTATCAAAGGCCTTACCAACAAGGCCAAAGGACGCAAGATAGGAGAAGATAAAATTGGAGCAAAAACCAAGATGGAAGAAGAGTTGGTGCTTCTCAAGGTTATACACCAAGAGCTCCTTACAAGCATGGTGAGAATGAAGGGAGACGTCAATCAAAGTTGGAAGAAATGATGGTAGAAGTTCTCAAGAATCAAGAGAGTTACTCCGGTGATATCAAAGATATAAAGCAAACAGTTACTTCTCACAATACTTCCATCAATAATCTTGAATATCAAATGAGTAGCCCTTTTCATCAAGTTAACCAAAGATCTCAAGGAGCACTTCCAAGTTACATGGTGGTGAATCCTATAAAGAATAGAAAAGATCATATGATGGAAATCATGACTCGGAATGGAAAAATATGGGAAGATCCTAAAGCAAAGGAAGATGGTATTGATCTAGAAGTGAAAGAAAATGATAAAAATAATGGGGAACAGTTGAACCAAGGTGAAGCAACTGATCTGGATGTGGAGATCCCAAGGCATGAAGTTGATGATGAGTCAATTCCTCAAGAACCAAGTCCCGAAGTCACTACCACTCAAAATGCCAAACAAAAGAAAAGTCCACCACCCAAACAAAGCCTTCCTAGTCCAAGCTCCATTCCTAAAATTCCACTTCCATTCCCATAAAAGAGTGTCAAGCAAAGACAAGCATCTCAAGCCAAGAAGATTTGGGATAAAATAGCAACAACATCTATCAACCTCTCTTTAGTTGATGCATAGAGCCAAATGCCAAATGTTGCTAAACTTGTGAAATATCTTGGACCAAAAAGACTTATGAGGATTATGAGCCAAACAAGGTAACTCACCAATGTAGCTCAATTATCTCAAAGCACATGGCAAGAAAGATGGAGGTCCCCGGAGCCTTCACGGTCCCATGTACAATTGGAGGGACACATTTCCCTAAAGCTCCATGTGATCTTGGAGAAAGCATCGATTTGATGCCGTATGCAGTGTATAAGACTTTGACTACTAAGGAATTTGCAAAAGCAACAACCATGAATTTGCAAATGGCCGACCGCATAAAGGTGGAGAAATTCATATTCCCAATGGATTTTGTGATACTTGATTGCCCGGTGGAATTCGATGTCCCCATCATTTTTAGGCATCCATTTCTAGCCACCGGGAGAGCACTATATGATGTGGAGAAGGGAGAACTTACTTTCCGATTCAATGGATAGAAGGTTGTATGCCATATATGCAAATCATTGAAACAATCTATGGAGGAGGAAGCTACTTGTTCCTATATGGATATAGTTATTGATACACTTCTGGAAAAGGAGAGTGTCCTAGTGAGTCAAGCGGATGAATTGGTCGTGGTGATTTGGAATATAAACATTGACAATGAAGCAAGTGTTGTCGAGTGTGTGAAAGCATTGGAAGGATTTGGCACTAGACCTTATGTCCCCGAAAAGCTTTCCCTTGACCTTGAAAACCTAACCACTCCACCCACAAAACCATCCATTGAGGAACCTCTAATCCTTGAACTCAAAGTACTTCCAAACCACTTAAGATACACCTTCTTAGGTCAAAACTCCCCTCTTTTGATAATCATTTCTTCCCACTTAACCAAAGAACAAGAAGACCAATTAGTTGAAGTGGTGAAGAGGAGAATTAAAGCCATTAAGTGGACTCTTGCAGATATAAGAGGGATTGATCTGGGAGTATGCACTCCCAAGATTCTATTTGAAGAAGGCTGCAAACCAACGGTGGAGCATCAAAGGAGATTGAATCCTCCAATGCAAGAAGTTCTCAAGAAAGAGATCATAAAGTGGTTAGATGCGGGGGTAATTGTTCCACTCTCCGATATTGAATGGGTATCACCCGTTCATATGTTCCCAAAAAGGGAGGGATGACGGTAGTTCACAATGAAAAAGGTGAAGCTATATAAACTCGAATCGTGACCAGTTGGCGAGTGTGCATGGACTATCGCAAGCTCAATAATGCAACAAGAAAAGATCATTTTCCCCTACCTTTCATTGACCAAATGCTTGATCGTTTGGCAGGCCGTGCTTATTATTGTTTCCTAGATGGATATCCGGGGTACAATCAAATCTCAATTGAAGCAAATGATCAAGATAAGACAACCTCCACATGCCAATATGGCACTTTTGCATTCCGCAAAATGTCTTTTGGACTTTGCAATGTCCCGACTACCTTTCAAAGATGCATGCTTGCACTTTTTCATGACATGGTGGAGAACTTTTTTGAAGTGTTCATGGATGATTTCTCAGTAGTCGGTGATTCCTTTGAATATTGTCTATCTAACTTGGAGAAGATCTTAGAGAGGTGTGAAGAGACAAAACTTGTGCAAAATTGGGGGAAATGCCCTTCCTTTTTCAAGAAGGAATAGTCCTAGGGCACAACGTGTCCAAGAAAGGAATTGAAGTGGATCATGCCAAAATTGAAGTTATCTACAAACTTCCACCTCCTACAACCGTCAAAGAAGAGAAGCTTCCTGGGACATGCGGGCTTTTATCGCCGCTTCATTAAAGACTTCGCCAAGATTGTGAATCCTTTATAAAACTTTGTTGGAGAAAGATGCCAAATTTGACTTTGATGAGGCATGTTTGAAAGTCTTTGAAGAGGTATAGATGAGATTGACAACCGTATCAATATAATGAGTCTAAGATATGATCTTCCATTTGAACTTATGTGTGATGCTAGCAATGTTGCATTGGGAGGCGTGCTTGGCATAGGAGTTGAGAAGATGTATCATCCTATCTATTATGCTAGCAAGACCATGAATGGGGCTCAACTAAACTATATGGTGACGGAAAAAGAGTTTCTAGCCATCGTATTTTCCTTTGAGAAATTTCGATCTTATTTGGTTTGATCCAAGGTCATTGTGCACACCAATCACTTTGCAATTCGATATTTGATGGCCAACTAGGATTCAAAAGCAAGGTTGATATGATTGGTGCTCTTATTCTAAGAATTTGATCTTGAGGTACTTGATCGAAAGGGAATCGAGAATCATGTGGCGGACCACTTGTCCCGTTTAGAGGAGAAGGGTCGCCCAAAAGAAACCCTTGAGATCAATGATTCTTTTCCCGATGAGAGGATATTGGCGGTATCTTGGGAAGAAATCCCTTGGTATGCGGACTTAGCCAATTATGTTGCATGTGGAGAGATCCCAAAAGATTTCTCATTCAATCAAAAGAAGAAGTTGATGAAAGATGCCCAACAATACTTTTTGGATGAACCCTTTCTTTTCAAAATATGTGTCGATGGAATGATAAGAAAATGTGTTGTCGAAGCCGAGCAAGGGGCTATTCTTGAAGGATGTCATTCCGCTCCATATGGAGGATATCATGGTGGTGTTAGAACGGCGGAAAAGGTACTTAAATGTGGTTTTTTTTTTTTTTTTTTGCCTACTTTGTACCAAGATGCTTATGACTACACAAAGAGTTGTAATCAATGTCAAAGAACAGGGGAAATCTCAAAAAGGCATGAACTGCCTCAAACCCCCATTGTGGAAGTTGAACTCTTTGATGTATGGGGGATCGATTTCATCGGTCCTTTTCCAAGCTCTTATAGTATGAAGTACATCCTTGTGCCGGTTGACTATGTTTCCAAATGGGTTGAGGCAGTGGCCTTACCAAACAATAAAGCTAGAAGTGTCACCGTCTTCCTCAAGAAAGGTATTTTCACAAGATTTGGCACCCCTCGCACTATCATAAGTGATGGGGAAATCCACTTTTACAATCGGGTCTTTAATTCCTTATTTGGAGAAATATAAGGTGAGACACAATGTAGCTACACCTTATCATCCCTAAATGAGTGGTCAAGTGGAAGTGTCAAATCGTGAGATCAAAAAAATTCTAACCAAATTGGTTAATGTGAATCGGACGGATTGGTCCAAAAAAATTGGATGATGGCTTATGGGCATATCGCACGGCATACAAGACTCCAATTGGGATTTCACTGTTCCGGTTAGTTTTTGGCAAGGTTTTTCACCTCCCCGTGGAATTGGAACACAAAGCCCTTTGGGCATTGAAAAAACTTAACATAAATTGGGAAGAAGCTTCGAAACCATGGGTGGAGAAGTTACATGAACTTTAGGAGATGAGATTTCTTGCTACTGAAAATACCAAGCTCTACAAGGAGAAGATGAAGATTATTCATGACAAAAAGATATGGAACCGTACATTCAAGGAGGGAGATATGGTATTGTTATTCAACTCAAGGTTGCATCTATTTCCTGGGAAGTTGAAGTCCAAATGGAGTGGACCCTACAAAGTGGTGGAAACATCAGCATATAGATGGGTCGAGTTGCGAGAGAAGGGGAGTTCAAAACTTTCCGAGTGAATGGCCAAAGGGTGAAATACTACTTGGGATGTGAAGCCGAACCTAGAGAGGTTGCTTGTATCTATCTCTTGAACCCTTGATGGAATGAGGTAACACCATCGTACCGTGACGTTAAATCAAGTGCTTCTTGCGAGGCAACCCAAGTTTTACTTTTAGCATTTTTAGTTTAGCAATGTAGTTAGTGTAAAAATTTCACATGATGTTCTTTGATAGTTGCATTTGATCTTGGTTGAAGTGGTGTTAGTGCAGGCAAAATGCAAGGAGTGGAAAGTAAGAAAAATTTGGAGGAAGTTGAACAGTGGGAATGAACAGCCGAGTGAAATACAGAAGCAATTAAGCAGCCTACAAACACAATTGCGGGCCGCCGGTAGAGGCAGAGAGAAATTTTTTTCTGCGGAGTGGAAAGGAATCCAGCCGGTAAGTCAGCCGCAACTTTCATGGGCCTGGTCGGGTTACCCGACTATAAAAGGCCCCAGGTAAGTTTTTCTTTTTATCTTTTCACTCTAACCGGAAAAAGCACGACCTCCCATAGCCGGAAATCACTATTCCGACACACCACCATCACAAACATCACTCCAAATCACACACACACAAATTTCACCAAATCCTCCGCTATTCGCTCAACCCGTTCTGCTTTTTTATTCAGATCCAATAAGAATCGACCCCAAAGTTTCTAATTTAATTACTTTATGTGTGGTGTAGGGTAAATTATCATGTTGGGGGTAGGGATTAGTAAGTAAGTTGTTTCTCATGATTTCTTTAGTTTTTAGGGTTGTTCTTAGCAATGTAATTCATCAACTTGGAACCCTAGGGTGTGTGATGTTGGTTAAACTTGTTCTTGAGTGAAGAAAATGGCAGCAGAAGGGAGTCAATAAGAAAATAACCAAAATGAACTTCAAAATGCACCTTGAACATACCTTGTTATGCTTGTAAATCTTGAAAAGAATTGAACTTCGTATGAGTTTTCATTGAAAATTGGTTGAAAATGATGCGGGGCAAATCGAGCCAAGAACCGACCTTCAAGAGCCAAGCTCGAGAGCACAGAAAATACAAGTCAAGGGCTCCGGAAGCGACTTTAAGATCATGCATCAGAGCACCATGGAAGAAGGAGCGCCTAGCTAAGTCAGGCCGAGCGCGCAGCTCCAAGCGGAGGGCCTAGGAGGAGCGCCCAAGCTTGGGCACATCACAGCCAGGTGGAGCGCCTAAGCCTGAGCACAGCTAGGCGGAGCGCCTAAAGGCCAGGCGGAGTGCCTAAGTCTGAAGCCAGTCTTGATCAGAAGCTCATCCAGGCAGAGCGCCCAGATTCCAGGCGGAGCGCCTTACGCTGAAGTTGCTAGATTTTTATGTGAAGTTCTTATTTTGACCCTGTGTGGCCTTTTATGTCTTAAACCACTTTGCGGACATTTTAGTCATTTCACATTGCCTTAGGAAAGACTATAAATAGGAACCTTAGGCTTTCATTTCATTAGAGAGTTTTGATCATAAAATTGAGAGGAAAGAACATCGAGAGGCTTCGCCTTCGTGTATGGAGCTTGAAGCTCATGTATCCCTTACGACTTGGGAACCCGAGGATTTCATCCTAGTATGAATCTGGGATTTGGTTCAAGTTTCTCGTTCTCCCATTGAATTCAATCCACGTATGTAAGTTGATTCGTTTCTTTCTTCTTATTTCTTGCCTTCCCAATCTATGTTTCATGTTATCTCATGTTTTACTTGCTTCGGCTTGTATCGTTATTTTCTTCCGCTATTCTACCCCTTACCAGTTGGTATCAGAGCATGGCTAGGTTTCGTTCTTACGAATCCTCGTTCATGTTCTTGATTGTTGTTATTGTGTTCTTGATTCTTGAAGAAAGGAAGAAAAGAAATTGAAAAGTTGAAAAAAAAACTTCAAAAAGATTCATAGATCAGGTTAGACTTGAATCCCTAAGTATCGGGGATAGTTCTACATTGTATTCCTGTTGTTTCGGTATACTCATATCACAATTTGGTGTTATGAATCAAAATTTCGAAAATCAAAATCCCAAAGTTTGAAAATTTCTTGAAAACGCTTCAAACTTGAATCGAAGCTTGTTGTTGTTTGTTTGACGTTGAAAACTATTGGGGATTGGTTAGAATAGTTGAATACACTATTGGGTATCGTTGTATTTGAGTATTGGGTTGGAATCGATCGAAAAAATAGGTGAAAAATACCAAAAACCCATTCTTGGAATCTGTCGAAACAGCCCTGGGCGGAGCGCCCAAGCTTCTGGGTGGAGCGCTTACCTGGGCTACTAATCAAGTGGCCTGGCGAAGCGCCTAACCACCTCGACGGACCGCCCAACCCTGTGATGGGTCCGGGAATTTTTGTTTCGTAGTTTTTTGTGTTTTTGTTGCTTCCGTACTTGTTGGTTAGTGTTTCTAAGGTAATTGTCCTACTTTATTGACATTAACTCTTGAGCGTATTAGGACATTCATGCGTAGAGTAGATTAGAATTCAAAAAAGAGTCGTAGAACTTTCTTTGGCCTCAAGTGCGCACTTAAAATAGTCGTCCATCCATAGAGTCCCATTAACTCCATTCCGAACCAATACTTGGACATACTAGTTGTGATCACCGTGGTTTCTAAGAGACTAAGGCCTTGCCCTTGAGTGTTCATATATTGAGTGATACACGTGAGAGAGTGATTTTGTGAGGTTCTTTCTCTTATTGTTGCAACTATGTCGGATGATGATTGTGGAGGTTATGACTCATATGAGGATGATGCGAGTTGCCATGATGATGGTGGAGACTATGGTTCCTACGAGGGTGATGATGGATATTGCTATGATGAATCGGGGAACTATGGCTCGTATGGTGATGAAGCGGTCACTATGATGATCGTGAGGTTGATGAAGGCTATAAAGATTATGATGATTAATGTGTTGATCCTTATGCTTCTAGTCAATAATACGAAGATGGTGACGCTTCAAGGTACAATGTTCCTACTTACTCTTTTTGTGATGAATATGAAAATGTTGATAGTGACATAGAGATAATTGATGATGAGGTTGATTATATGAATTATTCATTTGCATCTTCTCTTGGTGTTTCTAATGGTGAACAAGGGAGTAGTAGAGGTCCTTCCATAGTATGGGAGGAGGTGGTGGTTGTTCCATGGGAAAGAAGAAGCTTGAATCTTCTAGGTATGCTAAACGACCTAATGGTTCTAATTCTCATGTGGAGGGTAGTTTGATAGATAGTGCTGCTCTTGCTACAAGGTGATTGTATTGTTCTATCTATGCCGTGAGGGGCCTGGTAGTAGTAGTAGGAGTAGTGCTAGTGGCTATGGAACTAAGGTGAGAGGCACTTATGGGTTCCATAGTGAGACTCCTTCCTCGACTTTCAGCAACACTTCTAATGTTGAAAGAGTGACGGGAAGTGGATGTAACCCTAGCAATGTTGCTAGGAGATGTGGGATAAGGGAGACCCAAGTTTTTGGTGTTGACACTCGCGGGCATTCAAGTTCTCTCTTGGATGCATCTCTATGAAACTTGGGTAGACGTACGTTCATTGTTGAAGTAAACGGTATTGGAGGATACTTGCTCAAAATTGATGAGACCGATGCCAATTATATTAGAACCTCTTTGGTTGATAAGTTAAGGAAACCATGCCGTGCACTAGAGCATCCTTATGAGTATGATGAAGTGTGTTTTTCCAAGGAAGCTCGGGTACTTCTATCTCATAGGAATTACAAATGTTATGTATGGTATGATGTGTATCCCATGCGACATATTGATGTCTGGTTAGGTGAGCCATGGTTGCGTGACAAGAGGGTGCGATATAGTGCTATGAAGGATGTGTATCTTGTGGGCATGGGTCAAAGGGTATATGACTTTGTATCTTATCGAGCAAGAGTCCAATTGCCTACTAGCGCACCTTCTTGGCTATGCAAAGGAGCAAGAAGCGAGAACTTCATTCCATGATTGAAAAAGAGCAATCAAGGAGTCCTACAAACACAAGAAATGGTGGGACCAGTGCAAGAAAAGAGTTGGCAAGTGTCAACAAGGTGAACCCGAAACAACGAGTTTCTAAGCCAAGTGGTTCTCCAACAAAGAAGAAGGAGACATCAAGTGATGAGTCTCCAAGTCCTAGATTCCAGGTTGATGTAAAGAGTCCACCTACTCCGGCTATGGGTATTCTTGGGCCTCGCCCCAACTCACCCGAATATGAGAGACAAAAGATTGAGAGTAGTAAGGGAATGACCAGTGACATTCCTCGAGTGGAAAAAGGAGAGGTTGTGATGAGTAATGTGAGTGAGATGTCGCCACCTGAATCTACACCTAACCTTGAAGAAAAATGAGGGAAAAGAGAGAGAAAAAAAGAATCAGTGAGAGTGAGGGCACCCCTTATTCTAACCTTAACCCTTTATCTTTTTCTTCTACTTGTTTGAATTCTTGTGTAGGAATTCTTAGATGCAAGCCGATGGAGCCTCAACCATGTTCCATGATGGGAAGACAAGGTGAAAGTGATTCTAAATGTGAGCTACAAGGTGGAGAAACTTGATGCAATCGAAACTACGAGAGCTATAAAAGATAAGAAACGAGATGAAGACTCACACGATTGTTCAAGTAGCAACGAAGAACAATATTTCGTTACACCCCAAACGATGGCAAGAATCACCTACGCTATGCAACTATCCTCAAGAGACACTAGGCTCGAGCAAATAGAATGATCAAATAGGATTGAAGAGCAACTTGGATTCATCCAATTGATTTCAAGCCAAAATAGTTACAAGGTTTAGGAGCAATGCTCTTTAATGTTTTTTTGTTCAAAGTGAGGTAAAAAGACAATAAATGATGAAGGGGTGTATTTATAGCACCCCTTTAGAAGGTTTGCTCAGATTCTGGTCCGCTGCCCTTCAAGTCCTCATCGCGATCGCGCACAAGGATATGTGATCGCGAAGAACACTAAGCTTCTGAGGCTCGCGATCGCGCGAGATGGGACGCGACAGCATAGGGAAATCATCTACTCTTCGCGATCGCGCAGGTAGTGTCGCAATCACGAAGAATATTCGTCTTTCGCAGGCAGTAAGCTCAGAATGTGCTGCCCTGTTTTGTCCTGTTTTGCTGCCCTGTTTCCTGCACTGTTTCCTGCCCTATTTCCTCTTTGATCGAGCTCCATCGCGTGGTCTTCAAGTCATCCCCCGAGCTCATATCATCCATGCCTTTCCAAACCAAGTGTGAGTGTCTTGTATCTCCTTGGCTTGACTTCAAGTGAATGGCCTCGTTGATGCAATTTGGGTTGCATCATCCTCCCCTTCTTGAGAAGATTTCATCCTCGAAATTAAGGCGTCCTCCTCCAAGGCATCATCACCTACATCAAAAGAAGTCAAGTCACTAACACTGAAAGTAGTCGACACATTATACTCACCGGGCAAATCTATCAAATATGCATTGTTGTTGATCTTGGATAACACTTGGAAAGGGCCATCTCCCCGTGGTGCCAACTTCCCCTTCCTATGGTTTGGAAATCGTTCCTTGCGGAAGTGAACCCACACCTAATCTCCCTTCTTGAAATCCACCTTCTTTCTTCCTTTTTTTTTTCTTGGTTGCTATCTTCTCATAGGCCTCCTCCAAAGTCTTCTTCACCTTGGCATGAAGTTCAAGCAATGCCTTGGCCCGAGCTTTACCTTCAAAATCAACAACCACTTCCCTTGGCAAAGGGGTAAGATCAAGAGGAATCAAAGGGTTAAAACCATACACACACTCAAATGGAGTCATGCCAATCATACGATGCAAAGTGCTGTTATATGAAAACTCCATGAGTGGTAGCTTATCAATCCAAGTCCCGGCCTTATCTTTGGTCATAGCTCTAAGTAGAGCTCCCAAGGTCCAGTTCACCACCTCGGTTTGCCCATCGGTTTGAGGGTGGTGGGACGTACAGAATAGCAATTTGGTGCCAAGAGCACCCCACAAACACTTCCAAAAATGGCTAAGGAACTTGGAGTCCCTATCACTAACAATGGTGCGAGGCACCCCATGCAACTTTAAGACATTATCAATAAACAAAGAAGCTACATGTTGGGCATCATTAGTCTTTTTGCACGGAATAAAGTGAGCTATTTTGGAGAAACAATCAACGACAACATAAATGCTATCGTGTCCTCCTCTAGTCTGGGGCAAATCCATAACAAAATCCATAGAGATATCAACCCACGGACTAGTAGGTATGGGCAAAGGAGTGTATAATCCATGGTTGTTGGACCTAGACTTGGCCTTCTTGCAATCCAAGCAAGCATTGCAAAAACATTTCACAAGAGGCCTCATTTTTGGCCAATGGAATTGTTCTTTAAGTATGGCCATCGTCTACTCCACCCCAAAGTGACCCATCAAGCCCCCACAATGTGCTTCTTGCACTAGCACATCTCTCCAAGAGGACTCGGGGACACACACTCTCCCATTCTTGAAAATGTAGCCATCTACCCATTGGTATTTCTCCACCCTCTCCCCACTCACCAGAGCATCATGAATGCTCTTGAGCTTTGGGTCATGTGCATACATCAACTTTATACTTTCAAAACCCATAAGCCTAGAAGCAAGAGTGGTAGCAAGGGCGAACTTCCTAGAAAGCGCATCGGCTACAATATTGTCCTTACCCTTTTTGTAATGAATTACATAAGGGAAGGACTCAATGAACTCCACCCACTTGGCATGTCTCTTGTTCAACTTCTCTTGGCCTCTTAGATGCTTGAGTGACTCATGGTCACTCTTGATCATAAATTCACGAGGCCATAGATAGTGTTGCCAATCGGCTAGAGCTCTCACGAGGGTATACAACTCCTTGTCATACGTGGATTAATTCAAGGTTGCGCCCTTCAACTTCTCACTAAAGTAGGCAACGGGTTTCCCTTCTTGCATGAGAACACCCCCAATTCCCACGCCCGAGGCATCACATTCAACCTCAAAAGCCTTCCCGAAGTCGGGCAATTGTAACAATGGGGCGGTACTCAACCTACCTTTCAATTCTTGGAAAGCCTTCTCTTGAGGCTCTCCCCACACAAAGGGTTTGTCTTTCTTCAGCAACTCGGTAAGTGGTGCAGCAATGGTGCTAAAGTCCCTAACAAAGCGCCTATAGAAACTAGAAAGGCCATGGAAACTCCTCACATGAGAGACGGTGGTAGGAGTAGGCCAATCTCTAATGGCTTCAACTTTGGACTCATCAACTTCTACACCATTGACACTAACAACAAAGCCCAAAAAGACAACCTTTTCAACAAAAAAGGCACACTTCTTTAAATTGGCATAGAGCTTTTCGGCTCGTAGCACTTCAAGGACTTGACTCAAGTGACCAACATGGTCGTCTATTGATTTGCTATATATCAAGATATCATCAAAATAGACAATCACGAATTTGTTGATAAACGGTTTCAAGACGTGGTTCATTAATCTCATGAAAGTGCTAGGTGCATTGGAGAGGCCAAAAGTCATCACCAACCATTCATAGAGACCAAACTTGGTCTTAAATGCGGTTTTCCACTCATCACCCGGTTTCATCCGAATTTGGTGGTAGCCGGACCTAAGATCTATCTTGGAAAAGATACTAGAACTGCTCAATTCATCAAGCATGTCATCAAGTCTATGAATGGGATGACGATACTTTACCGTTATCTTGTTGACCGCACGGCAATCAACACACATTCTCCATTTCCCGTCCTTATTTGGTACAAGAATGACCGGTACGGCACACGGACTCAAGCTTTCACGAACCAAGCCTTTGTTGAGCAACTCATCAACTTGTCTTTGCAATTCCTTTGTATCTTTCGGGTTGCTCCTATAGGCCGGCTTGTTTGGGATTTGGGACCCCGGGACAAAATAAATTTGGTGCTTAATCCCCCTCAACGGAGGAAGACCACTCGGCATCTCTTCCGGGAACATGTCCTCAAATACCTTCTAAGACATTTTCAATGGCACTAGGCAAAGGGTTAAGCCCAGAGTTTCGGGCGCTCTGCCCAAGGAACTTTCTGCCTCAAATTGAATTAATGTCCGGCGCTCCGCCCAGGTTTCAGGTGCTCCGCCCAACACATTGCCTTCAAGGATTTTTGAGTAGTTTTTTACTATTTTGACCCTGCGTGGTCTATTTCATTAAACCCAACTTATGGGGCGTATTAGTCATTATCTAGGCTTGAGTAGGACTCTATAAATACCTCAAGCTCTCTCTTATTTCATTAGTTTACCTTGAATATTGATGACAAACATTGAGATGAGATTCTCTTATGAAAGAACCCTTTACTTTTTGGCTTGAATCAATTGGTGGTACTAAAGGGTGGTCTTCTCTTCTTTGAGTTATTTCTCGGCTTCAACCGCGGCATCAAATAGATCATGATGAGATTGAAACTTATGAAACCTCAATTGAGATGCTTTCTGTCTGTTCAACCCACTCCTAAATTGAATCACGGCTAGCTCATCTTCCTCCATATTCATGTCTAAGGTCATCCGAATTTGGTCAAACTCATTGTAGTACTCTCCAACTGTCTTGTATCCTTGTTTCAACTCATAAAGCCGCTTGAGTTGGTCTTAATGATACTGGTGAGTCACATACTTCTCATCCATCACACGAATCAATTCACCCCAAGTAAGATTCACGGGCAAAGCATTCTTTCTTCTTGATCTCTTGGTTGCCTCCTACCAAGTAGAAGCAAAAGATTCAAAGGAAGATATACCATATTTGGCTTTCTTCTCCTTGGTCATGTTACTGGTATCAAACACTCTTTCCATGGTCAACTTCCACTCAAGATATTCAACCGGGTCACTACCCCCTTTGAATGTAGGAATAGCAAGCTTCACACTATTGAGATTGTTGCTGTCTCAACCCCCTCGATAAGGCTCCGGTTGGCCCCCAAAGTTGTCACAATATGCATAATAATCCCTTCTACCATTTCCTCTAACATTCCCCATGGGTGGTCCTCGACCTCGACCTCGGCCTCTACCCCTATTCACATCCCGACCCCCATTCATAGCTCTCCTAATTGGATAGGGAGCTTCATAATCATCATCACCAAACTCAGCCTCCTCCCTTCTTGAGCTTCATCAACTTGCTCAAGAGGTGCAATGTTTCTACGGGCTCTAGGGAATTGGACATTTCCTTGGGGATTTCCCAATAGGTGGGGAACGCCCACTTGTTGGGGATTGCCCAACATACGCTCATTTCGAGCAAGATCATCCTTTAGCTTTTGTTGACTAACAATTTCGGAAAATTGTTCCGCGGTAATGGTTGAGCCACTTGTACCTTCACCGGTTTCAAGTTGGACATTCGGGGTCCTTCTTTCAAGATTTTCAAGTCTTAGGCTCATAGCATCCAACTTGTCCATGATGGTAGCCAATACTCCTTTCATGGGATCATCGCCTTCACTAGCCATGGTACCTACAAAACAAGCAAACAGTTAGTGAAATAACCTCACACACACACCTTACTTGAATGTCACTCAGGTACACTCGTTTAGTGGTGGGGGATATATCACTCAATCTTGAACTAAAGGTGAACACGCAATTGAACCATGTTCCTAATCAATAACTAAGAAATCTATAATATCAAGCACTCTTCGAGATGATTGATAGGACTCGATGGACGCTAAGCTCTTTAAGTGCGGACTTGAAACAATGGTTCTACGAGTTCTTCTTTGAGCTCTACTCTCCACTAAGAACGATAATCCTAAAGGGTCAAATGATTAGCACTAATCGAGTAGTAATGTTACTCTAATAGTACTAAACAGATGCAATGCAATCAAATAAAACACGAAAACTTAGAAGAAAACTACCCAAAACCATGCTACAGGGTCAGGCGGAGCTGCCTAGAGCGGAGCGCCTAAAAAACAACTAGTAGCAAGCTTAGGTGGAGAACCCGGAATCTGGGTGGAGCGCCTAGCACTGTTCTTCAGCTTTTTCTAACAACGTGTTTCTTCAATTTTTTCCCAAATTTTGGATCAATTTCACCGTGTTTTGTCAAAATCCAAGGTACCCAAAGTTGCTTTTCACTAACCCCAACAAACCCCAATGGTTGTTATCACCAAACACCCAATAACAAGATCATAATCATGATTCAAAGTTTCAAAAATAGGGTTTCAAAAGAGTGTTTTGATTCTTCAATCTTTTGTTTCACAACTCCAAATAACAAGATATTGGTACCAAATCGACGGGTTTTTGATATAGATCAAACCCCAATCACAATTAATAAATGGGTCAATAAATCCATGAAACAATAGCAATTTTTTTTGTAATTTTCAACTTTTTCAATTTTTTTGTATGTTCTTCTTTTCAAACACAAATAACAAAGAATCTAAAATTGAAACTAACTTAGGCAGGATAAGCAAGGGTCGAGGGTTTGTAGAAATAAATCTGAGTCTTGCTCTGATATCAAACTGTTGCAGAGTAAATGCGGAAGCAAAAATAAAAAGGATAGGAGCAAGACAGATCTTGATCTCCCTAAGAAGTAGCCACGAAGAACGGGTTTCGTGACACCCTCGATTTGGGTCAAGAACAACCTACACTATACGGACGGTCCTCAAGATGCATTGGGATTTTACAAAGGACCCGGTCGGGTTTGGAGTGAAGGTTAATTAGTACCATCAATCGATTCAAGCCAAAACGTAAAGGGTTCTTTTATAAGAGAATCGCATCTCAATGTTTGTCAACAATATTCAAGGTAAACTAATGAAATAAGAGAGGGCTTGATAATGACAAATACGCCCCACAAGTTGGGTTTAATGAAATAGACCACGCAGGGTCAAAATAGTAAAATACTACTCAAAAATCCCGGAAGGCAACGTGTTGGGCGGAGGGCCTAAAACCTGGGCGAAGCGCCTGACATTAATTCAATTTGAGGCAGAAAATTCCTTGGGTGGAGCGTCGAACTGTATGGCCTCCTGGGTGGAGCGCCTAAGGCTTAGGAGGTGCGCTTGGTTACTCTGGGCGGAGCGCCTGGGCCTGATATCATGTTATACTTCTTCAAATTGCTTCCAAGGCTCCCATCTTCAAGCCCCTTCCACACCAAGCTTAGGTGAGCGTCTTGGACCTCTTTGGCTTGACTCCGGGTGAACGGGCTCGTGATGGTTTGCCCCGCATCAGTTATTCAAGGCATCAACTCGAAGAAGCTGATTGGCACGGGTTATTTTCGAGATGGGGTTTACTATCTCAAGAGCAAGAGTTTCGAAATAAGTGCAGTTGTGCAGAGTTCAAGGAAGGTTACTCTATCACATGCGAGGCTAGGACATATCTCGTATGAAAGTTTATCTAAGTTGTTTAGTGATATTGGTTTACGAATTAATAAAGATTCATTGAGTAGTTCTAATGTCTGTCATCGAGCAAAACAAACTCGAACTCCTTTTTCAATTAGTTTCAATAAAGCAACTCAATCGTTTGAACTAGTGCATTGTAATTTGTGGGGAAGGTATAACACTTCCTCAACAATTGGCGCACATTATTTTTTGACTATAGTAGATGATTTTAGTCGAGGAATATGGGTTTTCTTATTAAAAGAAAAATCTAAGGTTTATTGAAAAATAATTTATTTTTGTGCTATGGTCAAAACACAATTTGGGAAAGTTGTGAAGCAGGTGAGAAGTGATAATGGAACAGAATTTTTTTCATATTCACTTAGAGAATTTTTCTTAGATAATGGAATTTTGCATGAGACATCGTGTGTGAATACGCCATAACAAAATGGGAGGGTGGAGAGGAAGCATCGACACTTTCTTAATGTAGCTCGTGTATTTAGATTTCAGGCAAATCTGCCCATCAGTTTTTGGGGGAGAGTGTGTTATACAGCTGCATATTTAATCAATAGAATGCCAACAAAAATAAATGATGGAAAGACACCCTATGAGATGTCATTTAACAGACAACCTAATTTTGAACATATTAAAGTTTTTAGTTGCCTCTATTATGTTCAAATGCATCATATGATTAGAGGAAAATTTGATGAGACAACAATGAAATATGTGTTTATTGGGTACTTACAAGGACAAAAAGGATGACGTGTTTATGATCTCAAGTCACGGCAATTTTTTACATCAAGAGATGTAATATTTTATGAAGAAAGATTTCTTTATTAAGAGATTCAAACAGTAGACAATGAGTTGATCCAAGGAGTTCTTAAAAGAGAAGTGATTCAAAGGGAAATATTTGAAGAAGAGGAACCCTCACTGTTAGCTAATGAACATCAACAACCAGAGCCCTCACTGGTAGCTAATGAGTTGTAGCAACCAGAGCTACTAAATAATGAAGATGGTAATCAATCGCAGGTGCAAGAAAATGCAGCAGTAGTAGACGATGATAGCAATAAGAATAAGATCGATTTCCTGCAACATGAATTACAAGTAAGGCCACAAAGAGAGAAGGAAACTCCATCATACTTGGGAGATCACATATGCAACTTACCAGCAGAAAAACCCCATCATCGCTGCACCAGTACATCAGCCTCTTCAGGTAAAGCCCATTATTTAACACACAACATTAGTTATGAATGTTTCTCAGCAACACACAAGGTATTTTTGTGTGCTATTTCTAATTGAGCATAGCCTAGGAATTACTTTAGGGCAATAAAAGATGAAAGATTGAGAGCAGCTATGCGAAAAGAACTTTCGGCACTTGAAATAAATCACACTTGGACACTTGGGCCACTACCACAAGGCAAAAAAGCAATAGGTTGTCATTAGGTGTACAAGATCAAATATCGTGCAGATAGGTCGATAGAGCGTTTCAAGGCCAGATTAGTTGCAAAAGGCTATACACAAGTGGAAGGAGAAGATTTCAATGAAGCCTTCGCACCGATTGCAAAAATGATGAGTATAAGGTGCCTGCTAGCAATTGTAATTGCTAAAGGATGGGAAATTCATCAATCGATATGGATAATGCATTTTTACATGGAGTGTTGGAGGAAGAAGTGTATATGGAGGTGCTACCTGGGTACAAAACACAAAAAGGGGCTCGTATGTAGATTAAATCGATCTTGGACTGCGCCAAGCTTCTAGGAATTGGCACAATAAACTCTCAAGTGCATTATTGAGGTATGGTTTTGCACAATTAACTGCTGAACACACTTTGGTTGTTAGAATATCAAATGGTACCTTTTTAGTCGTGTTGATCTATGTGGATGATTTAATTATAGTTGGCAGTAATCGTGCTCTTTGTGATAAATTCAAATTGCACTTTAATAGATGCTTCAAGGTAAAAGATTTGGGGCCATTCAAATATTTCTTAGGCATTGAAATTGCCAGAGGTTTTTAGGTTTATTATTGAGCCAGCGGAAATATATTTTGGACATCTTGAAAGAGACTGGTATGAGTGGAGCAAAGAGCTCAAGCTTTCCAATGGAACAACAACATCGTCTTTCTTATGAATCCGGTTGAAATCACATATGTTGTACACATATTGAGCCAATTATGCAAAGTCCACGTCAAGGACATTTGGAAGCAGCTATGAAAATATTAAGGTACTTAAGATCAAGTCCTGGTCTAGGGATACTATTGCAAGCTGAAAATGACTTAACACTTGAAGGTTTTTGTGACTCCAACTGGGCATCTTGTCCTATGAGTAGAAGATCAGTTACCGGGTATTTCATATTACTAGGAAAGGCCCCAATCTCATGGAAACCTAAGAAGCAATCCACTGTAGCTAGATCATTAGCTGAAGCTGAGTATCGAGCCATGGCAAATGCAACTAGTGAGATCAGATGGTTAAGAAGCTTGTTGTACAGCTTTGGTCAAAAACAGAATTGTCCAACAAGATTAAGTTGTGACAATCAAACGGCACTTCACATAGCAGCCAATCCAATCTTCCATGAGCGAACGAAACATATTGAAGTTGATTTTCATTTCATTAGAGAGAAAATTCAGAATGGCGTAATTTGCACAAGTTATATTCCTACTAAAGAACAGAAGGCTGATATTTTTACCAAAGCTTTGGGTCAAAAGCAGTTTCAAGAAATTTCGAGCTAGTTGGGCACATACAACGTATATGTTCCAACTTGAGTGGGGCGTGTTAGCATATTCCGTTAGTTAGCAAGATCAGTTTGTATTTTATTTGTACTTATCATCTTGTACAGATTTTTATTTTAGATAAGCAAGGAGACTAGAGAGATAAGTCGGATCAAGTGTAGATCTTATCTCAGATACTCCTAGTCCATGTACAAGAGTGTATAAATAGCGTATGATTGTAAATACTTCAACATCTTGTAATAGAAGAGTTCCATCAATTCTTTCACATAACTATAAATTTTACTGATCAATTGTTGCATTATGTGTTTTCATGGTGCCCAAAGTTTCTATGGCGAAGAAAGGTATTTTAATTCTGTTCACCGTTTTTCATCCATTTAGCACTTAATTAGGTATTTTTTTCATTTGCTATATAGTTTCCTAAACAGCCGTTTTGAAGTACTTTTGAGTTTTGAGGAGCGAGATAAATGCATGAAACTTTATTAACATTCTAATTTTAATAAGTGGTTGATAGATTTATGTTTAGTTGCTGACTTGATTGTTTCCATTTCTCTCTAAACTAAATAAGTAATAATGAGGTCATATACCCTCGTATGTCCTGGCAAAATTATCAAGAATGCTTCCTATTATGTCCTAAGCTAAGCATTGAGTACAATTAGTAAGTTGAGTATATATAAACATTGAATACAAGACATGGTTACAAAGAATCAAGAATGATTCCATAAAGAAAATGAATACTGCCTAGGCGCCTAGCAAACACCCAAACACTTCTTTCTCACTGGCAAAATTGTAGGATGTAAATGTATGGTAATTTTAGTGAAGTTCTCCCAAACTATGTTTGTGAAAAAATGAAAAATTAGCGTTGCAATGAAACAATTGTTATGTTTTATTATGTGTATAGACATTTGGATTACCCTTTTAAATAGTGGCAATTTTTTAGTAACTCTATTCTATGGCATAACTATTAAGCTATGAATCTATATAAGTCATCTGCTTGGTTAAATATGGTTACACAAGTTGTTTGCTGAACAGAATAGAAGGATGGTTTATATTGGATTCTGTGTTATGCTTACATATAGGAAGATGAGATAAGCTATGAAGAGTAAGAGGATATCAATTTTTACCATGCACTCTTTCAAAGATTCTTTACATGAATTTTGTATGGTTTGGTTGAATAAGTGAGTCAAAGCTATGAAGGGTAAGAGGAAAAAACATTTCACATTGGATTAAATATGCAAAATCTTATTTTTCTTTTCCTTTAAAAATTCCTATATAACCTGTAGAATCTTGCAGTGGAAGTTTAAGTATATGTATTCCAAGAAAAACCTTTCATCTCCATGAAAATCTATTTTAAAACCTTTTGTCCTTATTGAAAAGTCATTGAGTGCAATGAACCTTCTTGGGGTTTTAATTGTTTTGCAAGCTTACGGTCATTTATGGGATCTTACCTCGATGATCAGGTTATTGTAGTGCTAAGCGAAGATTTATATAGTTTGATTAATTTGGAAGTTTTTTTATGTACTTTAAAAATAAGAATTGAGGGAGAGGACAATTGAAAGAATGGAAATTCTGGCTTTGCATGTCATGGTTGTGTTTATAATAAATGTGTTAACATGATTTAGTAGTATCTTTCTTATGAGAGTATATCAATCTTAATTGACCTTGATGGAAAATGCTTCCTAATTTCGTCCTTGAGAATATTCCCCTTCAGTTTTTTTTTTTTTTTTGGTTGTGAAATTAATTGGTTGGTTTTGAAAGCAGTCCGATCCTATCTGAACATTATTGCTGTCTAAAAAAAAGATAAGATATGAAGCACCAAAGACGATATCAGTTAGCATGACATGGAATTTTAACAACCAAAAACACTTTAAGTGTGGAAATCTCCTTTGCTTGCAATACTTAATGTATACGGTTGCGCCACCCTTTTTTGGTATGAGAAAAGCAGCAACTGCGTCAAACAGTCCAAATGAATTTTCTTTTTTGGAGGGTCAAGTTGAACACATGAAAAACTCCTATAAGTTAAAATTTAAGATGTTGTTTTCCTTATTTTGTAAGTTTGTAACCAATTCTTATATGCTAACAATGCATCTGTTTGATTTTTTGGATATAGGGGCCGAACGAATGAACAATTTCATAAACTAATACTTAATATATTATTAATCTATTACCATATCATCTAAAAGTTTGTATCTAATGTACGTATAGTAGAAATTGGCATGACTACATCATTTTCTACTAGTCCCTGGACAAATGATTCTATAAGTTAAATGAGCCTCAACCCAGTGCATATGATATATGTGTCATGTAGTATTGTAGATGAAATACAAAAAACAATGAAACAATTGGATAATTTAAACAGTGACTAATTTGTATTTTAATTCTCGAAGTAATCGACTGTCGACGTACTAATCAAAATAATAAGAAAGAGATGCATAAGTTTATGAAGTGAGATAACTTAAAAGTGACCAACTCTTCTATCACACCTTTGCTTATTGTCTGATAAAAAATCATGTAAATTGTTGTAAATAAAATATAAAAGAGCAATAAAGTAAATGAGAGAAGTAAGAATATGGAGAGAGTTTATTATCGTCTATCTTATCTTTTAAATTGATGGATGAATGATATCCTTTTATAAGTTGCGAAAGCAACCGAAGAGTTACATATCTGAACTAACATATTAAATTCATACATGTATTTATTAAGTACTTCATTAATGGCATCCACAAATGCAGTGGATTTGTAACACTCCCCCTTGGATGTCCATTAAGCAAGAGTATGTCTCGTTAAAACCTTACTAGGAAAACCCAGCGGAAAAAAGCCTAGTGAAGGAAAAAGAGTACACACATCTTATGATACGCATTTAGAGCTGCCTCATTAAAAACCTTACCAGGAAAACCCAATGGGACAAAACCTTGGTTAAGGGAAAAAGAGTGCAGCGCGTATTTCACTCCCCCTGATGAAGACATTGCTTTATATCTCGGTGACGACGCATTCCAATCTTGTATATCAACTTCTCAAATGTTGAGGTTGGCAATGCTTTAGTAAACAAATCCGCCAAATTATCACTTGAACGTATTTGCCGGACGTCTATTTCACCACTATTCTGAATATCATGAGTAAAAAAGAATTTTGGCGAAATGTGTTTTATTCTGTCTCCTTTAATATATCCTTCTTTTAGCTGAGCTATGCATGCAGTATTATCTTCATATAATACAGTTGGAATCATTTGTAAAGAAAACCCACACATTTTCTGAATATGTTGAGTCATCAGTCTTAACCAAATGCATTCACGGCTTGCTTCATGAATTGCCAATATCTCTGCATGATTTGAAGAAGTAGCTGCAATAGTTTATTTTACTGAACGCCATGATATAGCTGTGTCTCCACATGTAAATAGATAGCCTGTTTGAGAGCGTCCTCTATGTGGATCAGACAAATATCCAGCATCCGCATAGCCAGTTAATTGTGACTTGCATTCATTTGAATAAAATAATCCCTTATCGATAGTCCCTTGGAGGTATCTGAATATATGCTTAATACCGTTCCAATGTCTTCGTGTTGGGGAAGAACTAAACCTTGCCAGTAAGCTTACAGCAAAAGATATATCTGGTCGAGTATTATTGGCAAGATACATCAGTGCACCAATTGCACTAAGATATGGTACTTCTGCGCCAAGAAACTCTTCATCATTTTCACAAGGTCGAAATGGATCTTTATTTACATCAAGTGACCTCACAACCATCGGGGTGCTCAGCGGATGTGATTTATCCATATAAAACCTCTTAAGAATCTTTTCAGTATATGTTGATTGATGGAGAAATATTCCTTTTGTCAAATGTTCAATTTGTAGACCAAGACAAAAATTAGTCTTTCCAAGGTCTTTCATTTCAAACTCTTTCTTCAAACACTCCATAGTATTTGTGAGTGCTTCATGAGTTCCAATAATATTCAAGTCATCAACATACACAGCTGCTATGACAATTTCAGATCCAGACCTTTTTATAAAAACACAAGGACAAATTGGATCATTTTTATATCCTTCTTTCAATAGGTATTCGCTAAGGCGATTATACCACATACGACCCGATTGTTTTAGTCCATATAAGGATTTCTGAAGCTTTATTGAACAAGCTTCTCGGGAACCTTTAAATGCTTCGGGCATTTGAAATCCTTCAGGGATTTGCATAAAAATTTCATTGTCTAATGAGCCATATAAATAGGCTGTGACAACATCCATTAGACGCATCTCAAGTTTTTCTTGTGCTGCCAGACATACAAGGTATCTGAAGGTGATTGCATCCACCACAGGAGAATATGTCTCCATATAATCAATGCCAGGTCGTTGCGAAAATCCTTGTGCTACAAGTCGTGCTTTATATCTAACGACTTCATTCTTCTCATTTCGTTTTCGCACAAATACCCATTTGTACCCTACTGGCTTTACACCTTCAGGTGTTCGGACAATTGGTCCGAAAACTTCACGTTTATCAAGTGAAGTCAATTATGCTTGAATTGCATCTTTCCATTTTGGCCAGTCATTTCTCTGTCTACATTCATCGACAGATTTTGGTTCAAGATCCTCGTTTTGTTGCATTATCTCAACAGCAACATTATATGCAAAACTATTGTCGACAACAATATTATTCCGGTTCCATAGTTTTCCCGTAGAGACATAACTTATTGAGATCTCTTCAATTTCATTATTTTCAGGTACCCGAGCCTCTCCTGAAGAGGTCTTATTAGTTGTTATGTCTTTATGCTCGTTTTGAGCAATTACCTCCGTAGTATGATCATTTTTATCATTTGCTCCTTTTCTTTTTCGAGGATTTTTATCTTTGGAACCGGGTGGTCTACCACGCTTTAGGCGTACCTTAGACTCACTTGCACAAATAGGTTGTCCTACCGGGATATCAACTCGAATTGGAGCATTTGCAGCTGGAATATGGGATTTAGTTACCCTTGGTAGGTCAGTGAATGCATCTGGCAGTTGATTTGCAATATTTTGCAAATACACTATCTTTTGAACTTCAAGTTCACATTGATTTGTACGAGGATCTAAATGAGATAGTGTTAATGCATTCCAGTCTATTTCTTTTTCCAGCTGCTTATTCTCTCCCCCTAATGTTGGAAAAACTGATTCATCAAAATGACAGTCAGCAAATCTTGCTGTAAATAAATCTCCCGTCATGGGCTCAAGATATTTAATAATAGACGGAGATTCATACCCAACATATACCCCCAACCTTCTTTGGGGTCCCATCTTTGTGCGGTGTGGTGGAGCAATTGGCACATATACCGCACATCCAAAAATTCTAAGATGGGAAATATTTGGCTCCTGACCAAAAGCCAATTGTAATGGGGAGAATTTATGATAACTTGTCGGTCTGATCCGAACAAGGGCTGCTGCATGCAAAATAGCATGTCCCCATACTGAAATGGGTAATTTTGTTCTCATAAGCATTGGTCTAGCCATTAATTGGAGGCTTTTGATAAATGATTCTGCTAGACCATTTTGAGTATGAACATGAGCAACAGGATGTTCAACTGTAATCCCAGTTGACATACAATAATCATTAAATGCTTGAGAAGTAAACTCAGCAGCATTATCAAGACGAATTGTCTTAATCGCATAATCTGGAAATTGTGCTCTCAATCTTATTATTTGAGCAAGCAACCTCGCAAATGCCATATTGCGAGTTGATAATAAGCACACATGTGACCATCTTGTAGATGCATCTACTAAAACCATAAAATATCTGAATGGTCCACATGAAGGGTGTATGGGCCCACATATATCACCCTGTATGCGTTCCAGAAATGCGGGGATCCTTGTCCCAACTTTAGTTGCTCTAGTAATTAATTTTCCTTGAGAACATGCAGCACAAGAGAATTCTTTAAATTGAAGGAGCTTTTGGTTCTTCAATGTATGCCCATGTGAATTCTCAATTATATTGCGCATCATATTATAACCGGGATGGCCCAACCGGTCATGCCAAATAATAAAATCATTTGATTCAGTAAACCCTTTGTTTACTATGGCATGTGATTCAATTGTACCAATGTTTGTGTAGTACAAACCGGAGGAAAGATCGGGGAGCTTTTCAAGAACATATTTCTCGCCCGACTTTATTGTAGTAATATAAAGATATTCAATCTTTCCATCAGTTTTAGTCTCAATATGATAGTCATTTTGGCGAATATCCTTGAAACTTAACAAGTTTCTTTGAGACTTACTACAATACATGGCTTCATCAATAGCCAAACTTGTTCCTCCAGGTAATAATAAATTGGCTTTGCCATAACCTTCAACCAACTTTGTACTACCACATATTGTACTAACATTGGACTCTTTATTAATCAAATAAGAAAAATATTTCTTATCCTTTAAAATTGTGTGCGTTGTAGCACTATCCAAGAGACATATATCTTTGTTATTGTGCTTGAATCCAACTGAAGACTGGGCAATTTCCATTTTCTTCATAAAAGATAAAAATTACATAGTAAGAAATACTAAAAATAAAGTACAAGAAAGGTACTTTTAAACATAGAAACATAAATAAAGATGACATTTTTTTTTCTTTCCTAACTTTAAAACATAAAATAAAGACAACATTATTCTTTATTATTTTTATTCCCCAGTTACAACATCAGTTCATCAGTTACGATTCTCAAAGAAGTCTCCAGCTTCTAAATGGGTAATATTTGGGAGGCCTTCAAAAAGATCATCATCTTTTACGGCAAGATACGCCTCCGTCTCATCATGCTTGTCAGCAAGATGTGCCAGATGTGTCCCATTGTCATTATTCTGAAAGGTCAAATGTGCCTCCACATTATTTTCATTTCTTTTGAGCGAAGCTTGATAAAGCTTGACAAGATGTTCCGGCGTACGACAAATTTTCGCCCAATGACCTTTCCCACCACATCGATGGCAAATATTATTATTCTTGCCTTTTGAAGGATTAGCTTGAGAACCCTTATTGTTCTCATATTTATTTCCACCGTGACGACGAGTATTATTTCGTCCCTTGCCGCGCCCACGACCATGGCCTTTACCACGGTAATTATTTTACCTTCTTTCAGGCACATTATTTGTTGCTACAACATTCACCTCAGGGAATGGAGCATGTGCTCCCACATTCACCTTAGGGAACGGAGCAGATCCAGTGGGACGGGCTTCATGATTTTTAATCAACAGGGAATTATGTTGCTCAGCCACCAGAAGGCATGAGATCAACTCAGAATATTTTGTAAATCCCTTTTCACGGTATTGCTGCTGTAATACCATGTTCGATGCATGAAAAGTGGAGAGTGTCTTTTCCAACAACATAGCATCATCAATATTTTCTCCACATAATTTCAGTTGAGAACTGATCCTGAAAACAGCAGAATTATATTCGGTTACAGTTTTAAAATCTTGTAACCGTAAATGAATCCATTCATCCCGAGCCCTTGGTAGTACCATGGCTTTAAGGTGATCATACCGTTCTTTTAAGTTAGTCCACAATTCGCGTGGATCTTTCACGGTTAAATATTCTGTTTTTAATCCTTCATCAAGATGATGGCGGAGGAAAATCATGGCTTTAGCCTTATCTTGGCTTGATGTCTCATTTCCTTCTTTGATAGTATCACCAAGACCTTTGGCGTCCAGATGTATCTCGGCATCAAGCACCCATGACAAATAGTTCTTGCCGGATATGTCAAGTGCCACAAATTCAAGCTTTGATAAATTTGACATAGTAAAAACTATCAAAGACAATAAAATAATTAGGAATTTATATAAATGATAATCAATAAATTAATAACAGTGACATGAAGGAAAACTAATCTTTCTATTCCTTTTTTTTCTTCTAATTAATGACATCCACCATTATGGATAATTATAGTTTTTCATATCATATTCAAAAGTTAGATTAATGAGATTTAATAATTTTAATAACAGAACATTAAATTTGTGAAGTTTCTTTTCAAAACTAAAATGATAGCTCATTAATGCATCATAAAAACTTGTTTATCTAAACGCATGCTACTGCTGCAAAATTATATCAATATATGTGTAGTAAAATATAGTACGTTTATCTGTAAGTAAGATATTACGATATATAGATAATATAAAATTATACCTTACAAATGGAGGAAACTGGAACTTAATTTGGAGAAGATTAGAACTTCGTGCTGATAACGTGTTGTAAATAAAATATAAAAGAGCAATAAAGTAAATGAGAGAAGTAAGAATATGGAGAGAGTTTATTATCGTCTATCTTATCTTTTAAATTGATGGATGAATGATATCCTTTTATAAGTTGCGAAAGCAACCGAAGAGTTACATATCTGAACTAACATATTAAATTCATACATGTATTTATTAAGTACTTCATTAATGGCATCCACAAATGCAGTGGATTTGTAACATAAATTTTATTTTTGTGTCGATTGTCTTTCAAATACCGTCATTCTGAAATTGAACGGTTGAGATTGTTGAGATTTTGAAGATAAATTTACCAACTTTTGTGATTGACTTATTCATGTTATTATGATGTGCAAGTAATAACTCTTGTGGCATTATATTTCAATTACTCTCCGCTAGCAAAATTCGTTGAGCTTGGAACTTGCATGATTATTGTTACCGGGAAATTAGGATAATTGAACATTCTTTGAGATTTTAGATTTCATAATATCCAAAATTAGTGTCGTAGCATAAAGTTGAAGCCATCATATACTTTCATCAATTTCTGAGGGCAAGAAATTTATACAACAAACGAAAGCTATACAATATCCAAGTTAACAGTTACATAAGCTCATTATATATCTTAGATTCTCATAGCAATAATATAGCTGTAATAGGCCAAGCTAACTTATTTGAAATGTATCGATGTTCAAAAGATAAGGATCAAGGATCTACAATTTAAACGATCTTAGAAATTGGATTCGGGACAGCCATGTGGGCCAATCCGGATCCATGTCAAGATAATTATAATATATAATTTGTTATATATTTACTAATTATACATATAAAAAGAAAATGGAGAAAAGTCATGTCTATTGAAGAAAAAGTCCGAAGAGTTGTGTATTTTCACATAAATAAAAAAAAGAGTCCTATTAAGAACTCTCTAATATTATTGAACGTTAGTTTTTCTTCTGGGAAGAAAACTGACTCTTCCTCTTCAGACAAAACAAACACTTCATCTCTTCTCCTTCACAAGTAGAAAACTCTCTTCTTCAAGAAAAAAACTACGATGGTAGATTCTCGAGAAGAACATAGGTGATCTTCTACGATACGGAACAGTCTTTTGTAACCAGGTACGACTTAGACTGTGGCTTTTATGGTGTAGTTCATGTCTAAATACATGTGATTGCACTAATGACTAGTCAAACGAATATGCATAGATCCTGGACAAATTGTATGTTCTTGGATTGTGTGAAATAATTCATTGGTATTAGAGCCTGAGTTATTTATTTCTTAATCCATGATTATAAAGTGATTTTCCGTTTTGGTTGATCCTGTTGTAACAAAGGGAAAATAATTTACAGTGAAAATATTGCGGATAAAAAATAACAAGGACAATAACAATATTATATAAAGCTTGAGTCGTGCTGGGCACCGTCCTAAGAAACTATTTCTGCAATTAGAAATGTTTCCCCAGATTTAAACCAGCCTTCCTCTATATTAATAGAGGGACCAAGAATCAGCAAATTAATATTACCAGCAAGACTATATTAATTATAGAATAAGGAATATAGAAGAACAAGTTGACGAAATAGTTAATAGGAAAGGAAAGGGTACTGCATGGTTTTGGAAAGAGAAATTTTTAAAGGAAACTAATGATTGCTACTAATGATGGCAATGATTACTAAAAAGAAGACTTGGTTTATATTTTTGGATGGATTTTGGATGACCAAAAGGTCTAGTATTTATAGGGGAATTTGGTGGCATTTTGGTATGCCAAGTGTATATATTTTTGCCACATGTTAGTAAGATTTTGCCACATAAGTATAAGAAACAATGGGCTCCAATGGTTTTTACAAAATCATGTCCTAATAGTGATACTTGTCCATTACAAAATCAGCCATGCCATGCACGTTGCCACATTTTCAAAATTGTAGAGACACTTGTTCCCTTCCATGACAAGTGTCAAGAATATTTTGTAATACAACAATATTTACCACAGTCCCCACATATTACAAAAAATTTTGAAGAATAAAGAGGTACCGAATAACGGGGTAAGTTTAGAGGATTAGACTTGCTGGATTTACATGGTCCAAATGCAATATGTTTGGTATCTTCTGGACTATGAACCAAACTTAGACTGATAAGACTTGACTCACAGAATTACTGGTGAAATATAATATTTCTATGAACCAATAATTCCTGTTGTAAGCCAGAGGTCGTACCAGTCACATTTGACCCACAATTTGTTGTTCAACGCGGTTTTGCGCCAATAGGCCATGCGCGTGCCTGGTTATTCATGAAAGCTTTAGAGATTTTGCTAGAATCTCATAGGAGCGGCCTCACTCCACTCTCATATAGGTAAATTCATCAAGCGTACACTGCTTTAATACACCATCCATGAAGACTATGAATTCATTAAGAGTTAAAACTCAGCCCTCCAAATAGTAGCAGTTAAGTACTCACATTATAGTGCTTCAGTGTCAATATCGACTTGTTATTACCCATATGAACCTATTTCATGGGATCTCCAATCACATAGGTTGGGTTACTATCTCTATTGACAATCATGTTAGCCTTAACCCCATCTCTTTTGAGGTTTGAAGAATTAATTTTCTTCCCACAGGTTTAGTCAGAGGATCGGCCAAATTTAATTCTGACTTCACATAATTAATGGAAATTATTCCATTTCTCAACAGCTGTTTGATAACTTTATGTGTTAGACGAATGTGTCTACGTTTCCCATTATAAGATTTATTCTTGGCAATGTCAATTGCCTCTTTACTATCACAATGGATAGACACAGGAGGCAATGAATCCTTTATTAAAGGAATATCAGCTAAGAAGTTTCTTAGCCACTCAGCCTCAGAACCAGCCAACTCTAGAGCTATAAACTCTGATTCCATAGTAGATTTAGCGATTATGGTTTGCTTGGCTGATCTCCATACTATTGCACCCCCACCTAAGGTGAATACATAGCCACTAGTGGATTTTATCACCTCTGAATCAGAGATCCAGTTAGCATCACTATATCCTTCTAATACAGCGGGAAATCCACTATATAAGATACCATAACTTATGGTTCCTTTCAAATATTTCATTAATCTCATTAATGCAGACCAATGCTCTTGATTGGGATTATGAGTATATCTGCTCAGTCGACACACAGTATAGGCTATATCTGGCCTTGTAAAATTCATTAAATGCGTCAGACTCCCAATAATCTGAGCATATTTAGACTGAGCAACTGGGTCACCATTATTCTTTTTCAATTGAGAGCTGGCGTCATAAGGAGTGGCCACAGGTGTCACATCAAAACAATCAAACTTCTTAAGAAGTCTTTCAACATAGTGTTCTTGTGACAACACAATACCATCATCACTTCTTATGACTTTAACTCCCAATATCATGTTTACTTCACCCAGATCTTTCATATCAAAGTTAGAGGATAAAAATGATTTAGGACTCTGCACAATATTTATATTAGTACCAAATATAAGCAGGTCATCAACATATAAACAAATTATCACAAATTCACCATTTAGGACTTTGGTATAAACACATTTATCCACTTCTAGCAAAGAAAAACCATCTCTCATTAAGACTTGATCAAATTTTTCATGTCACTGTTTAGGAGCTTGCTTGAGGCCATAAAGAGATTTCAATAATTTACAAACTTTATTTTCTTGCCCTAGAATAACACATCCTTCGGGCTGAACCATATAAATTTCTTCCTCCAAATAACCATTTAAAAATGTTGTTTTAACATCCATTTGGTGAATAAAAAGCTTATAAATTGAGGCAAGAGCAATTAAAAGTCGTATTGAAGAAATTCTAGTTACTGGTGCAAATGTATCAAAATAATCTATATTTTGTTTTTGAGAAAATCCTTTTGCTACTAAATTTATATTTCTTTTTGAAAATCCATTTGCAACCAGTGGGTTTCGTACCAGGAGGTAAATCAGTAAAGGCCAGGTATTATTTTTTATAATAGAATCAAGTTCAACTTTTATTGCCTCTTTCCAATATTCAGAATCAGAAGAAGAAACAACTTCAAAATAATTTAGTGGTTCATTATTAACATTAAAAGTTTGAAAATCATTTCCATAAGAAAAATATTCTTTTCTAGGCCTTTTGCTCCTTCTCAGTTCCGCAGTAGAGGTACTCTCTTTATTTCTTTTAACAGGTGCATGAGAAATTTTATCAGATAGTGGAAAAATATGTTCAAAGAATTCAGCATTCTTTGTCTCAATAATAGTATTGCAATCAAGCACATCACTTTTCAAAACAAGAAATCTGTATGCAACACTATGTTCAGCATATCCAATAAGCATACAATCAGCAGTTTTAGAACCCATTTTTCTCTTTTTAGGTTCAGGTAAAAGAACTTTAGCTAAACACCCCCATACTTTTAAATATTTTAAGTTAGGTTTATAACTTTTCCATAATTCATAGGGAGTTTTACCAGTTCTTTTGTGAGGAATCCTATTTTGTAAGTGACATGCAGATAAAATTGCTTCACCCCACAAATTATCAGGAGCATTAGCACTAACTAACATGGAGTTCATCATTTCCTTTAATGTTCTATTTTTTCTTTCAGCTACTCCGTTTGACTCAGGTGAATATGGAGGGGTTACTTCATGAATAATTCCTTCTTTTTCACAATAATCATTTAAGGCTAAATATTCTCCTCCTCTATCAGATCTAATCCTTTTGATTTTTCTACTAAGTTGATTTTCAACCTCAGTTTTATAAGAAATAAAAGCATCAAAAGCATCATCTTTATTTCTAAGTAAATATAGCTTAGTATACCTAGAAAAATCATCAATAAAAGTTACATAATATCTTTTACCACCTCTAGTCATGGTTTGTTTCAAGTCACCTAAATCAGTGTGAATTAGAGACAGTAGTTCAGTTTCTCGGTTTACAGAAAAACAAGGTTTTCTAGTAATTTTAGCTTCAACACAAATTTCACATTTATCAAAGTTATTTGAGTCTAAACCAGATATTAGACCTAGTAGTTGCATTTTCTTTATATACGAGACATTTACGTGTCCTAGTGTAGCATGCCATAAAGAAATTGACTCAACAATATAAGCAGAACTAGATACTTTCTCATTAACAACATTAGAAATATTGAGTACAAAGAGTCCTTGGTTACAATAGCCCTTTCCAACAAACACATCATTTTTTGTCATTATGATCTGATCAGATTCAAATGACACTTTTACCCCCACTTTTACTAATAAGGCTACGGAAATTAGGTTTGCCCTAATAGTAGGAACATGTAGCACATCCATGAGGGCTAAAGTTTTTCCTGAAGTGAGTTTCAGGAGTACTTTACCCTTACCAAGGACTTTAACAGTCCTTGAGTCTCCAAGGTAGACTACTTCATTGTCATCCCCTATAGGTGCATAGGAGGTAAATGCTTCTCGATTTGCACAAATGTGCCGAGTAGCCCCTGAGTCTATCACCCATTCTTTCACATTTGCTACAATGTTTGCTTGAGAAACAACAGCTACAATAATATCATCTCCTTTGACTATGTTAGCCGTAGGAGGATTATTCTTTTTATTGTGGTCTCTCGCTCTCTTCCTACACTGTGCAACATGATGACCGGGTTTTCCAAAACAAGAGCCTTTCTTTTTCTTAAAGTTAGGGTTATTGGGCTTGTAACTTTTGGACTTATATGCGTACCTTTTATTACGGCTTTGGACTAGGTTTGCTTTCAGTGCTGTCATTTTAGCTTTTACCGACTCTTTTCTGTTGGCATCTTCTATTAAAATATGAGTTACTATCTCTTCGATAGTAAAGTTTGTCTGCTTATGTTTCAAGTTATTCTTGTAATCATTCCATGATTCAGGCAGCTTCTCGATCAATACTCCAGCAGCAAACTTTTCTGGTAATGATATGCCTTCGGCCTTAAGGTCTTCGATCAATTTTTCGTACTCATTAATTTGAACTGTCATCTCCTTTTCATCAGTCATTTTCCAGTGATAAAATTTTCCTACTACAAATTTTTGTTTTGTAGCGTCTTCCGCTGTGAACTTTTTAATTAAAGCTTCCCAAATAATTTTTGCTTCCTTGCAACTACAGTACACGTCAAACAATTCATTAGAAAGAGTTTGCAAAATAGTGTGACGGCATACCTTATTAACGTATTGCCATGACTCTTGCATTTTTCCGTCAACGTCCGAACCGGGTTGTGGCTCGGACAGTGCATGTGCAACACCGTGAACATCGAGCAGTGAAAAAATACGTTCTTGCCAACGTTTGAAATTTTCATTGGCGAAAATTTCAATGTTCGACACATCAGGAAATTGTTTGGCAAATGGTAGTACAACTGGTACTGGAATAGTGGATATAGTACCAACACTGGTAGTATCAGTAGCGGAACGGACATTAGTAACATTGGTAGTATCAGCAACATTTTCAGGGGAAGGGTTACTTGCCATAGTTTCTTAGATTGTTGTAACAAAGGGGAAATAATTTACAATAAAAATATTGCAGATACAAAATAACAAGGACAATAACGATATTATATAAAGCTTGAGTCGTGCTGGGCACCGTCCTAAGAAACTATTTCTGCAATTAGAAATGTTTCCCCAGATTTAAACAAGCCTTCCTCTATATTAATAGAGGGACCAGGAATCAGCAAATTAATATTACCAGCAAGACTATATTAATTATAGAATAAGGAATATAGAAGAACAAGTTGACGAAATAGTTAATAGGAAAGGAAAGGGTACTGCATGGTTTTGGAAAGAGAAATTTTTAAAGGAAACTAATGATTGCTACTAATGATGGCAATGATTACTAAAAAGAAGACTTGGTTTATATTTTTGGATGGATTTCGGATGACCAAAAGGTCTAGTATTTATAGGGGAATTTGGTGGCATTTTGGTATGCCAAGTGTACATATTTTTGCCACATGTTAGTAAGATTTTGCCACATAAGTATAAGAAATAATGGGCTCCAATGGTTTTTACAAAACCATGTCCTAATAGTGATACTTGTCCATTACAAAATCAGCCATGCCATGCACGTTGCCACATTTTCAAAATTGTAGAGACACTTGTTCCCTTCCATAACAAGTGTCAAGAACATTTTGTAATACAACAATATTCACCACAGATCCTGAAATACGTTGAAAAGGTTCAACGGAATCGGTATTTTATTTTGGTGTTCTATACAATGGTAGAGCCGAAGATACTATTACTGAAGGATGATGCCGTTAATTTTTTGTTTTGTTGGGCTTGCGTATAACCCAATAAAATAGTAGACCAATCTGCTGAATTTGCTAATGGGACTCAAATTGTATGGATGCTTAAAACATCAGTGATCACCACTTTAATTATCCTTCTTTTTTGGCATTATTAAAAGATGTTTTTTTTTAACAATGCAAATTTTTTTAGTTTTGTTTTCCAGTGTCCATGGGAAGATTTGTTTTTCTTATTTTGCGTGAACCATGGTGGTGTTACTTGATTTTTATGGAGTCAAACATCCATATATATATTTTTTAACACTTTACTTCTCTGCAATTGTTAAGTGGAGTATTGGTTTAATCCATGTGCCATTAAGAAAAAAGACAAAGGATAGTATTATGCCATACTGATGATTCACTAATGGATCTTTGTGGTCTTCATGGTGAAGAGCTTACCCATATTTCCTTTCACATGTATGAAGTCTGCATCACTTGAATTCAAAGGAACATGTGTAATTTCTAATGTCTACGTATTGACAATTCTGAAATTTAGTTTCTAGTATTTCTTTGTGGTCACGGCTGAATCACCATAATTTTTGTGCTCTCAAAAGAAATAGGGATTAAAGAGTTCCTAAATTATAGACTCAGTGTTGAGTTCCCAGCGTTTAATTGTTTTGTACAATTAATTGTGCTATATATGGATTTTGTATAAGTCACAAAAGGAGAGATATATTTCAGAAAATTAACCACACTTATCAAAGTATTTTTTGCTAAAAACTTTGTTCTCAACACCAACTTGATCTGAATATGTACATGTGTGTATAAATTTGTGGTGAATCCTATGTTCTTCAATGTGTTACGGAAAGAAAAGCACCATGCCAAGGTGTCTAGAGGGTATTAAAGAAGCCTGTGTTGGCTAGAGACCTAAAGAAGAAGAGTTTCTTAGTGATTCATTTTTGGTCAAATGGATTTGTGTCAAACTTCTATTTAATACAATGGACAAGTGATTGCACAGTTATGAGGCTTGCCTTGGTGAGTACTTATTAGTGTTGTGGCATTGATGGAGTACTCACTCATGGCGTTTGACCTTTACTGTCACTAATTTATTTTTAACATACAAGTGTGTATATGATACAGTTGTGGTCATTATTTTCCGTATTTGTTATGAAATAAATATGACAAGCTTCATTAATTTGTGTTGTTGTTCATGTGACACTATGTTTCACAAGCTTGCATACTTGTACAAATTGTAAATATTTTTATTGGTATATGCTTCTTTAGTAGATCTTGAATTTAAGCAATTTAAGACGAGTGATCCTTTAATAACTGATTATGTAAGATTTATCGAATATTAGAATTTGGATGATAATTGGGAACATAAAGAACTTTCGATTTCAGATCTAATATGAAATAAATTTTAATATAATCAAAATTACTTTATATATCAAAATTTTACTTTATATATCAAAATTTTGATTATAATTTTAATATAATCAAAATTACTTTACATACTTTATAGTATGTATATGAAATTTAGGCTCTAAAAAGTATATAGTTGTCTTAATAAGTTTGGTGATAATGGATACGTTGTCCAAAAGTGAATCCATTTAATATTGCTGGTCCCAGTGGGAGTAATTATCCATTGATAAATCAATTTATCAATCTCAAACTCGATGAATGAGTCGTCTACATATTTCCCGTCGTCGAATTGAGATCGAAGGGGAAGCATATATGTAGTTACTCTACATGATGAATAAGAGCAACGAAAGGTAAATGAGGCTCTTAAATACCTTGGTTAGGATAAGTACCTAGAACAATAGAACATATGGAATAGTGAAATCAAACCAAGAGTTGGAATTGGTTGATCTACTAATGGGTCATAGCATCGTTGAGAACAAAGGGGTTCTCAAAATACGCGAAAGTCTTAATACAGTATCGAAAAAATATGGGTGAACCCTGAAGTTCAGATTTCAAGAGATCGTTCGAAGAGATTGTTGTCTCTTTCAGAAAAATCTTATATTAAGAAATTTTTTTGAAAAATTTAATATGCAAATAGTGCAAACCCATTAATACTCCTATTTCCAAAGTTGAAGTTTCTAGTGGGAGGATGTGCTATCATGAATCCAAAAGAATATGATATGAAAAGGAATACTGAAAAGCAGTTAAAGGATACTGATGTATCTTAAAGGCACTTGTGATTATCCTTGTAAAGTAAAGGAAAGGATCTACAATTCAAAGGCTATACTTACGATGATTGAGAAGGAGATTTAGATGAGAGAAAATCTAAAATTTGAGTATGTCCTTTGCTAAAAAATAGAAATGTGTGTATTGTTTGTGTAGCAAGAAACAATCATCAGCCTTATTTATAAAGTAAACTGAATTTCTAGCATTTTTAGCAACTGTTCAGAGCTGTTTGGCTTACATGCATTTATGATAAATTTGGGTGTGTTGGATAGCGTACTATTGAATTAGTGACAATCAAGTGTGATAGTCAAGTCTCAATAGCTTACACAAAAGTCCCATGTATCATTAGAAGACAAACCATATTGATATAAGTATAATTTCCTTAGAGACATAGTTGTACATAGAAAAGTGAACATAAAATACATCTCGACGCATTATACAATAGTAGATCCGATAGTGAAAATCATAGCATTTGGTGCTTATGAATGATATGTGAGGTCATTGGGTTTGCATAGATGTCGATGTATTTATATCTTAACTTCTCCCAAGCATGTTCAGATAAAACTGTATTATTGGAGTTAATATAGTTGCAGCCTAAAGCCTAAATTAGTCAATGTTGTTCATTCATATACATTGAATGGTTTTATGTTTAGTATATAAATTTGAAGTATGTCGAACAGACGAAAAGATTGGCCTATTCACACAGGCAATCGTCTCTATTATTTAGGTGACCAATAGGGATGAGACAGTTATAAACTTATTATTATCAGATGTGATAATAATAGAGAGCTTGAAGTTTATAATATAAATATCATTTTATTTATGGTTAATCATATTTGATTAAATTTGATAGTCTGTCTTAATGGCAGATGTGAGTTCTGAAGGATAAAACATATGAGTAGATATATGAACTCAAAGTTGGACATGAGTTGTCTGAACTATCATCTACACAGTATTTAATCTTTTGAAAGACATACGCTTCACGGAAAAGGGGTCAATACTTTGATACGTGATTATAAGTAATTTTCTTTCTTTTGTATCCTAATGACTTTGATCAATTTCTCGAGATTCAATTTGGTGTTTTCTATCTTAGAGTGTTGCCAAGAGATCATGGATGATTCGGTCTGGCGGAACATTTTTAGAAAAGCAAGTTAGATTGAGATTAAGAGACTCTTGAGACGAGGAAGATCATTGAGTATTATCACATTAATTGTGTTCATTGGTGCACCCATTATGTTTGTGTTTGGGACAAGAACATAATAACATAATGATGAACTCAAATTAATACAAAGAGATTGTGAGAGATATGGATGTGATAAATGATCTAGGGTACTGCATACTACAATCTACTCTAAGGTTCCATTAATCGAGATACTATATATTCCTAACAGATGTATAGCAACGGAGCTCTCAAAGTATGCACTGGTCACACGGTCTAGACGTTAAGTATAGAAGTTATAGAATATGAATGAGAGTTGACCCACTATGTGTGAGTGGGAGATGTTGGAAATTAGATTTGGGTCACCCATGTGGGTCAACCCAGATCCATGTTAAAATAACTTAAATATATAATTGTTATATATTTATTATTATTAATTATATTAAAAGAAGGAAAAGACACAACTGTTAGGAAGAGTCCTGAACAGTTGTGTCACTTGAAAATATTAAAAGTATCTTCTTTTCAGAAGAACATACTCTTTGTTCCTTCTTCCTTCCTCTCCTGACAACAACTAGAAAAGACTCTCATTCTTGTTCTTCTTTAATTGAAGAACTTATGTAGAAGATTCCTAAGAAGAACGAATGTCGATCGTCTTCTACTAATATTGAAACAATTCCGTAACTCAGGTACGCCTTAGACTGTGGCTAATATGATGTAGTTCGTGTCTTTAACATGTTATTACATTTTTGACTAGTGAAACAAATACGAATAAACCATGGGCAAATTATATGTTATTGGATTATGTATAATCCTTCCGACGATTTGAAATGGATTTGCATTACGTTGTCTTCGATAATAGATAAGTTAAACGTTCTTTTCAAATTGCTCATCAATAAGGACACTTATATACTATGTTTCATCTAAAAATTTTGCGTTGATGTTTTCTTAAACTATGTTTCATCTAAAAATTTTGCGTTGATGTTTTCTTAATCAGTCAAATCAAATTGTTTAAATCACAAACCATAGAGTTAGTTTATGTTTTCATGTCATTCAAAGATTATAGTGACAAGTTAATATATTCTTCTTTTAAAGAGGTAAGTTTTTTGAAATGAAAAATTGAATCAATTAAAGACGCTTCAAGTAGGTGAGCAATTAAGCTAGAAACCTCAGCAATAATAATTAAACATTTAATTCAGTTTTCTATATAAACTTTTTTGTGATCAATTTCTTTTAATATACTAATACTAGTATACTTATAAATACAAAAATTTTGGTGAAACTAGCGGCTGCCGTGACATTTGTGCTCTATAGTGTAGATCCACCCTGCGGTAAGGTGACCCTATATTTGTGTCGTGACATATGACTCGCCCAAATTTGATTTAAACCTTCTATTTGTCACCTCAAGTTAAAGCATGACTTGCAATCAAATTACGTTAATTAGCTCTGAAGTTAGCAAAACTGAAAAACTGAAACATTCACATACAGTAGTATTTGTAATTGTTGTCGATTAACGTGTAACTTGAAATCACAGTTTGGTATCTTACTTGCACGACGTCTCTCGTTATTATCAACAACGTACATGATTAATTCAAAGTATGGAGATAGAATATAGAGACCATGAGTTTTAGCGTAGAAGTTGCAGAGCCTCTCGCCACAACACAATTGGACTTTCCATATTCTTCATCAATATAAATTCTCTTTAACTCATCCTCCCTGCACCCGTCAAGGCCTCAACCTCTGAGTCTCTCGACACAATTATGATAAAGTCTATCTCATTATATGCTTTAAGTTCATAATGTACAACAACGTGTATTGACGAGTTTGATTGATTAAGAAACACAAATAATCGTCACAGAAGCTTTTGACACATTAATCAGGAAACTCTTTTACTAACCAACAGGGCAATATTATTGTGAACCATATAATTATAATTGACAAGTATGTATTACATATCATATCTAGTTCTGTTCTTTTGGAGGACTAACCACTAGACTTGTGGCAACAATTGGACTCCTAACCACATGTTTACCTCCCTCTTCGACCCAGCTTAAAGAACCATGAATCAAGTAATCACTCATTCGTGTTGGACCTTCTATCATTAGCTTGTAGCTTTGCTTTTCATTCTTCTCTTTGAAACAAAACTTTCAGGAACAACACTAACTTTAAATCCAGGCATTGGAGTCAGCTTTGCAGTATATGCTGACTGACCATCTCCTACATATGTGACTGTCCTCTGGAATTCTTGTATTCTTGTAGGATCGGACTCACTGCTATTACTATTGAAATAGCCAATGAAAGATGGATAGTTTAGGTCCAATGATGGGTTGGAGCAAGTATAAGAGGACTTAGTGATGGTTTTTATCTGTTTCGATGAGTAATTTAGAGCACAAAGAAGATTTATGTAGTCTTCCGGTGCAACGTCATAGATGAGTCCAGGATCTATTGCCTTACTAGGATTAATATGTCCAGCTCCCATGGCTAAAGGAGTGGAAGTAGTATATTTACGACCGATGTCTTGGATGGGATTTTGTGTTTTATCCAACACATCGGCTGTAGTCATCATGGCTGATCGGATGGCAGCAGGGCTCCATTCAGGGTGTGCCTCTTTCAGAAGTGCAGCTACACCAGCAGCATGTGGGCATGCCATTGATGTACCAGATATAATGTTGAAGATATTGTGAAGTGCAGAAAATTGACCCAACTCTCCTATTGGAGACCATGAAGCTAGTATTAAGTTACCAGGAGCTATCAGGTCAGGTTTGAGGATGGAGGGGCAGCTTCTGAATGGCCCCCTTGAACTAAAATCCACCACTTCTGGCGCTGGTTTGAAACCAACTACTGTCCCTGGAGGTCCATTAATCCTTGCTTTTGGTGAAGAGCTTCTGTTAATGTGCTTCAAAATTTCATCACCATCTTGGAAATTCAAAAATACAAATGGAAATTCGTTCTGCATCAAGTATTCCACTAAAGAGACATTGGCATTCGTTATGAAGATTGCACCGGAAACTTTTGAATCTCTCACTTTAGTAACTTGGTCAATAAGTGATGAGTCGTTGTTGGCAATGCAGACCGCAAATTTGTCTGTGGCCTTTTGCAGTTCCTTCTGATCTTGGCACGAGTCAACTAATATAATAGAGGTATTGCTTGTAGGTTTTCCAGTGTAAAGAGATGGAAGAGTGATTGTAACTCCATTACCAAGTGTTAATTTCCTGCAAACGTCACGGTCAACAGAGGCGGCACCAACACTGAGAAACCAAGGTGCGCCATTGCTAACAGTTTGATCAGAAGACCCTGCATTTCCTGCTGAGGCGGAAACGAATATACCTTTCACCATTGCAGCAAATGTAGCAATAGAAATGGGATCTCGGTATAAATGAAGTGGAACAGTATAGCCAAACGACAAGGATAAGACATCCACACCATCCATAATTGCCTGATCAATTGCAGCAATAATATCAGAGTCGGTCGTAGATCCATCCCAGAAAACCTTGTAGATGGCCACATGAGCCTTTGGCGCCACACCAATAGCAGTGCCAGGGGCATAGCCAAAGTAAGATGCACCCTCTACAAGACTTCCCGCAGCAATGGAGGAAGTGTGAGTTCCATGCCCTTCCGTATCACGGGCAGAATTTATTGTGATGGTTAAATTTTTCATTTTAGCTCCTTTGTTGAAGTAACGAGCTCCAATGAGTTTCTTGTTACACAAAGAAGAATTAAACTGACTGCCACTTTGACATACTCCTTTCCATTTTGATGGAACATCAGCCATCCCATCATCATTGTAGCTTTTACTCTCTGGCCAAACCCCTGTATCAACTAAACCAATAATAACACCTTTGCCACAATCTGACTTTGGCCATGCACCAGACATTGAGTTGAGGCCAAGGAAGTGGGTTGTGTGGCTCGTGTGAGTTTTAACTATCTTGTCCTTCATACAAGAGACATAGCCTGGTGAGTTCTTGACAGCTTCGAGCTCAGAAGGAGTAAGACTTGCACTGAAACCGTGCATGGCATTAGTATAAGCATACATTAGTTTTGAGGTGGACAAGGAGTTGCTTCTACTTGAGCTCTCTGATACAGAAGCAATAGTGGCCAAGTACCAAGCACGATGGCTAGAAAAAGCTTTTGGCATGGCTGCTGTATCCATATGGATGATATAATTTTCAGATTGAGCCATTGCTAATGGGTGTAGAAGAATTAAGTTGAGAAAGAACCAAAAATACAAGGTGGTAGGATTAGCCATATTTTTAAGCGATGAATGTGGTAGGGGGTAATTTCTAAAACTTAATGTTGTTTACTTATATAGAGGGAGATACCTTACTGCCAGCTTATCCATTTGTCCATATTTCACTATATAAGACAAACTGGCTATTAGTGAAAACTTGCAACAATTTCAAGTCAGCAGTCTTCTCTTATCTTAACCAGCCGTCTTTAACAATTCCTTTAGTAGTAGTAAAGCTAGTTTGGCTCATTCTAGCTTGGGCTTGACTCTGCCCGTCACTACCCTAGGTGGGTTGAGCCTTGAGCTCATGATTTTTCGAGCTCGACCATTGTGGTTTGAGTTGGAGTCCTCTCGCCTCAACTTAGCAATACACGGTTGAACTCAACTCAAACTCGCCTTAATTCAAGTCGGCTTCCATACCTTAAATTAACTTTTTAGGCATTGCAAGAATTATGACGCATAATGCTGAATCATGGAGGGTAAGATGCGACAGGGAGTCGATCAATCATACATAGTTGCTATAGTTTCAAAAGTTGCCAGAACAGAAGAAGACTACAACTACAGTACATTCATTGGTCCACTGAATTGAGCTAATAATGTAGCTGGTATAACTGAATCCCTCTAAATAAGTGGTCAATCAAAATCCTACGACAGGTATCTACTGTGAAAATATCAGTAATCTAGCCAAATTGGGGAAATTTTTAACAAACTTTTAAATTTACCAATCTTTTCTAAATTTTGATAAAACCAGAAAGTTTATTTACTTGCAAAAATTTCCTACAACAGGAGTCTTTGATATTGAAGAGGTTAGAGTCAAGATATTTTGTAAATACACCAAAACAAGAAAAGCCCAACTCTTGTCTGTTTCTCAGGGAATGGGGTTATGAGCATGATAACGGATTATATATATTGTGAGGTCAGGGGCTACTTCATCCTATATCAATTTGCAAATAAAAAAGCAAGTACTATTTCGTTCTAAAGCTATGATACTAATGTTCATTTGGTTTAGAATTGACAGCAAGGACAACTAGGACTATTACGCCTTTGACTGAAACAGGTTGGGAGCGGTTATTTGAATCTTCGTGTTCATGTTACTCCACTATTCTAGGATTCGTAAATCTAAAGTCACTTCTATTTCATTTTGTGCCTCTTCTTACTACTCTGAATTAAACTTCTTCCATCACTAACATCAACATCAGCAGCAGGATGTGGACAAATTGTGAATATTTAGTCCTTCTATAGTTATTTAGTCCAATTGTGAATATTTTTTACTCACTGAAGAACAAATGGAATGGCAATCCTATTGCAGAGACTAATAAGATAATTGTATTAGGTGTTTAATAATCACAAGTGAATTCACATATCAAATTAATTAATGGATGTAAAATCAGTTCACTCTTTTAGAGTTACATATTTATAAGTTTTCTTTTGCATATGCATATACCGTTGCTGTTTTGTATTTACTTTGGTTATCTTTAGTTCGTGTCGATATTCTATTGCAATGGTATTCTCAGGGCCGGCCCTCCTATAAGGCAAGTAAAGCCACCGCTTTAGGCCCCGTATTTTTTGGGGTCCCATTTTTTGCTATACATAATAGGTTATACTACCTTATTTTTTAATATACGTTCATTTTTTCTTTTATTTTTGTCAAGATAAGTGTCACCTTAAGAAATAAATATAATTTTAATTATTATTTTCTTATCTTACTCATGCAATTAAAGATATAGGAAATGAATAATTGTACTTAAGTTTGATATTCGAGATTAGTAAATTAGGACAAGGTGGTAAGTTATATAATTCATCCATTTCAGTTTATATGAACTTGTTTGACATGAAAAATGTTTAATAAAGAAAATAAGAGTTTTGAAACTTGTGGTCTAAACTAAATCATTGATATTTGTGTGGATATAAATCATTTCATTTAGGAAACATTGGTAAATTTGGGGTTAAGTTGTTTCCAAGTTTAGAAATATATCTTTTCTAACGGACTAAAAAATAATTAAGACATTTTCTTAATGGACGTACAAAAAAGAAAGTAAAATAGATGCTTAAAATGAGACTAAGGTAGTATGTAAGTTAAAATAGACGACATCTGAAGTGAAAAAGTGAGATACATGGCAACTTATATTAAATTGAACAAATCTTATCTAAAATTTAATATCAATAATCTCTCAAGCGAGATTAAATGGATTGTCTATATTATCAGTTGAGAAAGACTTATCAAAAGAAATCGATTAAAAAAAATTATTAATAACTTTGCATTTCAAAAAGCTAAAAAAAATAAAATTCAAACTTATATATATATATTTTTTTTTTAAAAATTAACCCCTCGTTAAAGTTTCGCTTTAGGCCACAATGTTCGTCGGGCCGCCACTGGGTATTCTCATCATGCTTTTTCTTCTCTAGCATGTTTTATGATTGTTTTTTTTTTTTTTTTTAGTCGAGAGTCTATCGAAAATAACTTCTTCATTTTGGTAGGGTAAGATCTATGTACATCTCACATTTCCCAGACCTCATTTGTGGAATGTCAGTAGGTATGTTGTTGTATGATATGGTGAACTTGCTCCTCTACAAGGACGTGTCGTAAAAAAAAACACTTTCTTGCTATGTTTGGATGAACCATGTGAGCCTTGCCGAATTTTGCTAACAAATTGATGATAAGCAAGGAAAAAAAAATCGTTTGATCTCCCTACCTTTCCAAAAACGTCTAATTAATCCTTTCTGGTTGTATTTACACCTTAGTTAGTTACTAGAGTATAATGTTAAGAGAAGAAAATGAATTGAATAACAAGTGACATGCACATATAACGGAGTTGTTTCCATCTTCAACATTCAGGTCATTTCTTGAAAGAGTTTAAATATATAATGTTTGTTGGTTGGTTCAATTTCGTTTTCAATATTCAGCCATAGTATTTATTTTCAATTTATGTGAGCAAAAAAAAAAAAAAATCAGAAAAGATAACGAAGGGCATCGATAGAACTTAGTTTTCTGTCCTGTATGAGAATCTATGTTCTTGATGACAGAAACTAGAAATTTCCTATACACTTCTTTCATTATATTTATCAACTAGGTGCTTTGATGAGTTTGGTTGTGAAACATAAGTAATGATTCGTGGAAATATTTTATCAATTAAACAGGATCATGGAAATTCACTTACAGGGAGGGCATAATGCTGTGAACTGTATAATTTAACTTCAATTATATTCGATATTACTTATGCTTAGAGGACAAGTTAATGAATGTTATTGATAATCAGTTATGTCCCGAGAAAGGATTCACCACTTGACTTGTAGCTACAATGGGACCCCTAACCACATATTTACCTCCATTTTCCACCCAGCTCAAAGAATCATGAACCAAATAATCACTCATTTGTTTTGGACTTTCTACCCTCAGCTTGTACTTGTAGATTTGCTTTTCATTCTTCTCTTTAAAAACCAATTTTTCATGAACAACACTAACATTAAATCCAGGCACTGGAGTCAGCTTTGCTGTATATTCTGACACCCCATCCCCTACATTTGTGACTGTCCTCTGGAATTCTTGTATCCTTTTAGGATCAGACGCGCTGCTAATGAAAATAGCCAATGAAAGATGGATAGTTTAGGTCCAACCATGGACTGGAGCAAGTGTTGAAAATTGGATATGGGGAACCCATGTGGATCAACCCGTATCCATATCTAAATAAATAGTAAATTATATAATTGGTATATTATTTATTTTAAGAAGGAAAAGACACAACTGTTAGGGAGAGTCCTGAACAGTTATGTCACTTAGTACAATTAAAAGGACCGTTCTTTCTCTTCAGTAAAAGATGAACGCTGCCTTCTCCTCTCTTCTCAAAAATAGAGAAAAACTTTCTCTTTCTTCTCTCAATTCCTATGAGTTCTTGTGTGAGAATTCTTGTGAAGAATTTTCTCCCAAAAGTATGGAACAAAATTCTGTAATAGGTACGTCTTAGACTGTGAAATTATTAGTGTAGTTCGTGTCTAAATACATGTGATTGTATCGTCGACTAATGAAACAAATATGTTGACCTTGGGATGAACTTTGTATTCATGGATTGTGTGTAATCCTTCATTGATATCAGAGTCCGTGCTATTTGTTTCCTAGTACATGTGTTTCATTACTGTTAGTATGAAAATTGAATGAAAGTTACACCTGAATTGTTAGGGGGGTGTTTCATTTTTTTTTGGTATGTGATTAAAACTTTCCTTTGTTGTCGGTTAGACCATACACTGTTCGAAACTTTGTTTAATGGTTTGATGAATGTGACAGTTTAATTTTTTATTCATGATTCTCGCAAGCCGAGGAAAGTAATTCCAACCATAAATTAATCAAGTATTAATATTTCGGAGAAGATCGTAGAGTTTTTTCCTTAAGTTCCATTGATGTTTTTCTATGAATTACATGAATAGAAGAAACGTAAAGTTCTTTTGTGTAAAGTATTTCCACAACAACGGAATATGGAATTAGATTCCCGTGTCGAGTAGGTCAATGATTGGAATTCCATTGTGATTGCATCGCCCTCCCTTTTTTTAAAAAAAAAAAATTTTGTGGGTACTGAAGCAAATCTTTACACAGCTTCAAAGTAATTAGTTGGAATCTATTATGGCAATATATTCCTTCATGATTTCAACAATAAAAAAGAATATGTTTTCTTTTTTAAATAATAGTAATTATTTCTCCATCTTACTTGTTCTGACGAATGAGTACTTTTTAGTGCCATACTTTCACAGTTGAAATATTTGTGTATTTCTTGATGGCCTAATCTTTTTTCATTCAAATAAATCTGGTCTGAAGTTTGTGCTTCAAAACTTTTGCCTTTGGACTAAAATAAGTTCTGTAATGTAGTCACTAAAGGAAAACTAAGCCTTTATGGTCCATAAGGCAAACAGTGGAGAAAGTACTTCATGTCCTCGTCCTTTTAGTCTGTTCACTTGAAAGTGAACATGTGTTTTTTTTTTTTTTTTGCCATATGCCTGTTGGTAATTTGGAATCTCTCTTAATTTTTGCTCCGACTAAGCAGCAGTCATAGGACCCGTCAATGGTTAATCTGATCCCCTTAATTTCACGAGTGAATTATAATTGTCATATAGTGAGTTTGAATTAGTTTTTCCTGTGTTTGTTACAGAAATTCTTTGCTAATGTGGCATTTAATTCAAATAGTGGTTTGTGTGACACTATATTTTGTATTAGTATGTTTGCTTAGATGAATTACTTTAAATGTATTGTGCTTATTTAGTAGGTCTTGAATTTAAGTAATTTAAGACGAGTATTCCTTATATAATTGATTATGTTGGGTTTATGGAGTATTAGAATTTGGATGATGATTGGGAACATAGTGAACTTTCGATTCCGAATCTAATATGAAATAAATATTAACATAGTTAAATTATTTTAAGGATTAGTATGTATACGAATTTTTTAGGCTCCAAGAAAGTACATAGATCTCTCAAGTAGTTTATACTAGTTTATATCAATATGTCAACTGCTATTAGAATATTGTCCTGAGCTTAACAAAAGTGTTAACAGTGACAATTAATCCAGTATATCCTAAAAGAGCAAGAGGCTCTTAAGACTCTAGATATGTTTATGATGTCACTTGAAAGCGTCATTGCATTCCATTATAGCTAGTACGTTATGTCATATGTGATTCAAATTACGAAATGTCCTAAGTCAATTACATATATTCTATATAAGTTATGGATAGACGAAAACCCAATTTATTTTTACTCTTAGGTTTGTGCTGCTACTGTACATAAAGTTATTTCCCACATGGAAAACTAGTTCCAAGGGGAAGAACTTGTATCTTTTTGTGATACTATTTCAGTTCAACGTTTTTTTGTTCATATGTGAACAAGATAGTGGCATTGTAATTGAATTTGGATTACATGATGTAACATATTTATTAACTAATATTTTTCCTAATTAGGGTGAGATAAGCCATGACTTGTCTCTTTATAAAATTGTGGACCAGATTGCTTCCGCTATTAATGCTAAATGGATTCGAGTGGGAGCCATATTTGGTGATAATAGATATGTTCCAATTAACATCAATACATTATCCAAAAGATAATCCATTTAATATTGTTGGTCCCAATGGGAGTAACTTTCAATTGATGAATCAATTTATCAATCGCAACCTCGACAATGAGTTGTCTAGTTTTTCCCTTAGTCGATTTGAGATTGAAGGGGAAGCATATACAGTTACTCCACACGTTAAATAAGAGCAACGAAAGATAATGAGGCTCTTAAATACCCTGCTAAGGATGAGTACCTAGAACAATGGAACATGAAATGGAGTTAGTGAAACCAAACCAAGAGTTGAAATTGGTTGATCTACTTATGGGTCACAACGCTATTATGGAGTAGGAGAGGTAAAGATGGATGGGAATAGATAAGGACTATATTTCCATCATTTATGGAAAGTGTTTTCGATTATCTAATAAATCACTTAATAAAAGTAGATTATTTTTCCAATCCAATTCTGATGCAAAAATTCAAATTAAAAAATTAGTAGGAAATCAACGCGTTGAAAGATCTTGGATCTCAGAATGGCTGTGCGATGGTTGTCGCAATTCTCAAAATACGCAAAAGACTTAATGTAGAAAAAATATGGATGAATTCTTGAAGTTAAGTTTTCAAGAGATCGTTCGAAGGGATTGTTGTCTCTTTCAGAAAAATCTTATATTAAGAAATTTTCTTGAACGATTTAATATGCGATAGTGCAAACCCATCCATATTCCTATTTCTAAAGGCGAAGTTTTACGTGGGAGGGTGTGTCCTCGTGAACCCATAGAAATATGATTTGCCTCGTGATGTCTGATATCTATTTAGTTAGCAGATATCAATCTGACATATTAAAGGAATATTGAAAGCAGTTAAAGGATACTGAAGTATCTCAAAGGCACAGTCGATTATCCTTATATTGTCAAGGAAAGGATATGTAACTCAACGGCTATATCTATGATGATTGAGAAAGAAATTTAGATGAGATAAAATCTAAATATGGTTTTCTTGCTAAACAATAGCGATGTGTATATTGTTTGAGTAGCAAGAAACAATCATCGGCCTTATTTATAAAAGAGGCTGAATTTGTAGCGTTTTCAGCAACTGTGCAAGAAGCTATTTGGCTTATACGTCTTTATGATAAATTTGGGTATGTTTGATAGTTCCATTGAATTAGTGACAATCACGTGTGATAGTCAAGTCTCAAAAGCTTATACAAAAAGGTCCCAAGTATCATTGGAAGACAGCACATATTGATGAAAAATATAATTTTTCTAGAGACATAGTTGTACATAGAAAAGTGAACATGAAATACATCTTTACGCATTATATGATAGTAGATCCGAAAATGAAACTCATAGCATTTGGTGCTTATGAATAATATATGAAGACATTGAGTTTGCGTAGACGTAGATGTATTCATGCTTTAATTTTTTCCAAGCATATTCACATAAAGCTGCATTAATTGAAGTTAATGTAGTTGAAGCCTAAATTACTTGTTGTTGGTTCATATATATAGAATGATTTTATATTTAGTGCATAAATTTGAAGTATGTCGGACAAACAAAAAGGTTGGCCTATTCACACAGGCAACCGCCTCTATTGTCTATGTGAAATAGGGATGAGACGGTTATAAACTTATTATTATCATATGTGATAATAATCGAGAGCTTGAAGTTTTTAATAAGAATGTCACTTGGTTTTTTGGTTAATCATATTTGATTAAATATGAGCCTGTCTTAATGCCAGATGTGAGTTCTGATTTATAAATGTATGAGTAGATGTGTGAACTCAAAGTTAGACATAGGTTGTCTGAACTATCATCTGCACATTATTTTTTCATTTGTGAAAGACATACGCTCCATGGGAAAGGAGTCAATACTTTGATGCGTGATTCATACCACGTATGCATAAAGTGGCCTATGAGCGATATAAGTTTAATCTCTACTTGTTTATCGTGTGAAGCCCTGAAAATTATAAGTAGTTTTCTTTCTTCTGTACCCTCCCAGTTTCTCGAGATTCAGCTTGTTGTTTGCTATCTTAGAGTATTTCCTAGAGATCATGGATGATTCGGTCTGGCAGAACATTTCTAGAAAAGCAAGTCAGGGTGAGATTAAGAGATTCTTGAGATGAGGAAGATCGTTGAGTATTACCACATTAATTGTGTTCATTGGCGCACCCATTATGTTTGTCTTTGAGACTAGAACATAATAACATAATGATGAACTCAAATTAATACAAAGAGATTGCGAGAGATGTGAATGTGATAAATGATCTAGGGTATTGCATATTATAATTTACTCCAAGGTTCCGTTAATCGAGATGCTATATATTCCTAACAGATGTATAGCAACTGAGCTCTCGAAGTATGCACTGGTCACACGGTCTAGACGTTATGTATGAAAATTACAGAATGGGATTGAGAATTGACCCACCATGTGTGAGTGGGAGATGTTAAAATTGGATATGGGGCACCCATCTGGGTCAACTCGTATCCATGTCTAAATAAATAGTAAATTATATAATTGGTATATTATTTATTTTAAGAAAGAAAAGACACAACTGTAAGGGATAGTCCTAAACAGTTGTGTTACTTAGTACAATTAAAAGGAGCGTTCTTTCTCTTCAGAAAAAGATGAACGCTGCCTTCTCCTCTCTTTTCAAAAACAGAGAAAAACTATCTCCTTCTTCTCTCAGTTGCTATGAGTTCTTGTGTGAGAATTCTTGTGAAGAATTTTCTCCCAAAAGTATGGAACAAAATTCTGTAACAGGTACGTCTTAGACTATGAAACTATTAGTGTAGTTCGTGTCTAAATACATGTGATTACACTACCGACTAGTGAAACAAATACAGTTAAACCCTGGGCGAATTGTATGTTCATGGATTGTGTATAATCCTTCAGCAATTATAAGAGGATCTAGTGATGGTTTTTATTTGTTTCGATGTGAAATTTAAGGCACAAAGAAGATTTATGTAGTCTTCATGTGCTATGTCATAGACGAGTCTAGGATCTATTGCCTTACTAGGATTGATGTGTCCAGCTCCCATGGCTAAAGGAGTGGCAGCATCATTTTTGCGATCGATGTCTTGGATGGGATTTTCTGTGTTTTCCAACACGTTAGATGTAGTCATCATGGCTGATCGGATGGCAGCAAGGTTCTATTCAGGGTGTGCTCCTTTCAGAAGTACATCAACACCAACAGCATGTGGGCATGCCATTGATATACCAGATATAATGTTGAGAATATTAAAAAGTTTGGCAGGTTCAACCACTGGTTTTATTGGAGACAATGAAGCTAGTGTTAAGTTACCAGGAGCAATCAGGTCAGGTTTGAGGATGGAGGGGAAGCTCTGGAATGGCCCCCTTAAACTAAAATGCGCTACTTCTGGTGCTGGTTTGAAACCGATTACCGTCCCTGGAGGTCCATCAATTCTTACTTTTGGTGAAGAGCTGCGGTTAATGTACTTCAAGACTTCATCGCCATCTTTGAAGTTTAAAAACACACTTGGAAATTTAGTTTTGATGAAGTAATCCAGGTAAGTGACGATGGTGTTCGTTATGAAAATAGCACCAGCAGGATTTGAATGTCTCACATTTTCAACTTGGAAATCAATGTATGAGCTTTTGTCAATGCAGACCACAAACTTGCAGTGACCTTTTGCAGCTCCATCTTATCTAGGCAGGAGTCGACTAAGATAATGGAGGTAATGGTTGTAGGTTTCCCAGCATAGAGAGATGAACCAGTGATCGTAACTCTATTACCAAGAGTTAGTGATGCAATATAAAATGGCCTAAACGACAACCATCAAAAGCCAAGCTCGAGAGCACAAGGGTTACGAGTCAAGGCCTCCGGAAAAATCTTGAAGATCATGCATTGGAGCGCCGAGGACGGAGGAAACAGGGTAGCAAAACAAGCAGCCCAAAACAGGGCAAAAAAGGGAAGCACACTGGGAGCTCACTGCCTGCCGAAGAAGATTTCCTCTGCGCGATCGCGACCTCACCTGCGCGATCGCGAAGAGTAGTTGACTGGCCTGCGCGATAGCGCGACACTGCACGCGAAGCGAAGCTGTGGAATGCTGGAGACTTGCGCGGTCGCGAGCCCCTTGGCGCGATCGCGATGCTTTGACGAGTTGCCTGCACGATAGCGTGCTCCCTTGCGCGATTGCGCAGGGTTAATGTGTTGCAGCGGACCAGAATCAGCTTCAGGGGCATTTTTATCCATTTATCAATGTAAATGTATATATAGCACAATTGCTCTTCATTTCATTAGTTTAGTTTAGCTTGAATTGAATAGAGAGAAGAGAGAATTAGAGAAGGCCGAGCCTTTCTAGTCCGAAGCCCGAGGCTTCATGTATCTCATCGACTTGGAATCTATGGAGATTCACCACTAGCGTGAATTCCTTGTAAGGTTCGATTTTCACTTTCTCCCTTTTGGATGATTAATTCATGTCTTGAATTTATTCATTCGTTCTTTCTTCTCGTTTCTTGACTCCCCAATCCTTATTTTCCCGATATCTTTGATATCATCTATCTTGTGTTTTATCGCTTCCGCATAGTCTGTGTCGTGTTTAGCTTTTGCTCGTTTTTAGGTTGCATCAGTTGGTATCAGAGCAAGGCTCGGGTTATGTTCTTACAAACCCCCGTTCCTTGTTCATCGTGTTAGTATCATTGTTGTTGTTGTGTTGTTCTTGAAAAATTGAAGAAAAACAAAAAAAAAATTGAAAAACTGGAAAACTTGACAAAATTTGGTCGAGCGGGTTGGATACGAATCTCCGAGTGTTAAAAAGTAGTGGGGTTTTTTCCTTGTTGTATTCCCGTTGTTTTGATACCTATATCCCGTGTTTTGGTGTTGCGATTCAAAAACTCGAAAATCAAGTCCGAAAGTTGAAAATTTCTTGAAAATGCTTCAAACTTGAATCGAAGCTTTGTTGTTGTTTGTTAGAGGTTTGAGACAATTGGGAATTGGTTGTTGTAGTTGAAAACACCATTGGGTATCGTTGGAACTGAGTAAAAGTCGAGTCGGGGTGATTTTGTGTGCCAAAAACTGAAGTTGCAGTCGAGATTCTGGTTCTGTACTGCAGACCTGCGTGATCGCGCGAGGACTGGCGCAATCGCGGTGAGGGAAGTTTTTCCCATCGCGATCGCGTCTTGAAACACGCGATAACGAAAAATCAATTTTCCAGAAAATTCCAGTTTTGGACAGAATGCTCGCAAAGACTTCTGAACAGTTTCCAAACATCTAAATTCCAATTGGACCATTAAATATGATGAGTTTGTAGATCACAAATAAAATTTCATCCGATTCCAAATCCGTTTGGTGCCAATTCGAGTCGAATCTTTTGTGTCCCGTTTTCTACCGTACCTCTTGGTTAGTGTTTTGAAGGTAATTGGCCTACTTGAAAGACACTAATCCTTTAACGTATAGGGTAATCGTGCGTAGAGGAGATTAGAATTCAAAGAAGAGTCGTAGAACTCCTTTTGGCCTCAAGTGCGCACTTTAAATAGCCGTCCGTACATGGAGTCTCATTAATTCCACTCCGAACTTTAACTTGGACATGCTAGTTGTGATTACCTTGGTTCCCAAGTTTATAAGGCCTCGCTCTTGAGTGTACATATATTGAGTGATATACGTGAGGGAGTGACTTTTGGGAGGTTTGTTCTTTGGTGATTGCAACAATGTCGGATGTTGATTGTGGGGATTATGGCTCATGTGGCGATAATGCGAGTTGCTATGACTCGTATGGTGATGAGGGAGACTATAGTTCCTATGAGGGTGATGATGGCCATTACTATGATGATGGAAACCATGGCTCCTATAGAGATGAAGCGGTTCACTATGATGATCGTGATGTTGAAGAAGACTATGAAGCTCATGAAGATGAATTTGTTGATCCTTATGCTTCTAGTCAAGATTATGAAGATGGTGACGCTTCAAGGTACATTGATCCTACTTACTCTTCTTGTGAAGAATTTGATACTGTTGATAGTGACATAGATAGAGTTGATGATGATGTTGAGTATATGAATTGTTCTTATGCATCTTCTCTTGGTGTTGCTAATGGAGTACAAGGGAGTAGTAAAGGACCTTCCATTAGTATGGGAGGTGGTGGTGGTTGTTCCATGGGAAATGGGAGGTTTGCATCTTCTAGTTCCCATGTGAAGGGTGGAAGGAGAAATGGTGTTGCTCTTACCGTTACGGGGGTGCATTGCTCTAGTAGTGGTGGTAGGAGTGGTGCTACGGGCTATGGAACCAAGGCGAGAGGCAATTATGGGTTCCATAGTGGTACTCCTTCCTCGACTTCCAACAACACTTCTAAGGTTGGAAGAGTGACGGGAAGTGGGGGATATTCTAGTGGTGTTGCCACTAGTGGAGGGATAAGGAATACCCGAGTTGATGGTAATGCTAGTCTTGGACATTCAAGCTCTTCTTTGGATGTGCCTATACGAAACTTGGGTAGAAGTAGGTTTGTTATTGGGGTAAATGGAGTTGATGGAAACTTGCTCCAAATTGGTGAATCCGATGCTAATTGCATTAACCCTTCTTTAGTTGCTAGACTAAAGATCCCATGCTATGCTTTGAAGTATCCCTATGAGTACAAAGGAGTTTGGGTTTATAAGGAGGCACGGGTACTCATATCTCATAAGGGTTACAACGAGTATGTTTGGTGTGACGTGTATCCCGCACCAAATATGGGTGTTTGGCTAGGTGATCCATGGTTGCACAACAAGGAGGTTCACTATGATGCTAAGCGGGATATATATATATAGTGGCCACGGGTCAAGGGGTTTATGAGTTTGCACCTTACGGCAAGTGGGGAAAGATGTCCGTTGAAATGCAAGCTAGGATCATACAAAGGAGAAGGGAGCGAGAACTTCATTCCATGGGCAACAATGTGCAAACAAGAAGTCCTACGAACACAAGCAATGGTGGGACTAGTGCTACAAAAGAGTTGGCAAATGTCAACAAGGTGAGCCCGAAGCCACTTCCAAAGCCGAGTGGTTCACCAACAAAGAAAAAGGAGACATCAAGTGATGAGTCTCCTAGTCCTAGATTCCGGGTTGACGTGAAAAGTCCACCTACTCCGGCTATGGGTATTCTTGGGCCTCGTCCCAATTCGCCCGAATTTGAGAGACAAAAAATAGTGAGGAGTAAGGGAGCGACCGGTGACAACTCTCGAGTGGAAAAAGGAGAGGTTGTGTTGAGTGATGTGAGTGGGTTGTCACCACCCGAATCTACACCCGACCTTGGGAAAAAAATGAGGGAAAAGAAAGAGGGAAAAAGAAAAATTGAGAGTGAGGACACCCCTTATTCTAACCTTAACCCTTTATCTCTTCCTTCTATGTGTTTGAGTTCTTGTGTAGGAATTCTTGGAGGCAAACTGATGGAGCCTCAACCATGTCCCGAGATGGAAAGACAAGGTGAAGGAGATGCCGAATGTGAGCTACAAGGTGGAGACGTTCACGACACTTCAAAGGTATGTGTTAGTTCTTCCTCCCTTGAGCATGATACTTCCTTGTCTTGTGATCTTGTTTGTAACAACTCTATGCTAGTTGATGATTTGCATGAGTATAATGTGTTTGCAACTAGTGTAGAGCCTTCGGGTCAACTTGTGTGTGAAATTGAACCACTAGTTGAGAGGGTTGAAAAGCCACATCATGATGTGAGCTCGGTTTTCATTGAACCTCTCTTTAGTGAAGATGTCGTAGTTGACCTTGTTTGTGAACCTTGTTATGACACCCCACCTATATTTGATAAAGGAGAAGATGAATTGCATGATACTCTTATTCTTCCCTTTGATTGCTTAATTGATAGTGGTGGTCCCTTGTGTCGTAGTGAGGGTGGATTTGATCTTGAGGAGTCTCTAGAGTGTGAGATGGATCGATTTATTTTAGATGACTCCTCGAGTGAGAGTGAAGGACCTAGTCTTGATTCTATGCTTTTGTGCAACCATGAATTTGAGGTGCATGCCTTTACATTTCTATTGTTTGAAAGCAATCTTGTTTGTGGTGGTGAATTGTATCGGACTAGGGTCGGTAGTAGAGTCGAACCTCCATGGTTTGTAAAGATAGGCTCTATGGATGATCCATTGTTTGAAACAGCGAGTAAGGAGAGTGGTCTTGATATTGGTCGTGTTGACCTTTCTTCTAGTGGTCCTAGCTTTCGTTGTGTGGACTATAATGATGAAGAACCTATTTTGGAGACTTTTCTTTGGAGTTTGACTAGTGAGGAGGATTGTCTTGGGGTTGATTGGGGATGTGAGGAGGTACCTCTCGGTGTGTGTAAGAATGCTCTTACGAAGGGGAGTGGAGTAGTCGATGTTAGTTGTGAATTGAACTATTTCACTTACTCCATCCCATATGTTGAGCACACCTTGAGTGAGCATGCCAAAGCCGATGTGTCACTTTGTGATAAAATTGATTTGAAGGTTTGGTGTGTTGGTCATGGGCTTAGGGGTCATGGGGATTTTAATTGCTACATGCATATCCTTGATCTCTTTGCTTGTTTGAAAAATGAGTGCTTATTCTTGTCGGGCCAAGACTTTGTTGTCTCCTTTGGGGACATAAGCTTTTTAATAGGTATTGATGCTTGGCTCTATCACAAGAGTGTGTTTTCAACACCACTTGCACTTATTCTTGTTGAGCTAACCTACTTGTGAAGTAGGGCGTTTTGGTTGTGCTTGTTTTGATTGTAGGTTTTGATTGTTCGATTTCGAGGACGAAATCCATTCAAGAAGGGGAGGATGATGCAATATAAAATGGCCTAAACGACAATCACCAATAGCCAAGCTCGAGAGCACAAGGGTTACGAGTCAAGGCCTCCGGAAACATCTTGAAGATCATGCATTGGAGCGCCGAGGACGGAGGAAACAGGGCAACAAAACAGGCAGCCCAAAACAGGGCAAAACAGGGGAGCACACTGGGAGCTCACTGCCCGCCGAAGAAGATTTCCTCTGCGCGATCGCGACCTCACCTGCGCGATCGCGAAGAGTAGTTAACTGGCCTGCGCGATAGCGCGACATTGCACGCGAAGGCGAAGCTGTGGAATGCTGGAGACTTGCACGGTCGCGAGCCCCTTGGCGCGATCGCGATGCTTTGACGAGTTGCCTGCGCGATAGCGTGCTCCCTTGCGCGATTGCGAAGGGTTAATGTGTTGCAGCGGACCAGAATCAGCTTCAGGGGCATTTTTGTCCATTTATCAATGTAAATGTATATATAGCACAATTGCTCTTCATTTCATTAGTTTAGTTTAGCTTGAATTGAATAGAGAGAGAGAGAGAATTAGAGAAGGCCGAGCCTTTCTAGTCCTCATGTATCTCATCGACTTGGAATATGGAGATTCACCACTAGCGTGAATTCCTTGTAAGGTTCGAGTTTCACTTTCTCCCTTTTGGATGATTAATTCATGTCTTGAATTTATTCATTCGTTCTTTCTTCTCGTTTCTTGACTCCCCAATCCTTGTTTCGCCGATATCTTTGATATCATCTATCTTGTGTTTTATCGCTTCCGCATAGTCTGTATCGTGTTTAGCTTCCGCTCGTTTTTAGGTTGCATAAGTTTGATACCAACTGATGCAACCTAAAAACGAGCGGAAGCTAAACACGATACAGACTATGCGGAAGCGATAAAACACAAGATAGATGATATCAAAGATATCGGGGAAACAAGGATTGGGGAGTCAAGAAACGAGAAGAAAGAACGAATGAATAAATTCAAGACATGAATTAATCATCCAAAAGGCAGAAAGTGAAACTCGAACCTTACAAGGAATTCACGCTAGTGGTGAATCTCCATAGATTCCAAGTCGATGAGATACATGAAGCCTCGGGCTTCGGACTAGAAAGGCTCAGCCTTCTCTAATTCTCTCTTCTCTCTATTCAATTCAAGCTAAACTAAACTAATGAAATGAAGAGCAATTGTGCTATATATACATTTACATTGATAAATGGACAAAAATGCCCCTAAAGCTGATTCTGGTCCGCTGCAACACATTAAGCCTTCGGCAATCGCGCAAGGGAGCACGCTATCGCGCAGGCAACTCGTCAATGCATCGCGATCGCGCCAAGGGGCTCGCGACCGCGCAAGTCTCCAGCATTCCACAGCTTCGCCTTCGCGTGCAGTGCCGCGCTATCGCGCAGGCCAGTCAACTACTCTTCGCGATCGCGCAGGTGAGGTCGCGATCGCGCAGAGGAAATCTTCTTCGGTAGGCAGTGAGCTCCCAGTGTGCTCCCCTGTTTTGCCCTGTTTTGGGCTGCCTGTTTTGCTGCCCTGTTTTCTCCGTCCTCGGCGCTCCAATGCATGATCTTCAAGATGTTTCCGGAGGCCTTGACTCGTAACCCTTGTGCTCTCGAGCTTGGCTTTTGATGGTTGTCGTTTAGGCCATTTTATATTGCATCAGTTAGTTTCCTGCAAACCTCATGGTTATTTGTGGCAGCACCAACAGAGAAACCAATAAGGCCCAGAATTTCCAGTAGCAGCGGAAACAGACATATGTTTTTCCGTTGCAGCAAATGTAGTAATAGCAATGGCATCTTCATATAGTGGACCTTGAAGGGGTTTTCCTAATGATAAGGACAATACATCCACACCATCATCAATTTCCTGATCAATTACAGCCATAATATCAGAGTCAGTACCACCTCCAGGCCAGAGACCTTGTACATGGCCACATGAGCCTTTAGCGCCATGCCTATAGCAGTTCCAGGGGCATAGCCAAAATAACATGCACCCTCTACAAGACTCCCCGCTGCAGTAGAAGAAGTATGAGTCCCATGTCCTTGTGTATCACGGGCAGATTCATTGTGATAGTAAGATTTTTAAATTTAGCAAGTAGGCCTTTGTTGAAGTAACGAGCTCCAATGAGTTTCTTGTTGCATAAAGAAGAATTAAAGTGAGTGCCACCTTGACATATTCCTTTCCATTTTGATGGAACCTCAGTCATCCCATCATCGTTGTAGCTTTTACTCTCCAGCCAAATTCCTGTATCAACTAAACCAATGATAACTCCTTTGCCACAATCTGACTTTGGCCATGCTCTGACATTGAGTTGAGGCCAAGGAAGTCGGTTGTGTGGGTCATGTGAGTATTAACTATCATGTCCTTCATCGAAGAGACATAGCCTGGTGATTTCTGGACGGCTTCGACTCAGAAGGAGTAAGACTTGCACTGAAACCGTGCATGGCATTAGTATAAGCATAGAGCAATTTTGATGAGGAAAGGGATTTGCTTCTACTTGAGCTCTCTGATACAGGAGCAATAGTTTCCAGGTACGAACCATGAGGGCTAGAAAAAGCATTGGGCATGGCTGCTGTGTCTATATGGATGATATTAGTATCTGATTGAGCAATTGCCGATGGAAGTAGAGGAATTAAGATGAGAAAGAACCAAAGATACCAGGTGATAGAATTAGCCATATTTTTTAACAATAAATGCAGGAGGTTATGATATCTAGAACATAATGTTGTTTACTTATATAGAGGGAGATGTATTAGTTCCTTCCTACCAACTTATCCATTAGTCCATATTTCACTGTATGCCAAACTCGCATATTACTGTAAACTTGTAACAATTTAACTTAACAATCTTCTTCTACCTTAACAATCTTCTTCTATCTTAAACCATCTGGCATTAAAAAATATTTTAGTAGTAGTAAAGCTTTTTCGGTTTATTCTAGCTTGGGCTTGACTCTGCCAGTTGCTAGCTTGGGTGGGTCGAGCCATGCTCAGTCCCTCATAATTACAGCTGATCTTGAGCTCCTGATTTTTTGAGCTCGAAAATTGTGGTTTGACTTGGAGTCCACTTGGCTCAATTTAGCAATGCACCGTTCAAGCACTCAGCTCAAATCGCCTTAATTCAGGTTGACCCCCATAGTCCCATACGCCATACCTACATTATTTTTCTAGTCATTGCAAGAATTATCACGCATGATGCTTAATCAGGGAACCTAAGAAGAAGACTACAACTTCAGTACATTCATTGGTCCACTGATTTGAGCAAATATGTAGCTGGTATAACTAAATCTCTAAAAATAAGTGGTCAATCAAAATCCTACGGCAGGTATCTGGTGTGAAAAATGTCGGTCATCTTGTAAATTCGGGAATTTTAAAACAAATTTTTAACTACACCAGTCTTTTCCTTATTTAGATATATCCAGATACTTCAATTACCTGCAAATATGTCCTTCAACATGAGTTTTTTGATATTGAAGAAGGTAGAGTAAACATAAAGATATTTGTAAATGCAGCAAAGCACGGAAAGCCTTGGCTCTTCCTTTTCTGTTTCAAAAGGAATTTTCAGGGAATGGGATTCTTTGTATGATAAAAGTTTATGTTGTGAAGTCAGGGGCTACTTCAACCTATATCAATTTGCAAACAAAAATGAAAGTGGTTGGGTCTAATGCTATGATATTAATACTGAAAAACATATTCAATGAGATCTCTTCTACAGTATCTATGTTCGAAGAAAGAAACCGGAGACAAAGTAAGAAACCTCAGAAAAGTGGCACCACAGGATTTTTTCAGAAAGGAGTTATTACACATGATGATGAAGCTATTTTTCCAAAGTATCGATAGTTAGATCGCGTCTTTCTGGTGAAAAAGATCGATGTGTAGGACTAATCTATATTGAGGATGTACCTTCCCTTATTCCCATATGTCCCTCAAAGCGAACCTAGCTCATTATTCTTTGTTCTTCTTCTTATTGCTTAGGTCAATTAAGCCTTCAGCACAAATAAGTTGGGTTGCTTAGGTCAATGGGTTGCTTAGGTCAATTACGCCTTCATCGTCAATAGTTTTTGTTCCCTGAAAAACAAAGGGGATGACATTCCTATAGCAGAAATTAACAATAGTTCTAGATTGAATCTTACTAGGTGATTAACAATCACAAGTGTTTCTTATAAATTAATTATGGATTCAAAATTAGCGTGGTCTTTTATAGTTTACACTTTACATATTTAAAGGTCATCTTTTGCATACACACTTCTGATCAGATAATGGGTTCGATTAAATTGGTGAACTTGCTCCTTTATTAGGACGTGTCCTGAGAAAAATAGGTTTCTTGCTATGTTTGATGATAAGACAAAAATGAAAAGATCGTTTTATGTCTCTTATCAGTTTATATTTTCCAAAAACGTATCACTAAGCCTTTCCATAAGTTTTTACACCTTAGTTAGTTACTACTGTATGTTCTTAGGAGAAGAAAAGGAATTGAATAACAGTTGACATGGACATGTAACGTAGTTGTTTCCATCTTTAACGTTCAGGTCATTTCTTGAAAGAATTTTAAAATAGGATGTTTGTTGGTCGGTTCAATTTCGTTTTCAATATTCAATCATACTATATTTAGTTTTCAATGGGAGAAAGAAAATCAGAAAAAGTGAACTTAAGAGGACAAAAAGAACTTTAATGAAGGAATTGATAAAACAAAACAATAGTTTTGTTATACTTATCTTGAGTTTTGGTAAAACGACCTTAGGTAGTCGTTTCGGAAGTTAGGACTCTAATTGGTGTGCCGATAATTTTAAAAACTTCGTAATGTCCATTAGGGACTGTCTGTAAAATTTGAGTTAAATCGGACTTCATTTGGTAGGTATCGGAAGAAGGTTTCAGTTTTTATTGTCCATAAATATGAAAAAGAGATTTTCGAGCTCGGTTTTGGCGAATGAGCTCTAATTCTAAATCTAAAAGTGCCGTTAGGTTCGTATGATTATTTGTGACTTTTGTGATTTTTCGAAAGTGAATTTTGAGGTTGTTCGGCTAGTTTCCGCAAAAATGCCGAAAGTTAAATAATTTGACCTTTTTAAATTAATTTGCATATTGAGTTTCGGGAGTCCGATTTGAGATCCGCCTTAGCAAGTGTGTTACGAATATTTTGTATAACTTACTTCAGAAATTTGGGATCATTTCGAATTTCGTAGAGTTCCGTTTTAATTTTCGTCGCGAAAGCGAAAAGAAAAGAAAATAAAATAAAAGAAAAGGAAAAAGGAAAAGAAAGATAAAAAGAAAATGGAATGAGGCGGTGGTGCCAAGGGATCAATATCCCTTTGGTTTAAAGAGTTCAACAGAGATAAATCGAAACAAAAATATTAGGAATGAACCAGAGAACGCGAAGGAAAAAAATGCCAGAAAATAAGAAAAGAGCCAGAGAAAAGTAGATTTTTTACCTGAAACATTCAGGTAATGATCTTAATGCATTATTTTAGTTTATTACGTGTGTTTAAATATATTTTGACGGTAAAAATTACGAAATTAAATATTATTTTAATAAGTTCAATTAATAGTTTAAAGGATTAATTGGACCCTGATAATGTAATTGAGTATATATTCGTACTCAGTGAGTTATGAGCAACATATAAATGTAATTTATTTAGGGTTTGGTTATGTGACCTTAAACCCTGTACATACGTCTGGCCTGCATATTGCGTATGCGAATAGGGTATCAAGTTCCTAACCGGATTGCCCTAAGATGTGATTAATGAAGTCTTTAGCCTAATTTTATATATTTTCGGCTTATTGAATAAGCAGGATCGTTGGCAGTGTATCCAAAGGATAAAGCGATTGTTGAGTAGCACCTTGAAATAAGGTAAGTCTTTATATATATTTAAGCACCTTGAAATAAGGTAAGTGTTTATATCTATTTATTTGGAGGCACCTGGCCTCGTGGATTTTCTACCACGTGTTTCTTACGTGTGTAGCTGCCGATAGGCGTACTCATTACGCCTTAGCTTTGGATTTACATTATATATTATATGTTATGTCCTATTGTTGGTAATTGCATTGAGGATCTGAGTATTGTACTCTGGCTGTGAGTTGGCATTTACTTTCCGGCTATCGACGAGAGTCCCACGCCGGTGAAGGGTTATATTGCATCATATTGCATTCATATGCATTACATTTCATATCATATCGGGTGCAGGAGTATTTCGCCTCTGGTTTACATTTTATCAGTTGCAGGAGTATTCCGCCCCAGGAGAGTGCAGGACTATTCCGCCTCCGGTTTATATCATATCGGGTGCAGGAATATTCTGCCTCAGGAGAGTGCAGAAGTATTCCGCCTCTGGTTTACATTTTATCGGGTGCAGGAATATTCCGCCCCAGGAGAGTGCAGGAGTATTCCGCCTCTGGTTTATATCATACTGGGTGCAGGAGTATTCCGCCCCAGGAGCAGGAGTATTCCGCTCTTATGTCAGATACTGAGTGCAGGAGTATTCCACCTCAACTTTATATTATATCGGGTGCAGGAGTATTCCGCCCCAGGAGAGCGCAGGAGTATTCCGCCTCTGGTTTAGATTATGTCGGGTGCAGACGTTTTCCGCCCCAGGAGCAGGAGTATTTCGCTCCAGTTGGTTATCAGATTGGATTCCCTTCGAATGCAGGAGTATTCCTCTTCGAGATGGGATTACCGGCACATTTGACCCTTTGCATCATATTTCAATTCATTTCATTTCATCTTTTTTCATTTCATTTCATACCATTGTGTAGACTTGTGGTACATAACTATTGTTCTGCTTATACGTGCATTGCTTATTTGTTGATATGTTTCTGGCTCGTATTCCTAGTTGAGTTTATGGTTTCATACGTGTTTCCGGTTATTATCTGGCTCTGTCTTTTTATAATTTAAATTAGAGGAATTTGGTTTATCTGTTTCTTCTCCCTGGCTGGCTGTTCTATTCTTGTAGGTGGCTAGTCTGCCCCACTTTTTGAATCCATTTGACTCACCCTTGTTTGTTGTATGTTTCTTGTCTATCTATTTCGTTTCGGCAGGTTCGCTTCAAGATAGAGTTCGCCACGTTGTGAAGGAGCGAAGACGACTTCAGCTGTCAGGGTGAGCCAGCTTTTATTCAGGATGGCCACCAGTTTTGTGTTTATTATTTCAGTGCCTTTTGCTCCCTTCAGGAGGTATCTGTCTTCTTTCCTACTCTTAGATGTCTAGTTTGGATACCCTATGCCTAGTATGTTGAGTATCGAGCTATATTTGCTGCGAACGCTTAGTCCCTTTTATAGGGAGTAGTTGGGCATGATTAAATTTTGGTGTCGTTGCCGGGGAATACGGTATTATTTTAGTTGCTAAAATAGCTAGTTTTATTTCTCAATTGACTTCACTTTTGTCATCTTGAACTAACTCTTTAGAATTTGCGTGTTTCAGGTGTATGCGTAAGACAAGATCTCAGTCTGCAGAGCTGTTATTTCCCACGATTACACCACTTTACTATTTTAAGGACCAGTTCCTTAAAATGTGTTCCTTTACTCTACGATGTGCGGAATTAAAACTGTAAGTAATTGAACACCAGATATTAGCGTGGAAAAACCCCTAGACACGGGATCAAAAAACCACGACCTACTTCTCAAGTAGGATTTCAACTTCACTATGTAAAAAGACCCACTTGGTTACAAGACTCACTCTTACTAACCTAGGACTAACTCTAATCCTTTAGTGATCTTTCTCACAATCAGTGAAGTTGTATCAAGTCCACGACTTGAACCAAACAGTTTACAACTCGATTTTTGCTTACTACAATTGAACTAAGACTCGAACTTTTACAAGATTCAATCTAAGGAACAGGTTCTCACTTAGTTCTACTGTAGCTAACTGATTACACAAATAAGCTAATAATTCTTCTCAGCTTTTTCTTGATGCTCTCTGTATCTGTGTATCTTTCTATGGCTGATAGTCTCCATAATTTATAGCTTCCAACAGCCAAGAAGTCTTGATGAATTAGAATTCCAAAGCTCCCTTGACTTTGAATCCTAATTGGATTCTACCTTCTAGAATCCGAATCCTTTATCCCTTAGTTATGCAATCTTTTCGTATCTGATTAGGCCTGCATAATTACCAAGATACACGTCAGTTCTAGGATAAATAATAATATCAACTTAAACGATTTTGCATGAATGATCTATTCTGCTTCAGTGATTCAAAGGAACAGGTCCTTTGAATCCGTTCCTCAGTCATCAGTCAAAACTCCAAGCTTATCCAAGCTAACAATTTCCCCCTTTTTGATGATGACAAATTCATAAGCATAGCTTCATCTCCTTAATGTCCTGAAGTACAACTTAAGCTCAAAAAGACAATCAATCAGAGAAGAATTAATTTATCATTAAGAAACAGATTCTCAATTAGGTATAACTTCATGCAAAAGCAGACACTCACTCTTCCCCCTTTTGGCATCAGTGAAAAGGTTGCATAAAAAATATAACTCAAGTGTTAGAATTAATCAGCTCATAGCCATTGAGGCAACTCAAAATGCAAACATAAATCAAATCAAAGCAACTGCAAGACAATGATATTAGCCATCAAAGACAATTCATTTAACCAAATATTAAAATCAGGGGATACAAGCAAGTACTACAGAATTATCCAACTACTAAAGAAGAAAAAAGGCTAAGGCACTAGACTAGGCTAGATCCCACTGGACAAAAGATGGCTAAGGCTAAGGTGGTCAGGATGTGGAAGGACCAGGTCCCTGAGACTTGTTAAGCAAATCAAACATCTGCATAAGCATTCCCTCATTTGTCTCCTTTGCTTTTGAGGCCTCTGCCTTCCAGTAATTCCTCTCCTCTTCCAGCCTTGCTATCTCGACAGCCTGCATAGCAACCTGTTGCCTAAGTGCCCTTACTTTGTTGTTCAGTGGCTGCCTCCCAACACCAGCCTGTGGAGGATCAGCCAGAACTGGCAAGTCACAGCTTATCAAAGTGGCACAACCAAACTTCTCCTTCTTTGTAGCCTTCACAACCCCTTCCAAGGGAATCTTCAACTTTGCAAATATATCAGTCAGAATAAAACCAAACGGCAGGGAGTGCTTTCTCTTCCCAGCAATCACCCTTTTGATCAGGTGGATCATAAAGCTGGGCCAATTGATCTGCTTTTCAGTGTCCAACAGTTCCATAAGGACCATGTCCATGAAACTGGCAACTCCTCTTTTCTCCTGCCTTGGCATCACTATCTTGTTCACAAACTCAAATAACACTTGGTGCTGTGGGTGCATCTCACTCTTCTGCACAGCCCTGGGTTTCTCTTCACCATCATTCTCAGCAAACTTCCTAGTGATCTCCAGATCAGTAGGCAAGTCTGTCAAGTCAGGCCAGACCTTCTTAACATAGCTAGCATACCCAGTAGCATGAATCCCCAGCAGCTCACCAAGTTCCCTTGTATCAAATATGATGACATTGTCATTAACAGAGGTAGTAATTTGATCACCTCAGATGGAACAATTCTTATAGAAATCCTGCACCATCCCCTTTGCACACCTACCAGAGATCTTAAGGACCATGTCCCTCCAACCCTGAGCATGCAGTTTTTGCAGCAACCATAACATCCCTTCTTCTTGCACATCGGCCAATACTCTTCCTTTCAAAACCTTCCTGGTCAACATATCATTATGAACACAGTGCACAGACTCACCTCCTTCAGCATCACTATCACTCTCATCTTCAGCAACAGACTCATCACTGTCACTAGCAGAACTTTCAGAAACAACCACTCTCTTGGAGGACCTGGTCCTCTTAGCAGTTTTCTCTGCAGCTTTAACTGAGCTTCTTGTTACTCTTCTCTCAGGAACTTTTCTTTTCTTTGTCTGAGGCACCACCTCCTCAGCCTCTACCATCTCATCATCCTCAGAAAAATCAGCAAGATCAATATCATCAATATCATCCACTTCTTCCTCCTCAACTACCTATTTTCCTTTCCCTTTTCTGCTCCTTTCCAAGGCAGCAGCTAGTTGTGCATCAGCAGCTTTGGCAGCACTTCTTGTCCTCCTACCCCTAGAAGCAGGGGTTGAGGCAAAAGGAACAGGTCCTTTTGCCTTAGAGGAACTCTCAACTCTCTTCCTATTTCCGGGCTTATAACTATCACCTATTTTCTTCAACTTAGCAGCAATTTCAGTAGTTACATGAGCATCAATAGGTCCCTTTCTAGCCAACTTTCTTTGCATACTCCTAATTTTGATCAAGTTTACCAAGGGCCTATCACTATCACTGATAGCCTCATCAACATCGATCACATCCTCCATGGGTACTCTAGGAGCAGCCACTGGAGACCCCGATGACCCATGCATGGGTGCTTCCAAACTCCTAATTGGTTCCCCCTCAAGAGCAGCCCCAGGCCCCTCTCCCTTTTCTTCCTCGTCTATAACCACATTCAAAGGATAGGTGAAGTTTACCTCATACTGATACAACACCATAGCACGTGACAAATCCTCAGCCTGCTCAGCAATTGATTCAGCCGTGGGAACTGGTCCTTCCCCCTGAATTTCAGGTTCAGGTATTTCTGGAATTGGTTCAGGAACTTCAGGGTTTAGGTCAGTGGTTTCCATGGGTGAGGGAGGATTAAGATTTTGTGGTTGATCATCAATAGGTGCAGTTGAAGAATTATCAGAAGCCAGAGACATCTTTGCAATTCGAATTAACAAGTAATTTACTACTCTTTCTGAAATTTTGAAAGTTTTAATTGATGAAAAATGTAAAAGAATAAGGAAGAAGAGGAAGTGTATTTATAGAGTGGGATAGGTAGTGGAGTTTGAGTGAGAAACGATCAACTTACCTCATCATCAACATGAAACGGTTAAGGACTCTTGGGAGTCTCCTGGAGAAAAAGAGCCGTTAGGCTGCAGATTACCTTTTCAGAATAGGAACTGTTCCTCCGATGGGACTCTTTTGCAATTTGGATATGGGTAGGAAACTTAGTGGGATTTTATCCTAAACACAAGTTACCTATAGCCTTTATACTTCTAAATTAACTGAATAATTACGAGTACATACCTGTTTTTAACACCACAATTCAGTGTCCTTCCAATTTGCAATTTTTGATCATCTGAAATTCTAAGAGCATAAGGGTAACATCATTCAATTTTAGCAACTCTAAATAAGATATGTAGCATGAGAGTGTACATTTAAGTATGAAAACTGGACTGAATAATTCATGATGACTTGAATAAAATTCATTTTAAGAGCAATTTTCTAGCCAATTATGAAGTAAAGCATTGATGATTTTATGTGAATTTAATCATCCCTAACTCCAATCTATTTCTTTCAAAATCATCTCTACCTAGAGCTTTAGTAAAAATGTCAGCTATTTGCTTTTCAGTAGGACAAAATGCTATGGTGATCAAACCTTTTTTCATAATTGTCTCTTAGGAAATGATGTCTTATATCAATGTGTTTAGCCCTTTTGTGGTGCACTGGATTCTTTGTCATATTAATAGCACTAGTGTTATCACAATATATAGGAACAGTTCCTACATCAACACCAAAATCCTGTAATTGTTGTTTGATCCATAACAACTGTGAACAACATGAAGCAGCTGCAACATATTCAGCCTCAGCAGTGGAAAGTGCCACTGAGTTCTATTTCTTAGTTCCCCAAGAAACCAAACATTCACCAAGAAAATGTGCCATACCTGAGGTATTTTTTCTATCAACAAGGAAACCTGCATAGTCAGCATCAGTATATCCAACAAGATTAAAACTACCACCTTTTGGATACCAAAGTCCCAAGGGACCTGTTCCTTTCAGATACCTCAATATTCTTTTAACAGCTTTCAAATGAGATTCTTTAGGATCTGATTGGAACCTAGCACACAAACCAACACTGAACACAATATTAGGTCTACTAGCAGTTAGATAAAGTAGAGAACCTATCATACCCCTATACAATTTTTGATCAACTGATATTCCATGTTCATCAAGATCCAATTTTGTGGCAGTGGCAATAGGTGTGTCAATTTCCTTAGCATTATCCATATCAAACCTTTTAAGTAATTCCTTAACATACTTTTGTTGATGGATCATAGTTCCATTTGAGGTTTGCTTAATTTGTAAACCCAAAAAGAAATTGAGTTCACCCATCATGCTCATCTCAAATTCACTCCCCATCAAGTTTGCAAATTCCTTACTTAAATTTTCACACGTGGCACTAAAAATTATATCATCTACATAGATTTGAACAATTAAGAGATCCTTACCTTTTTCTTTTAAGAACAAAGTACTATCAATTTTACCTCTCTTGTATCCATGCTGGAGTAGAAATTTCGGTAGCCTCTCATACCATTTTCTTGGTGCCTGCTTGAGCCCATACAAGGCCTTGTCCAACTTGTACACATGTTCAGGGAACTGTTCACTTTCAAAACCTGGAGGTTGCTTGACATACACCTCTTCTTTCAAGTAACCATTCAGAAACACACTTTTAACATCCATTTGATGTAGAGTAAATTCCATGTATGTAGCAAAGGCTACAAGAAGTCTTATTGCTTCCAGTCTTGCAACTGGAGCAAAAGTCTCATCATAGTCGATACCCTCCTCTTGACTATATCCCTGAACAACTAGCCTGGCCTTGTTTCTTGTTACCATGCCATCCTCATCAAGTTTGTTTCTGAAGACCCATTTTGTTCCAATTATGGACCTGTTCCTTGGCTTGGGTTCCAGATGCCAAACTTGACTCCTTTGGAATTGATTCAGTTCTTCCTGCATAGCATTAATCCAATCTGCATCCTTTAGTGCTTCTTTCACATTTTTAGGTTCAACAAGAGATAAGAAGGCACTAAAGGCACACAGATTTTGATTCTTGACTGCTGATCTAGTTTGAACTCCGGCAGCCTTATCTGAGATTATTTGATCCACAGGATGTGACCTTTGATACTTGAAAGGCTTGGGTGTCAATCCATTGTCAGAAGTCCTCTGCTGAGGAACAGTTCCTGATAGAGTAGTGTTTCCAGTTTGTGAGGTGGAACCAACACTTGTTCCCCCTGTTTCAGTGCTACTCTTCTCAGTTCTGTCCTGAGGAACAGTTCCTTGCAGTTCACTTCTCATATCCAGAATCTGCATTTGTGGATTAAGTTCAAACTCTTTCAGCATTCCAATTTCTTCATCCTCCTGTATCTGTTCTTGAGTGAGACTGTCAGTTTCATCAAATTTAACATGCATGCTTTCTTCAATTTTCAATGTTTTCTTGTTAAACACCCTATAAGATTTACTATTTAAAGAATAACCAACAAATATTTCCTCATCACTTCTAGGATCAAATTTTCCTAAGGCATCCTTCCCATTGTTGTGTATGAAGCATTTGCAACCAAAAGCCCTAAGATGAGAAATGTTTGGTTTTCTTCCTTTAAGCAATTCATATGGGGTCTTTTCTATTAAAGGTCTTGTCATACATCTATTTATTATGTAGCATGCAGTATTAATAGCCTCAGCCCAAAAGTTCTGTGGAAGATTTCCAGATATCAACATAGTCCTTGCCATTTCTTCTAGAGTCCTATTTTTCCTTTCCACTACACCATTTTGGTGTGGAGTCCTGGGTGAGGAAAAATTATGATTTAATGCCATTTTCATTACAAAAATTGGAAAACATATGATTTTCAAATTCAGTTCCATGATCTGACCTAATGGCAACAATATGGTTATCTAGAGTTCTTTGAGCTTTCTTGGCAAAAATTGAAAATGCATTAAATGCTTCTTCTTTAGATGCAAGAAATATAGTCCATGTAAATCTGGAGTAATCATCCACCAATACCATAACATACTTCTTACCTCCACGACTCATTGTTCTCATAGGGCCACATAAATCCATATGGACCAGTTCCAAAGGTTTAGTGGTACTTACCTGTTTCTTCGATTTGAAGGAGGATTTTACCTGCTTCCCCCTGGCACATGCTTCACATACTTTTTCTTCATTAAACCTGATGTTGGGAAGACCTATCACCAAGTCCTTTGACACAAGTTTGTTCAATTGTGAAAGACTAGCATGTCCTAGTCTTTTGTGCCATAGGAGGGGATCATTTTGCACCACACTTAAGCAGCTCAAGCTTCCATTAGATAATGTCAGCAAGTCTACTTTGTAGATGTTTCCATGTCTGTTTCCCTGCAAATTAACCTCTCCAGAAGCTTGATTAGTCACAGTGCATCCAGTAGATGAGAAATTAACATTATTACCTTTGTCACACAATTGAGATATGCTCAATAAGCAATGCTTCAGCCCATCTACTAGAAATACATTATCTATACAGTGTGAATCAGACCTACCTACCTTTCCAATTCCAATAATTTCCCCTTTCTTACCATTACCGAAGGAAACATTTCCTCCTTGGAAGGCTGAGAGTGAAAGGAACAGTTCCTTATGCCCTGTCATATGTCTTGAGCAACCACTGTCCATGTACCATTTGTGGTTTGTCTCCTTCACTCTAGCCTGCAAAAGAAAACTAGGGGTTAATTTTAAGAACCCAAACTAGTTTGGGTTCCTTTCCTTTTGAAAAAGGATGAATCAGATTTCTCCTAGCCCAGAATGGTAATGGTTTCTTTGTGTGAACATCTCTCCCTTTTACAGAATGTTGAATAGGTTTGTAGGACCTATTCTTCTATTTCACAGGATTTTGAACAGGTTTATAGGACCTATTCCTCTGGGCAGCCATTTTTAAAGATTGACAATTTTCTTTCCGGTGACCAGTGTTCCCACAGTGAGTGCATAACCAGTTTTCCGGAAATGATAAGTACTTACTCTTTGGATTCCATTTGGATGAACTCTGTGCTTTCATAAATCCAATACCTTTCCTGTTACTACTATGATTTTCCTGTAACCATTCTAGTGCTTCAGAAGACTTGTTCCATTCTTCAGTTTTTCTTAATTCCATTTTTGTTTTAACCAAGTCTTCTTCTAAAGATCTTATCTTTTCATCTTTCTTACACAGTTCATCAACTGTGTCTTTCAGTTTCTCTTCAGCAATGATCTGATGAGAATTAGCAATACCTTTACCTTTTACAACTATTTTAACATTTTCTAATTTCTGAGCAGTTGTTTCAAGTGTGAGGACCTGTCCCTCAAGCATGCTAATCTTCCTTTCCAGAAAATCATTTTTAATTATTTCCTCTTTGCATTCTATTTCTAAACAGTCAACTTTATCATGCAGTTGGTGATTATCATCCCTCAGAGTTTTAAATTCATTTAGCACAATATGGAATACTTTAACCAACTTTTCTCTAGATATGCTTTTTACATCTTCTTTAAGTTTAGAAACAAATACCTCAGGATCTTCTTCATTTTCTGAATCTCCAAGTGCCATTAGAGCAAGATCCTCATCCAGATCATCATTAGTTATTTCATCTTCACTGTCTTGCCATCCTGCAACCAGCGCTTTGGGATTTTCACTTTTCTTATGGACCTGTTCCCTAGCCTTCTTTCTTTCATCAATGAATTTCTTCCTCCATTCTCCTTCCATAATTGGGCATTTGCTGATGTAGTGCTCCGAGCTTCCATATTTGTGGCATTCTCCAGCCTGTTTCATGTTAGTAGACCTACCCTGTCCACTAATTTCCCTTTTCTTATTCAAATATTTCTAAACACTTTTAGCGATAAGGACCAGTTCCTTATCATCAATGATTTTATCACCAGCAGTCAAGGCTAGGTTAGGTTCAGTTTTAACTGGTGCTCCTATGTTTTAACCTTCTTTCTCAGTTCATAAGTCTTTAGATTGCCTATAAGCTCATCTAAGGATAAAGTGGTTAAATCTTTACTTTCAATGATAGCACAAGCTTTGATCTCCCAAGAGTCTGGAAGAACCCTAGTCAAAATCTTTTCTACCCTATCTTCCACAGTTAAAACCCTTCCCAAAGAGATAAGTTCAGAGGCAATGGCATTAAATCTAGTATACATTTCAGAGATTGATTCTTCTTCTTTCATTTTAAAGCTTTCATATTCAGCATAAAGAAGTGTACCTCTGGACCTTTTTACCTGACTTGTTCCTTCGTGTGCAACTTGTAGAGCATCCCAAATCTCCTTTGCAGTGGCATACCCTCTGATCCTTGTGCATTCGTCAGGACTAAGTCCACCAACCAGCCACTTCCTTGCCTTAGCATTCTTTTCCCATTGCTTTATGTCTTCAGCATTGCATTCCTTCCTGGTTTTGGGAACATCATTTCCATCAGCATCCTTCTTCATTGGGATCATGGGACCTTCAGTTACTATGTCCCACAATTCGTAATCTTCTGCTTGAAGGTGATCACGCATCCTCTCTTTCCACCATGAATAGTATTTCCCATTGAAGTAAGGTGCTCTAAATTGACTAGCCCTCACTGTTCTCTCGTGATGTACTCATCTAATCCTAGGTGTTAGCCTTTTCAAGGATAACCTGCTCTGATACCAATTGTTATTTCCCACGATTACACCACTTTACTATTTTAAGGACCAGTTCCTTAAAATGTGTTCCTTTACTCTACGATGTGCGGAATTAAAACTGTAAGTAATTGAACACCAGATATTAGCGTGGAAAAACCCCTAGACACGGGATCAAAAAACCACGACCTACTTCTCAAGTAGGATTTCAACTTCACTATGTAAAAAGACCCACTTGGTTACAAAGACTCACTCTTACTAACCTAGGACTAACTCTAATCCTTTAGTGATCTTTCTCACAATCAGTGAAGTTGTATCAAGTCCACGACTTGAACCAAATAGTTTACAACTCGATTTTTGCTTACTACAATTGAACTAAGACATCGAACTTTTACAAGATTCAATCTAAGGAACAGGTTCTCACTTAGTTCTACTGTAGCTAACTGATTACACAAATAAGCTAATAATTCTTCTCAGCTTTTTCTTGATGCTCTCTGTATTTTTGTATCTTTCTATGGCTGATAGTCTCCATAATTTATAGCTTCTAACAGCCAAGAAGTCTTGATGAATTAGAATTCCAAAGCTCCCTTGACTTTGAATCCTAATTGGATTCTACCTTCTAGAATCCGAATCCTTTATCCCTTAGTTATGCAATCTTTTCGTATCTGATTAGGCCTGCAAAATTACCAAGATACACGTCAGTTCTAGGATAAATAATAATATCAACTTAAACGATTTTGCATGAATTATCTATTCTGCTTCAGTGATTCAAAGGAACAGGTCCTTTGAATCCGTTCCTCAGTCATCAGTCAAAACTCCAAGCTTATCCAAGCTAACAAGAGCTGAAACCGTTTGACCCAGAGATTGAGATGACATTCCATGCCTTGAGAAGGGCAAATACTGTTGAAAAAATATACTTAGAAAATTAGAAACCAAAAATATTGAGATAGCTGAAGATTTGGCACTTAATGCTTTTCCTCAGCCTGTGGCTAGAAACTTGGCTTCTTCTATTCGGCTTCCAGAATTTAAAGCTGAGAGTTTTTACATCACCCAAACTATGGTCAGTCTGTTGTCCAACGCTGGACTTTTTGCGGGTAAATCCACTGACGATCCTCAAAAGCATTTGAAAAAGTTCATGAGGGTGTGTGAAACTCAGAAGCATGCTCGTGTTCCGGCTGAGGTCATGCGATTGATGTTATTTCCATTTTCTTTGACGGATGATGCTAGTGACTGGTTTGATTCCTTGCTAATCAATTCTATCACTTCGTGGGATGAGTTGGTGATCAAGTTCATGAAGAAATTTTTCCCACCAAACAAAACTGCGAAGTTGGTTGATGAGATATTCGTGTTCAGGCAAAACCCGCTAGAGACTTTGCCAGAAGCTTGGGAGAGGTTCAAGAGCTGCTTGCAAAAGTGACCTCATCATGGAATTCCTGATCAGATGTTGGGACAAAGAATTTACATGGGCATGAGTGATCAAGTCAAGGGAAATTTAGATGCAGCTGCTGGAGGAGCATTCTTGAGTAAAACATTTACTGAAGCAAAAGCTCTACTCGATACCATGGCTCAAAATTCAGGCTGGTTTAACTTTTGGAAGAGGTAAGTGTTTATATCCATTTCTTTGGAGGCACTTGGCCTCGTGGATTTTCTACCATGTGTTTCCTTACGTGTGTAGCTGCCGATAGGCGTACTCATTACGCCTTAGCTTTGGATTTACATTGTATATTATATGTTATGCATGTTGTTGGTATTGCATTAAACATATGAGCATTGCACTCTGGTTTTGAGTATTGCATATACTTCCCGGTTGGCGATGAGAGTCCCGCACCGGCGAAGGGTCATTATTGCATATACTTCCCGGTTGGCGATGAGTGTCCCGCACCGGCGAAGGGTAATTATTACATATACTTCCCGGTTGGCGATGAGAGTCCCGCACCGGTGAAGGGTCATCATAACATATGCTTCCCGGTAATCGATGAGAGTCCCGAGCCGGTGAAGGATCATTATTGCATATATCTCCTGGTAGACGATGAGAGTCCCGCGCCGGAAATAGGTATCAAGAGTATGTGACTGCATTGCATCATGCCGCATTCATCCCATCTCATCGCACCGCATACTGACTATTGTGTGTATTATATTGTGTTTTATGTATGCGGTATGTACACCATGTTGTGGACATATTACAGTTTGCCTATATATTTCTGGCTCGTATTCTAAGTTGCGGGGATCGGGTTGCACGCCGAAACGGTATAAATATATGGATCGGGTTGCACATCGCAGCGGTATGAATATATGGATCGGGTTGCACGCCGCAACAGGATGAATATATGGATCAGGTTGCACGCCGCAACAGGATGTATTTCTGATTGTTGATGTGTTCGGGATACCTATATGTTCTGGCTGTATTACGTTCCTGGTTATTGAATAGTTTGCGATTCCATACGTGTTTCTAATTATTATCTGGCTCTGCCTTTTCATAATTTAAATAAGAGAAATCTAATTTATTTGTTTCTTTTCTCCCTAGCTAGCTATCCTATTCTTTGAGGTGGCTACTCTGCCCCACTTATTGAGTCCTTTTGACTCACCCTTGTTTGTTGTTTGTTTCTTGTCTATCTATTTCGTTTCGGCAGGTTCGCTCCAGGATTGAGTTCGCTACGTTGTGAAGGAGCGTAGACGACTTCAGCTGTCAAGGTGAGCCAGCTTTCATTTCGGATGGCCACCAGTTTATTGGTTGTCATTTCAGTTGCAGTTTGCTCCCTTCAGGAGGTATTTGTCTTCTTTTGTACTCTTAAATGTCTGGTCTGGATAGCCCTAAACCTAGCATGTTGGGTAGTCAGCTGTAATTTCTTTTGTACAGCTTAGAGGTATCAGTATGTCTGTAAATTTTTTTAAAAGTCTTGTCCTTATTTATGAATTATTATATTTATTTTCCTAATTTAATCGGTAAGGGTTCGCCCGACGGGTCTAGGGGAAGATGTCGGGTGCCCGCACGGCCTAACCGGATTTTGGGTCGTGTCACTACGCTGGATGTGGCTTTGAAATAATTTAATAAAAACATGCTAAAACCCATTAACCAAGTGAACACACTCGATCCTGATAATTTTGCTGACTTTAATTTATTGGGTTATACTGAAGATGCCAATTTTCTGAACTATGGGCAGAGGCAGCAATACAATCAGCATGGTCCAGTTAGGCAGGCACAGCAGCCAGTTCCAATCAACACTGCCAGATAGCACGGTCAGCCAGTTCCTTACCAGAGACAAGCAACTTAGAATAATCAGAAGCAAATAGCATTACCTATGAAACAAGCTAATGACACAGCTAATATTAAGAGTATGGTGGAGTCTTTGGTGGGAGTAAACAAGAAGTTGCAAGATCAAGTAACAGCCCATGACACTACCATTAAGGGAATTGAGACTAAGTTGGGACAACTAGCCATTGCTTTAATCAATATACCTCAGGGTGCCTTGCCAGGAAATACAGTGGTGAATCCAAATGATGCAAATCCTAATCAATTGATGGCAGTTAGCTTGAGGAATGGTAGAGATTTAGATAAAGAGCAAGAATTGGCTCAGGGAGTAGTGCCTAGTGTGCCAATAGTTGACCCTATGGAGGTTCTAGCTAAAGTTGGTGACAAAGATGAAGCTGAAAAAGAGATTACACCTGACCCTGTGACTAAGGCGACTGAAAAGGTAAATGAAGAGGTAAGTGTAAAGCGTAAGACACCACCACCCCCTTATCCCTAAAGGCTCGTAAAATAGCAAAAAGAAAGGCAGTACAAGAAATTCATTGATATGCTTAAACAATTACATATTAACATCCCTTTACTTGAAGCAATTAGAGATGTACCTGGTTATGCTAAAATGATGAAAGATCTTTTGTCTAGAAAGTTTGATTTTCAGGATCTGGCTACGGTCACTCTGACTCACACATGCAGTGCTGTGGTGACTAAGCCTGTGGCACAAAAGCTGGCAGACCCAGGTAGTTTTACTATACCTTGCACGATTGGTAAGCACACTTTTGCTAGAGCCTTACTTGATTTAGGAGCTAGTATAAATTTGATGCCTCTGTGTATCTATAAAAATCTTGGTATTGGCAGAGCTAGACCCACCTCTATGAGTCTTCAGTTAACTGATAGGAGTGTTAAAAGACCTGCAAGGATTTTAGATGATGGTCAAGTGCAAGTGGATAAATTTGTGTTCCCTGCGGACTTTGTAATTCTTGATTGTGCAGTTGATGAGGATACCCCTATTATTTTAGGGAGGCCTTTCCTTGCTATAGGGAAGGCTATTATAGATTGTGAAGCTAGTGAGATGAAGATGAGGTTAAATGACGAGGAGGTGACCTTTAGTGTTCAAAAATCCATGTGGAGACCTAGTGAATTTGCTAGTTGTTCCATGGCTAATGTCTTAGAGGTAGATGACTTTGAGGATGATGAGTCTTACTATCTTAATGACCCACTAGAAGCTTGTATTAGGAATGTGGACATCCTTGTTGGCGAGGAATGGGAGGAGACTATATTGGCCTTAGAAGGGCGTTGGTTTTGGCATAGAGAACCATAATTTAAGCCACTTGATTTGGCTAATAGGATAGCGCCACCCGCAAAACCATCTATAGAGGACCCCCCTCAATTGGAGCTCAAACCATTGCCTGAGCACCTAAAATATGTTTTCCTGGGACCTAACTCTACTTTTCGTGGGACCTAACTCTACTTTTCCTGTTATTATCTCATCTAGTTTGTCAAATGTGCAGGTAGAAAGCTTAAGGAGTGCACGCAGGCGATTGGATGGACTATTTTTGACAACAAGGGAATAAGCCCAGCTTTTTGCATGCACAAGATTCTGTTGGAGGAGGGTGCTAAACCTTCAATAGAGCATCAAAGAAGGCTAGTCCCAAACATGAAAGAGGTAGTCAAGAAAGAAATAATAATGTGGCTAGATGCAGGTATTGTTTTTGCAATTTCTGATAGTCAATGGGTAAGTATAGTCCAATGTGTGCCAAAGAAAGATGGGATGAATGTAGTTAAAAATGAGAAAAATGATCTAATCCCCACTAGAACTGTAACTGGCTGGCGAATTTGTATGGTCTACAAGAAGTTAAATAAAGACACTAGGAAAGATCACTTCCCCCTTCCCTTTATTGATAGATGCTTGACAGATTGGCAGGGCGGTCCCATTTTTATTTCTTAGATGGTTATTCAGGGTATAATCAGATTCATATTGCCCATGAGAACCAAGAGAAAACTACCTTCACATGTCCCTATGGCACCTTTTCTTTTCGAAGGATGCCGTTTGGTTTATGTAATGTGCTTTCCACCTTTCAAATGTGTATGATGGCTATTTTTACGGACTTGGTGGAGGATATTACGGAAGTATTTATGGATGACTTCTCTGTGGTGGGTAACTCTTTTGATGGACGTCTGATTAATTTAGAGAGAGTGTTGAAAAGGTGTATTGAAACTAACAGAGTGTTGAAAAGGTGTATTGAAACTAACCTTGTGTTGAATTGGGAGAAGTGCCACTTTATGGTGCAAGAGTGGATAGTCTTAGGACACCAAGTATCAAGTAGGGGTATTGAGGTTGACAAAGCCAAAGTAGATGTGATTACGGATTTGCCTGAGCCCACTTCAGTGAGGGCAATTCGTAGCTTTTTAGGCCATGTTGGTTTCTATAGGAGGTTCATTAAGGACTTCTCTAAGATCTGTCATCCCTTGTGTAAATTGCTTGAAAAGGATCACCCCTTTATTCTTTCTGATAAGTGCAGGTTAGGTTTCAAGGAGCAAAAGGAGAGGTTGGTGTCAGCACCAATCATTATAGCACCTAATTGGGATGAGCCATTTGAGCTGATGTGTGACACAACTGACTATGTTGTTGGTGCAGTGCTTGGGCAAAGGAAGGATAAAATAATGCACCCAGTCTACTATGCTAGTCGCACACTGAATAGAGCACAATTGAATTACACCACTACGGAGAAAGAGATACTGGCTGTAGTATTCGCCTTTGACAAGTTTCGTTCCTACCTACTTGGCTCAAAGGTGGTGGTTTATACTGGCCATGGTGCAATTCGGTATCTAGTTGAGAATAAGGACTCCAAGCCCTGTTTGATACAGTAGGTGTTGCTATTATAAGAGTTCGATTTGGAGATCCGTGATTGTAAAGGTACTGAGAACCAGGTGCAGACCATCTTTCTAGACTTGAAGGAGTTGAGAAGTGAGTTGAGGAATGTGAGATTTGGGAAAATTTTCTGGATGAGCAGTTATTGGCTACTACACTAGAAGAAATTCCATGGTGTGCTGATATTGCAAACTATCTGGCTAGTGAAATAATTCCTCACGATTTTGACTCTGCGAAAAAGAAAATGTTTTTGTATGAATGTAGATCTTATTTTTGGGATAAACCTTATTTGTTTAAGATATGTGTTGATAACATGATCCGGAGATGTGTCCCCGAGATAGAAAAATCCTCTATTTTGCAGGCATATCATTCTTCACCTTATGGTGGACATTTTGGAGGGACTTGGACAACTGCTAAGGTGTTGGAAGCAGGCTTCTTTTGGCCTACATTGTTCAAGGATGCTAACATTTGGGTCCGGGCTTGTGATGAGTGCTAGAGGACGGGCAGTATCTCTCGTCGTCATGAGATGCCTATGAAACCAATCTTGAAGGTTGAGGTATTTGACGTGTGGGGGATAGATTTCACGGGTCCATTTGTTAGCTACTATAGGAACAAGTACATACTTGTAGCAGTAGATTACGTCTCCAAGTGGGTCGAGGCTATTGCTCTCCCCACTAATGATGCCAAGGGAGTTACTCAATTCCTTAAAAGAAACATCTTCTCTAGATTTAGTACTCCTCGGGCTATCATTAGTGATGGGGGAAGTCATTTTTGCAACCAAGTGTTCAAGAGGTTACTGGAAAAGTATGATGTTCATCATAAAGTTGCAACACCTTACCACCCGCAGACCAGCGGGCAAGTTGAGGCCTCAAATAGAGAGATTAAAAGTGTGCTTCAAAAGACTGTAAATGCTACTAGGACTGATTAGGCAAGGAAGCTGGATGATGCTTTAGGGGCTTATAGGACTGCTTACAAGACACCTATAAGGATGAAACCTTATAAGATTGTGTTGGGAAGGGATATCACTTCCCTGTAGAGTTAGAGCATAGAGCTTTGTCGGCTCTTAGGAGAGTAAATTTGAATTATGACTCTGCAGCCTCTAATAGGATCAACGAGCTGCATGAACTATAGGAGAGACGCTTCAACGCTCATGAGAGTGCGATAGTATACAAAGAGAGGATGAAAAACTTGCATGACAAGAGGATAATAGATAGGAGCTTTGAGCCGGGTGAACAGGTATTGCTTTATAATTCTAGACTTCGTTTATTCCCTGGTAAGCTTAAGTCGAGGTGGTCTGGACCATTTAAAGTTATACAAGTGGAACCTCATGGAGCTGTGGAAGTAGAGACTGAGGATGGTTCAAGACAATTTAAGGTAAATGAGCAAAGGTTGAAAAGTTACTATGGAATGGAAGAAGAGGTCAAGGTGATCTCTGTCTGGTACTTTTACGAGTTATTGAAGCTTGAATAATGTCATGCCACGACTATAAATAAGGCGCTTCTCGGGAGGCAACTCTTGTTTGTAATTGTAAACAAAATAAAAAAATAAAAAAATAAAAAATACAAAATGAGTCGTGCCACGACATTAAATAAGGCGCTGTGTGCGAGGCAACCCACGATTTTAGTTAGTATTTATCATTTTACTAATTTTTATTTTAATTATAGGATATTAATGTTTGATCGAGTTTTGTAGGATTAGTTGACAGTTGCAAAGTTCGTGGAACATGCGAAGTGAATAAAGATGAGCAAGCTGAAAAAATGGCGTGAAACGAGGTGTGTAATTTTGAAAAAAAAGGGAGGGCTCGTGGCACGCTCGTGGCACGCAAGATATTTGGCCTGAGGAGCATTTAAGTCTCGTTCCACGAGACTAGCACGAGAAATTTTTGTGGGTGAACTAAAAAAAATTACAGCGCATGGAGCCTCATAAACGAGACCAACACGCGGATTTTAAAAGTAAGGTAAGTAATTTTAATTAAAAATATATATATAAAGAAAACCAAAAGAACAGCAAAATAGGGTAAAACTTAATAGAGAAAAAACACGCTCAATAGTCATTACTATTCCCTTCCCTCCAAATTCAAATTATACGCTCAACCCCCACCCCAAAACCCTTTTACCCCGTCACACCCCTACACCGCCGAAGCTGCCACCGCAGCACCACCACTTCAGGCGTCAGGTATGCTTCTCTCTCCTCCTTTCTTTTTCTCTCATCAGCTCTCTCTCCCCAACCCCTGTTCCCGTCATCCCCCCGTTTAACCCGTCAACCCCCTATTCCCGTCACCCCCCTCCTTCTTAACCCGTTATCCCCTGATCTCGTACCCCCTCCCCTTAATCTGTAACCCCCACCCATGTCCCGTAACCCTTAAACCCGTCACCCCTGATCCCCATCGTGACCCCGTCTTTTTTGTCTCCCCTCGTTAAATAGTATGTTGGTTGTGCAGCCCGTATAAGTTATGGATTACTGTGTCTTTTTGGATTGGAGGTGGGGTGTGCGCTGCTACTATTCTTGGGTTTATTGTCTTGGGTTGATCGTGACCCCTGTTTATTGTCATGGGTTTATTACCTCGTTACTGTGTGTTTTTTATTGAAGGTGGGGTGTGCGCAGCCCGTGTAAGTTATGTATTCCTGTAGTTTTGGGTTTATTTCTTGCTTGACACAATGCTTTAATTTGCTTGTTGGGTTGCTAAGCGAGCGCGTATGTATGTGACTCAGCGCTAGTGTTTAGACTTTTTGTAAGCTGTTAGGTGGTGCATTATGCGGCGTTGAAGGGCTAGTTGTTTTAGGTATAATGGGATGCTTTTATTGGTATAAAATTGTTAGGGACCTCATTGATACTTTGAATCAAGGCAGGGAAGGCTGATTACCCGTCCACTTTTTGTGTTATTGGAATAACTTTTGAAGTGTCACTTGTTGAGTACTTGAACTTGTGTAAGTCGTTAGTTGATTCAAAGGCTCTTTGTCGCAGTGTTTCATGTTCTACATTGCTCTTTGTGTATTGCTAAGCTAAAATTTTGAATTTTTGGCCTATTCTGTATTATTACTGGGTTGTTTTCTTTTTGATTGTAGGAGTCCAAATGGGACATATCAGAAAGAATACTGGGCAAGAGAAGGAAAATGATTCGGAGCAACAACTTACTGCCAAGCGGCGCAAGACAGTTTCTCACACTGTTTGGCGTGATGATCGAGCCAAAGAAGATTACAAAGAGATTTGTGGTAAGACGTTTCTAAGTGAATCACCTATTGACACTGAGATATGTAGGAGAAAGATTTCAAATGTGCTGGAGGAAATTCAGAGGAGACAGTGGGATGTGTTGCTAACTGGGTTTGGCAAAGCCAACATATCTTGGGTTCGTGAGCTACTGGAAAATTGGAGGATGGATGTTGATAATGTGGTAAATGTTCATGGCAAAATGGTTGACATATCTCCTGACAAACTGAATGAGTTCCTGGAGCTCCCACAGGTTGATAGAGCTGCACTTCATGCTACTGAGAATGCACCAGATATTGATGATATCAGACGTGTGATATGTGATGATAATCCGAAGGCCAAGTGGAAGGCGAGTTCAGGGTCTCCCCACAGCACCTTAGCTTTCAAATATTTCTCTAAGAAAGTGAGAGTGTATCTGAGATTTGTTTGCTTCCGTTTGATTCCCTGTGAGCACATGACAGACATACGGTTTGAGATGGTTATTGCCACCTATGCGTTGATGAAAAAGATTGATATTAATGTGGGCTATTTGATGTTTTGGGAGTTGGAGCGCACTCGGGAAAATATGCAGTGGTGCTTGTTCTTTCCTAACACTTTCACCAAATGTATGTGGCCATTGAAGGTAGTGGTTGATGACGGAGATGAAAAGGAGCAAGAAACTCCAAAGAGAGTCGATATCACAAATGTCAGGATGAAGATAGAGTGGAGAAGTTTACTTATGAGCGACGCTTTGATAGACTTGAGCGGATGCTACTTGGCCAATGGCGTGCCATAGAGCTTGCTATGAAGATGAAGGGCGTGGATCTCACTCCTCTTATGACTGAGTTGCCTTATACTGCTGATGAGCGCTTGCTAGTTGGTTTTCCGCCTGAGGTTGAGCTACCTGCTATTTCTACTATGGTTGCACCATACCAGGTAGCTTCTACTCCTTCTTTTTCTACCTCTGTGGATGTTCTGTGAGCTGCTGCCACCTCTGCTGGTGGGCATGCTGATACTTCAGTAGCTGCTGTGACTACTTCTGATGTTGTTCCTGGTGCACGTCCTGATGCGAGCACCAGTTGTTCGACTACTACTGCTTGACTGGGAGTACCACCACTCTACTTGTTAAATATGTTTTTTGTTATAGTGCAGTGAGGACACTTTCTACTCTTAAGTGTGGGGTGGGAGTCATTGTGTAGTACTTGTTTATTTTAGGATGTTTTCATACTTTCTTTTCACTTGACAGTTTTTGATTTATTTCTTGCTTTCTAATTTTTGTTGGGTCTGTAATATCCTAAATATTCATGGCTTGTAATAGAATAGTATTATGAATATTTAGTAGTTCATTAATATTAAAGTTAATTTTTAGCTTAGTTATTGCTTAGTTTATCAATAATCACTTTGGGTTTTCTTAACCTTGGTTCTTTCCCATTAAGTTATTTATGCTGAACCAGGCAGTCTGTAGGTTAGTTAATAATTAAAAAGAAATAAAAAAAATTAATAAATATATATAATGCCTAAAAGCTCAGAAGGAGGAAAATTGGAGAGTAGGCAGAAAAAGAGAGAAGAGAGGAATTCGGAATGCAACACTTAGCTAGAACTAACTACATATTTTTGAATTTCCTTTTTGAGTTCATGGTGAGCTATTGGGAGGTGAAACTGAATTGATCTTTGAGTTCCATGTACAGTGTGTGGTGAGTTTATTTGTACACTTCTTATTGTTTCATGTTAAGTCTAGAACTTGCCCTGCTTGTTTTTTGAGGCGAAATCCTAGGTAGTCTTGATCTTAAGAATTAAAGTAGGCCTTCTTTGGCCCGCCAGTTCCCAAATTAGCCCACCTAATAAATATATTCCGTTGAGTCCCCAATTTGAGTCTATTGACCTTTTGTTTGGCAACCTGAATTATAAGCCCTATCCATTTTTCTATTTACCTCTCTTGTTACCCATCTTCCCATTAACTACTTTAGGTTGTATGTTTGGAAGGATTGTGGGTTATTAATAAGAGTTGTTGTATACTTGGGAAGAAAGTTGCAAAAGAATGAAGGAATGAAATACTTGATATTCTCTTCATATAGAAAGATGTGAAAAAAAAAAAAAAAAAAAAAAAAAAAGAGAAATAAAGGATGGGGGCAATGTTCCTATAGTCGGTTAAGGGTGATAAAAGCCTCGAGTATGAACACGCCAAAGGTACCCTGGTGAGGTTGATGTGTCTCATTGAATTCTTAGGTCCCCAATAATCCAATTGTTGTGAAAATCATAGCAAAAAAAAAGGAAGAGAATGAGTTGATGAATAAACGAGGAGAAAGGAAAGTGGTTATATAAAAAAAAATATGTTGGGAAGTGCTATAATTATATGAAAAAGGTGAGGAAAAATTAGCAGTAAGTGATGTTTAAAGTGTTGAGGGGCAGAATTAGTCACTATATACCCAAAAGTGTACCACACCTTACTCCAAGCCAACATTACAAGCTATCAAAAAGCACTACTTGAATTTTGATTGAGACTCCTACATTAGTGGATAACGACAAAATGGGCAAGCCTATGGTACTTTTTTGTGGGACATGAGAAATTTCTTTCTGAGTGTGAGAGTGTTTGATATTTGATATGCCACAATTTCTCTTGAAATCATATGTTGTGTGTTTGGTGGCATCTTCTTTCTGTGAGGTACATTGGAACTTGAGTGGTCTATAGGTTTCTACTTTCAATACTTGACTATGACCAAAAGAAAGGGTGTTTAAATTTTATGGGTGAGTTTTGCTAAGTTGTTGTCACGAGTCCTTATCTAATCTTGATGTCTTGCCCACTTTCTGTGTATTCTTCTTCTTTGCTTGAGGACGAGCAAAATCCTAAGTGTGGGGTTGTGATTTTTGGCTATTTTACCTATATTTTGAGGGTAGTTTTACCATGTTATGATAGTACACCTAAGAGTTTATATGTAAAATTATCAAGAGTTTATACTAATTGAGTTGTTTGGTATTGTAGGATTTGAACATAGTGAATTGAGCAAGAAAGTGCTAGTTTTGGAGCTAAAAGTGAAAATGTTGAAGTGTTCAAGTGATTCGTGTGCTACGCGAGTGACACGGAAAGAAATAGAGTCTTTACTTAGGAATAGAATATAAATTTCAGTGCATTTAGGCCAAATAAGCGAGCGCCACGCGAGCTGAATTGCTTGAATAGTTCGCGTGGCACCCGCGTGCCACGCGAAGCACAGAGTTATGGGGCGAAATTTTAAGGACTTTTTAGTACTTTTGCTCAGTTTCCTACAGGGTATAAAAACTTCTTTTGTAACCATTATGAATTTTACACGGGGAAAGAGGCAAAAGGAGGCTAGAGCTTTGGAGACTTAAAGAACACGAGTTTTTCCTAAATTCTTCCTTACTTTTTGTAATTTTTTCATTCATGAATTATTTTGATATGACTATCATGGACATGAATGGCTAATTCGCCCATTCTAGGATTGATTGAACCACTCCAATACTTTTGTGTTATGAATATTTATTTCAATGAATGAAACTTGTGAATCATTCCTATCTAAGTGTTTATGTTTTGATTGCTATTAATGGGAAGGGCTCCCAATTGATTGTTCTCATTATTCTTGTGTGTTTAGGGATAGATTTATAGGTTTGGGTTAAATATTTAACAATATTTCAACCTAAAACCAAGATATTACTTAGTTTGTCAATAAGGTGATTTGTGACCAGTGACCCTAATTGTGAACTAAACTTGTAGTCCTAAGTATCTTCATTAATTAATTGGAAAATTGGATAGTGAAAGTTACTACTATTATATGGGAGTGAATAGTTGTATAATTGTAGCAAGTGTTCAATAGGAATAAAACCAAATTGAATTTGTTAAAAGAATTATTCTAGCACATGTGTAGGAGTCGGGTAGATCAATCCTAGGCTTTTAAATCCTTGATTAATTATTTCTTAATATTTTGCTACTTACTTTAGTATTAATTAGTTGTTACATTGAAACCATCATTCAAATACAAACCTTGGGAGTTAATTGGTTAGATAAATTAGTTAGAATAACAACTAGATTTCGAGTGTTCCCCGTGTGATTTGACCTCGGGACTTTAAGCACCGAGCTATATTTGCTGCAACCGCTTAGTCCCTTTTTTAGGGCGTAGTTGGGCGTGATTATCCATTTTACAACCAAGTAATTGCAATATCTGTCATACCCGATTTTGGACTCAACTCGAGGCGAGTCGGGTTTCGAATTTGACTGGGTGAACTCGTTTGAGTTTAAATGTTGGAGTCGCCACCTAATATAATTTTTAAGGCGTATTAGGTCACCTAAGGTCTAAAGTCAAGTTAAATAGGTCTACTAGTCCTTTTCAGAGATTCGATGTGGGTAAGAAGTCCAAGTGACTCAGGGAAGAAGGTGTTAGGGACTTTTCCGAGTGCCACAAAAAGTGGTTACCGTCCGAGTCTTAGTTTTGGGATGTAAACAGCGTATATTATTATGAATACTAACTTGGATTTAACATATCTTCACACACAAACAATTTTATATTCGGCCTATACTTAAGCCTAATCATAGTTAAGGCCTCTAATATTAAATGCCTAATCGTGAGACCACATACAAAGCTTAGATAGATATTCAACTTACATATGTAGTTAACACAAAAAGAGATATTTGCCTAAGTAGCCTAATTGGCAAATAAGTTTCAGATTTAATAAGAAACCGAAAGGGGTTTGTTTTAAAACAAAATATTGGCTCATTTAGGGTCGGTGTGACTCATCATTAATTGTCAAGCCCTAACCTTAGTGGTCTTTTTTGTGTAGAGGTCAAGTTTTGGAAGATATATATAGGCAAGAGGGTTGTTTTTAAAAGTGGGTTCCCAAAAATCACATAAATGCAGGCAAAGGGGGCTGTCGCACATAATAGCATACGTATAAGTATTAGACATGCAAATATATGGTCTAACTGATAAACTATATCTTTAGAAAAATGTTTTAAAGTGTACAAGTGACCCCAAAGCCTTATACACTCTTATACACTATTAGATTAGTGTATAAAAGTGTTAGAGTTGTTAAAAAACGTTTTATGCATATGCACAGACCATTTTGAAAAGGTTTTCTGGGCCTGGACTACTTAAGCAAAACGGAAATAGTTTAAACACATAAAAGGGCCTATTTTGAAAACGTCATTGGGCCCAGGTTACCTATGCAAAAAGAAGCTGATTCTATTTTTAGAAATATTTTCATTTTAGGCTCAAACAACACGAATAGCCCCTGTCAAGCTAATTTTCAGACCTTAACCAAAAATGAGCATGCGTTCAAGTTCTACCTCCTGAAATCTGTTCAAAATATGTTAATCAAAGTTGTAGACAATTTAATATGATCCTATAAACATGTAAACTTGATTTAAAAGGATTAAATCCTATCATGATGCAAGCACGTAGGAGTAGGAGTTTAGAATTAGCCCCTGGGTTGGCGTATGCAGTATTTAGAGGCTGCATATCCCAGTTTTAAAGAGTACAGGTAGGGAATCCTAATAATATACACAGATGGGGCAATTTCTAAGGGAAGAGACACAAAGCTACAAGTCCAAAATTGTCTAGTTCCCCTAGAGTTCCAAGTTAAACTCAATAAGCAGTCATAGGTTCAAAGTCTAATCACCACAGCCCTGGAATCAACTTAAAAGAGTCCAGACCCTGACTCTTTAAAGCCTCAAAGAATACTAGGTCATAGCTTGGACAGTTAAGGCATTCTAGGTAAGCTGCAAGCAGACAATTAACTAGGGAAAGGGGAAGGGGAAGGACCTGAGCAAAGGAGAGGTCTACTAGGGATAGGTGCAGTCAAGTGCACCTTTTGTAAGATTGATGTGGTTCACAGAAGTGCAGAGCACAGACAGGTCATACCAGTGATCTAAAGGAATAAGGAATGGGGCAAGATCATGCTAAGAGAACATACACACACAGAGAAGTCATAGTTGGTCAGAATTTGAGCAACAGACTCACTATTTAGATCTTATAGACAAGGTTTCAAAAAAAAAACATAGGTTTCTTTAATATTATCAGTACACCCAGAACCTAAAGCAAGACCAAACTGACAAGTAATCTAAAAGAAACAGGAATAGGATAAGCATATGAAGACATACATAGATGCAAACAGATAGTAGTGAGTGAGGTATTACCTTTTGAATACTAGTGAAACTAAGATGAGTACATATAGCAAAAAGAAAAGCAAGACCAGCACTTCCACAAACAAGGATGACTCCCTCAGGAAAACAAGTCAATCCAGAAGGATTGAAGGTTAAGAACTATGCAGGATTTACTAAGTATGTCAGTGTTTGTCTCTGCGTTTTTTTAGTGTTCTGAAAAATTCCCCTTTTAGTTGAAAAGAAACCAGTTTAAATAGGGGGTGAGTGTGAGAATTCAAATTCAAACGGAAAAAACCTCACAAGGGAAGAGATATTTACCTTCCAGAAATAACAAAGGGACAAACATTAAGTTCCTTCCAAAAATAAATCAGCCAATCCCAAGATTTGAGGCAAAATCAATCCTACACTAATTTAGGCTTTCCCTTCACCTTTAACATATTCCAGGTTCATAATAGACTCAATCAAGACTCAAAAATCAATCAATCATCTTAGTATATCTCAAGAAATTTCCAACAGACACCATATCAACTAACAAGACCAATTTTCAATCTAATACCCATCAACTATCTTGAACTAATAAAATCACAAGATCATGCTCAACCAGCCTAGCAACTCAAACTCTCAACCAAAATAAACTACGAGAATTATGCACTTTGACAGAGTAGGAAGTTGAATTCATTGCAACAAACAAGAATGAACATAGACAGTTTATGCATTGCCCCTGATTTTCATTCAGAAATTAACAGAGATGGCCTAAGGCCTAATCGATGAGCATATTTACATAGACATGTGAGATTTCAAGAAAACGTTTAGCTTTAATCAGTAAATTAACAAGAGCCATAAACACATGGATTTTGACTAGTTAATCGGCAAATAACACATGACACGTTGATAATTACGAAATATAGACAAGCTAGGCATGAATTCACATAAACCCGAAACGAAGAAAGAAGATTACCCATTTTAGAATTGGAATCGGGTTTGAATTGACCAGACTTCGGTCATGCATAAGGTTTCCCCCTTTCTTTACACTGGTGTCAAGTAATTTTAGTAAAAACAGTCACCGGCGTACCTTCTCCGATAACAGAACTCACGTTGATGAGAGGTCAAATTTGACCTCCGTCGAAACACCTAGATAGCAACAAGGTTTTGTAGCGGACAGTGAGGGGAATACAATGGTGCCATTTTCCCCAATTTTCTCCGGTCACAATGGCCGGAAAGTTGATCGACAGTGATGGCGATTGAAATCGCCCAGAGAGGAGAGAGAGAGAGAGTCGGGCTAAGGGGCGTGGGGAAATGAGAGTGGGGAAAGGGGTTTTTGGGTGTAGAAACAAAGGAAACTAATTTGGGCCATTGGATCGTCTATGTGGACGATCAGGATCGATCCACGTAGGCATGATGTGTAAATAATTGGTTGATGTGTGTGCCTTGTGTGTATATATGTATAAATATTACATAGATGGGTATAAAATAGGTATAAAATCGTATAAAATGGTACAAAATGGATTTAAAATGATATAAAAATTATAGGAAAATTAGGAAGTTAATTTTAAAATGCTAGGAAGGCTAAAATGCATAAAAATTATAATTTTAAGGCTTAAATCAATTTTGGATGGTTTTGTCAAAAAATAGGAGTAATTGTAAAAAATTGTAAAATAGCTATGGTTTGGGACGATGCTTTGAAAATGGCGTCAATTATCAGGATATTATGAGAAGGTAATTCAAAAAGAATAGACGAGGTAGGAATGGATGCACAATCGTGTGTAAAATTCAAGAATGGTTGATTTTGAAAAATAGGAGGGACAAAATTGGGTGGCAACAGCTGCCCCTCTTTGCTCGGAAATGACGAAAAAGTCTTCGGGCAAAGACGTTGACAGTGCGGAGAATTTTTTTCATGACTATAGAAGAGCCAATGCTTTAAGAGAAGAATAGGGCATCAGGCTGAGATGTTTGTTTTGCTTGGGGTGTGTTTCCTGTAATGAAAATGTGTTTGCAATATGATGAGTATATATATAAAACGTACCTTCCCGCCAGGCTGGATTGTCCTTCCCGGATTATTGCAATATGAGAGTGTGTCTGCCGTACTATTATTGTGCGTCTTTTGTTGTCAAATGCTAGGTTCCACATTGGGTTGTATGCCCTCCGTCCGTGCATTAGGCTGTGTACCCTCCGCAACAAAAAATAGAAATGCAAATCGATATCGGGCTGTGTACCCTCAATCGACGCTTCAGATTTTATGCCCTCGGCTAATTTAAAAGGACAAATCAATATCGGGATGTGTACCCTCAGTCATCGCCTCAGGTTGTATGCCTTCAGCTAATTTAAAATGACAAATCGATATCGGGCTGTGTACCGTCAACCGACGGTTCGGGTTGTGTGCCCTCTGCTAATTTAAAATGAAAACTCGATATCGGGCTGTGTACCCTCTACCGACACTTCGAGTTGTGTGCCCTCCGCTAATTTAAATGACAAATCGATATCGGGCTGTGAACCCTCAATCGACGCCTCGGGTTGTATGCCCTCAGCTAATTTAAAGTGACATATCGATATCGGGCTGTGTACCCTCAATCGACGCCTCGGGTTGTATTCGCTCTACTAATTTAAAATGATAAATCGATATCGGGTTGTGTACCCTCAATCGATGCCTCGGGTTATATGCCCTCACCTAATTTAAAATGTCAAATCGATATCGGGCTGTGTACCCTCAATCGACGCCTCGGGTTATATGCCCTCAGCTAATTTAAAATTTCAAATCGATATCGAGTTGTGTACCCTCAATCGACGCCTCGGGTTGTATGCCCTCAGCTAATTTAAAATGTCATATCCATATCGGACTGTGTACCCTCACGAAGCCTCGGGTTGTATTCCCTCAGCTAATTTAAAATGTCAAATCGATATCGGGTTGTGTACCCTCAATCAATGCCTCGGGTTGTATGCCCTCAGCTAATTTAAAATGTCAAATCGCCTCGGGTTGTATGCCCTCAGCTAATTTAAAATGACAAATCGATATTGGGCTGTGTACCCTCAATCGACGCTTCAGGTTGTGTGCCCTCCGCTAATTTAAAATGACAAACTTCGCTGAAGATTACCTTTGTCGTGCATTATTGACTTAGGTATCTTTCGTGCCTGCATCCAAAGAAAGATTGGTGAGTTGTAAGGGAGGTTTTGTTTGTGCATTCTTGGCTTGTTTTGCGTTCGCTCTCCGCGAGTGCCGGGATCTTGACCGAGCTGATAGGGATATGTATAAGATAGTATATAATGCAAAATGAATTTGCAAAACTTTTGTAAGAAAGAAAAATGCAATAAAATATCTTATCCCATTGAGTCACAAGTCGCGCTGTGTAAAGCCAAAGTGGTCTGCTGTTCTAAATAAATTTTGAGGGTGCCCTCAAAATTCTGCCCCAGTTTGCATTTTGAAATTTTTGAGAGGTCCTCAAACATTTCTACCCCAGTGTCAACTATGTTCTGACCTCTAGGAATTTTTTAGAGTTCCTCAAAAATTCTGCCCCAGTGTTTGCTTTGCGGGGAAAATGAAGTTTTTTAATTTATGCGACCAAACCTTAATAGGTTGCCTACGTATCCCACTTAGGGAATCAAGTCGTGACGTAGTTCAGATTATATAATGTATTGTAGAATGGGGAAATCCCTAATCAGTACGAGTCCCTATACATAGTATCTTCTGACAGCGTTTGAGTTGATTGGTTTCGACCAGCCTTCTCTATCCATCTCTGCCAATATCAATGCTCCTCCATTCAAAACTCGGTGAACCATATACGGTCCTTGCCAATTTGGTGCAAACTTGCCTTTTGCCTCTTTTGGATTCGGAAATATCTTCTTCAGTACTAGCTGCCCAGGTTCAAAAAATCTTTCTCGAACTTTCTTGCTGAGTGCCTTAGCAATCCTCCCTTGATATAATTGCCCATGACATATTGCATTTAATCTCTTGCCATCTATGAGGGCCAATTGCTCTATTCTTCCTTTGACCCATTCAGCATCTTTCAATTGTGTCTCTTGGATGATTCTCAAAGATGGTATCTCAACCTCTGCGGGTATCACTGCTTCAGTGCCATATACCATCAAATAAGGAGTAGCCTCTGTTAATGTTCTCATTGTGGTACGATACCCTAACAAAGCATAGGGTAGATTCTCATGCCATTGTTTTGAAGTGCCTGTCATCTTACGCAATATCCTCTTGATGTGCTTATTGGCCGCCTCAACCGCACCATTCATTTGAGGTCTGTATGCAGTGGAGTTGCGATGCTTGATCTTGAAAACCTCACAGGTTGCTTTCATTAGGTCACTGTTAAGATTTGACCCATTGTCAATGATAATGGATTCAGGGATGCCAATTCGGCAGATCATCTTATCGCGGACAAAGTTCGACACTACCTTGTTTGTTACTGACTTGTACGATACAGCCTTCACCCATTTGGTAAAATAGTCAATGGCTACTAATATGAAATGATGTCCTTTGGAAGCGTCTGGTTCGATGGGTCCTATGACGTCCATCCTCCAGGCGGCAGAAGGCCAAGGCGATCCCATAATGTTCAACTCGTTGGGAGGCACTCGAATCATATCTCCATGGACTTGGCAGTGATGTCATTTCTTCGCGTGCTTTATGCAGTCATGTTCAATTGTCATCCAAAAATAGCCAGCCCTCAAAATCTTCTTTGCAAGTATAAAGCCATTCATGTGTGGGCCACACGCCCCAGAGTGTATTTCTTCTATCAATTTAGCAGCTTCTTTTGCATCCACACATCTCAATAACCCTAAATCGGGTGTCCTCTTATAGAAAACCTCTCCGTTCAGAAAGAAACCATTCGCTAGCCTCCTTCGTGTTTTCTTTTTGAGGCTTGTTGCATTCTTTGGATAAGTACCGTCTTTGAGAAACTCTTTGATGTCGTAGAACCAAGGCTGTCTGTCCGACTCTTCTTCCATGTGATAGCAGTAAGCTAGTTGCTTCCTCACCGTCACGGGTATTTGATCAATGTAGTTCTTGTCAGGATGCTTGATCATAGCACATATGGTAGCCAAAGCATCTGCGAACTCATTTTGCAGTGTAGGTACATGCCGGAACTCTATCTTGTTGAATCTTTTCTTCAACTCCTTTATGCACTCCAGGTATGGCAATATCTTTAGATTCTTCGCTGTCCATTCGCCTCGAACTTGATGAATCAGTAAGTCTGAATCTTCGATTGCCAACAGCTCTTGAATGTCTATATCTACTGCCAATCTAAGACCTAGGATGCAGGCCTCATACTCTGCATTGTTGTTGGTGCAAGGGAACCTTAGTTTAATCGTGACAGGATAGTGTTGTCCAGTCTCAGAAACTAATACCGCTCCAGTGCCGACTCCTTTGAAATTGGTCGCTCCATCGAAGAATAACCTCCAGCCATCATATTCTTCGGTGATCTCTGCTCCTACGAACATGACTTCTTCATCAGGGAAGTAGGTGTGCAAAGGTTAATAGTCATCTCCCACCGGATTCTCTGCCATATGATCAGCCAAGGCTTGAGCTTTCACCGCCTTTTGAGTAACAAAAGTGATGTCGAATTCGCTGAGCAGCATTTTTTATTTAGCCAGCTTTCTAGTAGGCATTGGTTTTTGGAAAATGTACTTGAGAGGATCCATCCTTGATATCAGCAACGTTGAGTAGGATGTCAAGTAGTGTCTCAACTTTTGTGCTATCCATGTCACAGCATAACACGTGCGCTCCAGCAATGTGTACTTGGCTTCATAAGGAGTGAACTTCTTGCTCAGATAGTATATGGCTTGCTCCTTCCTCCCAGTTGAATCATGTTGTCCCAATACACAACAAAACGCCGAGTCTACCATGGACAGATATAAGATCAAAGGTCGCCCAGGCTCAGGTGGGACCAGCACAGGCGGGCACGACAAATTTTCCTTGATCCGATCAAATGCCTTTTGGTAATCCACTGTCCACTCGATCGCCGCATCTTTCTTCAGCAACTTGATGATTGGCTCAATAGATGACGGTGGATTGTGCTATGAGACGGCTGATGTAATTGAGCCTTTCTAGGAAGCTCATAACCTTTTTTTTTGCTTCTTGGGGGTGGAAATTCTTTGATGGCTTTGATCTTGGACGGATCCAACTCGATACCCCTCCTACTGACGATGAAACCCAAGAGCTTCTCTACCAGGACACCAAATGCACATTTTGCAGGATTTAGCTTCAAATTATACTTTCGCAAGAGATTGAAGAACTTGCGCAAGTTGTCAAGGTGCTCCGAGCTCTTCTTTGATTTGATGATCACGTCATCCACATAGACTTCAATCTCCTTGTGCATTAGGTCGTGGAACATAGTTTTCATAGCACTCATGTAAGTGGCCCAGCATTCTTTAGTCCAAATGGCATAACCTTGTAGCAATAAGTTCCCCAAGATGTGGTGAAAGCTGTCTTCTCGGCATCCTCTTCATCCATGAGCACTTGATGATAACCGGCGAAACAGTCTATGAAGGATTTTAGTTCATGCCTCGCACAATTGTCAATAAGGATATGTATGTTTGGTAGTGGAAAATCATCCTTCGGACTTGCTCTATTCAGATCTCTGTAGTCCACACAAACTCGGAGTTTCCCATCTTTCTTCAGCGTTGGGATAATGTTGGCCAACCAAGTTGGATACTTGACCGTTTTCAGAATCCCTACATTGAGTTGCTTAGTTATCTCTTCACCAATTTTCCACAGAACGAATGACTTGAAAGTTCATGCCTTTTGTTTGACTGGCGGAAAGCCCGGATTGATAGGTAATTTATGAGCTACCACATACGTGCTTATGCCGGTCATGTCATCGTATGACCAGGCGAATACGTCCTCATATTCTTTGAGAAACTTAGTATATCGCTTTTGTCCTCGGTATTGAGGTGTACACTGATCCTTGTCTTTCACAATTTCCTCATCTCCTAAGTTTATCACTTCAGTCTCCTCAAGGTTTGGCTCAGGTTTGTTTTCAAATCTTTCGAATTCTTCTTGCTTAGTCTCATCAAAATCATCATAGTCAACTCCAGCTTCCCCAAGTTCCATTGTTTCGTTACACGTTGCGATTATGGACTCAACGGGATTATTAGTATAAATGCTGAAAAAGTAAGATATTGCAAAATTAAAAGATTTAAGCAAAGAGTTAAATAGGAAATAATGCGACATTTTATTTATGAATCCTTGAAAAATAAAGTTTGTATGGAGACATGTGCAAAAAAGAAAAATGCAAACTCCACGACTCAAGGTGGGGTTTTATTTTTTTTGAAGACATAAAAATAACATTTTATCCCTTCAAATCTACCAAGGTCCATGGTAAGCTCGGGCCCGGTTGCTGATCCAGTTGTTCAGTGCCGCTCCAGATCCAGCCTTTGTCAGTCTAGGAGGTTCAATATGTTCTTCCAAGATCACACAACAGTCTTCGTCAGCTATGAATAGATTTTGCATTCCTGCCAGCAGATCCTCTTCAGCATCAGCCACTTTCGGCTCCACTCCTTGTGCAGCGGACACCTCCCCTTTTCGACCATCCAAGTATCTAGACGAGACAAAAATATGCAAGAGAGTGTTAGTGCTTTTCTTGTAGAACTTGAAATCCAGTGACGCTTCTTCCATGCTCTTTTCATAGGTCACAATCTACCCTATGCCAGCCTTCTCATTGTCGGGCCTCATCACAATTCTAATTGGTTCGACCATACCATCCAAGTTCTTGCCCAAACCCTTGCCCGGTTCATAGCCTTGCTTGATCATGATGCCTATGACCCAGTCTCCGGGCCATTTTGCAGGCTGCGGGAGTACATATGGCTCCTTGATCACCACCTCCATAGGTTCAGGTGCTTTGGGTATCCACACTTGCTTTCCTTTTGTTTCTTCAGAGATGCGTTTCCAATTGGGACGAGCATTGGGTGAGTACATCGGCCGCTTCTCGGTCTTAGCTGGTAGGGTTTCACGAAATTCGCATGACGGCACTCCCCATACAGACATGACTGGCTCCCAGACCAAGTTCCTTCCTTCGTAGCCTTTGCCTCGGCTATCCTAATAAGCACTGTAAAAGTTCCTCTTTCTTTCTTCAACCCCAGGCGGTGTGTTGACCAACTTGGGAGCAAAGTGTGCAGTGTAGCCTCCTTGGATCGTGCTTGTGGGATTCCAACTTGAATTGTAAATCCTGCGACGTCCTCCTCGAGTGCCTTATAGTGCTCCCACGAGTTCGACAATATAGAACGTCTGCCCATCAGGAGTATCTCCTTCAACTGCTGGTATGGTTTGCTCATTATAGATAGAATTGTTCCCCTCACCAAACACTACTACCTCTTTGTGATCCCATTCAAACTTCACTGTTTGGTGCAATGTAGAGGGCACCGCACCAGCCATATGGATCCAAGGTCTCCCTAGTAGCAGATTGTATGAAGCAGAGATGTCCATGATATGAAACTCAGCAGTGAACTCCACAGGACCAACCATGATAGTTAGGTCAATCTCCCCAATGGTTCAGACCGGAATCTCCATCAATCAAAACTCTTCCCACGAACCAGTCTTTGCATTTGACAGTGACGCGCAAAGCTTTGTTGTGATTCAACCCTTCAGGTGGTAGCTCATCTTTATGAAAAGAAATTCGGTTGGCGTCATGACTTGTCCAACCATGCTAGCCAGGTTCTCAACTGAAGTGTCCACCGGAACATATGCTTCGTCCAACACCTTCATCAAAGCACTACGGTGGCTCTCCGACTTGAGGAGCAGGGCCAAAATGGAGATTTGTGCTGGAGTTTTGCCCAAGTGCTCAACTACGGAGTACTCCTTTACTTGTATTTTCTTCCACAGTCCCTCGGACTCTTCCTCGCTAATGTCTCGTCTCTCTTGAACTAGATGCCCGGGAGTGTAAATCCTCCTACTCCTAGTCATCCCTTGTGCGGCAACAGTCTTAACTACAGACTTGTTCTTCTTCTCTCTTTCATAGTCCCAAGGCACCGTCTTGTCACTGTATGGTGGTACCACATCAACATAGAATTTAGGAGCCACTTTTATCTCAATGGGCTCTGGTGCTGTAGCGGCTTGAGCAACTGAAGCGATTGCTGGTACCTTTTCTTTTGCCTTAACGATAGTCCCTTTTAAGTTGCACTTCTCATCTAACTCGATCAGGTTTACCCTACTATCTCCATGATTAGGAAAAGGATTGTTGTGCATATTAGGAGTCTTCAAGTGTATCACCTTTTGGTCGATCAAGTCTTGTATTTTGTCCCTCAAGGCATAGCACTTTTAAGTATCATGTCCAGGCCCTCCAGAGTGATAAGCAGAGGTTTTGGTTTGATCGAAATAGAGTGTCATCCTATCAGGCATTTTGAATGGCACAGGTTGTACATGACCAGCTGTTTTAAGTCTCTCGAACAACTGAGTACGAGATTCAGCCAATGGGGTGTAGTTCCTTTTGGGTCTTAGGTTATTATTAGCGTGAGGCCTTGGTGAGTAAGTGTTTGTATTTCGGTAATTAGGACTTTGTGGATATGTTGGTCTTTTTGGTGCTGGATTATGGTACATGGGCTGGGTGTTATAGACTGGGTAAGTGGATGTAGGTGGTATGTATGGGTAGGAGGGAGGAGATGTTTGGTAGTAATGGTTGTGAGTAGGGAAGTGGTCAACTGATGCTGCCACGAAGGAGACGTCGTCCTTTTTCTTTCTTGAGGTAGTAGTGTTACCAGCTTGTAAGGCTTTGTTAGCGGCTTGTAATGCGGCCATGCTAACAATCCTTCCAGTCTTGAGTCCATCTTCGACCATGTCACCAATCTTGATCAGTTCTCCAAACTTCTTATCTTGCAAATTCAGCATCTTGTCGAATAGATATTCTCTTATATGCGGATGAAAGTTGCCAGTATCTCAGCATCTTCCATGGGAGGCTGGACCTTGGCGGCTTCAGCCCTCCATTTAGTTGCAAACTCCCTAAAGGTCTCAATGGGCTTCTTCTTCAGTTTCTCCAAGTAAAACCGATCGGGCATAGCGTCAGTGTTATGCCCAAAACTGTCAATAAAGTCTCCAGCCATTGCTTCCCAGCTCGTCCACTTCTTGGTTTGTTGGTTAGAGTACCATACTAGTGTATCTCCAGTCAAATTGCAGTTGAACAACTGCATGCGAATCTTTTCGTCATGTCCAACCCCAACCAGCTTGTCACAGTAAGACCTTAAATGAGCCATTGGGTCTCCATTGCCATCGAATATGTTGAACTTTGGTGTCTTGTAGCCTTCGGGTAGTTTCAAGTCCAGATACAAGTAGAGATCCTCATAAGCTAACCCTCGGGTTCCCTTAGCGCCTTGGAGTTGTTTGAACTTCTCAACCAGCCATTGGACTTATTCTTTAGTGCTGTCTGGGAAGTCTTTAGTCCATGCGTACATTTCATGGTTCTTGGTGGGTGATGCAGTAGTTTTGGTTTCAACAGTAAAGCCGGGTAGGTTGTGTTGTGGTGCTTTTGGTGGTGCAGTGTGGGTAGGGTAAGGAAGGTCTCTTTTGGGGTAAAGTGGATCTTTGCCGTGAGGCGAGCAGTTTGGTTTGGTTCAGTGATCTCATCAGTATGGGCCAGTGGGATCCTAGTTTCCAATTCAAGCATCCTCTGCTCCAGCTTAGCGTAGTTTTCATAAGCAGCCATGCTTTGTTTCTCGGGAGTGCCAACCTTGTCGAACTCAGCCATGATATTTCGTCTCGTCCTTGTCCTTTTAGTTTAAATAAAAATCGTGGCCTATCATGCATGGGACCTCTTTTGTGCCAGAGGTAGGCCTATCGCAGATTCTAAGTAACGCTTGCACCAAACACATCATTTTGGTTTAAATAAGAATGATCATCACCAGTCTGAAACCCAAAATAAAGAAATTTTATTTAGTTTGCTTGGCTTTATTACAACCACTAATGACTTGATTATGATGAAAACGACAATAAAGAAAGGACAAGACAACTTGACTCGATATGACTAGACTAGGTGCCAAGCAAAAGACTTCAAGTTCAAACATTAGCTCCAGCGTCTTTCTTCTCCCTATCCTCTTTGGCTTCCAGCGGAGTATCAGCAAATAATTCTAGCAAGTCTTTCCCATCCTCCATGTCACCCAAAGCCTTTACTAGGAACTCGCAAATTTCCAACCCTCTCGCTTCATTCTATTCCAGTGGTACTGACATAAAATATTCTCCCAATCCTTTGAGCAAACCTTGCAAATTCCCAGCAGCTTGCCTTGCAGTCATGACCTTGCCGGTCCACTACTTGAGTTCGTCCTCCTTGATCTTATCTTTGTATTGTCTCCTCATCTCTTTTTCTTGTGTCACCCTTAACTCCTTCTTTCTTTGGTTAAACTCTTGTTTTAGCTTCTTGTATTTTTCAGCAACATTTAGAGAGTTGGCCTTCCTTTTCAGTGTAGATCGATACTTTCCCTTGTCTTCGTCGAGCCATTGAGGGTAGGTCAGGGTAGTTGTGGGGTTCACCCTACTGTCACGACCACGGCAAAACTGCATGGTAAGACTTTTCTCTCACATTGTCCGTATAGTGAGGACCATTGGATGCTCAATGTCCTTTATGTCAACATTGAAACTCCTTCCTTCAGTTAACTGCGGAGTTTGTTGTGTCATGCCCACTTGCCGAAGGATCCTTAGAGGAACATAGTGATGAGTTCGTCGGAGCACAATCAATTTCAAAAAAGTGATGTCTTGACCTTGTATGGAGACAACGAAACCAGCACAATTTTCAATCACCCATTGCACCTCTTGCAGTCTCTCGAGCTTGGTGTACCAACCTTCCATGTTTGCGGGGTATTCCCATGCCACTATTCCATCCATACGGATGCTATGTGAACGGATTCCTCCCTGCCAAGAGGGTTTTGGCGCCACCGGACTGACAGGGACACTGTGCAAGTGCTCTATCAACCAGATTTCCAGCAACAAGATGCAACCTTCGAAAAAGTCCCCACCTCTCCTACATTTGGTCAAAGCCCTATAAACTTCTCCCAAAATCATCGGAACCAAGCTTACTTGACGTTTGGAGGTGCCTTTGCGTAGCCCCCCTACTACTCTCCCTAGCCTTATGTCGATCTTGCCTCCCTTCTCGGGGAAAACCATGCTTCCAAGAAAAGCAATGATGAAAGCATTGGATTCAGTCCACTCCTAATCTTCAATCTCCCATGCCATATTCCATTCATGTCTAAGTGTTGGATCTCCAAACCTAGAGTGCAAGTATTCCAACGTGACTTTTCCATCGGTCACTCCCTCGACATATGGATCATAAGAGGCTCCCAGCAGTTCAATGAACTCCTTAGGCTCCACGTCTCGAGGATAAATCATGGTCTCGGGTCCAGGCTCTAACCCTGTTAATCCTCCAAATTCTTCCAACATCGGTGCCAACTCGAAACCATTGAAGTGAAACACAACCCTTTTGTAGTCCCAGAAATGTGTGGCAGCTTCAACCAAACCAGTCACGGCAGTGTAGTTCTTGAGGGCTATCAACCCCCCCTCCCCCAATATCTTTTGAACATGAGCTTTGCTGACAACGGCCAAATCCTCCCACCAAAGTCTGATCAAGTGAGGAGGTCGGGAGACGATCTCAAATTGGAGAGTACCCTTTGCAGCCATAGTCTGAAAACAGAACAAGAAAAGGTAAAGACCAAAACATCCGTATAGTTCTGATCACGCTTAAACAAAGAATCAATGTTTTGTGCAAACGTTTCTTCGAATCAATGCAGGGATGCAATTTGTCACTTTTTGGGTTTAGAACCCTTTCGATATTTTGCGTAAGTTTACTAATGGACTATTATGTGCAAAGGACGTACAGCCTTCCTAGGTTTGTCATTATGCAAAGAAAAACGAATACGCATTTTGTAGCCAATTATTCTCATAGATTCCCCAAAATTTGAAAATCAGTACATGATAACTTTTGAAAAAGTACAAGAGAAAAATGAAAAAAAAAAAAAAGGACACTTTGACTAGGCAGCACACTCCTTTTCTATTTTGGCCTTCTTTGTTTCTCGTGTAATCTCCTTGACTTCTTCCATGAATTTGATTAAGTATCCTTTGGCTGCTACCAAGTGTAATATGTGTACCTCTACGCACTCTGAATTCCATTGCTCAAGCTTTGTTTCCAATGCCTCTATCTTTTCTCTAGTTCTAATGTACGTTTCTTCCATACTTCGATCTCTTCTTTGTTTTCCTTATCCATCTTGATAGCTTTTAACATGAACTCTCGGTACTGGATTTGAGCCTCCACTTCACGATCTCTTACGTTGTTCCCACGACTTGGCCCTACCACCACATTTCCCTTTATACTAGAGCGCAACCAGCTTTTGTAGTTTGGTTCGCATCCAGCGTTGTATCTATCATGTGCTAGAGATACTTCTTCCATGACTTGTCTCCCTACCCATGACTTCTTAATGCTCTTGACCCTTGGAATAACATCTTCAGTGTAGTCAAACTTATAGTCTTTTGTGTCTGGTATCAATGGTATGATTTGCTTCCTCCCTGCTTGCCTCATTACTCTTAATGGTTGCTACGGTTGAAGGCCTCTTAACCCCATAAGTATCACAAAGGATTCCTTCTCAGAACTAATGATGAAATCTAATGAAGGAAACCATGTGAACATCCACTGAATTGAGTCCTCCGTTATGCTTTCAAACAATTTTACCCATTTCTCTTGGCTGCTTCGCTGCTTGAGTTTTGAAACCCCATACCATTCCCCAATCAAGTAGTTGTAACCAGCTGATTTGGACAAGGCTTGCACACCTCTTGCTTTCCTCAAATATTCTTTGAACCATGCTTGTAATAGAAGATTACACCCTTGGAAGTATTTTGCTCCTCTCTTGCAACTACCCAAAGCTCGATAAATTTCTGCTACTATCATAGGAACTATGGTATAGCAATAACCATCAATTCCGTTGAACACCGTATCGGCAACCATGGCAAGTCTTGAACATATGTCGTGATTTGAATTCTTGGGGAAAACTATCACTCCTAAGAAACCAATAACAAATGCAATTGGTCTAGCCCTCCTCCAATCACCATAGGACTCGAACTCCTTCTTATAACTATCATACGCCCTCAAATGCCCAAACTGAGTGTAAAAATAGGAAAAGAGGATCTTCTTTTGTTGTAAAAATCCCACGTCCACACTTGCTACCATCCCTAACTTCTTACGAAACTCGTCAGCCGTGGAAACGCTAGGTGCTAGTATGTGACCCCCTTGCCAACGATGTTTATCTAATCCCGAGTGTGATACAAAACCCCCTATTTCTTCCAGCAAAGGTGTTAATTAAATGTCCCCAAACCTAAACACGTTCAATTCTTCATCCCAAAACGACATTGATGTCTCGATCAGCTCCCTACATGGTTCTATTTCTAACAGTGAAATCAAATCACCCAAGTGCTGACGTACTTTGGTTTGCTCTCATAGTGACAGGTTGGTCCACCAACCAATTAACAAAGGAGATGCGCCCATAGTCATTCCAAAATGATGAAACTTTTGGCTCATTGTGACCTAAAAATAAAGAAGAAATAAAATTTAAAACCCCGTCCTCTTTGAAAATAATTGAACAAATCAAAATGCATTTTCTTTCTCATCTCACTTCTTCTTCTTTTTTTCTCTCTTTTCTTCTTTTTTCTCTCAAATGCACATAATCATGTCCAAACATCCCTTTGGGGTCCGAAAACCCGTTTAGATAGTTTGGATAAGTTGAAAACTAGTCGGCTCATGGGGAGCACCTCCTACGGCATGATGCATGCTTATTACAATAGAATAGTGGTGTAATTCTAGACACAGTTCCCCAAGGCGGACGGCCAAGGAGTAGGATCATTTGAAATTGTTGGTTGTACCACGGACAAACTATATTCCAACATGTCCCTCTTAATAGGTGTTTTGGTGGTGAAGCGACCGTGGGATCCACGTAATCGCCGTGTGTGTGTGAAGTGTCGTTTCCCAGGAGCGGGGGAGTATTAGTGAAGTATGCAAAATGTCACATAAATAATACAATAAATAAAGTGAAAGAAAAAAAAAGGAAACAAAGTTAGTATAACAATGATAATGATGAATAACAAGATAACAGTTAAATAAATCCCAAAATAAAGACTCGTTGTGGTTAGGTTTTTTAGTATCCCCAGTGAAGTCGCCATTCAGTCATACCCGATTTTGGACTTAACTCGAGGTGAGTCGGGTTTCGAATTTGACTGGGTGAACTCATTTGAGTTTAAATGTTGGAGTCGCCACCTAATATAATTTCTAAGGCGTATTAGGTCACCTAAGGTCTAAAGTCAAGTTAAATAGGTCTACTAGTCCTTTTCAGAGATTCGATGTGGGTAAGAAGTCCAAGTGACTCAGGGAGAAGGTGTTAGGCACTCCCCCAGTCCCACAAAAAGTGGTTACCGTCCGAGTCTTAGTTTTGGGATGTAAACAGTGCATATTATTATGAATACTAACTTGGATTTAACATACCTTCACACACAAACAATTTTATATTCGGCCTATACTTAAGCCTAATCGTAGTTAAGGCCTCTAATATTAAATGCCTAATCGTGAGACCACATACAAAGCATAGATAGATATTCAACTTACATATGTAGTTAACACAAAAAGAGATATTTGCCTAAGTAGCCTAATTGGCAAATAAGTTTCAGATTTAATAAGAAACCGAAAGGGGTTTGTTTTAAAATAAAATGTTGGCGGTGTGACTCGTCACTAATTGTCGAGCCCTAACCTTAGTGGTCTTTTTGTGTAGGGGTCAAGTTTTGGAAGATATATATAGGTAAGAAGGCTGTTTTTAAAAGTGGGATCGCAAAAATCACATAAATGCAAGCAAATGGGGCTGTCGCACATAATAGCATACGTATAAGTATTAGACATGCAAATATATGGCCTAAGTGATAAACTATATCTTTAGAAAAATGTTTTAAAGTGTACAAGTGACCCTAAAGCCTTATACACTCTTATACACTATTAGATTAGTGTATAAAAGTGTTAGAGTTGTTAAAAAATGTTTTATGCATGTGCACAGGCCATTTTGAAAAGGTTTTCTGGGCCTGGACTACTTAAGCAAAACGGAAATAGTTTAAACACATAAAAGGGCCTGTTTCGAAAACGTCATTGGGCCCAGGTTACCTATGCAAAAAGAAGCTGATTTTATTTTTAGAAATATTTTCATTTTAGGCTCAAACAACACGAATAGCCCCTGTCAAGCTAATTTTCAGACCTTAACCAAAAATGAGCATGCGTTCAAGTTCGACCTCTTGAAATCTGTTCAAAATATGTTAATCAAAGTTGTAGACAATTTAATATGATCCTATAAACATGTAAACTTGATTTAAAAGGATTAAATCCTATCATGATGCAAGCACGTAGGAGTAGGAATTTAGAATTAGCCCCTGGGTGGTCGTATGCAGTGTTTAGAGGCTGCATATCCCAGTTTTAAAGAGTACAGGCAGGGAATCCTAGTAATGTACACAGATGGGGCAATTTCTAAGGGAAGAGACACAAAGCTACAAGTCCAAAATTGTCTAGTTCCCCAAGAGTTCCAAGTTAAACTCAATAAGCAGTCATAGGTTCAAAGTCTAATCACCACAGCCCTGGAATCAACTTAAAAGAGTCCAGACCCTGACTCTTTCAAGCCTCAAAGAATACCAGGTCATAGCTTGGACAGTTAAGGCATTCTAGGTAAGCTGCAACCAGACAATTAACTAGGGAAAGGGGAAGGGGAAGGACCTGAGCAAAGGAGAGGTCTGCTAGGGATAGGTGCAGTCAAGTGCACCTTTTGTAAGATTGATGGGATTCACAGAAGTGCAGAGCACAGACAGGTCATACCAGTGATCTAAAGGAATAAGGAATGGGGCAAAATCATGCTAAGAGAACATACACACACACAGATGTCATAGTTGGTCATAATTTGAGCAACAGACTCACTATTTAGATCTCATAGACAAGGTTTCAAACAAAAAGCATAGGTTTCTTTAAGATTATCAGTACACCCAGAACCTAAAGCAAGACCAAACAGACAAGTAATCTAAAAGAAACAGGAATAGGATAAGCATATGAAGACATACGTAGATGCAAACAGATAGTAGTGAGTGAGGTATTACCTTTTGAATACTTGTGAAACTAAGATGAGTACATATAGCAAAAAGAAAAGCAAGACCAGCACTTCCACAAACAAGGATGACTCCCTTAGGAAAACAAGTGAATCCAGAAGGATTGAAGGTGAAGAGCTATGCAGGATTTACTAAGTATGCCGGTGTTTGTCTCTGAGTTTTTTTAGTGTTCTGAAAACTTCCCCTTTTAGTTGAAAAGAAGCCAGTTTAAATAGGGATGAGTGTGAGAATTCAAATTCAAACGAGAAAAACCTCGCAAGGCAAGAGATATTTGCCTTCCAGAAATAACAAAGGGACAAACTTTAAGTTCCTTCCAAAAATAAATCAGCCAATCCCAAGATTTGAGGCAAAATTAATCCTACACCGATTTAGGCTTTCCCTTCACATTTAACATAGTCCAGGTTCATAATAGACTCAATCAAGACTCGAAAATCAATCAATCATCTTAGCATACTCAAGAAATTTCCAACAGACACCATATCATCTAACAAGACCAATTTTCAATCTAATACCCATCAACTATCTTGAATTAATCAAATCACAAGATCATGCTTAATCAGCCTAGCAACTACTCTCAACCTAAATAAACTACGAGAATTATGCACTTTGACAGAGTAGGAAGTTGAATTCATTGCAACAAACAAGAATGAACATAGACAGTTTATGCATTGCCCCTTATTTTCATTCAGAAATTAACAGAGATGGCCTAAGGCCTAAACGATGAGCATATTTACGTAGACATGTGAGATTTCAAGAAAACGTTTAGCTTTAATCAGTAAATTAACAAGAGCCATAAACACATGGATTTTGACTAGTTAATCGACAAATAACACATGACACGTTGATAATTACGAAATATAGAGCAGCTAGGCATGAATTCACATAAACCCAAAATGAAGAAAGAAGATTACCCATTTTAGATTTGGAATCGGGTTCGAATTGACCCGACTCCGGTCATGCATAAGGTTTTCCCCTTTCTTTACACTGGTGTTAAGTAATTTTAGTAAAAACAGTAACCGGCGTACCCTCTCCGATGACAGAAACTCACATCGACAAGAGGTCAAATTTGACCTCCGTCGAAACACCCAGATAGTACCAAGGTTTTGTAGCGGACAGTGAGGGGAACACAATGGTGCCATTTTCCTCAATTTTCTCTGGTCATAATGGCCGAAAAATTGATCGACAGTGATGGCGATTGAAATCGCCAAGAGAGGAGAAAGAGCGAGAGTCGGGCTGAGGGGCGTGGGGAAATGAGAGAGGGGAAAGGGGTTTTGGGGTGTAGAAACAAAGGGAACTAATTTGGGCCATTGGATCGTCTATGTGGACGATCAGGATCGATCCACGTAGGCATGATATATAAACAATTGGCTGATGTGTGTGCCTTGTGTGTATATATGTGTATATATGTATAAATATTATATAAATGGGTATAAATTAGGTATAAAATGGTATAAAATGGTACAAAATGGATTTAAAATGATATAAAAATTATAGGAAAATTAGGAAGTTAATTTTAAAATGTTAGGAAGGCTAAAATGCATAAAAATTTTAATTTTGAGGCTTAAAATAATTTTGAATGGTTTTTTCAAAAATAGGAGTAATTGTAAAAAATTGTAAAATAGCCATGGTTTGGGACGATGCTTTGAAAATGACATCAATTGTCAGTATATTATGAGAAGGTAATTCAGAAAGAATAGACGAGGTAATGATGTGCCTCCTGAAGCAATCAAGTTAATGCTATTTCGTTTTTCTTTAAAAGGAGATGCCAAGACTTGGTTGCGAATTTTTCCTCGAGGTTCTATAACCACATGGGACCAAATGACACAAAAATTTTTGAATAAATATTTTCCCCTACTAAAACAACAAAGTTAAGACAAGATATTTCTAATTTCTTGTACACTGACACTGAGTCAGTTTATCAAGCATGGGAAAGATAAAAATCAATGTAAAGAAAATATCCACATCATGACATTCCTGAACATATGCAGTTATATATTTTCTATCACGGACTAACACGTTCTTCTAGAAATGTGATAGATGCAGCTGCAGGAGGTTCCATAATGGGAAAGACCACACAAGAAGCATTGTAATTACTAAATGAAATTTCTGAGAATACCATCCAATGGCCATCTGATCGTATAACCATCAAAAAGGCTACCACGGTAAATCAGGCAGATGCTTTTAATACACTAACACAATAGATTGCCTCCTTGGCACAAAAGTTTGAAGCCTTTCAGGTGAATACACAACAACAGAGCCAGTCTGAGGCTTGTGACATGTGTGGAGGAAACTATCTTAACCAAGAATGCTGAGCAAACAATAAGAATGATGAGCATGCTAATGTCATCGGTTACAAGCCATGCCCTTTTGGAAGTCCAAGGACACAGAAACATCTAGGATTTCAATGGAGCAATCTAAATGGTGTTGAGAACTCTCAAAGCTTCCAGAAGCAACCAGCACAAGGTCCAACTGGATACCATAATCAAAATCGTGGACAGTCGAATTTTAGGCCATATCACCAAGCTTCTCCATATCAACAAAGGCCTCAATAAGCTCATTCAAGTCCTGATGACCTTTTGTACAAGTACATTAAGGCCACTGATGAAAAGATGGAAAGCCAGAACTCAACCCTCAAAAACATGGAAATTCAGGTAAGCCGATTGGCAACTATTATTTCAGAAAAGATTCAAGGTGCCTTACCAAGAAATATAGAGAAAAATCTAAAAGAGCACCTTAAGGCCACCGCCTTACGGTTAGGTAAGAATCTTGATAATCCATATGTAGATAGAGAGAATAGCCATTCTGAACACTAGGCAGAAAATGGTAAGAATATTAAAATACCATCTCATCCATCAGAAGAGAATGAAATAAAGAAAAACGATGAAAAGAATTTTGAAAAAATAACTCTTCTCCCTCTGAATAATCTCTTTTACACAAAAAAATAAAAAGAGAAAAGCTTGACAATCAATTTGCAAAGTTTTTGGAAATTTTGAAACAGATTCACATTAATATTCCTATTACTGATGCTTTATTGCAAATGCCTTCATATGCTAAATTTTTTAAAGAAATTTTGTCAAACAAAAGGAAATTGGAAGAAGTGTCTGTGGTAATGCTTACTGAAAAATACAGAGCTATACTTCAAAATAAGCTACCACAAAAACTCGGTGATCTGGAAAGTACGTTTCCATATACTTTGGGAGGAGTTTATTTTGAAAAAGCACTTTGTGATTCTGGAGCTTCAATAAATCTTATGCCATTTTCTATTTTAAAAAAATTGGATCTTGGTGATATGAAAAACAGTGTTGTTTCTCTTCAGTTTTCTGATCAAAGTACTAATAAATCTAAGGGAATAATTGAAAATGTCCTTGTGAAAGTGGATAAATTTTTTTTCGGTAGATTTTATAGTTCTTGAAATGGAAGAATGTCCTGATGAGCCAATAATTTTGGGTAGACCTTTTCTTGCTACATGCAGAGCAATCATAGATGTCCATCAAGGACAACTAATTTTGAGAATCGATAAAGAAAGAGTCATTTTTTATATGCACAAGATTCTAAAATTTTCCGGAGATGAGACATCATCTTCTTGCTTTTCAATTGACATGATTAGTGATCTTGCAGATGAATTCAAAGATGATCAATTGATTTCAGACTCAATGGAAAGATGCTTGGCTCGATCTGGTGGCACAAGACAGGATGATGATCTGACAATTAGAAGTGAAACTGAAATACTGGAAAATGATTCTAAAGAAGAGAGAGAAATGCTATCAGAAAATGTTCAACCAAAAATTGAACTCAAAATTCTCCCTTCCCATTTGAAGTATGTTCATCTTGAGCCTGAATTATTTCCTGTGATAATTTCATCTTCTCTGAATGCATAACAGGAACATAAAATTGATTGAAGTACTAAGAGCATAAAAAGGAGCCTTAGGGTGGACTATAACAGACATCAAAGGTATTAGTCCAGCTATTTGCACACACAGAATCCTCATGGAGGACAGCTATAAGCCAATAGTCCAATCCCAAAGGAGATTGAACCCAATAATGCAGGAAGTTGTGAAAAGTGAAATAATTAAACTTTTGGCTGCAGGTATCATTTATCCCATTTCTGACAGCCCTTGGGTAAGTCCTGTTAGGTGGTACCAAAGAAATGAGGTATGACAGTTATTAAAAATAAAAATAATGAACTCATACCTACCAGAACAGTAACATGATGGAGAGTGTGTATTGATTACAGACGTCTTAATGATGCTACAAGAAAAGACCATTTTTCTTTACCATTTATTGATCAAATGTTGGAAAGGGCAGCAGGTTATAGTTTTTGCTGTTTTCTTGATGGATATTCAGGGTATAACCAGATATCAATTGCACCAGAAGATCAGGATAAGACAAATTTCACATGTCCTCATGGAACCTATGCCTATAGGAGAATGCTCTTTGATTTGTGTAATGCACCTGCTAGATTTCAGCGTTGCATGTCAGCAATTTTCTCAGACATGACTGAAAAAATTTTGAAAATTTTTATGGATGATTTAACCCTTTTTGGTAAAATATTTGAAGATTGTCTTAATCATTGACCTTAGTTCTTAAGAGATGTGAAGAGACAAACTTGATTCTTAATTGGGAGATATCATTTTATGGTGATTCAGGGAATTGTTTTAGGACATAAAAATCACTGCTAAAGGGATAGAAGAAGGCAAAAATTGATCTTATAGCAGGATTACCCCCTCCCAAAACTGTTAAAAGCATTAGATGTTTTCTAGGTCATGCAGGTTTTTACAGACGGTTCATAAAAGATTTTTCAAAGATTTCAAAATCGTTGACTAACGTTTTGATGTAAGTTTTTAAGTTTGATTTTTCAGGTGATTGTATGAAAGCTTTTGGCACTCTTAAGGAGAAATTATCGACTGCCCTTGTAGTTGTGTCCCCTGATTGGAACCAACCTTTTGAGGTTATGTGTGATGCTAGTGATACAGCTGTTGGAGCTGTTTTAGGCCAGAGAAAAGATAAATTTTTTTGTCCCATTTACTATGCTAGTAGAACATTGAATAAGGCTCAGCTAAATTATGCCACAACAGAAAAAGAACTACTGGCAGTAGTTTGCTTTCGATAAGTTTTGATCCTATTTGATAGTAACCAAGGTCACTGTTTTTACTGATCATGCAGCTTTAAAATACCTCTTAGCAAAGAAAGATGCCCGACCTAGATTGTTAAGATAAATTTTACTTCTCCAAGTGTTTGACCTTGAAATAAAAGACAGAAAGGGAACTGAAAATCAGGTAGCTGACCATTTGTCTAGATTAGAGAACTCTTCTCTTGAGTCTCGTGATATAAAAGAAGAGTTTCCTGATGAACATATTTTTTTCTGTCAGCTCAGTAGTAACTCAACCACCCTGGTTTGCAGACATTGTTGACACCCAATTTTGCCCCTCCTATTTTTTAAAATCAACCGTTCTTGAATTTTACACACGATTGTGCATCCATTCTTAGCTATTTCAACTAGTTCCAAGAAATCAATTAAATGACTATGTGGATCTTCACTTGGATCACCAGTGAAGGTGCAAGACTGTTGAATTGTTTGAATTAGGCATGTCCTGCTTTCAAAATTATTAGCTGCCACAGGTGGTCCTGACACTAGATTCACAGTTGAAGCGGTCTGGCCTAGCATAATCCCTTAGGATTCTGTTTGTTGGTCTTGGTGCCACTTCATCAAACCGATCCTCTACATGAATTGGTGGTGGGACTCCCAATGGGTTATTGTCATCTCCTAATTGGTGTTCTATATTGTCACCAATTACGTTTAAGAAGATGATGGTTGTCCTTTCCTGCGGAATCTCAAAGATCTTTCAATTTCAGGATCGTAAATGACCAACTCTTTATTAGAGGAGCGGGTCATAAACTACTTGAAATTAGTTAATGATGTAGTAGTAATGATAGTATTACAATAAATACAAAAAGATTAAAAATAGTAGAAATAACTAGTATTAATAGTTTTAAAATATATAACAAAAAAAAGATAATAATAATATCAATGAAAGAAGAAAATGAAAAATAATATATAATAAATATTAAATAAGAATGATAGTTAGAGAGATAGTGGTTAATAATAAGTAGTAATAGGACAGAAAGATTTAACAACACTTGGTGTTCAGTGTGTAGTGATATTTAAAGATAATATTAATATGAATGCTAATAACACTAGTTAGTAAGAAAAGGTCTATGAAAAAAATAGTGGACACTAGAAAGGGAATAATTAGTATAGTATTATTATTATGTAAGTAGATAAAGTAGTAGCACTAATAGAAAACGTTAAAAGGAACAAAAGAAAATACTAGTAATACTGAATAATAGGAGAAGTTTTAACCAAGAAAATAATAATAGTAGTAGAAGTAGCAAAAATTGAAGAAAATTTGCAGAGTAGGTGATAAAGCAAAAACACTAGTACGATAATGTTATTTGTAGATAATAGTAATAGATAAAATAATAGTGATGGCGAAGAAAGTTACAAAAATAAAATGAGCATTAACTATAAAGTAATAAGATACTATAAGTAAAAGTGCCAAGAAACAAAGTAATACATTAGAGAGATACTTGAGAGAACGAAAAGTGATAAAACAGTTGGTAGAAGCACTGTCAAGGAGAGAAAGTTAATATACCTTTATAAAAAAATATATATTAGTAATATATAATATATATTGTAATAAGTAACAATAGTAAGGAAAACTATCGTATTAATAAAAATAGTAAATTAAAGTATATAAAAGTACCATAATAATAAAATACTTACTAGATATAAATATAATAATATGGTTATAAGAAAGATGATGAAGTAAAAGGAAAACGGAAGATGTAGCAATGTTTAACCGTGAAATAGACGAGAAAAAATGACAATGACAGTAATCAGAAAGAACAACAATGAATAGATGATACGGTACGATATGTTAGGATATATTAAAGAATATAGTAGTACATAATAGGACTAGTAGACTAGGAAGTAATAGTAGTGATAGAAATAGTTAAAATTGACAATGGGGAAGAGGTAATGAAATGATGTAATGAAGATGTATTAAAAGTAGTGACAACGATTTCCTTTTCTTTCTTTTTACCTTTTGTTTCCTTTATGCTGTTAGAGAAAAAAAAGAATAAGAAATACTTAATATAATTAGAAAATAATTTATATATAAATATATTATATATAGTAGTAAGTAGTAAATAGTTAGTATTAGACAGTAGTAGTAAGTAGTAAATAGTTTAGTAGTAACAGTAAGCAGTACTAATACTAAATACGGTGAGAAATTATAATTATAATAACATATATATATATGCTAAAAGAAATGAAAGGTTAGAAACAAAAATGAAAATGTTATAAGCAAATATAATACTGTTAGAGGTTAGTAATGCATAGTTATAGTCATAGTATTATTTAGTAGATTATATTAACATTAATTATATTAATATGTCCTCAAATTAGTAATCAAATATTCAGTCCGAAGTAGATATACGTCAATCCCCGGCAACGACACCAAAAATTTGACGAGGTCCAAAGTGCATAGGAATTGTCTGTCCGTTCTTGTCAAATTCTAATATAGTTTAAGATATCGTCCAACAGAGATCGGGTATTCTATGCTACGGACTTGTAGTATTTTAATTACTATATGAGAAAATCAAATTGATGAAAAGTGAGTTTTTTAACTTTTAATTTACTTAAACTGAAAAAAAAAATCGAAGATTTTTAATATAAAAGAGTTGGGAATCGTTGAATTCACTTGGTAATACTTATAATAAATATCTCAGTTTTGACATGTATTTCTCTTAAGAATAATTGCTTATTGCTAATTCAATTATATTTTGTTTACTAAGAAATAATCAATTAATAACACTCCGTGAGGTTATGCATATTAATCAAGTTATAACTAGAGACGATTAAACCGAAATATTTTTTCTTGCCTGAATTGTGCTAAAAAATAGTAAAAACCTCGTGAGAATATTTTTACAAAAAATCAATAATCTTACCTACAAAAATTCCTCCGTGAGAATTAAAACTGAGGTGAAAAAGATTACAGACTTGGAAAAAAAGTTTTTACTCTACTATTTTATTCTTCAGTTATTATACATTAATTTTGTTCCGTGAGAATTACAAAATTAATATAACAATAACCTGGAGATAAAATATAGGGATGTGAAAATATTGATTAAGTAAAAACTATAATTCCAGCAAAGTATTACAATTTGATTAGAAAGTTTCAGGCCATGCATGTATTAAAACTGAGATAAGTATTATAAATAATACCTAGTTTCATCAACTATCTCAACAAAAGAGATTAATTACTCCATTATGGAGTAAGAATAAATTTAAAAATATAAAGACTATGAAGAAAGTAGTATTTCTTCTAAAAAAAAATGAAAATTACAAAAACTTAAAAGAGAGAAAGAAAGAGAAAGCAAGAGAAAACTTGCAAGTGAATTGGTGTCTTTCTTACAATTTTGGCTAGCTATTTATAGAAGAAAATTAAGGCTTAAGATGCTCCAAAGATGCATAGGTGAGTAAAAGTTGATGACTTCTTCATAGATGCAAAGATGAGTTGAAGAGAGAAGATTTCTTCTGTTTGCTCTTTGTTCTTTAGAGTATAAAAATCATGGACACGACTATCAGTGTTATAATCGCATTAGTGAAATCATCAATAATTTTTCTCTTATTTTTCTTCAGTTTGAATATCTTCTTCTTCCTGCAAAATATGTTAGAAAATATGTGAGAGATGAATATATTTATTCATGTTTTATTTAAAATACTTAATACTTTAATTGTAAAAATATATGAATAAATTATATCCATCAGAAACATAGCCTGGAGAGTTCTTGATGGCTTCGTGCTCAGAAGGAGATACACTTGCACTAAAACCGTACATGGCATTACTATAAGCATACACCAGTTTGGACAGGGAGTTTCTTCTACTCGACTTGTCTGATACAGAAGCAAGAGTGGCCCTGTACCAAGCATGATGGATAGAAAAAGCTTTTGGCATGACTGATGAGTCCATATGGATGATATAAGTTTCTGACTAAGCCACCATTAACGGGACTAGAAGAATTAAGATGAGAAAGAACCAAAAGTACAATGTGATATGGTTAGCCATATTTCTTTTATCAATAAATGCAGGAGGAAATGATCTCTTAAACAATGTTTTTTACTTAGAGAGAGAGAGATCTTTGGGAATCCAAACTATTTCGTTACTGCCAATCCAAATTGGCATATTACAACTTGCAACAATTTCAACTGTCTTTAATTTAGATTTTCCTTTAGTAGTACTTGAGTTTACTTGCCTTGGTCTTGTTGCCAGAAAAGAAGGAGACTACAATGAGAGTACATTTATTGGTCCACAGAATTGAGCTAATGTAGCTAGTGTAACTGATATTCTGAAAATAAGCGGTCAGTCAAAATCGTATAACAGTATCTGCCTTGAAAAATGAAAGTAATCTAGCTAAATTAGGGAAATTTAGAACAAACTTTTGACTTTACCATCTTTCCTTAATTTGATTTAACCAGAAACTTTAAATACCTGCAAAATTTCCAACATGAGTTTTTGATACTGAAGAAGAGCTTAGAGTCGGGATATTTCGTAAATGCAGTAAAACAACAAAAGCCTCAACTCTTCCTTGTCTATTTTTTTAAGGAATTTCTCATGGGAAGATATTTTGTACATGATATTGTATCAATGTTTCTTAGAAAAATTGAACCGCACGTAATATATTGTTAGGTTTTTTCAATAAAGCGGTACGTTTGAATTTAAAAAAATCACAATGGTATCGATTAATTATGTCAATTTCTAAATAGATTAATTAAGTCAATTTCAAAATAGCTTTTGGTACATCCTTACACACTCTCTGAAAATATTGTTTAGAGATTTTGTATTTTTGAAGTGTTTCACATCATCCACAATGCCCATCAATCTCCTTTAAACATCCCTCACCAAATATCAATCTGCAAAGGAAAAAGAAAGTAGTTCTAATGCTGTCCTACTAAAACTGAAACATTTTTTTCTGTGAGAATTAATACGTAGAACTAAGACATTAGAAAACCGTCATGTTCAAAAAATGCAACTGGATACAAAGAAACAGCTCAGAGATGGGCACCGAAAAAGGGGAGCTACAACATATATGGTGAAAGCAACTATTCCCGGAGATGCTAGCTAGCTTTCGCCTTTCTGGCAACAAATTAAACAACATCGATGAAGGCTTGTAGGTGCACTATTCCATGTTTAAGATGTAAATTTCTATAAATTCCATTTGTCACTCAAAGTGGAACCAGCTTTCCTTTTTTTGTTTATTTGGGGTGCAAGATTATTTTTCTTTGATTTATTAGGATCACCGAATCGATGATTCGCCCTTTCCAATGTTTGCCTCCTTTTGGCCCTTTGAATCAAATTTCTTACCATAATAAAATCCTAGTGTTATCATGATACAAGTAGAGTGGTAGATATATTTCGTATCTACTATGATTAGCTAAGACAGATTATTATCGGCTATCATGGACGGCCATCATCGATTCAGCTGCAGAATGTGGTGACAAAGAAATGTTACTGTCACACGAATCTTATATATGACCGTCTTCAATTCATTGCAAATGGAAAGCTAAAATGAGAGACTTATCTTACAATTACAAGAAAGTGATCGAGGAGATCAATACGAGTTAACTTCTTTTATAGCTTTATATATTAGTCCAATTGTCGTTATCAATAATTTTTGCACCCTGAAGAACAAACAGAATGCCATTTTAGCACGGAAACCAACAATATTACTACAGATTGATCAGACTGCACTTGGTTGGTTGCATTCAGGAAAGTTCAAATAATTAACAGATGATAAATATTTTCTTACACATGGTTAAGCATGAAGACAGTAGTTATATTATCATAAAACGCCAAGTGCTGAAGTTTCTTATAATTTCTTATGTGAATTTCTATGTTCTTGATGACAGAAACTAGAAATTTCCTATATATTAATTTTATTTATTGATCAACTACGTACTTGAATAAGTTTTGTTGTGAAATTTAAGTAAGTTTTCGTAATAAATCTTTTATCAATTAAACAGGATCTCGGAACTTCACTAACTGGCAGGGCAATAATATTGTGAACTATATAACTTAACGTTACAATTTTGTATTTGATATCACATATGCTTAAAAGACAAGTTAATGAATGTTATTGAATAATCAGTTATGTCCTGACAAAAGATCCAACTTTAGAGATGTGGCTGCAATGGGACTCCTAACTAAATATTTACCTCCATTTTCCACCCAGCTCAAAGAACCATAACCCAAAAAATCATTCATTTGTTTTGGACCTTCTACCCTCAGCTTGTAGCTTTGCTTTTCATACTTCTCTTTAAAAACCAACTTATCAGGCACAACTCTAACTTTAAATCCTGGCATTGGAGTCACCTTTGCTGTATATACTGACACACCATCTCCTAGATTAGTGACTGTCCTCTGGAATTCTTGTATTCTTCTAGGATCCGACTCGCTACTATTACTACTGAAATATACAATGAAAGATGGATAATTTAGGTCCAATGACGGGTTGGAGCAAATATAAGAAGAGGACCTAGTAATGGTTTTTATCTGTTTCGATGTGTAATTTATAGCGCAAAGAAAATTAATGTAATCTTCTGGTGTCGTATCATAGATGAGTCAGGATCTAGTGCCTTATTAGGATTGACATGGCCAGCTTACATGGATAGAGAAGGAGCTGCAGCATTCCCTTGACCCATGTCCGGATGGGGCTTTGTGTGTTGTCCAACACATCTGCTGTGGTCATCATCGCTGATCTGATGGCAGCAGGGCTCCCTTCAAGGTGTGCCCCTTTCAAAGTGCAGCTACACCAGCAGCATGTGGGCATGCCATTGATGTACCCGAATCTATTTCGAAGATGTTGAAAAATTTACCAGATCCAGCCACGGGGCTTTTGGAGACCATGAAGCTAGTGTAATGTCACCAGGAGCCATCGAATCGGGTTTGAGGACAACGGGTCAGCTTTTTGATGCCCCCCTTGAACTATAACTAGCGACTGCTTGTCACGACCCGTTTTCTGAACGAGCTATGACCGGCACCCAGTACCTAAGCTTGACCGAGCGAACCACTTGTACGTATCTATCATGTCTTAACTCTGAGAATACATGCAACTTAAACAATTCTCTTAAACATAGATAGTCTGAAAAATAATAATAATAATATTCTTAAGAAAGTATCATTCTTGAAAATACCACAGTCAAATTACGTTTCTGTGTAAAACAATGCAAGACCGGGCCACAAACCCAAAATACTAGACTGTCTATGAAGCCTCTACTGATAAACTGACGCACTGCGCAGGACATGAGCTTCCTGGCTAGTTCACGACAAAATAAATAATTAAATAAGCTGACTCGAAAGGAAAGTACTCCACGAACGAAAGCGGAGCTCACCAATAGCACTGGAAGTGAGGGAAAAATCCTAGCCTGTCGCCTGAGTATCTGCAACACCGGTTCCTACGTTGCGCATTAGGACAACGTAGGTTCCCAAAAGAGAACGTCAGTACACCACGGCGGTACTCAGTGAGTCTCAACGACCCCCCACTAAAGCGGGAACGAGACTTTTAAAATAAACTTGAAATGCACACAACTCGTAAACCATGAGAATATAAAATATTTAAAGAAACTGCAATAACTTAAAATAATAAAATTCCGAACTTTAAACATAGATATATATATATCGTTTCTTTACTTTTTGGGGAGTACCAATTAACTCTGACATAACATGAATACATAAAGTCACCGTGTGATCGGCACGGGTTCGATCCCCGCCTGATCGAATAGGCCCCTTCACTGTGGCGCCACACAGTTCCAGGTGATAGCATGCTGCGCATTTTGTGCCTTGGCCGTGTCAGGCAAATCTTATACTAAACTCCCACTCTGGCACGAGTAGTTTTGGGGTCAACATTAACCACCAATGGTCACGAAACCCTTCTCAGACTCTCAAGGTAACTCCCAAAATATTTTTATAAAACTCTACTTGACCACTTTAGGGTCCAATACGTTTTTTGAACATAATCCATGAACATAAACCATAATTTCTTGAGTAAACTTGACATAAATATATGAAGGGATTATTCAATATAATTCAAGTAATTCTCTAATCCATAAAAAAAAAAAATGGACATATAATATAACGTAAATTATCATAACAAAATATGAAAATCAATGCATATAACTCAAGGATAAGCTCTTGAATGATGACTTGAATGGGGTTTAGCTAATATGCACTCTCTCGCTCCAATTAAACACATATTAGCTCTTTAAGACATTTTATCAAACACTTTATATGCGGGATTTTGTGAGTAAAACCTCTTTAGTAAAGGGTTATATCAACTCACCTCGATTACTCCTCGAGCCTAAACGTAGCTCCAATGGACGCACTTCACGTCACCCAACAACTACGACCACCAATTTACGTAATCAATTCCAAAGTTTCAATCTTTTTCCCCAATTCAAGAACTTAGGTTCAACTTCTAACTTTCTAGGTTTGAGAAATTTGTTTATGAGTATAATCTCTTATGGTGCTGGATTTTTGTATATAATAGTGTCATAAATATCAAGAGTTCATAGAGAAAGCTTACCTTAAAGCTAACTTGAAGATTGGATTGGTGTAGTAACCTAAGAGCAACAAAGTTGTTCTCTGCTTTTGTATTTGCTAAGGGGGAGTTGGGTCTCCTCTCTGGAAACTCTTATTCTTTTTTGCCCAAGTTTAGGCGTGGTCCAAGTCCTATGTCCCCTTTACTTATCTTTTCTTTTGTTTTGTTTTTTTTTTTTTTTTTTCTTTTCCTTTTAACTATCTAATAATTTATCTAGTAGCACAATAAAGAGACTTTAGGTGTAAATTCTCACGCAGCTAATGGCAGTGAGTTTCCCCTCTTTGCTATCTTAAGTCTTGGCAATTTATTGCCTTTTAAATTTTAGCCCTTGGGGATATCTTTAGTATTTAACCCTTTGTAATTTCTTTTTCCACTTTTAACATAATTTAATATTTACACTTCATCCATAATAATTACTTTAACTTATTTTCACCATATACTTCATATTCGACCTCGCCATACATATGAGACGACTTTACGTAAATATTTCTCCTACTAATAAGTGTCCTAAAACTTAGGAAATTTTGAGGGACGTCACATTCTTCCCCCCTTAAGATCATTCGTCCTCGAATGATTTTATTCCTCACTCCTAGGCCACTTTCCATTCCACCAACTTGCCAAATATTCCAAAATTTGGCTAAGTGTTAGATTCCTTAAAAATTTCGGCAGAGTCTCCCCTGTAACCGGACTATCCAAAAAAAATATCCCTGTCAGAAATACCACAACAACAACCAATACACCATAACAAGCCATCCATAGGCACTAATAATAGCTCAAAATAACCAATATCACTCCGGCAAGGAGGTAAATCCCAACAATAAATAAAACATGCTCCGGCAAGGAGCTGAATCTCAATAATAAATCAAACGAACTCTGGCAATGAGCTAAATAATACTAACGAATTAAATATATTCCGCCAAGGAGCTAAATCACATAATATCTCAGAATTAACTTGAAAAATTAAATACAAATTAAACCTTTATAATTCACATACCTAGTTTTTCAAATAAATTGGGATACCTTTTCTTCATGTCTTCCTCAACCTCCCAGGTAGCCTCTTTTGAATTTTGACCACGCCAGAATACTTTCACCGAAGCTATATCTTTTGTTCTTAACTTCCTGACTTGCCTATCAAGAATCTGGATTGGTACCTCTTCGTAACTCAAGTCTGTATTAATTTCTATGGTGTTGGAAGGAATAACATGTGACTCATCATGGATGTACTTTCTTAACATAGACACGTGAAAAACAGGATGGACCGATGATAACTCAACTGGCAAGGCTAACTCATAAGCCACATCACCCTTCTTGCTCAAAATTTCATAAGGTCCAATAAATCTAGGACTAAGCTTTCCCTTTTTACCGAACCTCATAACTCCCTTCATAGGTGACACCTTTAGAAATACCATATCACCTACATTAAACTCTAAGTCTCGGTGCCTCTTGTCAGAATAAGACTTTTGACGACTCTGAGCCGCTTTAAGCCTGTCCCTAATTAGCTGGACTTTCTCTAAAGCCTCATAAACAAACTCTGGGCCAAGTAACGGCACCTCTACTGGTTCGAACCAGCCCACTAGAGATCTACATCTACGCCCATATAGGGCCTCATACGGAGCCATCCCAATACTAGCCTGATAGCTATTATTGTAAGCAAACTCAATGAGTGGTAGGTGGTCATCCCAATTACCACCGAAATCTATAACACAAGCTCGCAACATATCCTCGAGGGTCTGAATGGTCCTTTCTGCCTGACCATCAGTCTGCGGATGGAAAGCAGTACTCAAGTTGACTTTAGTTCCCAACCTTTTTTGGAAAGCTTGCCAAAAATGAGCGGTGAACTGTGGACCTCTGTCAGAGATAATCGAGACTGGGGTGCCATGTAACCTAACAATTTCGTTGATATACAACTGAGCATACTGTTCTGCACTGTGTGTTGTCTTCACTGGCAGAAAATGAGCTGACTTGGTGAGTCTGTCTACTATCACCCAAATTGAATCATGCCTACGGTACGTTCGAGGCAAGCCTACCACAAAATCCATATTTATCGCTTCCCATTTCCACTGTGGTATTTCTATATCCTGAAGTAGACCACCTGGCCGTTGATGCTCTGCCTTGACTTGCTGACAATTCAAACATTTAGCCACATAATCTACCACTTGCTTCTTCATGCCTTTCCACCAATACAGATCCTTCAAATCTTGATACATTTTAGTAGCACCTGGGTGAATAGAATATCCCGAGCTGTGAGCTTCTTCCATGATGGCTTTTCTGAGATCATCTACATCTGGTACACATAACCTGTCATTTAGCTTCAAAACTCCATCGCTTCCAAGAGTGAAAGCTGTGATTTCTTTATTCCTGACTCCATCTTTTATTTTCACCAAATACGGATCCTCATCTTGCTTAGCCTTAACATGTGCAATAAGTGATGAACGTGCCAAGGCATAAGCAACCACATCTCCTCCTTCTGTCTCATCCAGTCTGATCCCGTTATTTGCCAACTTTTGCATTTCTCGCCCTAACGGTCTCCTCTGAACTGATAAATGAGCTAAGACACCCATTGACTTTCTGCTGAGTGCATCTGCTACCACATTAGCTTTGCCCGGATGGTAAAGGATATTGATGTCATAATCCTTCAACAGCTCGAGCCACCTTCTCTGCCTCAAATTTAACTCCTTTTGCTTGAAAATGTACTGGAGACTCTTATGGTCTGTATATATATCAGAATGCTCACCATACAAGTAGTGCCTCCATATTTTTAAAGCAAATACTACCGCTGCAAGCTCTAAGTCGTGAGTGGGGTAGTTCTTTTCGTGGTTTTTCAGCTGCCTGGAAGCATAGGCAACAACCTTTCCTTCTTGCATGAGAACGCAACCAAGCCCTACTCTGGAGCCATCACAATACACCGTGAACCCACCTAAACTTGTCGGCAAAGTTAACACAGGTGCAGTAGTCAACCTCTTTTTCAATTCTTGAAAACTCTGCTCACACGCATCTGACCACTGAAATTTAACTGCTTTTTGAGTCAGCTTGGTCAATGGTGCTGCAAGTGAAGAAAAACCCTCTACAAATCTCCTATAGTAGCCTGCCAAACCCAAGAAACTTCGGATTTCGATCGGTGTTGTTGGCCTTGGCCAATTCTTAACCGCTTCAATCTTCAGGGGATCTACTTTAATGCCTTCGCTAGATACCACATGGCCTAAGAATGCCACTGACTGGAGCCAAAATTCACATTTAGAAAACTTGGCATAAAGTTGATTCTCTCTCAAAGTCTGCAATGTTATCCTGAGGTGCTCTGCATGTTCTTCCTTGCTTTTAGAATACACCAAAATATCGTCTATAAACACAATAATAAAGGTGTCTAAGTATGGCTTGAAGACCCTGTTCATTAGGTCCATGAATGCTGCGGGTGCATTGGTCAACCCAAAGGACATCACTAAAAATTCATAGTGCCCGTAGCGAGTCCTAAAGGCTGTCTTTGGGATATCTTCTTCTCTGATTCTCAATTGGTGATACCCCGACCTCAAGTCTATCTTTGAGAAGTACTTTGCACCCTGAAGTTGGTCAAATAAGTCATCAATTCTAGGCAATGGATACTTGTTTTTAACTGTAACTTTGTTCAACTGCCGATAATCGATACACATTCTGAGAGACCCATCTTTCTTCTTGACAAACAGGACCGGAGCACCCCAAGGTGACACACTCGGCCTGATGAAGCCCTTGTCAAGAAGATCTTTCAACTGCTCTTTCAATTCTTTAAGCTCTGCAGGGGCCATTCTATAGGGAGGAATAGATATGGGCTGAGTGCCCGGGGCGAGGTCAATACCAAACTCTATGATTCTTTCTGGAGGAAGTCCGGGAAGGTCATCTGGAAAAACTTCTATAAATTCCCTAACAACTGGCACAGACTGGAGAGTTGGCGCCTCTGATTCTGCATTAATGATATGAGCCAAATAGGCAACACACCCTTTACTTATCATCTTCTGTGCCTTAAGATAAGAAATAAATTTGCCCACTGGTGACGCTGAACTACCCTTCCATTCAAGGACCTCTTCATTTGGGAATTGAAACCTGACTATCTTAGCACGACAATCTAATGTGGCATGGCAAGAAGAAAGCCAATCCATACCCATGATTGCATCAAAGTCCACCATTTCTAACTCTATAAGATCAGCTATAGTATTGCGGCCTTGCACTAAGATTGTGCAACCCCTATAAACTCTCGTTGCTTTCACTGGCTCTCCAACTGGAGTAGATACTAAGAAGGACTCACTTAGATGTTCAGGTTCTAACCCGAGACTCGTAGCAAAATACGGAGTGACATAAGAATATGTAGAACCTGGATCAATCAAGACATATGCATTCTGTGAGTAAACTTGAAGTATACCTGTAACAACTGCTGGAGATGCCTCTGCACTCTGACGATCAAGTGTAGCATATAAACGAGGTCGTCCCCCTCCCCGATTAGCTGAGCCTGAGCCTCCACCCGCCCCTCGCCCGGCCTGATACTGAGGGCCACGAGCTTGGGGTGGTGCAACTGTAGTACCTGAAGAACCTGCTGGACGTGCTACTCCTCTACCAAAATTTTGCTGCAGCTTTGGGCACTCAGATTTGTAATGCCCCTCTTTATGACAATAGAAACAACCCCCGGTATTAATCATACACGGCCCTGAATGTGCACGTCCACATAAAGTGCAAGGATCTTTCTGCTGAAACTGTTGTCCAACGCTGCTCTGACTCTGAGAGACATTTGCCTTGAAATTCTGATTCTGGAGGGACTGATTCCCATAGCTTTGGTTCTTCTTGAAGTATGACCCACCACCTGACTGGTAAGAGGACTGAGCTGGTGCAGATGTAGCCTTGTTAAATGAGCTCTTTCCTCCTCCCATTGAACCATTGTAACCGCTGGATGATCGGGCCCTCTTGTTATTGTAGCTTTCCTTTTCATCTCTTCTTTGATGTTTCTTCCTTTCCATGTGCTTAGCAAATCCCACAACAGAGAGTAAAACTGACATACCTGCTGCTGCTGCCGCTGTAGTGTCCTGAATGTGAATACCCAACCCATTAACGAATCTATCAATCTTTGCCCTTTCTGTTGGAATCATATGGGGAGCGTACTTAGCCAACTTGATAAACTCCATCTGATATTCTTCTACACTCATTGATCCCTGCTTAAGTTGCTCAAACTGGGTAGCCTTGGCTGCCTTATCTTCTTCTGGTATAAAGTTCATTGTGAATGCCTCCTCAAATTCCTCCCAAGTAGGTGGACCATAATCCTCATCTCTCTCTCTTTCCCATATCTCAAACCAAGTTCCTGCCATACCCTTCAGCTGGTAGGCAGCTAATTCAACAGCCTCATTATCAACTGCTTTCATCAACCGGAGTGCCCTTTTAACTTCCTCCAGCCATAACATTGCATCTTCACCAACCTTGGTACTGTAGAACTCTGGTGGTCTCAACTTGAGAAACTCGTGTGCCCTGGAGGTTATAGAACTTTCATGTCTGTTGCCCTGAGATGGTGCCCCATTTTCCCTATGACCCTGAGTAGCCATGACTGTAGTAAACATCTCCATAGCCCCTCTCATTGCATTAAAAGCCTCACCCATCTCTGGTGGCAAGACAACTTGAGCTGGAACAACAGGTGGGGGTGGCACTTGGTTCTGGTTAGCTTGCTCATCCATCTCAACCTGCTCAACCTGCTCCTCTGGTTCAACCTGGGGCGCTGGAGTCTTCTTAGTTGGCTTTCCCTTCTTACTTTTCTTAGATTTACGCTGGGCCACCATAGCCGCAAGCGTTTCTTGATCAGCTGCTTGAGCTCTGATGTTAGATTTTTGAGTACCAACCATTTCTGTGAATTCAAAAGAATGAATAGATTAGAAGGATTCTTAAAGTTAAGCTCTATTGCACGATCTAGAGTATGAAAGAAAGCGAGACTTTTCCTAAATGTCTGCAGCCTCCTGTTCATAAGTATGGCGCGCTTCATACCCATAAACAAGACTCTACTGACACGGCTTCATAGACCCCTAGGACTCTCTAAACCTGTGGCTCTGATACCAAGTTTGTCACGACCCGTTTTCTGAACGAGCTATGACCGGCACCCAGTACCTAAGCTTGACCGAGCGAACCACTTGTACGTATCTATCATGTCTTAACTCTGAGAATACATGCAACTTAAACAATTCTCTTAAACATAGATAGTCTGAAAAATAATAATAATATTCTTAAGAAAGTATCATTCTTGAAAATACCACAGTCAAATTACGTTTCTGTGTAAAACAATGCAAGACCGGGCCACAAACCCAAAATACTAGACTGTCTATGAAGCCTCTACTGATAAACTGACGCACTGCGCAGGACATGAGCTTCCTGGCTAGTTCACGACAAAATAAATAATTAAATAAGCTGACTCGAAAGGAAAGTACTCCACGAACGAAAGCGGAGCTCACCAATAGCACTGGAAGTGAGGGAAAAATCCTAGCCTGTCGCCTGAGTATCTGCAACACCGGTTCCTACGTTGCGCATTAGGACAACGTAGGTTCCCAAAAGAGAACGTCAGTACACCACGGCGGTACTCAGTGAGTCTCAACGACCCCCCACTAAAGCGGGAACGAGACTTTTAAAATAAACTTGAAATGCACACAACTCGTAAACCATGAGAATATAAAATATTTAAAGAAACTGCAATAACTTAAAATAATAAAATTCCGAACTTTAAACATAGATATATATATATATCGTTTCTTTACTTTTTGGGGAGTACCAATTAACTCTGACATAACATGAATACATAAAGTCACCGTGTGATCGGCACGGGTTCGATCCCCGCCTGATCGAATAGGCCCCTTCACTGTGGCGCCACACAGTTCCAGGTGATAGCATGCTGCGCATTTTGTGCCTTGGCCGTGTCAGGCAAATCTTATACTAAACTCCCACTCTGGCACGAGTAGTTTTGGGGTCAACATTAACCACCAATGGTCACGAAACCCTTCTCAGACTCTCAAGGTAACTCCCAAAATATTTTTATAAAACTCTACTTGACCACTTTAGGGTCCAATACGTTTTTTGAACATAATCCATGAACATAAACCATAATTTCTTGAGTAAACTTGACATAAATATATGAAGGGATTATTCAATATAATTCAAGTAATTCTCTAATCCATAAAAAAAAATGGACATATAATATAACGTAAATTATCATAACAAAATATGAAAATCAATGCATATAACTCAAGGATAAGCTCTTGAATGATGACTTGAATGGGGTTTAGCTAATATGCACTCTCTCGCTCCAATTAAACGCATATTAGCTCTTTAAGACATTTTATCAAACACTTTATATGCGGGATTTTGTGAGTAAAACCTCTTTAGTAAAGGGTTATATCAACTCACCTCGATTACTCCTCGAGCCTAAACGTAGCTCCAATGGACGCACTTCACGTCACCCAACAACTACGACCACCAATTTACGTAATCAATTCCAAAGTTTCAATCTTTTTCCCCAATTCAAGAACTTAGGTTCAACTTCTAACTTTCTAGGTTTGAGAAATTTGTTTATGAGTATAATCTCTTATGGTGCTGGATTTTTGTATATAATAGTGTCATAAATATCAAGAGTTCATAGAGAAAGCTTACCTTAAAGCTAACTTGAAGATTGGATTGGTGTAGTAACCTACGAGCAACAAAGTTGTTCTCTGCTTTTGTATTTGCTAAGGGGGAGTTGGGTCTCCTCTCTGGAAACTCTTATTCTTTTTTGCCCAAGTTTAGGCGTGGTCCAAGTCCTATGTCCCCTTTACTTATCTTTTCTTTTGTTTTGTTTTTTGTTTTTTTTTTTTTTTCTTTTCCTTTTAACTATCTAATAATTTATCTAGTAGCACAATAAAGAGACTTTAGGTGTAAATTCTCACGCAGCTAATGGCAGTGAGTTTCCCCTCTTTGCTATCTTAAGTCTTGGCAATTTATTGCCTTTTAAATTTTAGCCCTTGGGGATATCTTTAGTATTTAACCCTTTGTAATTTCTTTTTCCACTTTTAACATAATTTAATATTTACACTTCATCCATAATAATTACTTTAACTTATTTTCACCATATACTTCATATTCGACCTCGCCATACATATGAGACGACTTTACGTAAATATTTCTCCTACTAATAAGTGTCCTAAAACTTAGGAAATTTTGAGGGACGTCACACTGCTGGTGCTGGTTTTGCTCCGGTTAGTGTCCCAGGAGGCCCAATTCGTGCTTTAGGTGAAGAGCTGCTCTTGATTTACTTCAAAACTTAATCGCCATCTTGAAAACTCAAAAGCATGTACGGGAATTCTGTTTGATAATCTACCAAGCCAGTGTAATTCGTTATGAAGATGCCACCAGCTGCTTTTGAATCTTTCACACAGTCAAATTGGCCCTCTAATGATGCATTTTTGTCATGGCAAACAACAATTTTGCCTGCAATGCTTTTCAGCTCCTTATCATCTTGGCATGTATCGACAAAAGTAATTGACGTTTCACTTGAGCTAGAATATCTAAGGTGGAGAGATAAACTAGTGATTGAAACTCCATTACCAAGAGTTAACATCCTGATAAAATCTCAGGTCACTCTGCCAGCTGGAACAGTGAGTACCCAAGGTTGCTCGTTTCGCAAAGATTGATAGGAAGGTCCAGAATTTCCTGCAGAAGTGGAAACAAACATACTTTTTCGATAGCAGTGAATGGTGCAATAGCAATGGGATCATCATATAGTGGAATTTGAAGACCTCCTAATGACAGGGATAAGACATTCACACCATCCTCAATTGCCTGATCAATTGCAGTGAGAATATCAGACGAGTAGCCAATCTCATCCCAGATAGGCTTGTTGATGGCTACATGAGCCCTTGGTGCCACGCCTATAGCAGTGCCGGAGGCATAGCCAAAGTAAGATGCAACCTCAACACAACTACCTGCAGCAGTTGAGGAAGCGTGAGTTCCATGTCCCTCTGTATCACGGGCAGAGTCCTTTCTGATGGTAAGATATATCTTATTAGCAAGTAGGCCTTTTGTTGAAGTAACGCGCTCCGATGAGTTTCTTGTTGCACAAAGAAGAATTAAACTTAGTGCCACTTTGACATATTCCTTTCCATCTTCGTGGAACCTCAGGCATCCCATCATCTCTACAGCTTTTACTCTCTGGCCAAACCCCTGTATCAACTACACCAATGATAACATCTTTGTCCTAGTCTGATTTTGGCCATGCACCCGACATTGAGTTGAGTCCAAGGAATTGGGTTGTGTTCATGTCCTTCATTGAAGAAACATAGCCTTGATTATTCGTGATTGCTTCGTGTTCGATAGGAGAGACTTGCACTGAAACCATGTATGGCGTTAGTATAAGCATAAACTTGGATTGACCTGGCTCGACTTGACTCAGCTTAGACCAAGTCTTATAGTAATATTTAACGTTTTAATTATTGAAACAGAGTTTTATCCGTCCTAATAACCAAGATCATTACATTTGGACTTTTATGATTTGGATACTGACAATGCTCATTTGCCAACATGGAACCAAATGCATCCAGGGAATGGATCCACCATGACCAGTGCCATAGTACCAAAACAGAAGAAGACTACTACTACTACAGCATATCCAGTGGTGCAGAGATCTGACCTAGTTATGTAACGAATAAAGCTGGACTTATCTAAATAAGTGGTTATCAAAATTATGTCGAATTGTATGTGCTGCGAAAAATATCAGTTCTCTGGCCAAACTCTGGAAAATGTAGAACTAATTTCTAACTTCATCAATTCTATTCATTTTCTTTGATCTTTTTGATTCTTTCTTTTTATTATTCATTTTACATGTTCTGAATGGTACAAAAGTAAACAAGGGAATACGGTAAGGTCTGTTTTAACATGGTCCATTAATCATGAAATAAAATTCCTGTTCATGACTCAAACAAGAATGTTAGAATTTTCTTTGAAGCTACCCATGTTCTTAACTTAAAATAAACTAGAGTCCATTTCCAAATTATAGTAGCACAAACAATTGAGTGTCTTTTTGGTATAAAGGGGATCATTTCTGGTGTTTGCTTAAAAGAAGTAAACCTTTTTTATCAAAAAGTTGAAACAAACTCCTTTAAAAGAATTTTTTGGGAGTAATTTTCATAAGAGTGATTTTATTATAGCCAACTAAATTAAAGTGACTCTGATGGCTAATATCTAAAAATGGAATGATCATTTAAGAGTTCACTCGACTAAAATCAACTTAAAATAAGTGGGAAAAAAAATAAAACAAAAGAAACTGAGATGTCTATGAGCCTGTTTGGCCAAGCCTTTGGAAGGTCAAAAGTTTTTATTTCATAAAAAGCGCATCTTATAGAAAATGAACGTGTTTGGCTAAGCTTTTTTTTTTTTTTTTTTTTTTTTTTTTTTGTAATTAGTTAAATTTTATTAATCACCAAATTGGAAATTACATCACAAGTAAGCTACCACAGCCTACTTAGCTCGAAATCTGGACTATGTTAACGACTAAAACTGCTTCTAGCTACTAATTAAACTATCCTATAGCATTACAGATTAGATATAGAAGTTGCACTACTGCCCAGGCTCTCCCATGATCACATTCAATGCCTCCTAAAACACATATTTGTTCTAACAAATTCTGGACTTTGGATGATGCTCGTATGCAGCAAGTAATAGCAATTTGCTTAGCCAGATACTCTGCCTCCTTGCATTTGTGTTCAAATGTCCTCAGGTTCCTTTCATTCCAGGTGAAGGCCGCTTGTTCATTGACGGAAAACTCTATCGGAGATTATCCACTGACACATTTTCCTTTCGAATCACCAATATAAATGAGCTCCGTGTAAACGCTGGACCTTTATATTGTTAAGCCAGTCTAGCCTTGGGCGTGCTTTGACTTGCTTAGATTTAGTATTTCTTTGTTATGAGAGTTATTAGTTTGGATAAGATAACATATATGTCTTTGATTAGGATTTATTTGTTTGTTTAAGATGTTACCATTTAGGATGAAGCAGTGTACTTTTTCTAGGACATTCAATGTTAAAGCCATTAAAATTTGACTTTTCTGCAAAACTTCTGCACATCGGCCCAATCACTTCGCTTTAGGATAAAACTTCCTTAAACAGTCTCTTCTTACATATCTATTTTACAAAATGACCTATTTCCTTATCAATGAGTTATTTGTGCAAAAAGCCCATTAGTTCTTTCATTGGTGTATTTTGCATAACAACCACTTTTATATATATTTGTTTTCAATCTAGTCTGTTTTGTTTTGAAATTTTTTCAACTAAGGAGTTTGACACTTATGGGCCTATTAGACATACTTATTTCAATTTTGGTCCCTTCGAAATAAGTATATTTCATTTTTGCTAACAACTAGGCACTTGACTTAAAGAGTGGCCATAAAACTTGGGATAAATCTTAAATTATATTTCCATCAAAATCCAAACTCGGCAGTACATTCTATTTTTTTAAAAATAAATTTGCATTCACAATCCCTTTTTATTTATTACTTTCAGATATGGCCTATTGCACCTTCAAGTGGAATTCTTTCTTTCTTTTTTTTTTTTTTTTTTTGTTTTGGTAAAAAATTACCCGATGCTTCTGCATCAAATCGTACCTTTACATATTCACAACAAGATGACTAAACAAAGACCCTTGGCCTAAAAATTCAAGTCTGTTGTAAAATATTAGTAAAATAATACAAGAACAAGACAAAAGTATATGAGAGAAGAAGGAAGAACTTGTATACTCAAAGTGTTTCATGTGTGGCTTCCATAGACAAAGTGTCCTCTATTTATAGGACTCCAATACATAGGAAGTTACAAGTCATCCCTAAATGAGGAATTAAGTAGGAGAAAGTGGGGAGGAATTAAATAGGAGAAAGTGGGGAGGAATTAAATAGGAGAAAGTGGGGTAGTAAATCATATGTTACAAGTGAATAAATAGAGAGTAGTAGTCATCCACATTTATACTACATACATGTATTTGTAACACCCCCCCTTGGATGACCATTTGGAAGATAATGTGTCTCGTTAAAACCTTACTAGGAAAAACCATAGTAAAGGAAAAAGAGTACACATATCCTATAATACACATTTAGAGCTGCCTCATTAAAAACCTTACAAGTAAAATCCAAGTGGGATAAAACCTTGTTAAGGGAAAAAGAGTACATCGCGTATTTTACTCCCTCTGGTGAAGACACTCCTTGACATCTCGAAGACGACGCATTCCAATCTTGTAAACAAGCTTCTCAAATGTTGAGGTCGGTAATGCCTTGGTAAACAAATCCGCCAGATTATCACTCGACCGTATTTGTTGAACATCTATTTCACCAATATTCTGAATATCATGAGTGAAAAATAATTTTGGTGAAATGTGTTTCATTCTGTCTCCTTTAATATATCCTTCTTTCAGTTTCTCAATGCACGAGCTATTGTCTTCATATAATATTTTTGGAATCTTCTTCAAAGGAATACCACAAATGTGCTGAATATGTTGAGTCATTAAACTCAACCAAATGCATTCCCGACTTGCTTCATGAATAGCCAATATCTCTGCATGATTTGAAGAAGTAGCAGCAATAGTTTATTTCACTGAACGCCATGAAATAGCTGTACCTCCACATGTAAACAAATAGCCCGTTTGGGACCGACCTTTATGTGGATCAGATAAATAACCAGCATCGGCATAACCAATTAATTGTGACTTGGTTTCATTCGAATAGAACAAACCCTTATCAATAGTGCCTTGGAGGTATCTAAGTATATGCTTAATACTATCCCAATGCCTTCGAGTTGGGGAAGAACTAAACGTTGCCAATAAGCTTACAGCAAAAGCTATATCTGGCCGAGTATTGTTGGCAAGGTACATGAGTGCACCAATTGCACTAAGATATGGTACTTCAGCACCAAGAAACTCTTCATCAATGTCACAAGGTCGAAATGAATCTTTATTCACATCAAGTGATCTCACAAACATTGGAGTGCTCAACAGATGTGATTTATCCATGTAAAATCTTTTCAAGACCTTTTCTGTATATGTATATTGATGAACAAATATTCGTTTAGGCAATCGCTCAATTTGTAGGCCAAGACAAAATTTTGTCTTTCCAAGGTCTTTCATCTCAAATTCTTTATTTAAGCATTCCATTGCCTTTGGGAGCTCTTCAGGAGTCCCAATGATATTCAAATCATCCACATACACAGCTATTATGGCATAGCCAAACCCAGACTTTTTTATAAAAACACAAGGACAAACTGGGTTATTTTTGTATCCTTGTTTCAACGGGTATTCGCTAAGGCGATTATACCACATGCGTCCCGATGGTTTCAACCCATACAAGGATTTTTGAAGCTTTATTGAACAAGCTTCTCGGGAGCCTTTAAATGCCTCAGGCATTTTGAACCCTTCGGGGATTTTCATGAAAATTTCGTTATCTAATAAACCATATAAATAGGCTGTGACAACATCCATTAGATGCATATGAAGTTTTTCTCATACTGCCAGACTTACGAGATACCTGAAGGTGATTGCATCCACCACGGGAGAATATGTTTCCATATAATCAATGCCAGGTCTTTGTGAAAATCAATGTGCCACAAGTCGTTCTTTATATCTAACGACTTCATTTTTCTCATTTCGTTTTCTCACAAATACCCACTTATAACCCACTGGCTTTACACCTTCAGGTGTACGGACATTTGGTCAAAAAACTTCACATTTTTCAAGTGAAGTCAATTCTGATTGAATTGCATCTTTCCATTTTGGCCAGTCATTTCTCGGTCTACATTCATTGACAGATTTTGGTTCAAGATCCTCATTATGTTGCATCACATCAACAGCAACATTATATGCATAAGTGTTGTCGACAAAAATATCATTCTGGTTCCATATTTTTCCGGTTGAGACATAATTCATTGAGATCTCTTCGATTTTAGTATTTTCAGGTACCCGAGCCTCTCCTGAAGAGGACTTATCAATTGTTATATCTCTATGCTCTTCTTGAGCAAATTCCTCCATATTTTGATCTTTTTGATCAATTGCTCCTTTTCTTTTTCGAGGATTTTATCTTTGGAACCAGGTGGTCTACCACGCTTCAAGCGTGCCTTAGACTCACTTGCACTTATAGATTGTCCTACCGGGACATCAACTCAAACAGGATCATTTGTAGCTGGAATGTAGGATTTAGTAACCCTTGGTAGGTCAGTGAATGCATCTGGCAGTTGATTTGCGATATTTTGCAAATACATTATCTTTTGAACTTCTTGTTCATATTGATTTGTACGAGGATCTAAAAGAGATAGTGTTAATGTATTCCATTCAATATCTTTTTCCAGCTGCTTATTCTCTCCCCCTAATGTTGGGAAAATTGATTCGTCAAAATGACAATCAGCAAACCTTGCGGTGAATAAATCTCCCGTCATGGGCTCAAGATATTTAATAATAGATGGAGATTCATGCCCAAAATATATCCCCAACCTTCTTTGGGGTCCCATCTTTGTGCGTTGTGGTGGAACAATTGGCACATATACCGCACATCCAAAAATTCTAAGATGGAAAATATTTGGCTCCTGACCAAAAGCCAATTGTAGTGGGGAGAATTTATGATAACTTGTTGGCCTAATCCGAACAAGAGCTGCCGCATACAAAATAGCATGACCCCATACTGAAATAGGTAATTGTGTTCTCATAAGCATTGGTCTAGCCATTAATTATAGGCTTTTGATAAATGATTCTGCTAGACCATTTTGAGTATGAACATGAGCAACTGGATGTTCAACTGTAATCCAAGTTGACATACAATAATCATTAAATGCTTGAGATGTAAACTCACCAGCATTATCAAGACGAATTGTCTTAATAGCATAATCTGGAAATTGTGCTCTCAATCTTATTATTTGAGCAAGCAACCTCGCAAATGCCATATTACGGGTTGATAATAAGCACACATGTGACCATCTTTTAGATGCATCTATTAAAACCATAAAATATCTGAATGGTCCACATGGAGGGTGTATGGGCCCGCATATATCACCCTGTATACGTTTCAGAAATGCAGGGATCCTGATCCCAACTTTAGATGCTCTAGTAATAAGCTTTTCTTGAGAACAGGCAGCACAAGAGAATTCTTTAAATTGAAGAATCTTTTGGTTCTTCAATGTATGCCCATTTGAATTCCCAATTATATTGCGCATCATATTATAATCGGGATGGCCCAACCGGTCATGCCAAATAATAAAATCATTTGATTCAGTAAACCCTTTGTTTACTATGACATGTGATTAAATTGTACCAATGTTTGTGTAGTACAAACCGGAGGAAAGAGCGGGGAACTTTTCAAGAACATATTTGTCACCCGACTTTATTGTAGTAATATAAAGATATTCAATCTTTCCATCAGTTTTAGTCTCAATATGATAGTCATTTTGGCGAATATCCTTGAAACTTAACAAGTTCCTTTGAGATTTACTACAATACATGGCTTCATCAATAGCCAAACTTGTTCCTCCAGGTAATAATAAATTGGCGTTGCCATAACCTTCAACAAACTTTGTACTACCACATATTGTACTAACACTAGACTCTTTATTTATCAAATAAGAAAAATATTTCTTATCCTTTAAAATTGTGTGCGTTGTAGCACTATCCAAGAGACATATATCTTTGTTATGGAGCTTGAATCCAACTGAAGTCTGGGGAATTTTAATTTTCTCCATAAAAAGATAAAAATTACACAGTAAGAAATACTAAAATTAAAGTACAAGAAAATTACTTTTAAATCGTAAATAAAGATGACATTTTTTTTCCTAACTTTAAAACATAAAATAAAGACAACATTATTCTTTATTATTTTTATTCCCCAGTTACAACATCAGTTCTTCAGTTACGATTCTCAAAGAAGTCTCCAGCTTCTAAATGGGTAATATTTGGGAGGCCTTCAGAAAGATCATCATCTTTTACGGCAAGATACGCCTCCGTCTCATCATACTTGTCAACAAGATGTGCCAGATGTGTCTCATTGTCATTATTTTGAAAGGTCAAATGTGCCTCCACATTATTTTCATTTCTTTTGAGCGAAGCTTGATAAAGCTTGACAAGATGTTCCGGTCTACGGTAAATTTTCGCCCAATGACCTTTCCCACCACATCGATGGCAAATATTATTATTCTTCCCTTTTGAAGGATTAGCTTGAGAACCCTTATTGTTCTCATATTTATTCCCACCGTGACGACGAGTATTATTTCGTCCCTTGCCGCGCCCACGACCATGGCCTTTACCACGGTAATTATTTTGCCTTCTTTTAGGCACATTATTTGTTGCTACAACATTCACCTCAGGGAATGGAGCATGTGCTCCCACATTCACCTTAGGGAATGGAGCATATCCAGTGAGACGGGCTTCATGATTTCTAATCAACAGAGAATTATGTTGCTCAGCCACCAGAAGGCATGAGATCAACTCAGAATATTTTGTAAATCTATTGCTGCTGTAATACCATGTTCGATGCATGAAAAGTTGAGAGTGTCTTTTCCAACAACATAGCATCATCAATATTTTCTCCACATAATTTCAGTTGAGAACTGATCCTGAAAACAGCAGAATTATATTCGGTTACAGTTTTAAAATCTTGTAACCGTAAATGAATCCATTCATCCCGAGCCCTTGGTAGTACCATGGCTTTAAGGTGATCATACCGTTCTTTTAAGTTAGTCCACAATTCGAGTGGATCTTTCACGGTTAAATATTCTGTTTTTAATCCTTCATAAAGATGATGGCGAAGGAAAATCATGGCTTTAGCCTTATCTTGGCTTGATGTCTCATTTCCTTCTTTGATAGTATCACCAAGACCTTTGGCATCCAAATGTATTTCGGCATCAAGCACCCATGACAAATAGTTTTTGCCGGATATGTCAAGTGCCACAAATTCAAGCTTTGATAAATTTGACACAATGAAAACTATCAAAGAAAATAAAATAGATTGGAATTATTATCAATCAAAACAAGAATGTCTAATACTCTAATTCTTATTAAATGTAAATAGGCTACAGTGCATTATAGGAATATATATATATATATATATATATATATATATATATATATATATATATATATATATATATGAAGATAAAACGTTAAATAATTCATTGGTCAAGCAAGTTGCTAGCCGTAGTTCATTTGTAGCATAAGGCGTTCACTTTTTTTATTTATATATTAATCTATAACAAAATTATACTTAGAGACATGAAGCTGAAAAAGATTAGTAGAAATTATACCTAGGCTTACCGCTGGGAAAGATTGAAACTTGACTTATAGAATATTAGAGCTCTTCGTGCTGATAACGTGTTGTAAAATAATAGTAAAATAGTACAAGACAAAACTATATGAGAGGAGAAGGAAGAACTTGTATACTCAAAATGTTTCAAGTGTGTCTTCCATAGACAAAGTGTCCTCTATTTATAGGATTCTAATATATAGGAAGTTACAAGTCATCCCTAAATGAGGAGGAATTAAGTAGAAAAAAGTGGGGAGGAATTAAGTAGGAAAAAGTGGAGTAGTAAATCATATGTTATAAGTGAATAAATGGAGAGTAGTGGAGAGTAATGGTCATCCACATTTATACTACATACATGTATTTGTAACAAGGTCCTCATTTTTAAGCAACCAAACTAACATAAGCTCATGATATATAAACAACAAACACGAATTCTTACTAGTCAAATTCAAACATGTTCACACTATTCATGGTTAAAATACATCATAACCAAAGTGGGTTAGAAAAAATACCTACTGAAGAAACCTCAAATCTTATAAAGCTGATCTTCCAAACCAAAGAAAACAAAGCAACATAAGCTAACAGCAAATCCCAGCAACAGCTAACCAGACCAAAAAAATACAGCAACATCCAAAGCCCTTTAAAACCTTAAACTCAACTATAAACTTCAATGTTCAGCTCCCTTTCTGTTAATTTTTTTTTTTTTTTTTTTGCTTCTATTTGTTGTCCATTTTTCTTACTGTTTCATTTTCTTCTTTCAAAAAATTTGTTGTTGATTGTTTTCAGATCTGAAGTATTCTTATTAAGAGTGAAAATATAGTGAATATTCAGATTTTTTTTTAGAAGTGAGGAAACTCTTCTTAAATAGACCTAGAAGAAGGGGGTAAAATTTTGGGTAAAAGGACACCCATGTGCCAATATTTTCACCCCTTGAAAATTGAACTTGGCATGCCCAAGCTTGCATGAAAATGGCAAAAAGGAAAAAAGGTAGAGAACCCCTCAAAAAGCTGTCCACACCCTTTTTATATTTGACTTTGACTCTTTTCTTAAGAAAATTTTCACATTTTAACCTATGTATTTTATCAACTAAGATATAATTAACTACTAAACAGATCCTACAACAGTTCATACTTAACACATTAAACAAATAAATTTTACACCTAGACATGAAGCTAACAGTCAAGTTAGACAACACTGAATATCGAGCATCAGGCCATTTCATGTTCCATACAAGAACCAAAACAAAAAAATATAGACAGATTTCAACCTTAGCAAAGTTTACATAAGACTTTCCTGTATGAAACATAAATAACCACAACCTTGAACAGAAAACCAACAGTAGGACGCATATCTTATGCCAAACAGATACACAAACACCTCACATGCTAAATTGCAACATTTTAAACCAACCGAAGCAAACAAGCTTAGACAATTGCCATACTTCAACCTGTGACTAAAAGACAAGCAAAGCAGCTTCGGACAGTGATACAAATGTCCAGGATTCAATTTGCAAGCTTGACGGATTTAAACATAAACAGATTCATGTAGGCTAATTCAGTATTCCATTAAATAAAGTCACGATCATCGAACTAACTATCACAAGAGCACTGGTTGAACTCAAAAGGAAATCGCATGCATATGCATAAAGGTTTTAATCGACCTAATGCTAACAAATGGACATACATAAGCTAAGGCACACTTTCCTTCTTCATTATCCAAGCTAAACAGCCACACTCACACAATGTTAAGAAACAGAAACATACATCTGTTGACGCTTTAAACTTTGAGGAAACGACAACATTTCATTCACAAGAGGAACCACCATTTTTAATAACAAGTCAACCAAAATTACATTTACACAAAACTAGGACAACAATATTAGATGGTTCTCATGCTTACACTGAACACTTAGCCTAACAATTCGAATCAATGATCACAGAGGTAGTGAACATGAGTACAAACTTCCAAAGTTTAAGCTTTCAAGCCCCAACTAAGACAACTGTACGAACTGATCGCTAACACTGAACTATGTAACATTTGCATTATTAACAAATTAATCCACAGATAACATAAGGGAAAACGAAGATGGATTGTTCTTTTAGTTCTAACCAGTCAGGCCAAATGACGCTCCTATACCACATCCACGAATGATAGTCAAACTTATACACTCAACACTATATGATTCCTAACTACACATATAAATAAAGAAGGAAACACAAGGTTCATGAATTCAAACTGCCTAACCCGTCGATCACTGTGTCGCCATCACATCACCTGCCCTTGCTAAGCCTATTCATACTAATACTAAACTCCCCGCCATTGCCTTGATCAAGTCCAAATATCTGCTGCCTTGCTTCGTTGTCGTCAACACGACCTCGCTCGAGTCGAGCCATTGCTGCAACCAAATCAACGCCAACAGTTTCTACATACCCGTGACTACCACTGTTTATCAACATCATGGAGACAAAAATAAAAATCTACCATCTTTTCTTGTTCTAATCAAAACGACCTCGTTTGGGATCATCTCAATTAGAACAAGAGTAGAATGGAAGAGAGAAGCGTGGGAAATGAAAGCATAAAATGGAGTCCGAGTTGCTGCCGTTTGGGCTTCTCCAACAACGGAGTACCTATTTTTGGAAACAGAGCATGGGATGTGAAATAGGAGGAGACAATTCCATTTATGTAAAGCTCACGGGAAAACATGGAGTTTTCGCTGGAGTCAAAGTTCCGCCGCCACTTTCGCCTCCGATCTACAGCGATTGGCGTTTATTTTGGAAATATTTATGGTGGGAATGGGTAGAGGAGGTTTGGACGAGTTTGGGAGTGAGTTTTTGATATTTTCCGGTGGTGGTGCACGGCGGAAGAACGGCGGAGTGATGGCAGCAGACGGTGGGGTTTCTAAAATTAGGCAAAAATCCTTTTAGGCTTTTGGCTTGAGGTTTGGGAGAGAAAATATGACAAAAATGGCAATGGAATTGGTTTTATACCATGGAGATTGGGCCGGGTCAATTAGAAATTGGGCTTGGACTTCTTTTCATTCATTCTGAAATTCGAATGGGAAATTTACGCCCATGAGCGTTGACCAAGAATAATTATTTTTTCTGTACACCTTTTCTTGTTTCTTTCTTTTCATATACATTTTACCCTTTTTAAATATATTTTAAATATTATTGATATATATTTAATATTTTAAATATATATTTAACAAATTAATATTATTGATATTTAATATATTTAATATTATTGATATTTCATATTTTAAATATATATAATATTTAAAATATTTATCTTTAATATTTTTAAATATCATTATGTTGATAGGACTCTATCATTAAGCCTAAAATCATGCAACTACCATATTTAATGGTAATCTATTTTTTTTTTTACCATTGATTGTTTCCTTTAATTAAGGGAGTTAAATATCACTATTAAATATTAATACTAATATTAAGAAATATATTTAATATGTATTAATGTTTTGGATACAAAATGTTATGGACACCTAAAAGTAATTATTTCTTGATGGATGGATATATATGTAAAGAGCCCAATTCGAATAGCCTGACTAGCCTGCTAACACCAAGACCTTCAAGGCCTACTAATTAACCATTGACTAATTAAGATGATTAGCTACAACTAGCACATGTAATACACAAGAAAATTCCTAATCAACATAAAATATCGAGTAGTCCTTACTCACAATCGAATATATTCTCTTTTTGCATTTTTTAAATGTTTTCTTCCTACTAAAATAGCAACAAAAATAGCTAAAAACAAAGGGTAAAATTTAAGGAAAATTCGGCATATATTTTAGGAAATTACCACAATTATTTTGATTAAAATTTTGAATTTTTATGTCAAAATTAGGTGATTACAATGAAGAGAAAATCCTGGAAGCAGCGGCAAGTCAAATATGGAAAAGGTTCGATAAGAAGGGCGGTTCAATAATAATCACTTACCGTGGTCTTTCGCCTGCCAGCCATTCGCATCAGACAAGGCTGCAATAGTCAGGGATTCAGGAGGATTTTTCGTGAAGATGGTAGTGACTCATATCATCAGTTCATTGTGGCTCAAGGAAATGGTGGACACGATGTCCACTAGACAAGAGAAACGAATTAGTTTGAAGCAATCACAATTAAAGCAAGAAGACAAGTTCGCGTGGACTTACACTTTAGGGAGGCATACAACATAAAAGTAAACATGCAGGATTTAAAAGAGTTATTTGAAAGACATAAACATAAACAAAGTGCAAAACACATATCAGGGCCTCAAGCTGACTGTGATGCCAAAACAAATATAGGGAGCTCATTCATCAAGTCTCATTTAGACCACAAGTCCAATTAGCCATTACATCACTTGGTTCAGCATTCTGCACATGTGGCTCTTTCTCAAAATCTTCAATAGTTGTACTGCATTTCAATCCATCATTCAAGAATAGGCCGCCAACACCTTGAATCAAATTCTGTATGGACATTTCTGGTGCTTGGACAAATGACTGGTTCAATGGTAAAAGAGGCTGTGGTGTGACACTAGTCGGCTTCTTTTCAGACTCAGCCTTTTCGATCTTTCCTTCAAGGGGGTTGCCACCTAGGCCAAAAGTTCCCTCATTCTTTGGAAAAAGAGTTAATGATTGCTTAGGTACCTTAGAAGCAAAATTATCAACCTTTACATCATAAATAGAGACTATGGTGCCCTTCAGATTTGGCTCTTCCTCAAGAAAAATCATATTAACTGCATTGTTGCCATGATTGGGAAGAGGATTATCATGCACATTTGGCTGAGTGCCGGTGAGTTGAATGGCGCCTCTTTGATTAGACCCTCGACCTTTTTCTTTGAAAGTATAACATCTCTCAATATCATGGCCGACTGCCCCTGAGTGATAAGCACAGTGCTTATTTGCATCATACCATTTTAGAGGTGGGTTTGGGGTGTTATCAGGGATAGGCTGCACAACTCCCGCATTCCTTAATCTCTCAAAAAGTTGGCCATATGACTCGGCTAGGGGAGTATAGGTTTTGGTTGCTCTCCTTTCTTAATTCTGATTAAACCCTTGCACATTGGGACGAACAGGAGGACGAGGCTGGTAATTCTGGGGTGCTTGAAAATTTGGCTGACGAGGGTATTGATTAGGTGCATGTGCTCTAGGTTGGTAGTAATTTGCTTGTGCATTGTAAACCAGATAAGGAACAGGTGGCATCTGGTAGTAAGTGGGGGTAATTTGGGTAATATGGGCTTTGGTAAGTGGGAAAAGCAGACGAATTGTCAAAATTCAACTTTCCAGCCGGTCGACGGTCGATGTCTCCCACAACAGCTCCCACTTCCTCTTTCTTCTTTTTGTTAAAGCCATTACCAGACCCAGACTGGATTGCCTTACTTGTAGCTTTGCAAAGCGGCCAAATTTGTGATCCTACCAGGTTTCAAATCCGCTTCATACATCTCCCCCGTTTTCACTAGATTGGAAAAAGTAGAGTTAGTCATGGATGCCATTCGATCATAGTAGAATTCATCCAATGTCTTGATGAAATGTCCCACAAACTCTTCCTCACTCATGGGAGGCTTAACTTTGGCTTCTTCACTCCTCCAACGTACCGCATATTCCCTAAAGGTCTCAGTCGGCTTCTTCCTAAACCTTGCAATAGCCAACCGATCTAATGGTATTTCAGCATGGAAACCAAAACGCTCCATGAAGTCGTGAGCCATACTCCTCCAGTAAATCCATTTTGAGGGGTCCTGCTCGGAGTACTAGTCTAAAGCCTCGCCTTCAAGACTATGAATGAATGATTTCATACGGAGCTCTTCATTCTTCCAAACTCCTAAGGTTTCACAGTACCTTCTCAAATGGGCTCGGGGGTTGCCTTTGCCATCAAACGTAACAAACTTTGGTACTTTGTACCCTTTTGGGTATTCAATTCCAAGATGAACACACAAGTCTTCATATTCTAGACTTTCCTTGTCCTTTCCTATTGATGCTTTGCTAAGAGCACTCATGACCCAATCTTGTACCTTTTTCTCCAAATCTTCACCCCCATCGACTGCTTTTTCGGCTCTTCTAACACTATTTTGAAACTTCACATCAGGAGGATTGGTGTAATCATCAATTTGCACAATAGGAACATCTTGCCCGCCAGATACCGCCACTTGGACTAATGGTGCGGATGGATTTTCAGTATAAGCTTGCAGGATGGGTTTATTTTGGTAAGTGGAAGTTTGGTATGGATATGGAGTGTGTGTCTGATAATAAGTATTGGCAGGGTGCGGGTTGTATGATGGGTATTGTTGATGTGATGGGTAGATGGGTGGTCGGTTGATTGTTTGGCTAGATTGAGCGTTATTTGGAGATGGAGCTTGGGCAACTGGCAAGTTGCTTTGGTGGACTGGTGCTTTTAGAGAATTGTGGGTGTTCAAAGGTGTGTTCATATTGGCGACCCCATCAATTGAGTTCAGAGATTGCCCCAGAGATTGCCCCATTTGACCCAGAGAGTGGGATGCATCGGGCCCACACAGCGGCGTGTTTTTAGGAGTTTGCCCTTTTACCGCAGCCAGTTCATCTTTTAACATATGTAGTTCCTCAGCCATTTCAAGAATCAGTTCGTCTTGAGCAATAATGACATTTCCTCTTGACGATTCAGGAGTTGCAGGATTTTTCTCGGTATTGCGAGGTTCATCATCTATTCCAGTCATTGTCAGCTGTGGAAATGTGTACTAGTATGCAGATTGGTCCTTTGCCCTTGTGTAATAGGAGTGATCAGCCAACTTAAATCAGCACAAATCAAACCTCTGTTTGGGGGATAAACCAAACAAAAGAAAAAGTTCAAAAGTAGCCATGTTAGTTTGCATGTCATTGGCAAAATTGCACACAAATCACGTAGCGCGCATCACGTAGTGCTTTGCATTCAAGTTTGACATGTGGCAATCACAATTAGTTGAGCGTAAATGAAAATGCGAACGCGTCCTACCCTGTAACGTGCCTCTTTGTGCCAGAGGTGGGCCTAAGACGCACAAACAAGTGGTAACGAAAAATAGTTCATGCCAGTTTTGAGCAATTCAGATTTAGAGTAAGCAATAAATAATAACAATAATTGATAATAATCAACTCTCCGCCTCGACACTGTAATCCCGTTATCCCAACGAACTTCCAAAAGTTGGTGTCAACTCGAAATTCTAATACAGCTCATGCTCTCCACAACATCTGCACCAAATTTCTAAACCCAAATGCCTAAAACCTGAAACAAACCTCTATACCTTTTGCAAACATCAACGCTCCTCCAAGCACAACTCCCAATTATTTCGCAACATCCAAGGGTGAGATTTCCAACTACCTTCACAATACCAGACTGCAAATCATGAAAGGCGCCAATTGGCCTTTCAAAAATAAAACCTCACTGGTCCTCGGCTTTAGTCAAGCCTCTCAGCTTCAGTCAAGCCTCTCAGCTTCCTAGGTTTTGCAAGGCTCACAGACCTTGTTCATAGGGCTCCTCACTGGTCCTCGGCTTTAATCAAGCCTCTCAGTTTCCTAGGTAGCCAAGACCGCACTGGTCTTTAAGGAGGGACCCCATTGGTTGTTTATAGACATAGGGGCTTCACTCTCCTAGTATGCGACAAGCATACTTCATTCCATAATAATTTGCAGCTGGTTAGTCAACATGGGCCTGCACACACGCAAAGCCATTCACGAGAGGGACCCCACTGATCTTTTAAAGACACCAGGGGCTTCGCCTCTTAGATCTCACTACACCGTACCATCTCTAAAACACAAACCAATCAAATCTGCCTAACTTTCCCCGGACTGCAATTCTGTCTATGATCTCAAATTCTATGTAGACTGCTATGACCACATAGATTCTGCTAAATTCTTCCATTTTCTGACCTAAAAGACAACATAGGAGACAAAATTCTAAATCTGATTTTGCTCAAAACATGGTTAGGACTGAGGATTCGTCATCACATAGCACATAATATGCATTGTCGTTGGGTTTTAAAAACCCGTTGACGTAAGGGCGGTTTCCTAACTATGGAGGCGGTACCAAGGACCGGGTCCAGATTAAGGTGTAAATACATGCATGCTCCTAAAGCTCCTTCTAAGAGTGGGTTAATGGTTGAGGTTGACTCGACCTATGCGGGATAAACCTGACCTCATAAACAAGTAAAACCGACCATGACAAACCAGGCAAACCATATCCCAACTAACTTGGTGACACGAAAGAAATTCAAAGCGTTAGGAAGGACAATGCCCTACCTGTATAATTGCCCGTCAAGCAGGCCCCCCGTGATGAAATCGAGGAGATGAAAGAGAATTGACAGGCTCCATGAGGGAGAAAATATGAACGGAATGCGGACTATGCACAAATAAAAAGAACATGCTTCAATACAATTCACAACAATAAATTCTATGCACACTAGTTTAGGCATGCAAACAAACAATGAGTTAAGCTACGCATACATACAATCAGTACATATATAAATAAAGCAAATTAGTAAAAATCTTTTGGTTAGAACCATTTGCGTATCCCCAGCGGAGTCGCCACGCTGTTGAACCCTCCCAAAAAATGCACACAAGCATGCATTGGGATGTAATTTCAACAAAGTGGGACTTCAAAGGGCTTCTTTGGAGTCGCCACCTAATTTAAGTATTATTAGGAACCTAAGTTAACTAAAGAGTGCAATTTATTCTTTATTTAAAAGAAATTAAATTCAGAGATTCCAGGTAAGTGGTTCTTTTAAATTCGAAAGAAGGTCCCTAGTGGGAGCACTTTCGAAAATCCGCTAAATGCGGTTAATCCGGCGGTTTTCACGAATTTGTTAAGGATAGTAAGTATATAAAGCTAATTTTATATAAGGATAATAGGAATTGTATAAATGAGATAAGATTTTAATTATGCCGATACTTAGATGGATAATGAAATAATGATCAATTGATTAATTAATAGAATAAGTAAAGGTTAAATGAAGTTAGATAAATAAATAAAACAAACTAGATAAATAATTGGATAATAATAAAGAATTAATTAATTGATTGAATAAATAGATAAATAAATAAGCAAATAAGTAACATAATTAAATAAATGAATACTTATCAATTTTAATTAAATAAAGGAGTAAACGAATAATAATTGATTAATCAAATAAATAAATAAATATTTAATTGATTAAATAAATGATGATTAATTGAGATTAAATAAATTAGATTAAGTAAATAAATAAATAATGGATTAAAATTTAATTGATTAACTAAACTAATAAATTAGATTAAATAAATGAATAATTGAATATTTAATATAATAAATAAAGAAGCAATTCAAATGCGAATTATGACGAGGGTACAATTTTTAATCGAATTTGGTTTTGCACTCATTAATTGACAAATGATTCTAAACATCCATAAATTAATTGGCGATTCGCAAAGAAATGATACAAAGCATTCATATAAAAACAATTTAAGTAATTTACAATAATTATTCACAATTCAAATACCATTTCTATTCTACAGGGCTCCTAAAACATGCTTTTCTAAAGGGGACGGGAGAGAAGGAGTTTAGAAGGTAGAACCTGGATTTAGCAACTCAGTCATTGAGCCCTGAATTTAGAGATTTTCGATTTTTCTTTTCTCTTTACATTTTCGGGGATATCAAGTCCCGAAAATGCGGAGCGGACCAAATAACTTCCAAATGCATGTCATCCCAATTGTGAGTTTTTACCAACTCGGTCCCAAGAGGTATTATGCAAAGAAAAAGGAGATAAAGATTAGAAAATAATTTTGACAAGTGTATAAAACAAAAGTACTATAATCAATATAAAGATTATTTGATTGCACGAAACTGATAGCATAGCCAATTAGTACAAAATATTTCGTGCGTTACTGCTAATGGAAACCTCCAGAATTTAAAATTTTACTTTCAAGTATCATTAATGTAAAAGAGCAAACACCGGACAAAGTGTATCTCACAATTTGTATAAACATTATTATGAAATGACTTTTAAAGATGCGACAAACCTCAAGCTATTATTCTGTACTAATTTTCCAAAGGAAATGCGACTTCAAAATTGACCTCATTTTCAAAGCTTAAGATAACAGATTATGCCATTGCTAACATGCGTCAAGAATGATTTATAATTAAAGAATCTATCCTAACTATTCAACTCACGCAAATTTAACGGAGATAACAACACCAAACCTTTATCAAACTAGCAAGCAAATAAAAGACATGAACTTAGGATGGTACAAACTACAGAACCCAGGGAGACCTAAGGTGTCGAACTAATCATTGAAGCAGCAGACACACAAAATGATTGATTGGAATTCAACTTAAGACATCAATTAACTGGTGCAAGGGAGCATGCTGCAATCATGCTAGACCAGAGCTAGGTACTAGGAATGGTCGAGACTAAGGACAGACAAAAAATACCAAGGCATGAGCATACTGCACTTTATCAAAGGAGCTGAACTGCTGCCAACTAAACTGCACCTAGATCCTTTCATTCACTCATACATCAACAAGAAACAATAGGAACCAACACCTCTAAATCCAAGCAACATATAAAAGACCCTGAAGGATATAAACTAACATACGCTAAAGCAGAATTGAAGGAATAAAGAGGGAAAAACAAGAACTAAAAAGAGGAACTGGAAATCAAACTAAGACCCCTGAACCCTTCATATCTGCACAAACACACACCTGTGCCCCTCACTGATCACTCCTATCACCTTCTAAATTCCTATACTATCAGACTACAAACCACTCTAAACTTTAACAAACTTGAGAACAGCCACCAGACCTTCAACATTGACCCACAAACCAGAGAACAACTAACCAACACCTAAACAAACCCCTGCTGCTACTCTGGGCATACACACAACTCTCTGCTTCCACCTGCTACTCCTATGCAAACTGAAACCACTGCTTCACTTCCTTGGACAACTACCAGACCACCAGAACTCACACTAAACACCTGCACAAAAACTGCAGCCTACAAAATCCCTCGATACCTTTTTAACTCCCTACTATTACCTGCAGCACCTACACACACCTAAGAACTGCTGACATCCACAAAACACCCCCTTTGAACTCACAACAAACTACTAGTACAAGAACCAAGGTTCCTGCACAACCTGCAATCAGAAAAATATCCAGACAAAAGCTTGCACCTACCTTGAACTACCTGCATTTAACTCACTGCTGCATATTCTCTCACAAGCTGACTAACTAACTGAGATCTAAGCTTCTCTACACAAAGCAGAAACAGGACAAAACCGGCAAATCAACAACAGACCCCTGACCCCTTATATAAACTGCAGCAACAGCCCTTGAACTCCTATAAAATCTGCAGCTAACACATCCTCCTGAACTCCCTCTTAAACTATCAATACACTTCTAAAGCACCCTAGAAACAGAACCAACCCTTTGCACCTTTTCAAAACCTCCTGCTAACAAAACATGACAACTGAAAACTCCCTCACAACTCACTGCACTTTCCCTGCTCCTAAACAACCTCAATACTCATCCTCCCAGCATCAACCAAACTTGAAAGAGTAACAGAAAGAAGCATGAAATTTAGAGAGAAACTAAGACCTATAATGGAAAACTGATTATATCTTAGCTTTACTTAAACAGCCATTGCCATTTAGACTAAGTTAAATTTATATAACAAAAGACACAATATTTGACTAGAATGAAATATTCCAAGAACAAAATGAACTTTTATGATTCATACAGTAGAAAAATACATTCTTTAAGCAAGGTTCACAAACTATATTCAGACATCATTTTTAAACTCATAGGCTAGCATCAGAACTTAAAAAAATGTAGAATACTTCAATGCTAACAGGCATGATCAAGAACAGACATTATTCCAGACAAATAAACTTACTAAAAGTGTAGAGAATAAGCTATTACCTCGCTAGGGGCAGTGAAATGAGGCGCGGACCTGAAGCGAGTGACTCGAACTAAAGCGACTCGATGATGCTAACTTGATAATAATACTCTTCAACTCGGAACAATAACAATAAAACTATATGTATATTATTTTTTACTAAAAGAAGACTGAGCAAAACCCTTTCTATATGTTGCTGCCGTTTTTCATTACCCAGAACCCTAGAACTTAAAAATGAGAATAAAAATCAGTATATAAACTTGCAGCTAGGGTTTTCGATTCCTCTTGAAATTCTCAGTCGACCCTTTCCTTATTTGATCTATTCCCTTGTGAGATAAGGGTGAGAGAGTCAAAATCGTGCCCCTCTCGTCCTTATCTCCAAGACAATTGATCAAGGGCTCGAGGTTGATCACTCTTTGAAACCAACGGACGAGATTGAAGATCCGTTGGGGAATAAGTTAGAAGACTCCAAAAGGCCACAGCTGGAATAGTGTTACTCGTCCAGCAAGACCCTTGTACGGAGAAGATGACCTGGGATCGGGTTAGGTCGCGGGTTGCGGGTCGCAGGTTTAGGGCTTTAGGATTAACGGGCTGAAGGCTTTGGGGAATCGGGTATGGAAATAGGGATAAGGGAAATGGGCTTCGGGTTTAGACGAGAATAAGAGGGGTGTGTGATATGTTATATGGGTTGCGCAATTAGGCCATATTTTGGGTTTTAACACGTTTTTGGCCCCCTTTCTTTAGTTATACTAATTAAAATGTAATTTATACAAATAAACTGGATTTAGGATAAGCGATGTAATTTATCCTTTTCCTTTCGAAATTAATTAATTCTCTTTAACTAATTTTTATTAATTAATTATTATTATTTTTTAATTTTAATTTTATTTTAATAATTGGTTTTCATTTAAATAATTAGTCATTAATTAAATATCGGGACGAAATTGAGTGCCAACAGTATACATTCCGCCACTTAGGATTTACAGTTTCCTAGTTAGGGTTTAGTATACCACCGCCTTGAGTTGTAGGCCCATAGCCTTAATTATCTTTGTATTTCACCTTATTTAGGACTGTGTATCACTACTATAAATACCCATCCTTACATTGTATTGTACATCTCACGATTACTCTGTGTGATAGTTACCAAGACACACCATTATTACGTTAAGGACCAGTTTCTCAGATGTATTTCTTTACTTTGTTAAGTGCGGAATAAATAAAGAACAAGTAAATGAACACTGGATTTTAGCGTGGAAAAACCGCGACAACTTGGATAAAAAAACCATGACCTACTCTCTCAAATAGGATTTCAACTTCACTATTTGAAAGACTCACTTGGTTACAAGACTTCCTTCTTACTAACCTAGGACTAACTCTAATCCTATAGTGACCCTTTTCACAACAAGTGAAGTTTCTTCAAGTAACAAGACTTGAATGTTGTGTAAGTAAATAGTACAACTCAATAGTACCTACTATAGATGAACTAAGATTAAGAATAACAACACTCAATCTAAGGAACAAGTTCTTCACTTAGTTCCCTGTAGCTTAATGACTACTCAAATACAACTTAGACTGCTTCAATGTTATAGCTCTAATCTCTCTATATTTTTGCATGCCTTCAGCTGCTAAAATGCTTCTCAATTTATAGAGTTGGAATCTTGAGACGTCGTGCACAATTAGAACTCCAAATCTTCCAGAGTTTGAGTCTTAATTGAACTCCTTGCTTGGATAGACGAAATCCTTTTGCCTTTTCCCAATCTTTCTGCAATTTTTTCAACTTGTGCAACTCTGTATAATTATCAAGATAAATATTAGAATTAGGATAATATTAACATTTCATGCTCAAATGATTTTGCCTTAATATTTAGTCAGTATGCAGATACTCAAAGGAACATGTCCATTGATCTGTTACTTAGTCATCCGTCAAAATTCCAAGCTAATATTTTCCCTCTTTTTGATGATGACAAACTCATAGACTTTGCTTCATAACCTTAATGGCCTGAAACACGACTTGCATCTCAAAAGGACATTAGTAGAAAATAATTTCATCATTAAGAACCAGGTCCTAACCAGGTTATAATATCACAAGCAAAATCATACTCACTCTTCCCTCTTTTGGCATCATGGTAAAGTTGAATAAGTAGAACTATGTTAAGCATTATAGAAAAAGCAATTCATAGCTTTTTAGGCAACTCAAAATGCAAGCATAATACGAAAAAAGCAAACTGCATTACCATGATATTAGCTATCGAAGATATAACATCATTAGCAAAAAGATTTCAACAAGGGGAACAAACTGAAAGCAAATACTACTAAACTATTCAAAGACTAAAAAAGAGAAGACTAAGGAACTAGAACTAAGCTAAATCCCAGTGGACAAAAAGATGGCTTTGGTTTGGGTTATTAGGTGTTAGAAGGACCAGGTCCCTGAGGTTTTCCCTGTAGCATCTCAAACATCTATTTGAGCATTCCCTCATTTGTTTCATTAGCCTTAGCAGCCTCAAACTTTCCAGAAATTCCTTTCCTCCTCCAACCTCTTGATCTCAGCAGCCCACACATCAATTTGTTGTCTCAAGGCTCTAACCTTGTTGTTTAAAGGCCCCTTGGCAGTTCCAACTACAGTAGGCTCCGCCTTTACAGTCATATCAACACTTATCAAGGTTGCAGCACCAAACCTTTCCTTCTTAGTGGCATTATTCAATTCCTTCAAGGAAATCCCCAACTTGTCAAACAAGTCAGTCAGAATGAAACCAAAAGAAAGTGCATGCTTCTTCTTTCCAATGACAACTCTTTCAATTAAATGAATCATGAACCTGAGCCAGTTTATCTGCTTTTCAGAATCCAGCAGCTCCATAAGGACCAGGTCCAAAAAACTTGTTATTTCTCTCTTTTATTGCATAGGGAGCATGATCTTGTTTACAAACTCAGGCAACAACTGGTGATTGGGTTGCAACTCACTTTTCTCAACTGCTCTAGGTTCTTATTCATTTGATTTTTAGCAAACTTACATGTAATTTCTAAGACAGTGGGGAGATTTGTCAAATTAGGCCATTCCCTTTTGATATAACAGTCATAACTAACTGAGGAAATGTTAAGCAACTCTCCCAGTTCCTTTATATCAAAGGTAATCTCCCTATGATGAATCGAATTGGTTACCTTATCAGCAGCTATGTTGCATTTAAAGAAAAATTTAGCAACCTCATCTTTGGAAATTTTTCCTCTAACCTAAAGGACCATGTCCTTTTAACCTTATTTCTCCAGCTTTTGTAAGAGCCATACCATACCTTTCTCCTCTAAGTCAGTAACTACTCAACCCTTCATGACCTTTCTTTTCCTAATGTCGTCATGCTGAGTTGCTTTAGCCTGTTCTCCCTCATACTCACTCTCACTTTCAGCACACTCAACATCCTCATTCTTCTCAGAATCAGTGATTTCATCAACAAGAGTTCTTCTTTAGGACCTGGTCCTCTTGGAAGAGAGCCCAGCACTAGGAGATTTTCCAACAATCCTTACAGACCTCCTTTGAGAAGTTTTCCTCATTTTAAGCTGAGGAACAACTTCTTCCAGATCATCCACAACAAAATCATCTTCCTCACTTCTTCTTTTCCCCCTCACTCTCTAGAATAGGAAGCCCTGGGCCCCTCACATCTTCCCTTTTTCCCTCACTGTGAATCACACTAAGAGGTTCAATATAGTTTACCTGAAGTTGATATACAATCATAGCTCTAGACAAATCCTCAACTTGTTCTAGGGTAGAAGCCGTAGTAGGAACTGATCCTTCCCCCTTAGTTTCAGGTTCCGAGTTTTATGGAATTGGATTTTTAGGGAATAGTGGACTTTAGTTGGTTTGCATGGGTGAAGATGGGTTGGTAGTGGGTGGTTGATCAATTGTAAGAGTAGTGAAATCAGTGTTTGGAGACAAAGATATTGCTATTATTTGTTTGAGAAGATAATTCACAACTTTTTATGAAATTTTGAAAAGCTTGAATGAAAAATATGAGATGAGAATATGTGAGTGTGTGTGAGATTATATAGGAGTGAATTTAGTGATAGAGATGGAGTGTGAAATAGATTTCCATTCAGTTTCCTTGATTAAATAGAGTTGCAAACATTTTAGGTGTCTTGAACGTTTCATAAATAGCAGTTATGATTATGAGTTCAAGTGGGAGTAGGAGTGTGGGACGGTTCCTTGATGCTGATTTTAGGAAGGTAGAGTTTAAGTGAGATTTAAATTAGTCTAGTTACCGATAACCTTCAAACTCTAATAATTTCTGAATAATAAAGGAATACATACCTCAGATTGTGACAAAGGAACAGTTTTAACACCCTAATCAAATTGCACAATCTAAAATTCTAAGAAAATAAGGGTAATCTCATTAATTTAACAAACTTAAGTAGAAATCATGGCATGGAGTATACATTTAAGTATGAAACTGAGCTGACACTTCTAATTGACTTTAATAAATTACTTTTTAAGCCAAAATTTCTAGCCAATTTAGAAGTAAAGCTAAATAGACTTAAGGTGAATTTAATCATCCCTAATTCTAACATGTTCCTTTCAAAATGATCCCTACTTAAGGCCTTTGTGAAAATGTCAGCTATTTTCTTATCAGTGGGACAAAAAGCTATAGTGATCAAACCATTCTCATAATTGTCCCTCAAGAAATGGTGCCTTATGTCAATATGTTTTGTTCTCTTGTGATGCACTGGATTCTTAGTCATATTAATTGCACTAGTGTTATCATAGTAGATAGGAACAGTTCCTACATCAATACCAAAATCTTGTAATTATTGTTTAATCCACAATAATTGAGTACAACATGAGGTAGCTACCACATACTCAGCCTCAGTAGTGGAAAGAGCCACTGAATTTTGCTTCTTGGTTCCCCATGAAACCAAACACTCACCAAGTAAATGTGCCATACCTGAGGTACTTTTCCTATCAACGAGAAAACCTGCATAGTTAGCATCAGTATATTCTATAAGGTTAAAATTTTCGCATTTTGGATACCAAAGATCCAAGGAACCTGTTCCTTTGAAATATCTTAAAATTCTTTTAACAGCTTTCAAATGTGATTCCTTAGGATCTGACAGAAACCTAGCGCATAAACCAACACTAAAAATAATATCAGTCTACTAGCAGTAAGATAAAGCAATGAACTAATCATGCCTCTATATAATTTTTGATCAACTGAATTACCATATTCATCAAGATCTAATTTAGTGGCAGTGGCAATTGGTGTATCAATTTCCTTAGCATTATCCATGTCAAACCTTTTAAGCAGATCCTTAACATATTTGTGTTGATGGATCATAGTAACATTTGAGGTTTGCTTGATTTGTTAACCCAAAAAGAAATTGAGTTCATCCATCATGCTCACCTCAAACTAACTCTCCATCAAGCTTGCAAATTCCTTACTCAAATTTTCACTAGTAGCACCAAAGATTATATCATCTACATAAATTTGAACAATTAAGAGATGTTTACCTTTTTCTTTCAAATATTGTGCTATCTATTTTACCTCTTTTGTACCATACTAAAGTAGGAATTTAGAAAAACGTTCATTCCAAGCTCTTGGTGCCTGCTTGAGTCCATATAGTGTCTTGTTCAATTTGTAAACATGCTCAAGGAACTGTTCATTCTCAAAACCTGGTGGTTGCTTGACATACACTTCTTCTTTTAAGTAGCCATTCAGAAATGTACTGTTCACATCCATATGATGTAGAGTAAAAATCATGTAGGTAGCAAAGGCTATGAGAAGTCTTATCGATTCCAGTCTTGCAACAGGAGCAAAAGTCTCATCATAGTGAATGCCCTCCTCTTGGATATACCACTGAACAACCAATCTGGCTTTATTCCTGGTCACCATACCATCCTCATCAAGTTTGTTTCTGAATACCCATTTTGTTCCTATAATGGACCTATTCCTTGGTTTGTGTTCCAGGTACCAAACTTGAATTCTTTGAAATTGATTGAACTCCTTCTGCAATGCATTTATCTAATCTGCATCTTTCAGTGCCTCTTTTACATTTTTGGGTTCAACAAGGGATAAAAAGGCACACAAATTGTGATTCTTGACTGCAGATTTTGTTTGAATTCTAGCAGCTTTAACTGAGATTATTTGATTCACAGGATGTGAACCTTGATACTTATAAGGCTTGATTACCAGCCTATTTTCAAAAGTACCTTCCTGTGTATGTTGACGAACAGTTCCTGATATGGCAGCACTACAAGGTTGAGAGGTGGATCCAACATTTGTTTCCCCTGTCTCTGTGTTACTCTTCTCAGTTTCAACTTGAGGAACAGTTCGTTGTGGTTCCTTTCTCACATAATCTCCTTATAATGCTTGCATTGGTTGAGGATCAGGTTCACCATGCCTCAACATTCAAATTTCTTCATCCTCTTGTACCTGTTCTTGAGATAGACTGTTAGATTCATCAAACTTAACATGCATGCTTTCTTCTATTTTCATAGTTTTCTTGTTAAATACTCTATAAGACTTGCTATTTAATGAATAACCAACAAAGACTCCCTCACCACTTCTAGGATCAAATTTTCCTAAGGCATATTCCATTATTTTGAATGAAACATTTACAACCAAAAGCCCTAAGATGTGATATATTAGATTTTCTTCCTTTAAGTAACTCATAGGGGGTCTTTTCTAACAATGGTCTTGTCATGCATCTATTTATATAGCAAGCAGTATTTATATCTTTTGCCCAAAAAGTTTGTTGAAGGTTTTCAGATAACAACATGGTTCTAGCCATTTTTTCTAAGGTCCTATTTTTTCTTTTAATTACTCTATTTTTTTGTGGAGTTATAGGTGAAGAAAAATTATGATCAATGCCATTTTCATTACAGAGGTTAAAGACCATCTAATTTTCAAATTCAGTACCATGATCTGACCTAATAGAAATAATGTGACTATCTAGAGTTTTTTGAGCTTTCTTAGCAAATATTGAAAATGCATTAAATGCTTCTTCCTTAGATGCAAGAAAAATAGTCCAAGTAAATCTAGAGTAATCATCATCTAGTACCATAACATATTTCTTACCCCCACGGCTCATTGTTCTCATTGGTCTATAAAGATCCATGTGGACCAGTTCCAAATTTTTGGTAGTACTGACCTGTTTCTTGGGTTAAAAGGAAGACTTTACCTGCTTCCCCCAAGCACAAGCCTCACAAACTCTTTCTTCCTTGAACTTAATGTTAGGAAGACCTATCAGCAAGTCCTTAGAAATGAGTTTGTTCAATTGTGAAAGACTAGCATTATCAAGTCTTTTGTGCCATAGGAGGGGATCATTTTGCATCACACTTAGACAACTTATGCTAGCATTAGCTAGTGACAATAGGTCTATTTTATAAATATTTCCATGTCTATTTCTCTGCAAAATAACCTCTCCAGAAGTTTGGTTAGTTACAGTACAACCAGTAAAAGAAAAATTCACATTGTTACCTTTGTCATACAATTGATATATACTCAATGTTGAAGGATGGTTTTGATGAATGACAAAGGACCCAGTTCTAAGTGGACAATGAAAATGTTCACATTGGAAGTTTAGAGTTGAAGCTGTTCGAGTTGATATTCGAGACCTAGTCGAAAGAAGGAAAAGAGAGCAGCTGAAGTTGAAGTCTCAATCCAACTTGAAGAAGAAAAGCGGAAGCGCCGTTGGAAGGAAAGAGTTTCCTAGGCAGAAAAGGATTGAAGATTTAGGCAAAACAACTTAGCTTTCAAATAAGGAAAAGTTGTCTAACCTTATTAGAAACAAATTCCAATGAATAAAAGGAGTTCCAAGCTAAGGGGGAAAAGGATTTTCAAGAAATCTTTAAATATAAGCTGTTTTGGCCAGAAAAAGTTATGCAGTCAAGAATTCTCAACAGAGCAAATCGAGAGAAAATCAATCGTGAGAGCTATTGTGTGCTAGAGCAGAATTAAGGCAGCAGAACCTGATGGAGTAGGAGTTTCATAAGGTTTAGACTGTTTGTCTAGTTTCTGTTATAGGCTATTGAGTTATAAACTATCAGCTTGTTAAGAGGCATAGAATAAAAATTACTTTTTGGTGAGGTAGTTTCAACCTTAATATCTAACGTGTGGCTTGGAAGGTTCTAGGTACTGGGAGGACTAGTTCCTTGATTGTATTGCGTTGTAATATAAAACTTGTTCAGTATTCTTTTAGTGGAACGTTTAAATCCCATGAATGTTGGTTCGCAGTTTTTGTTCCCTTGAGAAAGTATTTTTTCCACGTAAAAATCTCTGTGTTCTTTATATTTCTGTATTGTGCTAAGTTTCAAAGATATGTGAAACTTGCAAGGAACCCGGTTCTTTGTGAGTTAGGCGATCAAGTTAAGAGAAAGTTTTTGAAGTTTGAAAATCGGGTAAGGACACTATTCACCCCCCTCTAGTGTCTTATAAGGGTGCACTAGGTGCAACACTCAATAAACAATGCTTCAATCCATCTACCTCAAACACATTATCAATTTTATGTGAATCAGACATACCTACCTTTCCAATGCCAATAATTTCCCCTTTTTGTTAGCATTACTGAATGAAACACTTCCTCCTTGAAAAGCTGAGAGTGAAAGAAACAGTTCCTTGTGTCCTATCATGTGCCTTGAGCAACCACTGTCCATGTATTATTTGTGGTTCTGCACCTTCACTCTAGCTTATAAAAGAAAAATAAGGGTTAATTATAAGAATTTGCGTTCCTTTCTTTGAGAAAAATGATGAATCAGATCCTCTTAGCCTAGAATGGTAATGATTTCTTTGTGTGAATAATTTTCTTGGCTACATGTTTTTTAGGAGGTTTGTAGGACCTGTTCCTTTGTGTAGCTTTTGCCAATGATTGGTAATTTCTTTTCAAGCGACATGTGTTCCCACAGTGTGTGCATAGCCAATTTTCAAGAAGAATTAGATAGTTACTCTTTGGATCCCATTTGGGCAATGATTGAGATTTCATAAACCTAATACCTTTCCTATTATTACTCTGATTTTCTTGTAACCATTCTAGAGACTCAGAGGACTTGTTCCATTTGACAATCTTGTTCAAGTCCTCTTTTGTTTTGACGGAGTCCTCTTCCAAAGATCTATCTTTTCATCTTTCTTAAATAGTTCATCAACTGTTTCTTTCAATTTCTCTTCAGCAATAAGCTTATGATAATTAGCATTACCTTTACCTTTTTCTACTATTCTAGTTCCTAAATTCACATTCTGTAATTCCTGAACAATTGATTCAAGTGTGAGGATATGTTCCTTCAGCTTGCTATTTTTCCTTTTCAAGGTGTCATTTTTTAGTACAATTTTCTTGTATTCATTTCCTAAACTTTCAATTTTATCATGCAGTTGATCTTTAACATTACTCAGAGATTTAAGCTCATTTAACACAGTATGAAACACTTTTGACTAATTTCTCTCTAGGCATGCTTTTTACATAAGTTTTAAGTTTGGAAACAAATAGCTCAACATCTTCTTCATCGTCTGAATCTTCAAGACTCATTAGAGCAAGCTCATCATCTAAATCATCATAAAACTGCTCATCTTCACTATCTTGCCAACCAGCAACCATGGCTTTGGGAGATCTTTCTTATTCTTTCAACATGCTTCTTTCTCCATTCTTCTGCCATAACTGGCATTTGCTGATGTAGTGCTCCATGCTTCCACATTTAAATCATTTTCCGCCATGTTTCATGTCAGAAGACCTACCCTATCCACTAGACCCCTTTTTCTTTTTCAACAATCTTTTGACACTTCTAGCTATCCGGACCAGTTCCTTCTCATCATTAACAGATTTATCAACATCAGTTAAAGCTAGGTTGTTTTCAGTTTTAACTGGTTCTCCTATGTTCTTAACTTTCTTTCTTAGTTCATAAGTTTTTAAATTTCCAATAAGCTTATCTAAGGAGAGTTTAGTAAGATCCATGCTTTCAATGATAACACAAGCCTTAATTTTCCAAAAGTCCGGGAGAACTCTAGTCAAGATCTTTTCAACCCTATCTTCAACAGTTAAAACTCTTCCCAAAGAAATAAGTTCAGTTGAAATAGCATTAAACCTAGTGTACATTTCAAAAATTGATTCTCCTTCTTTCATTTTAAAACTTTCATATTCAACAAAGAGAAGCGTACCTCTAGATCTTTTCACCTAGTTGGTTTCTTCATGAGCAACCTGCAAAGCATCCCAAATTTCTTTGTCAGTGGAGCAACCCTGAATTCTAGTGTACTCATCAAGACTAAGTCCACAGACAAGCTACTTCTTAGCCTTGACATTCTTTTCCCATTGTCTTAAGTCATCACCAGTGCATTTCCTTCTAGCTTTGGGAACATCCTTCTTCATGGGAATCATGGGGCCTTCAGTGAAATTATCCCATAGCTCATAGTCCTTAGCTTGAAGATGATCTCTTATCCTCTCTTTTCATAATGAGTAGTATTGGCCATTGAACAAAGGTGGCCTAACAGTGGACTGACCCTCAGAGTTTCTCTGTGGTGGACTCATTCTAATCCTAAGGTGTTAGCCTCTTCAACGATAACCCACTCTGATATCAATTGATGGTTCTCAAGACGCACCACTATTACGTTAAAGACCAGTTTCTCAGATGTGTTCCTTTACTTTGTTAAATGCGAAATAAAAAAAGAACAAGTAAATGAACACTGGATTTTGGCGTGGAAAAGATAAGTTGGGTCAAAAAACCACGACCTACTCTCTTAAGTAGGATTTCAACTTTACCATTTGAAAGATTCACTTGGTTATAAGACTTTCTTCTTACTAACCTAGGACTAGCTCTAATCCTACAGTGATCCCTTTCACAATAGGTGAAGTTTCTTCAAGTAAGAAGACTTGAATGTTGTGTACTCTTTCAGAACTTCTAAGAAAGTAAATAGTACAACTCGATAGTATCTACTATAAATTAACTAAGATTAAGAATAACATGACTCAATATACGAAACAGGTTCTTCACTTATTTCCCTTTAGAGCGCTAAATGACTGCTCGAATACAACTCAGACTGCTTCAACGTTATAGCTCTAATCTCTCTATATTTGTGCGTGCCTTCAACTGCCTAAATGCTTCTCAATTTATAGAGTTGGAATCTTGAGAAGTCTTGCACAATTAGAACTCCAAATGTCTTCCAGAGTTTGAGCCCTAATTGAACTCCTTGCTTGGATAGATAAAGTCTTTTTTCCTTATCCCAATCATATCCAATCTTTTCAACTCGTGAAACTCTGCATAATTATCAAGATAAATATTAGAATTAGGATAATATTAATATTTTCTGCTCAAATGAGTTTGCCTTAATATTTATTCAGTCTGCAGATATTCAAAGGAATATGTCCATTGACCAGTTCCTTAGTCATCAGTCAAAACTCCAAGCTAACATTGTCTTTCATTATTTACCTCTATCTTATTTACTTGTCATTACTTACATTTTATTTACTTACTTTTTCCATCATAATTACCATATTTCTTGTGACCTCAATCATAATTAATTATTTAACTTAGACGTACAATTTTAGGCATAAAAAGTAAAGCTCTTTGATAGCTTGGTATAGACTCGATGCCATCTTTCGGTGGTGAATGGGTGCTGTATCGCAAAGTACATCTTCTTTGCAAGTTGGGAACAACTACCAGAATCACCACACGGACAGGTTTGTGATTTGGAGGGGTGACCTGGTTGGAATTATCAGGTTGTGCATCACCGTCTTCCTCAGTTTCAATTCATCCATATCAATACTAGTATTCTCCACTTGGTCATTATTGGGGAGTGCACAAATTGTGAACAATGCATGTAATCATGTTAGATATGATTAAGATAAAAATATTAGCTAATAGTGTTAACATAATGATATAGAAATCTGATATTCGTGAACGCATGAGTTAATATCAGTTGGTATGTAATCACTATATACATATCTATCAAATATTTGAGCAATAACATTTGAATATATGATAAGTGTTTTTTTATAAATGTTCCTAGTTAAGGGTGTAGGGTATAAAAATAAAATGAGACAGTGTCACGCTTATACCAACCAGTCATATTTAATATATTTATGTAATAATAATTTGTTGATGTTAATATTACCTATTGAATCACCTTCAGAAACTTTTGTTTGACCATCTACAAGCTCTCCTCCCTTGGCAATATTGTTGCCTCCTGACAAGCGAACACCAGCATCCATGCCAATTTCTTGGAAGTCTTGACTTAGGAACAACTTGAAATTAGGAAACCCATCATTAATTTTCTTTGGATTTGTCTCATTGATCGGTGTTGCCACAAAAAATATATCATTAGCACATTGTTAATAACCAAATATTAAGGAAAAATGAAGCACAAATCGTACAAGTATAAATATGTTCAACATCATGCAGTTTCTCAGTAATGACTTTATTATTTTCCTGGTCAGATCGTGGAACATTATAATCAAACAATTCTACTTCCTCTTAAGTGGGGAACAAGCTGAAGTTGGGAAATGCTCCCTGATGAACATACTCCATCACCACATCGACAGGTGCTTTAAAAATAAAAATCATATAGACAGTTAACAATTTGAACTTGATAAACTATGAGCTTATATTTGTATCAAATAAGTAAGTGAAAAAAAATGAGTTGTCATACATTGGTGCAATCCAGATGAATACTCGAAGCCATACAGGGTTCACGCTGGACATCCGGAGCTTGGAATGCTTCAAAAGAACTTGGAAACCGAGAATCAAGCAAATGAGAGCTCACTGGAAGTTGGTCCAGCGCTATCACGAGAAGTGGAGCACAGTCGTGATAAAGCGGTCCATGCCATTGCACGGTCGCGAGGAATCCAACACGATTGCGATGAAGCTTCAAATCACTGGGCTCGACGCGACACCCAAGGCGCGGTCACGATTAGACATGTTAGACAATTTACTACTTTAGTACCTAGGGACTACTTAGGCATTTTGTAATAAACCTAGGGAGTACTATACATACTGTCATTAGGAGTAATTAGCCTTAGTTAGATTTTGGATGATTGAGAATACTTGTGTGAGAGCGTGTATGAGTTTAATCCCTTTTCTTCTTCTTGGATCTCTCTTGGATTCTCTTGTGTGAGAGATACATTGCTTGAGTTTGAGTCTCTTCCCCCTCGGATATTGATCTTTGATTGTATCGTTTAAATTAGAGTATTACAATTGCTTGTAGCGTTCTAATTTGCCTACAATTGTGGGATTTGATTCCTTTCTTTCTTCTATCTTTTCCCCAATTCTCTTCTATCATTTACTTTATGTCATTTATTTTATCGTTTGATTACTCATTTTTGATTCTTAGTGTTTAGGGTCCTATCATTTGGTATCAGAGCTCAGATTAGTGATTGTTCTTACAAACACTATCTAAGATTTATTTATCAAAATCTGAAAATCCCAAAAAAAAAAAAATGAAAAAAATTCAAAAATTCCAAAATTGAGTCATAGATTTAGGATTCCTTTGGATAAAATCTTTGTTACCAATTGTTAATTGATGATTCTAGAAGCTGTATTTTGAAGAAATTGAACAACAAACAACGTTTGGGGCATCAATTTGAAGAATTAGGGTTCTTCAAGTTTATCAACAAGTGATTTTGGACTTTTGAATTTTGGGTGTTGTTTTTGAAGAATTGATCATTGAGGTTTTTTCACAGACTTATAAGGAGCTTATATCTCAAATTTGGACCAAAAACAAGTTGATTTGTGAAGATTCAAGTGAAGAAATATCCAGAAATTCGTGCTTCAAGTTCTGCATCAAACCCAGAATTTGTTCTTCACAATAGCGCTCCATCTATTGCGATCACAAAGAATTTTTGAAATATTGTTCTTCGCGATAGCTCGGCTACAGCGCAGGGTTATTGACTTGCTCTTTATGATAGCGCCCAAACTCACGCGACACCGCTGAACAAAAAATTAGTCACTTTACAGATTGCTCGGAATAGCTCCTAAACAGTTTCAGATTACCCAAACCCCTTTCATATCATCAAATACATTAAGTTTCTAGACCACACACAAAATTTCATCCAATTCCAATATCGTTTCGTGACAATTCGATTCGTGCTTTTTTTTTCTCTTTATAGTTTCGTTGCGTGTTTATTTGTTCCTAGTCCGTTTGTATGTCTTTATCCGTTTCTTTGGTGTCTTATAAACTCCATTCCGAACAGAGGCGTGGATACTTACCTTGAGAATTTGAGTTTGTAGAACCTTGAAGAGATTAAGAAAACCCTTGAGTAGAAAAAGGCTGGAGTGGTGAGATCATTAAAGTGTGGTCACAAAACCCATTGACTTTAAGTATATACATGTATGGAAAGAAAATTAAGCGTTCATATATCAAGTGATACACGTGAGAGAGTGAATTTATGAGGTCCTTTTCTTTTCATTGTTGCAAATATGTCCTCAGATGATGATTATGGAGGTTATGACTCTTATAGAGATGATGGAAATTTCTACAATCAATGTGGAGACTATAGTTCCTATGATGATGGTGGGAGTTACTATGATGATTCGGGGAACTATTTCTCTTATGGCGATGAGGCGAGTCACTATGGTGATCATGGAGCTCGTGAAGACTATGAGGATGAATGTGATGATGAAAACTCCTATGCTTCTAGTCTTGGAGATGATGATAGTGGCGCTTCAAGGTACAATGTTCCTACTTACTCTTCTTGTGATGTACTTGAAAATGTAGATAGTGACATAGAGAGAATTGATGATAAATTTGTTATTGATGTTGTTCATTTGCATATTCTCTTTGTGTTTCTAAATATAAATAAGGGAGTAGTAGTGGTCTTTCTATTGGTTTGAGAGGAAGTGGTAATTATCCCAGGAGAAAAAGAGAGTTTACATATTTTACATGTGCTAAAATGTTCAATGCCTCTACTACTTATGAGAGAGGAAATGTGAGGCAAAGGGTGAGAGAAAGTGCTATTTTCTCTCCAAATAGTTTGTCTTGGTCTAACCATGCTTTGAGAGGTTTGGAGGGTATGGTGGTAAGTCAAGTGGGATGAATGCTTCTTGTAGTCCAACTATTAGTGAGGATCCATTCGGCCATAACTATGAAAATGGACACAAGAAGAAGCTAAGTAGATTTACCATTAGTGTTGATGGATATAGAGGCTATATTCTACAAGTTGCCGACATTGATGAAAATTGCACTAGCCCTACTTTGGTTGAGGAGTTGAGAATACCTTGTTATAAATTGGTAACTCCTTATGAGTATTGTTGAAGAATGAGTTTTGAAAATGACAAATGACCTGGTGCTAAGTGGACTACGGAAAGGTTCACAGTTGAGTTGAGAAGACTAAGCTGTTCAACGGGATAATTGAGTCAGAGTTGAAGAAGGAGAGAGAAAACAGCTGAAGTCAAAGTTCCAGTCCTACCGGGAAAAGAAGAAGAGAGTGACGGTGCTGATATAGACGCGGTTCATAAGCTGAAAAGGATTGGAAACTAAGGCTAATTAACTTAGGTTTTAAATAAGGCAATATGGGTAAACCTTGTTTGAAACGGATTCCAAAGTAGAAAAGGAGTTCTAAACTTAGTTGGATCCGGCTAAGTCTAACTCCTATATATATAAGTTAATTTGACCAGAATTGGTTTACGCACTCAAGACATCTCAATAGAGCAAATCAAGAACAAACAGATCGTGAGAAGCATTGTGTGCAAGAACAAAGGCTGAGCAGCAGAACCTAATGAAGGAGCTGTTTCATAGTTAAGTCTTTTGTTTTAGTTTTTGTTATAGGCTATCGAGTTATAATCTATCAGCTTGTTAAGAAGCATATAGTAAAGGTTACTCTTTGGTGAAGTAAAGTCAACCTTACTAGCTAACGTGTGGCTTGGAAGGTTCTAGGTACTAGGGAGGTCTAGTTCCTTGATTACATTACGTTGTAGTCTAAAACTTGCTCGGGTTTTCCTTTAATGGAAGAGTTGAAATCCTAAGAGTTTGGGTCGTGGTTTTTTATCCCTTGAGCAAGGATTTTTCCACGTAAAAATCTCTGTGTTATTTACGTTTCCGCATTAAGTTTTAAAGTTTGATAGGTGAAACTTACAAGGAATCTGGTTCTTTGTGAGTTAGGTGCTAAAAGTTTTAGGCAGTTAAAAATCAAGTAAGGACACTGTTCACCCTCCCCTCTAGTTTCTTACATAGGTGCACCAAGTGCAACAAGTGGTATCAGAGCAGGTTCTCTCATTTAAAGATTGGCATCTTGAGAAGGATCTGAACAATGAGTGCACTGCCGATCATAACCGAAGGACAATCTGTCAACAGGCCTCCTCAGTTCAATGGCCAGTACTATGGATGGTGGAAAGGCAAGATGGAAGATTTCATTCAAGCTGAAGACTTTCAGCTATGGATCATTACCAATGATGGACCTCTTATTCCAAGCAAAACTGTTGGACAACCACCTAATCAGCAAACTGTTCCCAAAGAGATATTTGAGTATACTGATGCTGATTTTAAGATGGTTGAGAAGAATGCGAAAGCTAAGAGGCTCATCATATGTGGACTTGGACCTGATGAATACAATAGAGTTTCTTCATACAAGACTGCTAAAGAAATTTGGGATGTTCTACAAATTACCCATGAAGGAACCTCACGAGTAAAGAAGTCAAGGATCCAGATGCTGAAGAGAAAGTTCGAGTTATTTGCTATGGGAGAATCTGAATCTATCCATGACATGATGACCGGGTTCACAATCATAACGAATGAGATGAAGTCATTGGGTATGATTCTGACCAACAAAGATTTAGTGGAAAAGATCATCAAGATTCTACCTGATTCATGGGAGTCAAAGGTTACAGCTATCATTGAGTCAAAAGAATTGGATAAGATTGAGCTGGATGAACTTGTTGGTAGTCTGAAAACCCATGAACTGATGAAACAGTTGAGAATCAAGGTGGAATCTAAGAAAGAAAAAAACCTAGCTCTTGAGGCGACTGGAGGTTCTAAGTATGAAGTTTCTGAACATGAGATTGCTTTGGTCAATGATGTAAGAAAGTCCTTAAGTCTTGAGAAAAGAAGAACCAGAGCTACTCCTGCTAAGAACAATATAGTTGATAATCCGGACTACTCAGGATGTTTCAAGTGTAACAAGAAGGAACATGCCATAAAAGACTGCCCGTTATGGGATATTGAGTGGAAAAAATCTGGGGCTACAAAGGAGAATAAACCTAAGAAGACCAAACGTCCACCAAACTTCAGAGCACTAAAGAGAAAGAAGAAAGAGGCATTTTATGCAACATGGGGACCTTCTGAAAGCAAAAGTGACGAGGAAGAAGAAGACCATGAGGATGACTCTCCATTGGCTCTGATGGCTGATGATGAACCTTCCACTTACGATCCACCTGAGGTAAGTCTTGATGAACTGAAAACTAGACTTCATACCTGCTCCTCTAGGGAATTAAATTTCACTTTAATTGAAGGCATTGAAAATTTAAGGACTGAGAAGGAACTAGTACTTTCTGAGAAGGACCAACTAATTTCAGTAGTGTTTGATTTTTCAATGAAAAATAAAAACTTGGAAAAATCTCAAACTGATCTTAAAAAGGATTTAATTGCTAGCGAAGCTCAAGTTTTGGAACTAAAACAGAAAGTCTCAGCCCTTGAATCTGAAAGTCGTCAATTAACGGAACAGGTGCTTAGTGAGCAAAAGAAAGTTTCTGAACTCGAACTTGAAAATAAAAAACTGAAAGAAGTATCTGGTAAGTAAGGAGTTAGTGAAGCTCAAATCAACCTCGAAGCTGAGCTTAAAAAGAAAAACCAGGTTCTACATCAGGAAACTGAGAAGAACCGGGTTCTTCAGGAAAAGGTTGAAAAACTAACTCTGAACTCACAAGACTCACTAAATGAAACAAGTCTTCTGAAGCTTTGAATTGGTTGCATGAGAATCACAATAGAGGTAAAACTGGACTAGGACATAGAGAACCTTTACCTGCATGGAACCCTAATAATAAATATGTAGGACTCCCTTGCAACAAAACTCTGCTTCTGGTCATATTAAGATGGAATGCAGTGTTGCAAAAGGAGCAGTCCAAAGAATAAAAAATCAGTTTTATCTTATTGGGCTAGAAAAGATTTTATTCATCCATTCCATAACAAAAAGGGACCCAAGCTTGTCTGGGTTCCTGTTACTAACCCTTAATTTTCTTTTACAGGCTGGAGTGAGATGGAAAAACCCAAGCTGGATTCTTGATAGTGGGTGTTCCAGGCACATGACAGGAGATAGAAGAAACTTTCTCTCACTCGCAGCATTTCAATGGGGGTAGTGTGGCTTTTGGAGGAGGCAAGAGCGGTGAAATTGTTGGTATTGGAAAAATTGGGAGATTTCTCAATCATGCTATTGAAAATGTACTTTGTGTGGATGGATTGAGGCACAATCATCTAAGTATCTCTCAACTATGTGATAGAGGAAATCTAGTGAGTTTCACATCTGTATGTTGCACTGTAAAGAACCTGCAGACTGGTAAAGTGATAATGGAAGGGAAACAAGCAAATAATGTGTACAAGGCTACATTAGGTTCTCTTCCTGAAAATAATTTGACTTGTCTGAATGTGCTGGAGAATGATAGTCAATTGTGGCACAAGAGATTAGGACACGCAAGCTTGACTCAGTTGAGTAAGTTGGTGTCAAAGAACCTAGTTCGTGGAATGCCAAGGAAGAGGTTCAATGACATCAAAATTTGTGATGCGTGTGTGGGGGGAAACATGTAAGATCTTCATTCAAGTCAAAAAAAGTGGTTAGTACTGCTAAACCACTTAAGCTGGTTCACATGGACTTGTGTGGACCAATGAGGGTGAGGAGCAGAGGAGGTAAAAGGTTCGTAATGGTAATAATTGGTGACTACTCCAGATACATATGGACCCTATTCCTCAGATCTAAGGATGAATAATATGATATGTTCGAGGATTGGGTCAGAGTTAATCAAAAGTAACTGGGGCTTCAACTAGTAAGTATCAGGTCCGACTATGGAACGGAGTTTGAGAATGCTAAGTTCGCCGAATATTGCAATAAACATGGTGTGGATCAAAACATCTCTGCACCAAGGACCCCTCAGCAGAATGGTGTTTGAAAGAAATAACAGGTCCTTAGAAGACATGGCTAGAACTATGTTGTTGTCAAGCGATCTATCAAAAAGTTTTTGGGCTGACGCAGTCAATACTGCTTGCTACTTACTGAATCGTTGTTCTATCTATCCGTTATTAGAGAAAACTCTCTATGAGCTGATTAGAGGCAGAAAACCAAATATTGCACATCTAAGAGCCTTTGGGTGCAAGTGTTTCGTGCATAACAATGGGAAAGAACCTCTAGGGAAGTTTGATGCTAGAAGTGATGAGGCCATCTTTTTGGGATATTCTTCCCAAAGTAAAGCGTATAAAGTGTTCAACAAGAGGACCATGACTGTAGAAGAAAGTGCGCATGTGGTGTTTGATGAATCTGAAGCTGTTGTAAACAAACAAGAAGATGATGATCTGGAGATTGGTCTTGCGAGAGAAAAACCCGTTGAAGACCCTGAGAATTTGACTGGGGATAAAATAATCATGGTGATAAGGGTCAGATAGGGGGAACTGAAGAGCAAGATGAAAACGACTTAGATGGTTCAGCTCCTCCTGGAAGCATTACTCAGCAGATTCAACCTAAACCTTTGAGATATCAAAGTTTTCATCCACTGGAGGACCTCATATCAGATTTAAATACTGGAATTGTTACAAGGAGAGCTTTAAAGAACTTCTGTGCATTCTTTGCATTTCTGTCCTCTATAGAACCTAAGAATGTACGAGAAGGACTTGAGGATCTAGATTGGGTGATTGCTACGCAAGAAGAGCTTCATCAGTTTGAACGAAGTAAGGTATGACATCTGGTCCCTCGACCAGTGGACAGATCTATCATTGGCACTATATGGGTCTTTAGAAATAAGCTGGATGAACATGACATAGTAACAAGGAACAAGGCAAGACTGGTGGTTCAAGGTTACAATTAAGAAAAAGGAATCGGTTATGATAAAACCTTTGAAGGGTCTTTAGAAATAAGCTGGATGAACATGACATAGTAACAAGGAACAAGGCAAGACTGGTGGTTCAAGGTTACAATTAAGAAGAAGGAATCGGTTATGATAAAACCTTTGAACTTGTTGCCAGAATGGAAGCCATTAGAATGCTAATTGCCTTTGCAGCTTACATGAAGTTTAAGCTGTACTAGATGGACGTGAAGAGTGCATTCCTTAATGGTTATCTGAATGAAGAGGTGTACGTGGTTCAACCACCTGGCTTTGAAAGTACAGAGTTTCCTGATCATGTCTACAAACTTGACAAGGCATTGTATGGATTGAAATAGGCTCCTAGGGCTTGGTATGAAAGGTTGTCAGGGTTCTTATTGAAGAATGGTTTTACAAGAGGTAAAATAGACAATACTTTGTTTCCAAGTAAGAAAGCCAAGGACCTGCTAATTGTTCAAGTGTATGTTGACGACATTATTTTTGGTGCAACAAATGAGAACCTTTGTAAGGAGTTTGCCGACCTGATGGGAAGTGAATTTGAGTAGAGCATGATGAGTGAGCTGAATTTCTTCTTAGGCTTACAAATCTAGCAAACTCAGGAAGGCACAATGATCCATCAACAGAAATATATCAAAGAGCTTTTAAGAAAGTATGACACGAAGACTGCTAAGGATATGAGCACGCCTATAGCTCCTAGAACAAAGATAGATCTGGATGAAACTGGTGCTTCCATTGATGAAACTAAGTACAGAGGGATGATTTGTTCTTTACTGTATTTAACTGCAAGTCGTCCAAACATTATTTATAGAGTGGGGGTTGTGTGCAAGGTTCCAGTCAAAACCAAAGGAGTCACACTTAACTGCAGTCAAGAGAATCTTGAGATATTTGAAAGGAACTCAGGATCTTGGTTTATGGTACCCGAAAGGTGGAAGTTTTGATCTAATTGGTTATGCGGATGCTGACTATGCTGGTCACTTAGTTGATAGGAAAAGTAAATCTGGGATAGCACACTTTCTAGGTTCTTGTTTAGTTTCATGGGCTACAAAGAAGCAAAATTTAGTGGCATTATCTACAACTGAAGCTGAATATATAGCAGATGCTTTGTGTTGTTCACAGCTATTATGGGTCAAGCAGCAGCTAGAGGACTTTGGAATCAAGTGTGGACCAGTTCCAATCTTTTGTGACAATACAAGTCAGTCAATAAAGCCAAGAACCTGGTCCAGCACAAGAGAACATAGCACATTGATATTAGGCATCACATTTTAAGGGACAATGTTGAAAAAAGCCTAATTATTATGAATTTTTGCAGGACTGAGGATCAAATTGATGATATCTTAACTAAGACATTAAACAGGGTACAATTTGAAAAGAACAGGCTTGAGTTAGGGATGACAAAGATACACTGAACGAGCCAGCACCTGGTTCTCCCAATGATTGGCTAGTGAAGTTTTCTTGTTTTACCTAGCTTAACTTTGTTTAGTTGATTCTATTAATGAAACTTAATTGTTTTTCTTGCTGACCGATTTGGAACCTATTTTCAAGACTTAGATGCTGGCAAAATTAAATAAAGGATATCATTGAAAAATCTGGTGCATGGACATTCAGGTACACATTCTATTTACTTACTGAGTATAATAATTGTCTTACGTGGCCAATCTATTACCAATTATCCTCTCTTGGCGCCGGATTAGTGGTAGATATTTAAAATTTTAATTCCTTGAACCGGATGGCGTCAGCTCCTAGACGTAATAATGCTGTAACAGCTTTGTCACATCTCATCACCCGTTCCCCTTCCCGATACGCCTTATAACCTTCTCTATACCATTATGCATTAGAGATACATTGTTTCCATCGGTGCTAAAAGACTGAAAAAATTCTCTCTTAATAATTTCTCTCATTCTCTCTCTAAGAAAATCACAACACTCTATAACAATGTCAACTGGTTCTAAAATTGACTAACAACCCTCCTCTCCTAAACCCAAAATTTCCAACTAAATCAAAAGGCAAAGAAACTAGCTGCAAGTCGCTCCGTAGCGGTGGTGAAGAAGTTCGCGAAATTGAGGCAGAAGAAGTTGGAGGAAGCAACTAGCAAGGGGGAAAGTGTTTCAGTGACTGGTACGGAAGAAGGGGTCGTCAAAACTGTTCAAGATAGTCGTCAAGAAACTGAAAAGGTAAACCTTAATTCTCCTACTGGTACTGTTATTGTAGAAGCTAGTTTACCTTCTGAGCCTGTAGATTTAGGAGAGCGTGTAGTAGCTGAAGTTAGTGAAAAGGAGAGGGTGGTTGTAGAAAATCCTGAAAAAGAAAAGGTTGTTGATACAGGGGTTGGTCTAGTTGAAAAAGAAACTGAAAAGACAGTTACTGAGGTGGAAAAGACCATTAGTAACAAGGGAGAAGAAAAATCTGCTGAACCTGCCACAGAACCAGAGAATGAACCAGTACCAAGGAACCTGAAAAAGAACCTGGTTCATTCTCTGGTTCTGTGGCAGGTGATGATGTAGATCTGAGGGAAATTGATGATAATATGGAAGAGAATGTAGAGGGTGTAGGCTTTACTGAACCTTTGAATGCTGTGTTTCCTGAGGCTAATCCCATTCTTCAAGCTAGTGAGGGTTCCTCCAGTGAAACTGATGTTGTGGTGGTAGAGGAACAGAGGAGATTGGGTAAAATGCCTGTAATTCAGGAACAGGAAAAGACTGTGAAGAATCGAAGGTTGGTGAAGGGAGGAGAACTTGTGGGTAGTTGTAAAATTGGAAGTTCAGGTGATGCTGAGGGCATGGTAGAAAGCAGTAGGAAGACTGTGAGTCATGCTAGGAGACCTGCTACTCGAGGGTCTGTTAGAGAGCAGCAGGGGAGGATTATGGAGGAACCTGAAGTTCGTAGGAGAGGTTCAAAGACAAAGTTGGTGACTGGTGATGACATGGAGGACAAGAAAAGGAGAGTGGCTTACTTTAGAGGTCTGCCATTGGTGAAGGGTAAAATTCTCATTGACCTAGAGCTAGAAGGGATGACTCAGCTTGGTGCTAAGCTGAATGCTCAGGGTTGGTTGCACTTGTTCAGTGACCGAACCAGACAGCTGAGAGAGCAAGAGGTTCGAGAGTTTTACTCTAATTGCACAGTAAGTTAAAGAATAGTGACAACCATAGTGAAGGGCTGGTGATCCAGTTTGATTGTGTAGGGCTGGGTGAAATTTTGGGTGTTTCTTCTCAGGGCTACAGTGTATACATGAGAAACTCGTGGCCGGCTAGAGGAGATGGTGTGTCTGCTTTGGAGGTGACCCAAAAGTTTGCAAGGAGACCTAGGTTAGCAAGGGAAACGCAAGTAAAGAAGAAGGCAATGCAACCCTTCTACCAGTTGCTGTTTGAATTTATGCTGAAGAACCTATTGCAGAGGTCGGAAAGGCGCAGTGAGGCCAATTTTTTGGATCTGACCTATATGGACCTGTTAGATCGTGAGGTTTGTATCAATCTGCCTGAAGTAATGATAAAGCACATTGGTAGGGTAGCTGATATGGGATTAGGAAAACATGCCTTAGTCTATGGGTTTCTGCTGAGTAAAGTATTTGATTTTTTTGGGGTACCTATTGGAAAGTGGACTGAGCCGGATCACAATGATGTTTTTGGGAGGAACATTGTGAAGTCCTGTGACTATGTGTTGGATTGTGAACCTGCTGATGGACCAGAGCATGTGGAGGAGGAAGCTGAGGAAAGGAGGAACGCTAGAATGGACAGAAGGATTGAGGGGTTCAGCAGGCAGCTGGAGAGGCAAAATGATGAGCTGGCCTGGATGAATGCTGAAAACACTAGGCTGGTTGCCGAGCTAGAGCATGAACGTGAATGAAACTTGCGTCGCCTTGCCTTTTTGCTTGCTCACTTTAACACCCCTGATATTCCCCAATACTGAACCAGTTTATTTCCCAAGTCCCCTCGCTGGTTCTTTTTGTGGCCTGGTTTAAGACAATTATTATATTTTGGTTTGTAATATTTGAATGATGTTTTGGATGTTTTAAGCCGGTTTGGTACTTTTGTTGATATAAATATCCTACTTTCCTAGTATTTATTGTCTGAAACAGGTTCCTGACGTTTAAAGGTTGGCTAGCTGCCTATGGCACTAGAGTCAACTAGACTTAATCTAAGTTAAGCAGGTTCATACAACTGTGGAACTTTTCGATGATGCCAAAAGGGAGAAGTTAGATGTTGTTAGTTCACTGTATGTTTTGTGACCTTTTTTTTACCTAACTGTATTACCCTGGTTCTTGGTTAGTGTTTGAAATTTTAAAGGTTCTTGTGCTTCTATACTGAAACGACCTCGGTTAATCGTTTCGGAAGTTAGGACTCTGATTAGCGTGCCGATAATTTTAAAATATTCGTAAGGTCCATTGAGACTTATCTGTAAAATTTGAGCTAAATCAGACCTCGTTTGGTATGCATCGAAAGAAGATTTCAGTTTTTATTGTCGATAAATATTAAAAAGAGATTTTCGAGCTCGGTTTTGGCGAATGAGCTCCGATTCAAAATCTGAAAGCGCCGTTAGGTTCATATGATTATTTATGACTTTTATGAACTTTTGAAAGTGAATTTCGAGGTTGTTCGGCTAGTTTCCACTAAAATGCCGAAAGTTAAATGATTTGACTTTTTTCCATTTAATTTGCATATTGAGTTTCTGAAATCCGATTTGAGATCCGCCTTAGCGAGTACATCACATAAATTTGGTATAACTTGTATGCAAAAGTTGAAATTATTTTGAATATCGTATGATACCGTTTTAATTTTCGTAAAGAAAATAAAATAAAATAAAATAAGAAAAAAGAAAATAAAATGAAAAAGGAAAAAGGAAGGAAAAAGAAAGAAAGAAAATGGAAATAGAGTTGGCGAGCTAACATCAAAAAGCAAAGACAGAAACAGAAGAGGAAACGCCGAGAAAGAAAAAATAATACCAGAAATTGAGAAAAGGAGCCGAAGAAAAGTAGAATTTTTACCCTAAAATATTCACGTAATGATCTTAATATATTATTTGAGTTTATTACGTGTGTTTAAATATATTTTGACGGTAAAAATTGGGAGATTAGATATTGTTTTAATAAGTTCAGTTAATAGTTTAAAGGGTCAACTGGACCCCGATAATGGAATTAATTATATATTCATACTCAGTGAGTTATGGGCAACATATAAATGTAATTTATTTAGGGTTTGGTTATGTGACCGTAAACCCTGTACATAGGCCTGGCCTGTGTATTGCGTATGCGAATAGGGTATCAGGTTCCTAACCGGATTGCCCTAAGACATAAGGAATGAAACCTTTAGCCTAATTTGATATATTTTTCTGCTTATTGAATAGAGTGGGATCGTTTGGTATGCAATGTAATGCATATGAATGACATATAATGCATGTGAATGCAATGTGATACAATAATAACCCTTCACCGGCGCGGGACTCTCATCGACAGCCGGGAAGCAGATGCCAACTCACAGCTAGAGTACAATGCTCAAATCCTTGATGCAATATTAGTAACGGGACATAACATATAATATACAATGTAAATTCAAAGCTAAGGCGTAATGAGTACGCCTATCGGCAGCTACACACGTAAAGAACACGTGGTGGAAAATCCACGAGGCCGGGTGCCTCCAAAGAAATGGATATAATCACTTACCTCGTTCCAAAGTTAACACTGCTGCCCAACAACCGCTTTATTCTCTTGGATTCATTGCCAAACGATCCCACTGTGTTCAATGAGCAGAAAATATATCAAATAGGGATAAAGGTTTCATTCCTCACATCTTAGGGCAATCCGGTTAGGAGCCTGATACCCTATTCGCATACGCAACACGCAGGCCAGGCCTATGTACGGGGTTTATGGTCACATAATCAAACCCTAAATAAATTACATTTATAAGTTGCCCATAACTCACTGAGTACGAATATATAATCAATTTCGTTATCGGGGTCCATTTGACCCTTTAAACTATTAATTGAACTTATTAAAATGATGTATAATATTCCATGTTTTACCATTAAAACATATTCAAACACACGTAATAAATTCAAATAATATATTAGGATCATTACCTGAATGTTTCAGGGTGAAAATTCTACTTTTTCCCGGCCCCTTTTCTCATTTTCTGGCAATTTTCTCTCCTCCCCGTCATTTCATTTTCAATATGTATCATATCGTTTAATGCTATGCTTCTATATAACTGGCATCGTCCTTAGCTTTAAGCTAAGGACCCACCGCTTCCTTTCTTTTCTTTTCTTATTTTGTCTTTTTCTCTCATTCTTTTATTTTATTTTCTTTTCGCGACGAAAATTAAAACATAACGCTACAAAATTCGAAATGATCCCAACTTTTGCATACGAGTTATACAAAATATATGTAATATACTCGCGAAGGCGGATCTCAAATCGGGTTCCCGAAACTCAAGATGCTAATTTAAATGGAAAAGAAGTCAAATTATTTAATTTTCAGCATTTTAGCGGAAACTAGCCGAACAACATCAAAATTCACTTTTGAAAGTTCACAAAGGTCATAAATAATCATACGAAAATAAAGCGGTTTTTGATTAGCAGTGCTAACTTTTGGAAGAGGTAAGTGTTTATATCCATTTCTTTGGAGGCACCCGGCCTCGTGGATTTTCTACCACGTGTCCCTTACGTATTTAGCTTCCGATAGCCGTAATCATTACGCCTTATCTTTGGATTTACATTGTATATTATATGTTATGTCCTATTGTTGGTATTGCATTAAGGATATGAGCATTGTACTCTCGCTGTGAGTTGACATATACTTCCCGACAGTCGATGAAAGCCCCTCACCGGTGATGGGTAATTATTGCATCATACCGTATTCGTATGTATTACGTTTTCTGGTTATGCGTTGCTATTGCACATATTGAGGGGTAGGACGATTACGCCCCAGGAGCAGGAGGATTCCGCTCCACTGCATCATATTGAGGGTAGTAGGATTCCGCCCCAAGAGCAGGAGGATTCCGCTCCATTACATCATATTGAGGGTAGGAGGTTTCTGCCCCATTGCACATATTGAGGGGTAGGAGGATTCCGCCCCAGGAGCAGGAGGATTCCCCTCCATTGCATCATATTGAGGGTAGGAGAATTCCGCCCTAGGAGCATGAGGACTCCGCTCCATTGCATTATATTAAGGGTAGGAGGATTCCGCCCTATGACCAGGAGGATTCTGCTCCATTGCATCATACTGAGGGTAGGAGGATTCCGCTCCATTCATTTGGCACATGTGACCCTTTGCATCATACTTCATTTCATTTCATTTCATTTCATTTTATTTCATATCATTGTGTAGACTTGTGGTACATAACTACTATTCTGATTATACATGCATTGCTTATTTGTTGATATGTTTCTGGCTCGTATTCCTCGCTGAGTTTATGGTTTCAAACGTGTTTCCGGTTATCATCTGGCTTTGACTTTTTATAATTTAAATAAGGGGAATTTGATTTATCTGTTTCTTCTCCCTGGCTAGCTATCCTATTTTTTGAGGTGGCTAGTCTGCCCCACTTATTGAGTCCTTTTGACTCACCCTTGTTTGTTGTTTGTTTCTTGTCTATCTATATCGTCTCGGCAGGTTCGCTTCAGGATTGAGTTCGCCACGTTGTTCAGGAGCGAAGACGACTTCAGGTGTCAAGGTGAGCCAGCTTTTATTCAGGATGGCCACCAGTTTTATGAGTATTATTTCAGGTTCAATTTGCTCCCTGTTATTTCCCACGATTACACCACTTTACTATTTTAAGGACCAGTTCCTTAAAATGTGTTCCTTTACTCTACGATGTGCGGAATTAAAACTGCAAGTAATTGAACACCAGATATTAGCGTGGAAAAACCCCTAGACACGGGATCAAAAAACCACGACCTACTTCTCAAGTAGGATTTCAACTTCACTATGTAAAAAGACCCACTTGGTTACAAGACTCACTCTTACTAACCTAGGACTAACTCTAATCCTTTAGTGATCTTTCTCACGATCAGTGAAGTTGTGTCAAGTCCACGACTTGAGCTACACAGTTTACAACTCGATTTTTGCTTACTACAATTGAACTAAGACTTCAACTTTTACAAGACTCAATCTAAGGACCAGGTTCTTACTTAGTTCTACTGTAGCTAATGATTACACAAATAAGCTAATAATTCTTCTCAGCTTTTGCCCGATGCTCTCTCTATTTGTGTACCTCTTCTATGGCTGATAAGCTCCACGTTTTATAGCCAAGAAGTCTTGATGAATAAGAATTCCAAAGCTCCCTTAACTTTGAATCCTAATTGGATTCTACCTTCTAGGATCCGAATCCTTTATCCCTTATCCTTGTGTTTATGCAATCTTTTCATATCCGTTTAGACCTGCATAATTATCAAGATAAACATTAGTATTAGGATAAATAATAATATCTCAATTAAATGATTTTGCATGAATTATCTATTATGCTTCAGTGATTCAAAGGAACAGGTCCTTTGAATCCGTTCCTCAGTCATCAGTCAAAACTCCAAGCTTTCCAAGCTAACAATTTCCCCCTTTTTGATGATGACAAATTCATACTCATAGCTTTATCTCCTTAATGTCCTGAGGTACAACTTAAGCTCAAAAAGACACCAATCAGTGGAGAATTAATTAATTTATAATTAAGGAACAGATTTTTCTTAGGTATAAAATCATGCAAAATCAGACTTACTCTTCCCCCTTTTGGCATCATTGAAAAGGTTGCAGATAAAATATAACTCAAGTGTTAGAATTAATCAGCACATAGCCATTGAGGCAACTCAAAATGCAAACATACTTCAAATAAAGCAACCGCAAAAATAATGATATTAGCCATCCAAGACAATTCATTTAACCAAAATATCAAAATCAGGGGATACAAGCAAGTACTACAGAATTATCCAACTACTAAAGAAGAAAAAGGCTAAGGCACTAGGCTAGGCTAGATCCCACTAGACAAAAGATGGCTAAAGGCTAGGGCTAAGGTGGTCAGGATGTGGAAGGATCAGTTCCCTGAGACTTGTTAAGCAGATCAAACATCTGCTTGAGCATTCCCTCATTTGTCTCCTTTGCTTTTGAGGCCTCTGCCTTCCAGTAATTCCTCTCCTCCTCCATCCGTGCTATCTCAGCAGCCTGCATAGCAACCTGTTGCCTAAGTGCCCTCACTTTGTTGTTCAGAGGCTGCCTCCCAACACCAGCCTGTGGAGGATCAGCCTGAACTGGCAAATCACAGCTTATCAAAGTAGCACACCCAAATTTCTCCTTCTTTGTAGCCTTCACAACCCCTTCCAAGGGAATCTTCAACTTGGCAAAGATATCAGTCAAAATAAAACCAAACGGCAGGGAGTGTTTTCTCTTCCCAGCAATCACCCTTTTTATCAGGTGGATCATAAAGCTGGGCCAATTGATCTGCTTTTCAGTGTCCAACAGTTCCATAAGGACCAGGTCCATGAAACTGGCAACTCCTCTTTTCTCCTGCCTTGGCATCACAACTTTGTTCACAAACTCAAATAAGACTTGATGCTGTGGGTGCATCTCACTCTTTTGCACTGCCCTGGGTTTTTCTTCACCATCATTCTCAGCAAACTTCCTAGTGATCTCCAGATCAGTAGGTAAGTTTGTCAAGTCAGGCCAAACAGTCTTGACATAGCTAGCATACCCAGTGGCAGGAATACCCAACAGCTCACCAAGTTCCCGTGTGTCAAACATAATGACATTGTCATTCACAGATGTAGTTAGTCTATCTTCTTTGATGGAGCAGTTCTTGTAGAACTCTTGCACCATTCCCTTAGCACATCTCCCAGAGATCTTAAGGACCATGTCCCTCCAACCCTGAGCATTCAGTTTTTGCAGCAGCCACAACATACCTTCTTCTTGCACATCAGTCATGACCCTCCTTTCAACACCTTCCTGGTCAACATGTCTTCATGAACACAGTGCACAGACTCACCACCTTCAGCATCACTATCACTCTCATCTTCAGCAACAAACTCATCACTGTCACTAGCAGAGTCTTCAGAAACAACCACTCTTTTAGAGGACCTGGTCCTCTTAGGAACTTTTTCAGCAGCTTTAACTGAACTTCTTGTCACTCTTCTCTCAGGAACTTTTCTTTTCTTTGACTGAGGCTCCTCCTCCTCAGCCTCTACCATCTCATCATCAGCAGAGAAATCAGCAAGATCAAAATCATCAACATCATCCACTTTTTCTTCCTCAACTACCTGTTTTCCTTTCCCTTTCCTGCTCTTTTCCAAGGCAGCAGCTAGTTGTTCATCAGTAGCTTTGGCAGCACTTCTTGTCCTCCTACCCCCAGAAGCAGGGGTTGAGGCAGAAGGAACATGTCCTTTTGCCTTAGAGGAACTTTCAGCTTTCTTTTTATTTCCAGGTTTGTAACTATCTCCTATTTTCTTCAATTTAGCAGCAATTTCAGCAGTCACATGGTCATCAATGGGTCCTTTTCTAGCCAATTTTCTTCTCAGACTCCTAATATTGATCAAATCCACTAGGGGCCTGTCACTATCGCTTATGGCCTCCTCAACATCTATAACATTCTCCATAGGTGCTCTAAAAGCAGCCTCTGGAGACCCTGATGCCCCATGCATGGGTGCTTCCAACCTCTTAATAGGTTCCCCCTCAAGAGCAGCCTCCGACCCCTCTCCCTTTTCTTCCTCATCTATAACATTCAAAGGGTAGGTAAAGTTTACCTGATACTGATACAACACCATAGCACGAGATAAATCCTCAACCTGCTCAGCAATTGACTCAGCCGTGGGAACTGATCCTTCCCCTGAATGTCAGGTTCAGGTATTTCTGGAATTTGTTCAGGAACTTCAGGGTTTAGGTCAGTGGTTTCCATGGGTGAGGGAGGATTAGGATTTTGTGGTTGGTCATCAATAGGTGCAGTTGAAGAATTATCAGAAGCAAGAGACATTTTTGCAATTCGAATTAGCAGATAATTAACAATTCTTTCTGAAATTTTGAGAGTTTTAATTGATGAACAATGTAAAATAATAATGTGGGAGAAGAAGGGTATTTATAGAGTGAATTAAGTAGTGCAATTAGAGTAGGAGACGATGAGCTTACCTCAGCACAACATGCTACGGCTAAGGACTCTTGGGAGTCTCCCGGAGAAAAAGAGCCGTTAGGCTTCAGGATACCTTTTCAGAACAGGAACTGTTCCTCCGATGGGACTCTTTTGCAATTTGGATATGGGTAGGAAACTTAGTGGGATTTTATCCTAAACACAAGTTACCTATAGCCTTTGTACTTCTAAATTAATTGGATAATTACGAGTACATACCTGTTTTTAACACCATAATGCAGTGTCCTTCCAATTTGCAATTTTTGATCATCTGAAATTCTAAGAGCATAAGGGTAACATCATTCAATTTTAGCAACTCTAAATAAAATATGTAGCATGAGAGTATACATTTAAGTATGAAAACTGGACTGAATGATTCATAATGACTTGAATAAAATTCATTTTAGAGCAATTTTCTAGCCAATTGTGAAGTAAAGCATTGAAGATTTTATGTGAAATTAATCATCCCTAATTCCAATCTATTTCTTTCAAAATCATCTCTACCTAGAGCTTTAGTAAAAATGTCAGCTATTTGCTTTTCAGTAGGACAAAATGTTATGGTAATCAAACCTTTTTCATAATTGTCTCTTAGGAAATGATGTCTTATGTCAATGTGTTTAGTCCTTTTGTGATGCACTGGATTCTTTGTCATATTTATAGCACTAGTGTTATCACAATAAATAGGAACAGTTCCTACATCAACACCAAAATCCTGTAATTGTTTTTTGATCCATAACAATTGTGAACAACATGAAGCGGCTGCCACATATTCAGCCTCAGCAGTAGAAAGTGCCACTGAATTTTGTTTCTTAGTTCCCCAGGAAACCAAGCACTCACCAAGAAAATGTGCCATACCTGAGGTACTTTTTCTATCAACAAGGAAACCTGCATAGTCAGCATCAGTATATCCAACAAGATTAAAACTACCACCTTTTGGATACCAAAGTCCCAAGGGACCTGTTCCTTTCAGATACCTCAATATTCTTTTAACAGCTTTCAAATGAGATTCCTTAGGATCTGATTGGAACCTAGCACACAAACCGACACTGAACACTATATTAGGTCTACTAGCAGTTAGATAAAGTAGAGAACCTATCATGCCCCTATACAATTTTTGATCAACTGATATTCCATGTTCATCAAGATCCAATTTTGTGGCAGTGGCAATAGGTGTGTCAATTCCCTTAGCATTATCCATATCAAATCTTTTAAGTAATTCCTTAACATACTTTTGTTGATGGATCATAGTTCCATTTGAGGTTTGCTTAATTTGTAAACCCAAAAAGAAGTTGAGTTCACCCCTCATGCTCATCTCAAATTCACTCCCCATCAAGTTTGCAAATTCTTTACTTAAATTTTCACAAGTGGCACCAAAAATTATGTCATCTACATAGATTTGAACAATTAAGAGATCCTTACCTTTTTCTTTTAAGAACAAAGTACTATCAATTTTACCTCTCTTGTATCCATGCTGGAGTAGAAATTTTGATAGCCTTTCATACCATGCTCTTGGTGCCTGCTTGAGCCCATACAAGGCCTTGTCCAGCTTGTACACATGTTCAGGGAACTGTTCAATTTCAAAACCTGGAGGTTGCTTGACATATACTTCTTCTTTCAAGTAACCATTCAGAAATGCACTCTTGACATCCATTTGATGTAAAGTGAAATCCATGTATGAAGCAAAGGCTATAAGAAGTCTTATTGCTTCCAATCTTGCAACTGGAGCAAAAGTCTCATCATAGTCGATGCCCTCCTCTTGACTGTATCCCTGAACAACTAGTCTGGCCTTATTCCTTGTTACCACGCCATCCTCATCAAGTTTGTTTCTGAAAACCCATTTTGTTCCAATTATGGACCTGTTCCTTGGCTTGGGTTCCAGATGCCAAACTTGACTCCTTTGGAATTGATTCAGCTCTTCCTGCATAGCATTTATTCAATCTGCATCCTTCAGTGCTTCTTTCACATTTTTGGGTTCAACTAGAGATAAGAAAGCACTAAAGGCACATAGATTTTGATTTTTGACTGCGGATCTAGTTTGAATCCCAACAGTCTTATCTGAGATTATTTGATCCACAGGATGTGGCCCTTGATACTTGTAAGGCTTGGGTGTCAATCCATTGTCAGAGGTCCTCTGCTGAGGAACAGTTCCTGCTAGAGTAGCATTCCCAGTTTGTGAGGTGGAATCAACACTTGTTCCCCCTGTTTCAGTGCTATTCTTCTCAGTTCTGTCCTGAGGAACAGTTCCTTGCAGTTCACTCCTCATATCCAGAATCTGCATTTGTGGATTAAGTTCAAACTCTTTCAACATTCCAATTTCTTCATCCTCCTGTACCTGTTCTTGAGTGAGACAGTCAGTTTCATCAAATTTAACATGCATGCTTTCTTCAATTTTCAATATTTTCTTGTTAAACACCCTATAAGATTTACTATTCAAAGAATAACCAACAAATATTCCCTCATCACTTCTAGGATCAAATTTTCCTAAGGCATCCTTCCCATTGTTATGTATGAAACATTTGCAACCAAAAGTCCTAAGATGGGAAATATTTGGTTTTCTTCCTTTAAGCAATTCATATGGTGTCTTTTCTATTAAAGGTCTTGTCATACATCTATTTATTATGTAGCATGCAGTATTAATGGCCTCAGCCCAGAAGTTCTGTGGAAGATTTCCAGATATCAACATGGTCCTTGCCATTTCTTCCAGAGTCCTATTTTTCCTTTCTACTACACCATTTTGTTGTGGAGTTCTAGGTGAGGAAAAATTGTGATTGATGCGATTTTCATTGCAAAAATTGGAAAACATATGATTTTCAAATTCAGTTCCATGATCTGACCTAATGGCAACAATATTACTATCTAGAGTTCTTTGAGCTTTCTTAGCAAAAATTGAAAATGCATTAAATGCTTCTTCTTTAGATGCAAGAAATATAGTCCATGTAAATCTAGAGTAATCATCCACCAATACCATAACATACTTCTTACCTCCACGACTCATTGTTCTCATTGGACCACACAAATCCATATGGACCAGTTCCAAAGGTTTAGTGGTACTTACCTGTTTCTTTGATTTGAAGGAGGATTTTACCTGCTTCCCCCTGGCATAAGCTTCACATACCTTTTCATCATTAAACCTGATGTTAGGAAGACCTATCACCAAGTCCTTTGACACAAGTTTGTTCAATTGTGAAAGACTAGCATGTCCTAGTCTTTTGTGCCATAGGAGGGGATCATTTTGCACCACACTTAAGCAGCTCAAGCTTCCATCAGATAATGTCAGCAAGTCTACTTTGTACATGTTTCCATGTCTGTTTCCCTGCAAAATAACCTCTCCAGAAGCTTGATTAGTCACAGTGCATCCAGTAGATGAGAAATTAACATTATTACCTTTGTCACACAATTGAGATATGCTCAATAAGCAATGCTTCAGTCCATCTACTAGAAATACATTATCTATGCAGTGTGAGTCAGACTTACCTACCTTTCCAATTCCAATAATTTCCCCTTTCTTACCATTACCGAAGGAAACACTTCCTCCTTGGAAGGCTGAGAGTGAAAGAAACAGTTCCTTATGCCCTGTCATATGTCTTGAGCAACCACTGTCCATGTACCATTTGTGGTTTGTCTCCTTCACTCTAGCCTCAGGATCCTCTTCATTTTCTGAATCTCCAAGTGCCATTAGAGCAAGATCCTCATCCAGATCATCATCAGTTATTTCATCTTCACTGTCTTGCCATCCTGCAACCAGCGCTTTGGGATTTCCACTTTTTCTATGGACCTGTTCCCTAGCCTTCTTCCTTTCATCAATGAATTTCTTCCTCCATTCTCCTTCCATGATTGGACATTTGCTGATGTAGTGCTCCGAGCTTCCACATTTGTGGCATTCTCCAGCCTGTTTCATGTTAGTAGACCTACCCTGTCCACTAATTTCCCTTTTCTTATTCAAATATTTCTGAACATTTTTAGCGATAAGGACCAGTTCCTTATCATCAATGATTTTATCACCAGCTGTCAAGGCTAGGTTAGGTTCAGTTTTAACTGGTGCTCCTATGTTTTTAACCTTCTTCCTTAGTTCATAAGTCTTTAGATTACCTATAAGCTCATCTAAGGATAAAGTGGTTAAATCTTTACTTTCAATGATAGCACAAGCTTTGATCTCCCATGAGTCTGGAAGAACCCTAGTCAAAATCTTTTCTACCCTGTCTTCTACAGTTAAAACCCTTCCCAAAGAGATAAGTTCAGAGGCAATGGCATTAAATCTAGTATACATTTCAGAGATTGATTCTTCTTCTTTCATTTTAAAGCTTTCATATTCAGCATAAAGAAGTGTACCTCTGGACCTTTTTACCTGACTTGTTCCCTCGTGTGCAACTTGTAGAGCATCCCAAATATCCTTTGCAGTGGCATACCCTCTGATCCTTGTGCATTCGTCAGGACTAAGTCCACCAACCAGCCACTTCCTTGCCTTAGCATTCTTTTCCCATTGCTTTATGTCTTCAGCATTGCATTCCTTCCTGGTTTTTGGAACATCCTTTCCATCAGCATCTTTCTTCATTGGGATCATGGGACCTTTAGTTACTATGTCCCATAATTCGTAATCTTCTGCTTGAAGGTGATCACGCATCCTCTCTTTCCACCATGAATAGTATTTCCCATTGAAGTAAGGTGCTCTCACCATTGACTGGCCCTCACTGTTCTCTCGTGATGTACTCATCTAATCCTAGGTGTTTGCCTTTTCAAGGATAACCTGCTCTGATACCAATTGTTATTTCCCACGATTACACCACTTTACTATTTTAAGGACCAGTTCCTTAAAATGTGTTCCTTTACTCTACGATGTGCGGAATTAAAACTGTAAGTAATTGAACACCAGATATTAGCGTGGAAAAACCCCTAGACACGGGATCAAAAAACCACGACCTACTTCTCAAGTAGGATTTCAACTTCACTATGTAAAAAGACCCACTTGGTTACAAGACTCACTCTTACTAACCTAGGACTAACTCTAATCCTTTAGTGATCTTTCTCACGATCAGTGAAGTTGTGTCAAGTCCACGACTTGAACTACACAGTTTACAACTCGATTTTTGCTTACTACAATTGAACTAAGACTTGAACTTTTACAAGACTCAATCTAAGGACCATGTTCTTACTTAGTTCTACTGTAGCTAATGATTACACAAATAAGCTAATAATTCTTCTCAGCTTTTGCCCGATGCTCTCTCTATTTGTGTACCTCTTCTATGGCTGATAAGCTCCACGTTTTATAGCCAAGAAGTCTTGATGAATAAGAATTCCAAAGCTCCCTTGACTTTGAATCCTAATTGGATTCTACCTTCTAGGATCCGAATCCTTTATCCCTTATCCTTGTGTTTATGCAATCTTTTCATATCCGTTTAGACCTGCATAATTATCAAGATAAACATTAGTATTAGGATAAATAATAATATCTCAATTAAATGATTTTGCATGAATTATCTATTATGCTTCAGTGATTCAAAGGAACAGGTCCTTTGAATCCGTTCCTCAGTCATCAGTCAAAACTCCAAGCTTTCCAAGCTAACACTCCCTTTAGGAGGTATCTGTCTTCTTTCCTGCTCTTAGATGTCTAGTCTGGATAACGCTAAACCTAGTATGTTGGGTAGTTAGCTGTAATTTCTTTTGTACAACTTGGAGGTATCAGTATGTCTGTGCTTTTTCTAAGTCTTGTTATTATTTATAAATTGAATTATATTTATTTTCCTAATTTAATTGGTAAGGGTTCGCCCGACGGGTTGAGGGGAGGATGTCCGGTGCCCGCACGGCCTAGCCGGATTCAGGGTCGTGTCAGTTGGTATCAGAGCCCGGTTTAAATTCTATCCAGACTAAGACAGTGTCTACTAGAGTCTCGATGATGGGTACGTAGACGTCCGTACTCATCTACGAGAGGCTATGATGGCATTTAGGAAGTTTCACTTCTTTCGTCAGATCGGGGTCGGTCTAGGATGAAAAAGTATTTTCGTTAATTGCTATGTGGAAAACGTGAAACCTCGTGCGACAAATCAGCAAATGGTAGGAGTTCAGGACTAAGAAGTCTAGCCTGGGGCTAGCACTGACAAAGCCCCGAGAGTTTTTTATCGTACTGAAGATTTAGTTACGGAGGTCCCAGCTGTCCCAGCTCGCGATGGGCAAGGGGTAGGGCCTTGTGGTTCCCTTGGCTCTCTACGATGCTTTTACGAGAATCTTGGCGATGCAGATACCTTAAGAACTCTCTACGATGCTTTTACGAGAATCTTGGCGATGCAGATACCGCAAGAACCTATTATTCGCTAGACAGCTTATCAGGTTGCCGCAGATGGAGACGTTCGGTCTCAGGGAGCTTCTATTCCAGTCCCTGATGTTGTCCAGTAATTTACATTCCAGAAGCAGCACGTCTTGTGCTTCTAGTTATTGTGGCTGGTTAGCTAGCCCGAGTAATGGCTCGGTCCGAATGTCTGAAGAGGCTGCATTATTTTACTCAAATAGACCTTCTGATATTCTTAAGCCATGCATCAGATAGTCCCTGTGTAAATTTTTAAAATAAAATGACGTCAGCATATCCTTCAAGCTGTTGGTTATCTCGAGCAGTATGCTATGTATTATTCTTCTTTCCAATTTTAGGGGTCCATCCTTGAATTGGTGGGCCGCTATCTTATTAGCTAACTTGGTTCAATTTTTCTTTTGGATTCGTGGAAAAGTTCCTTTCGAGTAGCGAGCGAGATGAAGAGTGTTGCCAGTTTGAGTGGATTAGACTAGGTAGCCTGTCGGTTAGCCTGTTGGTTTCAGAATATGAGATTGAATTCTATAGAATGGCTGAATATGCATTAGAACTAGTCCGCGGGCCTTTCAAGAGATTCAATGATTTATTGATGCCCTTTCTTTTTCCTTGAGATCCCAGATTGCTCGAGAGATTGAGGTCGAAATTTCATTTGATGTTGTTGTTGATATTGTCCGAAGGTACGAGGCAAACCATAAGTTAGAGCGGGAAGAGTTAGAGCGGGAGAGCAAGAGAACTCGTGGCCCTAGTGGGCAATCATGGTACCTCATTTGGAGGTAAGAATTCTGATTATTTTGAGAGGTCACCTTCTAGGTTATCACAGCTTATGTCACGCGATTCTTAGAGTGCGCCAGTAGTTCGTCAATATCAGACCCAGCTTTTCTCTTTGTAGCTATCAACAATCTGTCCAGCTTCCATTTTCACTGAAAAGGTATTATCATTGTTGCGGGCCTGTCATCTTTGGTGGAGTTCTCCCTTACCCCGGAAAGTAGGCAGTCGTCCTTTGTCTTGTCATCAGGCACTTGCACAGTCGCAGGTGATTTCATTTAGATCTCAATCAGCCGGAGAAATGCCACCATCCAGTAGAGGTTGAGAGCGTGGTGGCAGTGGTTCTTCAGAATGTGATTATCAGGGTAGTGGCTCAGCTCAGCTGCAGAGGCAGTTCTATGAACTGCAAGTCTGGCAGGATGCTGAGGCATCCGATGTAGTAGACCCAAGTATTTTTTTTCCCTCAAATGTGAGTAAGATTCGATTCTTCCAGTCGATCTAGAAATGGGGTATCCTATCATATTTTCATGGTTTCTTTTGATGTCGTTTCTATTAAGAATCGGTTTTGGTAGAGGGGTGAGCTTCTGATATGATTTATTCATGGCATTTATGATGACCCTACTAGATTATCTAGTTTAAATATGAGAGATTTGTGAGTGAGTATCGGTATTGTTTGCTTGGCATCTTGTTGTGCCTCATTCAGTTATAATGTCATGTCAGTCTACCTCTCTTTGGAATTTAGTGTCGGTAGGATGATGGGATTCTTATTTGTCACCATCAGAAAGTGTCATTGTTTCTTCCGGTGTAAAGTGGTTAGTAAGTAATATTCGATCTATGTGTCTCCTCTTGGTTCGAGATGCTAGTGGAGTCATGTTATCCTATGAGCTTGTCTGGGTTATAAAAGGGTTTCTGGCAAATTGTCAGAGTTTCCTTCTTATTGGGAAGTCAAATTGGCATAGATGTTGTTCCATAAAGCTCATTTAATGTCTATTTCTTCAATTCCGATTCTTCGGTTAGCCTGACTTGTAAGTAGTCTAGCTCTGGTAGCCAAATAAATAAGAAGAAGTGCTTCCTAAAACTCTAATTATTTCTATCCTCGGTCCATTTCCATTTCTTCTTCGTCCGGGAATAGTGAGGTAGTCGTGTAAGCACATTGTTGTTTTTCAAGGCTACTAAGGGTAATGAGTGGCATTATTTGACCTTTGATTTGATCCATCAGGCGGTGGTGCTTATAGAAAATGTATGGAGTTGTAATTCGAGAGTTGCAACTGTTTGGCAACTCGAAAGGGTAGTTGGTAGCTTAGGTTTGCCTGCGTTAAGCTTTTAGCTAAATCTTCTTTAGTCCAGCAGACTATACGGGGATGGTTATTCCTATTCAAATAGGTGCATGAGTTTGTGCTTTAACTGGAGAAGTCTTCCTCCAAATACTGAATGGTAATACTAAATCTCTAAGGCGTTGATACCAGTTTTGTCTGGACCCAACCTAGGGCCTTGACAGAAACCTACAATGAGTGTCGATCATTGCTAAACCCACTAATGATCTATTAATGCTAGAGATAAGCTGGCAACCTGATCATATATACGTAGCTATCTGCTGAAAGCATAAAGTCTGGAAAGATGACACGACTTTAACTTGCTGGCAATTAGAACACTGAGCCACAAATTCTGCTATGTCACACTTCATTCCATCCCACCTAAATCTGCTTAAGATCATGTTACATCTTAGTCGAACCTGAATGAACAGTGTATATAGAATAATGTCCTCTATCATAATCTGCCCACGTAAATCTGCAACATCAGGGACACAAAGTCTATCTTTATACATGAGAACACCGTCAGTAGTAACCCTGTATGGTGACTCCAATTTTCTTCTGGCTGTCTGTCTGTATTCAACTAGAACTAGATCCTCATACTGATGCTGTTTTACTTCATGAAAATTGGTCTAGTGCAGTTTGTCGTGCATCCATTATTTGCATATCTCCTTCACACCTCAACTCTTTGAGAGGTTACTTTAGCGTTATAAGTGCACATGTAATCAACTTTGTTGTCGGTATTCTGCCTCAATTCATGGTCCAACTACATGTCTATTTTATTTTCACTTTTTCAAGTCATAATATTTCCAATTCAAAGACAATACCCTGAAGTAGATGTTCAATCTGGAGATCATTCCTGGTCTGCATCATACTATACAGTAGTATTTGTGTGATCCTTATCCTTATATGATAAACCCTGTTCAGATGAATCTTTGATATACATTAGGATATGAGTAACTACATTTCCACAAGGAGTTTGCGGAACAACAGTAACATCAACTGAGATGTTGCATAGTACGTTCGTAAAAATAATATAGCTTGCATCAAGTCTTTTATAGTGTGTAGTGACAAGGTACTTCAAAAGCTCCCCCTATTGCATCAAGCGTGAGCTAATTCTTAGTTCCATCGACCTATTCTATATCGAAAGGTATATCGAAGAGATGATTATCGGTTGAATCATGTTAACCCATTCAAAGTTCCGTGTATATTTGTTTCGAAAATATAAAACTCTCCTCTCGTGATCGAGGAAGGATCTTCTTAGTCAGAATAATCCGGGCAATGGTGTTATCATATTATCCAGATATATTTTATTCCAAGAGTTCGGTGTTCGTGTTATAATTCTGATTCTGCAATCATGAGATAATGTCCGTGGAGTAGCTCATAAGAATTCTTGAATAACAACTTGTTGTTCTTGAGTTTGGTTGAAAGAAATCATTTTTGATCTTGAATCCTTAGCTTTTTTACACGTTTTGATCTTGTTCTTTGTTGAAAATTGTGGTGTTAAGGAGGCTTGAAATCAGCTGCATATAGAGGAAAGAAGGAGGCAAAAACCTAAGCCTCATTCAAGAGCGAAACAAATCCCAATTTAAAAGGTAGAAGTTTACCCACTTTCTAAGCAAGGGAATTAGTTTTTCCTTAGGCTTTAGGAGGGTGTGTTGCATGCTTTTTGGGTGGAAAATCAGCAAGGAAAACGTGTGAAAAGTAGTTGAGAAAAGTTGTAAAAGTTCTCCAAATTAGAGTTGGAAAGCAAGGGAAAATAGGGATAACTTAACCTACTAAAAAAGGGCTTATCTTGTGCACCTATTTAAGGGTAGAAGATCAGATTTTTCGAAGGATTTCCTTATTTCTTTGTGAAAATCACTTCTAATTAGTAATTCTTAGCTAATTCTTCTACTTAAGTTAATTACTAATCTTTGAGCTTGTAGGACTTCGTGCTAAAACTCAGAATTTTCAACTTTTGTAGTTAATTCTTTGACTTGCCTTGCTCACTTTAAAAGCTATCCGCCTATGGAGTCTCATAAATTCACTCACCTCAAAGAGAACTAGTGAATTTGTGAACTTGAAAGGTCTTTGAGAAACTTGATCAATTCGAGGAAGCCATTTTGGACAAGTTTGTGAGATACTACCTCAAATTTTGAGTGAACCCGAGTGTCATTCAAAGGTGAAGGAGCGGGTGAGGTATTTTACTAACCTTAACATATTCTCTAGTCTTTGTTTTTGTGCAGGTACATGGCTACTGAAGGAGACAAGGTTGTTCCCTAGATCACTTTAGCCAATCTCTTGGCTGAAATAAGAGTAATGATCACGCGAATTGAGAATATTGAAAATTCAGCTAATACTCAGAAGAATGCCGGGGAAGGAACTAGTGATGGTTCGACTGTGAAGCCTGAACAATTTTCTGAAATTGCTCGTCAACAAGAGTTGAGAGAAAGAGATGCTCGTAATTTGAGAACCTTGGGCATTCCCCAGGGTAATATACCACCATTGATGCCAGCCTGGAGAAACGTAGTACCCGTGGGAGTAGTAAGAGCAGCCAATGATGATGATCAACTCGAGCTTGAGGAGTATGATGATGATGATTTGGGGGAGCAAAATCTGAGGGTAAGACAAGCCTATGGGGGTCGTGGAAATATGAGGCGTCGTAGGTTTGGCCGTGGTCCTCGAGGGGGCTTTGGCGACTATGGTGGAAGGAATTAGGAGCCTGAATTTGATGAATATGCTGAATATTATGAGGGGGTATAATGAACCAGCCCGTGGTGCTCGTGAGAGTGGTTTTAATAGTGTCAAGGTTACTATTCCCGCATTCAAGGGAACTAGTGATCCTGACAAGTTCCTAGAGTGGAGGCGCCAAGTTGAGAGAATTTTTGAGATTAATGACATGACTGAGGAGAAGAAAGCTACCTATGCCATTGCAGCCTTTGAGTCCTATGCTTCTACTTGGTGGGAGGCCGAGAAACGATCTAGAGCAAGACATAATCAGCCCGCACACATAACTTGGAGAGAATTGAAACAAGTAATGACTCGGAAGTATGTCAATCCAAAGCACAAACAAGAGAAACTTCGGAGGTTATATGACTTGAAATAATGGCTGAAATCTGTTGAAGAATATCATGATGATTTGAGAAGATTCGGCTATTACTTGACATGGAAGAAGAAGAAGAAGACGAGGCCATCATACAGTTCAAGAATGGCTGAATCGTAACATATCTAATCAGTTGAGGCTACACACTTTCTTGACTCTTTATGATGTATTGCTAGCTGCCATTAAAGCCGAGAAGATGATTAAAGAGGAGAAGGTAGCCCGCTATAGAGGTACTTCTACGTCTACTTCTATGAGCCGAAACAAGAAGTGGATGACACCAGTACCGTGGGAGCAAGTATGGGCCGTGATGTGAAAAAACCAGCCGGCAAAGTGACGCCAAAAAGTGATCCTAAGGGGTTGGGAGGTACTTCTAAAAATCAGCTTAATGCTCCTAGTGCTTCCTCTTTTAAATGTCATAAATGTTAGAGCTATGGGAATTTTGCAAATGATTGTCCTATGCGAAAAACCATGCTTATTCTTGATGATGGTACTGTCCGTGAGGCGGAGAGTGATGAGGAAATTGAGGGAGATGAGGGGGCTGATTTGGTTGAGTGTGAGGAAGATGTAGTGGAAGATGAGAGTGTGAACATATTTTTAGTGGTGTGTAGGAATTTGAGCGCCATGAGTGTGGAAAAAGAGGGAGATGTGCAGCGTGAGGACTTGTTTCATGCTAGATGTAAGGTGAGGGGAAAAGTGTGCTCTATGATAATTAATTCGGGTAGTTGCACAGTGAGTCAGACGTTGGTGACTCAACTTAAGCTGCCCACAATTAAGCATCCCCATCCCTATAAGCTGCAGTGGTTGAGCTAGTGTGGTGAGTTGAAGGTGGTGAAGCAAGCGCTTATTAAGTTTAAGGTAGGAGCTTATGAAGATGAGTTCATCTGTGATGTATTGCCGATGCAGGCTTTCCATTTGTTGTTAGGAAGGCCTTGGCAATTTGATAGGGGTTGCATTCACGATGGTAAGGCCAACACCTACACTGTCAAGTTAGAGGGAAAGAGTTATACACTCAAGCCCTTGACACCCAAACAGGTTAGTGATGATTATAGGCGCATGCGAGAGCTGAAAGAGGCGGCTAAAGGAAAGTCTCTTACGGAGACTAAGCTAGACGCTAAAACTAATGCTACTACACCATCCTTGCCTAGTAATCTTTGTGCCATGTTGCAACCAGGTGAGTATTTACGAGGTAATGATGATTCTAAATTGTTAATTTGCCTTGTACATAAGGGTGTTTGTTTGAGCTCTAATGATGATGTTACTACTAATGTTCACCCTTTGCCTAGTGTTGTTAATGATGTTTTGCAGGAATATGAGGATATGTTTCCCGAGGAGATGCCGAGTGGGCTGCCTCCTTTGAGGGAAATTGAGCATCAAATAGATTTCATACCGGGCTCACAAATCCTAACAAACCAGCCTATAGGAGCAACCCATACGATACCAAGGAGCTGTAGCGTCAAGTGGATGAGTTGCTAACTAAGGGGTTGGTCCGTGAGAGTCTAAGTCCTTGTGCCGTGCCGTGCCCGTGATCCTTGTTCCTAAGAAAGACGGTACTTATAGGATGTGTGTTGATTGCCAGGCAATCAACAAAATAACGGTAAAGTATCGTCATCCCATTCCTAGATTTAATGACATGCTAGATGAGTTAAGTGGCTCAAGTGTATTCTCTAAAATTGATCTTAGGTCCGGTTACCACCAAATCCGTATGAAACCGGGGTGATGATGGAAGACTGCGTTCAACACCAAGTTTGCTCTATATAAATGGTTGGTGATGCCCTTTGGCCTCTCCAATGCACCTAGTACATTTATGAGACTAATGAATCATGTACTTAAGCCGTTCATTAATAAGTTTGTGGTCGTTTTCTTTGATGATATTCTGATTTATAGCAAAAGTGTAGATGACCATGTTGATCACCTAAGGCAAGTACTTTATGTGTTGAGGGCTGAAAAGCTCTATGCTAATATTAAAAAGTGTGCCTTTTGTGTAGAGAGAGTTGTCTTTCTTGGCTTTGTAGTTAGTGCTAATGGTGTTGAGGTGGATGAGTCCAAGGTTGAAGCTATTAGAGATTGGCCTGCTCCAACTAGTGCGACACAAGTTATGAGTTTCCATGGTCTTGCTAGTTTCTAGAGACGTTTTGTGCAAGATTTTAGTACCATAGCAACACCACTCACTGAGTTAGAAAGAAAGATCAACTCTTTGTGTGGGGAGAGTGTCAAGAGAAGGCTTTCCAAGAGCTGAAGCATAGGCTTAGTTCTGCCCCATTGTTGCAATTGCCCGACTTTAGCAAGGCATTTGAGATTGAATGTGATGCCTCGGGAGTTGGGATAGGTGGCGTCCTAATGCAAGATGGGAAGCCTATTTCTTATTTTAGTGAGAAGTTGAAGGGGGCTGCCTTGAATTACTCTACGTATGACAAGGAGTTATATGCCCTCGTGAGAGCTTTAGCCCATTGGCAGCATTATCTATGGCCTAGGGAGTTTGTCATTAGGATTGATCATGAGTCACTCAAGCATCTTAGGGGTCAAGAGAAGTTTAATAAGAGGCATGCCAAATGGGTTGAGTTCATCGAGAGTTTCCCTTACGTAATTCATTACAAAAAGGGGAAGGAGAATGTAGTGGCTGATGCACTTTCTAGGAAGTTTGCTGTGGCTACCACTTTAGCATCTAGGCTGATGGGTTTTGAGAGTATTAAGTCTATGTACATGCATGACCCTAAGCTTAAGAGTGTGGGTGATGCTATAGCTAGTGGACCGCGAATAGAGAAGTATCAATGGCATGATAGGTATCTTTTTAAGAAGGGGAGAGTTTGTATACCCGAGTCTTCATGGCGTGAGTTGCTGGTGCGTAACGCACATTGTGGGGCTTGATGGGTCACTTTGGGGTAGATAAGACCTTGGCTATACTTGTGGAGCAGTTTCATTGGCCTAAGATGAAGCGTTATGTTGAGCGTGTTTGTGGTGCTTCTTTAGACTGCAAATGGGCTAAGTCTAGGTCTAATAATCATGGTTTGTACACTCCCTTACCCGTCCCTACTAGTCCTTGGGTAGACGTCTCCATGGATTTTGTGATGGGGATGCCTCATTCTAGGGGTGGTCATGATGGTATCTATGTGGTTGTTGGTAGATTCTCTAAGATGGCTCATTTCATTCCTTATAAAAAATGTGATGATGCACAACATGTTTCCTCTTTGTTTATTGCTAATGTGTTAGAGTTGCATGGTGTGCCCCGTACAATTGTTAGTGATAGGGATTCGAAATTTTTGAGTCACTTTTGGAAGTGTTTGTAGGGTGCTCTTGGTACCAAATTATTGTTTTCTACGTCTCATCATCCACAGACTGACGGTCAGACTGAGGTTGTCAACCGAATCTTGGGAGCCCTTCTTAGAGCTATGACCAAAGGTAAGGCAGGGACGTGGGCTGATAGGTTGCCTATTTTGGAGTTTGCTTATAATAGAACTGTGCATAGGATGACTAGTATAACTCCATTTGAATGTGTTTATGGCTTTAACCCCTTGATTCCACTTGATCTTACTCCTTTGCCTTTGAATGTGAAAACCAGCCAGCCGCGTTGCTCGAGTTGCATGCTAAGGTAAGGAAGAACTTGGAGGAAGCTTATGCGAAGGTGGTGAACCAGAAGAATGAGGAAAGGAAAAAGCTGGATTTGAAGAAGAGTGATTGGGTTTGGGTGCACTTCCGAAAGGAGAGGTTCCCGAGCCAAAGGAAGGGGAAGCTAGCTCCGAGAGGCGATGGTTCATTCCAAGTGCTTCAAAAGATCAATAATAACGCCTATGTTATAGATCTGCCTGGTGAGTATAATGTCTCTAAAACTTTCAATATTTCTGACTTAACTCCTTGTGCTGCAGGTAATACCGCTTTGGGAGATGATGATGGCGCGATTTCGAGGACGAAATTTTCTCAAGAAGGGGAGAGAATGATGCAGTCCAGCCCTGCTCGTGCCTTCAAGACCATTTACGAGGAGCCAAGCTAAGGAGCTTCATGATGCTCACTTGATGGTGATGAAGAGTCATGATTGTGCACGTGTTGAGGAAGGGAGGCGTATGTTAAAAGAGCATTTGGATTCATTGGTTAGCATTGGAGAAGGGGCATTCTAGAAGAATGCTTGGCGCGTGTTACTCGTGTGGCACGCGGCCTATATTTTCTAGACAATTCAGCCGCGTGGAGGGCTCGTTTATTGGCCTTAATGCGATGTATTTTTCAGCACTTTTTTCATGCTTTTGCATAGCTAGACTTATTTATTTTTTGGTGTTTATTTAGCCCTGCGTGGCTATTGACATTTAGCCAACTTGTGGGCTATTTCCTTACCTTTTAGGCATGTGAGGCTCACCTATATAAGCCTAACACTTAGTTTATTTTCAGCACCTTACTTCATTATTAAAAAAAATGCAACTTTGCTAAAAACCTAGTTCATGTGGGAAAACTTGTTCTTTTTTGGTGAATTCGAAATTGAGCTTGTTCTAATTCTTGATAATTCAACTTTCAATTCCTAGTTGTTTTGAGGATTGTTGCATAGAATAGGTCCTCCTTGGCTTCATCAAGAAGGTAAGTAGACTAGTTCCTACTTGCAATTCTTGGTAGATCATTGAGTGTCTTTCTTTTTATCCTTTATTTTTGTTTTACGTTGTTAATCTTGCATCACCCTAAGATATAAAGAATGAAGCCTTTAGCCTAGTTTGATATATTTTTCTGCTTATTGAATAGAGTGGGATCGTTTGGCAACGAAACCAAAGGATAAAGCGGTTCTTGATTAGCAGTGCTAACTTTTGGAAAAGGTAAGTGTTTATATCCATGTTTGATATATTTTTCTACCACGTGTTCCTCACGTGTGTAGCTGCCGATAGGCCTACTCATTACGGCTTAGCTTTGGATTTACATTGATATTATATGTTATGTGCTGTTGTTGGTATTACATTGACGATCTGAGCATTGTACTCTGGCTGTGAGTTGACATATAATTTCCGGAATTCGATGAGAGTCCCTCGCCGGTGAAGGGTTATTATTGCATCATACCGTATTCGTATGTATTACATTTTCTGGTTATGCGTTGCTATTGCACATATTGAGGGGTAGGACGATTCCGCCCCAGGAGCAGGACGATTCTGCTTCGCTGCATCATATTGAGGGTAGGAGGATTCTGCCCAAGGAGCAGGAGGATTCCGCTCCGCATCGTATTGAGGGTAGGAGGATTCCGCTCCATTGCACATATTGAGGGGCAGGAGGATTCCGCCCCAGGAGCAGGAGGATTCCTCTCCATTGCATCATATTGAGGGTAGGAAGATTCCGCCCTAGGAGCAGGAGGATTCCGCTCCATTGCATTATATTTAGGAAAGGAGGATTCTGCCCTTGGAGCAGGAGGATTCCGCTCCATTGCATCATACTAAGGGCAAGAGGATTCCGTCCTAGGAGCAGGAGGATTCCGCTCTATTCATTTGGCACATGTGACCTTTTGCATCATATTTTATTTCATTTCATCTCATATCATTTCATACCATTGTGTAGACTTGTGGTACATAACTATTGTTCTGCTTATACGTGCATTGCTTATTTGTTGATATGTTTCTGGCTCGTATTCCTAGTTGAGTTTATGGTTTCAAACGAGGTTTTGGTTATTATCTGGCTCTGCCTTTTTATAATTTAAATAAGAGGAATTTGGTTTATCTGTTTCTTCTCCCTGGCTAGCTATCCTATTCTTTGAGGTAGCTAGTCTGCCCCACTTATTGAGTCCTTTTGACTCACCCTTGTTTGTTGTTTGTTTCTTGTCTATCTATATCGTCTCGGCAGGTTCGCTCCAGGATTGAGTTCGCCACGTTGTTCAGGAGCAAAGACGACTTCAGCTGTCAGGGTGAGCCAGCTTTTATTCAGGATGGCCACCAGTTTTATATGTATTATTTCCGTTGCAATTTGCTCCCTTCATGAGGCATCTGTCTTCTTTCCTGCTCTTAGATGTCTAGTCTGGATAACCCTAAACCTATTATGTTGGGTAGTTAGCTGTAATTTCTTTTGTACAGCTTGGAGGTATCAGTATGTCTGTGCTTTTTCTAAGTCTTGTTATTATTTAGAAATTGAATTATATTTATTTTTCTAATTTAATTGGTAAGGGTTCGCCCGATGGGTCGAGGGGAGGATGTCGGGTGTCCGCACGGCCTAGCCGAATTTCGGGTCGTATCAGTTGGTATCAGAGTCCGGTTTAGAGTCTATCCAGGCTAAGACAGTGCCTAGTAGTGTCTCGGTGATGGGTACGTAGACGTCCGTACTCATCTACGAGAGGCTATGATGGCTTTTAGGAAGTTTCACTTCCTTCTTTTTTTATCGTGCGTCGGTCTAGGATGCAAAAGTATTTTCATTAATTCCTTTGTGGTAATCGTGAAACCTTGTGCGAAAAATCAGCAAACGGAAGGAGTTCAGGACGAAGCAGTCTAGCCTGAGGCTAGCACTGACGAAGCCCCGAGTGTTTTTTATCGTGCCGACGATTTAGTTACGGAGGTCCCAGCTGTGCCAGCTCGCGATGGGCAAGGGGCAGGGCCTTGTGGTTCCCTTGGCTCTCTACGATGCTTTTACGAGAATCTTGGTGATGCAGATACCGCAAGAACCTATTATTCGCTAGGCAGCTTATCAGGTTGCCGCAGATGGAGACGTTCAGTCTCAGGGAGCTTCTGTTCCAGTCCCTGATGCAGCCCAGTAATTTATGTTCCAGAAGCAGCATGTCTTGTGCTTCTAGTTATTCTGGCTGGTTAGCTAGCCCGAGTAATGGCTCGGTCCAAGTGTTTGAAGAGGCTTCATTATTTTACTCAAATGGACCTTCCGATATTCTTAAGCCATGCATCAGATAATCCCTGTGTAAATTTTTAAAATAAAATGACGTCAGCATATCCTTCAAGCTTTTGGTTATCTCAAGCAATATGCTGTGTATTATTCTTCTTTCCAGTTTTAGGGGTCCGGCCTTGAATTGGTGAGCCGCTCTCTTATTAGCTAACTTGGTTCGATTATTCTTTTGGATTCGTGGAAAAGTTCCTTTCGAGTAGCAAGCGAGATGAAGAGTGTTGCCAGTTTGAGTGGATTAGACAAAGTAGCCCGTCTGTTAGCCTGTTGGTTTCAGAATATGAGATTGAATTCTATAGAATGGCTAATATGCATTAGAACTAGTCCATGAGCCTTTCGAGAGATTCAAATATTTATTGATGACCTTTCTTTTTCCTTGAGATCCCAGATGGCTCGAGAGATTAAAGTCGAAATTTCATTTGATATTGTTGTTGATATTGCCCGAAGGTACGAGGCATACCATAAGTTAGAGCAGGAGAGCAAGAGATCTCATGGCCCTAGTGGGCAACCATTGTACCTCATTTGGAGGTAAGATTTCTGATTATTTTGGGAGGTCACCTTCCAGCTTATCTCAACTTGTGTCACGTAATTCTTAGAGTGCGCCAGTAGTTCGTCAATATCAGACCCAGTTTTTCTCTTTGTAGCTATCAACAATCTGTCCAGCTTCCATTTTCACTGAAAATGTATTATCATTGTCGCAAGCCTATCATCTTTGGTGGAGTTCTCCCTTACTCCGACAAGTAGGCAGTCGTCCTTTCTCTTATCATCAGGCACTTGCACAGTCGCAGGCGATTTCATTTAGATCTCAATCAGTCGAAGAAATGCCACCATCGAGTAGAGGTTGAGAGCGTGGTGGCAGTGGTTCTTAAGAAAGTGATTATCAGGGTAGTGGCTCAGCTCAACTACAGAGGCAGTTATATGGAGTGCTAGTCTGGCAGGATGCTGAGGCATCCGATGTAGTAGACCCAAGTATTTCTTCTTCCCTCAAATGTGAGTAAGATTTGATTCTTCCATTCGATCTAGAAATGTGGTGTCCTATCATGTTTTCATGGTTTCTTTTGATGTCGTTTCTATTAAGAATTGGTTGCGGTAGAGGGGTGAACTTCTGATATGATATATTCCTGGCATTTATGATGACCCTACTAGAATATCTAGTTTAAATGTGAGAGATTTGTGAGTGAGTATCGGTATTTTTTGCTTGGCATTTTGTTGTGCCTCATTCTGTTATAATGTCAAGTCAATCTGCCTCTCTTTGGAACTCAGGGTCGGTAGGATGATGTGATTCTTATTCGTCACCATCAGAAAGTGTCATTGTTTCTTCCGTTGTAAAGTGGTTAGTAACTAATACTCGATCTATGTGTCTCCTTTTGGTTTGAGACGCTAGTGGAGTCATGTTATCCTATGAGCTTGTCTGGGTTATAAAAGGGTTTTGTTAAATTGTTAGAGTTTCTTTCTTATTGGGAGGTTTAATTGGCATAGATGTTGTTCCATAAAGCTCATTTAATGTCTATTTCTTCAATTGCGATTCTTTGGTTAGCCTGACTTTTAAGTAGTCTAGCTCTAGTAGCCAAATAAATAACAAGAAGAGCTTCCTAAAACTCTAATTATTTCTATCCTCGGTCCATTTCCATTTCCTCCTCGTCCGGGAATAGTGAGCTTGGGCAGTTAGTAGTCGCTTGTGATGTTACTTGTGTTGAGCCAGAATTTACACCAAGGTAGTCGGGTAAGCACATTGTTGTTTTTCAAGGCTACTAAGGGTAATGAGAGGCATCATTTGACCTTTGATTTGATCCATCGGGCGGTGGTGCTTATAGAAAATCTATGGAGTTGTAACTCGAGAGGTTTAGCTATTTGGAAACTCGAAAGGGTAGTTGGTAGCTTAGGTTTGCCTACGTTCAGCTTTTAGCTAAATCGTCTTTAGTCCACCAGACTGTGCGGGGGACGGTTATTCCTATTCAAATTGCTGCATGAGTTTGTGCTTTTACTGGAGGATTCTCCAAATACTGAATGGTAATACTAAATCTCTAAGGCGTTGATACCACTTTTGTCACGACCCAACCTAGGGCCACGACAGAAACCTACAATGAGTGTCGATCATTGCTAAACGTACTAATGATCTATTAATGCTAGATAAGCTGGCAACCTGATCATATATACGTAGCTATCTGCTGAAAGCATAAAGTCTGGAAAGATGACACGACTTTAACTTGCTGGCAATTAAAACACTAAGCCACAAATTTTTCTATGTCACACTTCATTCCGTCCCACCAATAAATTTGCTTAAGATCATGGTACATCTTAGTAGAACCTGAATGAACAGTGTACTTGGAATAATGTGCCTCTATCATAATCTGCCCACGTAAATCTGCAACATCAGGGACACAAAGTCTATCTTTATACATGGGAAGACCGTCAGTAGTAACCCTGTATGGTGACTCCGGTTTTCTTCTGGCTATCTGTCTGTATTCAACTAGAACTGGATCCTCATACTGGCGCTGTTTTACTTCATGAAAATTGGTCTAGTGCAGTTTGTCGTCCATCCATCATTGGCATATCTCCTTCACACCTCAACTCTTTGAGAGGTTACTTTAGCGTTATAAGTGCACATGTAATCAACTTTGTTGTTGGTATTCTGCCTCAATTCATGGCCAACTACATGTCTATTTTATTTTCACTTTTTCAAGTCATAATATTTCCAATTCAAAGACAATACCCTGAAGTAGATGTTCAATCTGGAGATCATTCCTGGTCTGCATCATACTATCCAGTAGTATTTGCATGATCCTTATCCTTATATGATAGACCCTGTTCAGATGAACCTTTGACATACATTAGGATATGAGTAACTACATTCCCACAAGGAGCTTGCGAAACAAAACTAACATCAACTGAGATGTTGCATAGTGCGTTCGTAAAATAATACAGCTTGCATCAAGTCTTCTATTGTGTGTAGCGACAAGGTACTTCAAAAACTCCCCCTGTTGCATCAAGCGTGAGCTAATTCTTAGTTCCATCGACCTATTCTATATCAAAAGGTATATCGAAGAGATGATTATCGGTTGAATCATGTTAACCCATTCAAAGTTCCGTGTATATTTGTTTCGAAAATGTAAAACTCTCCTCTCGTGATCGAGGAAGGATCATCTTAGTCAGAATAATCCGCGCAATGGAGTTATCATTTTATCCAGATATGTTTTATTCCAAGAGTTCGGTGTTCGTGTTATAATTTTGATTCTGCAATCATGAGATAATGTCCGTGGAGTAGCTTATAAAGGCCGTGAAAGTTCTTTTGTTATCTGTGCAAATTTTTTTTAGACTTAGGCTCGCGAGGACGAACGAGAGTTTAAGTAGAGGAGAATGAAACAACCTCGGTTAGTCGTTTCGGAAGTTAGGACTCCAATTAGCGTGCCGATAATTTTAAAATATTCGTAAGGTCCATTGAGACTTATCTCTAAAATCTGAGCTAAATCAGACCTCATTTGGTAGGCATCGGAAGAAGGTTTCAATTTTTATTGTCGATAAATATTAAAAAGAGATTTTCGAGCTCGGTTTTGGCGAATGAGCTCCGATTCGAAATCCGAAAGCGCCATTAAATTTGTATGATTATTTGTGACTTTTGTAAACTTTGGAAAGTGAATTTCGAGGTTGTTTGGCTAGTTTCTGCTAAAATGCCGAAAGTTAAATAATTTGACTTTTTTCCATTTAATTTACATATTGAGTTTCTGGAATCTGATTTGAGATCCGCCTTAGCAAGTACGTCACATAAATTTTGTATAACTTATGTGCAAAAGTTGGAATTATTTTGAATATCGTAGGATACCGTTTTAATTTTCGTTAAGAAAAGAAAATAAAATAAAGTAAGAAAAAAGAAAATAAAATGAAAAAGGAGAAAGGAAGGAAAAAGAAAGAAAGAAAATGGAAATAGAGTTGGCGGTCCCTTAGCTAACATCAAAAAGCAAAGACAGAAAAAGAAGAGGAAATGCCGAGAAAGGAAAAATAATACCAAAAAATGAGAAAAACAGCCGGAGAAAAATAGAAATTTTACCCTAAAACATTCAAGTAATGATCTTAATATATTATTTGAGTTTATTAAGTGTGTTTGATTATATTTTAATGGTAAAAATTGGGAGATTAGATCATTTTTATAAGTTCAATTAATATTTAAAAGGGTCAATTGGACCCCGATAATGGAATTAATTATAAATTCGTACTCAATGAGTTATGGGCAATATATATAAATGTAATTTATTTAGGGTTTGGTTATGTGACCTTGAACCCTGTGCATAGGCCTGGCCTGCGTATTGCGTATGCGAATAGGGTATCAGGTTCCTAATTGGTTTGCCTATGACATAAGGAATGAAGCCTTTAGCCTAATTTGATATATTTTTCTGCTTATTGAACAGAGTGGGATCGTTTGGCAATGAAACCAAAGGATAAAGTGGTTGTTGATTAGCAGTGCTAACTTTTGGAAGAGGTAAGTGTTTATATCCATTTGTTTGGAGGCACCCGGCCTCGTGGATTTTCTACCACGTGTTCCTTACGTGTGTAGCTGCCAGTAGGCGTGCTCATTACGCCTTAGCTTTGGATTTACATTGTATATTATATGTTATGTCCGGTTGTTGGTATTGCATTGACGATCTGAGCATTGTACTCTAGCTGTGAGTTGACATATACTTCCCGGAAGTTGATGAGAGTCCCTCGCCGGTGAAAGGTTATTATTGCATCATACCGTATTTGTATGTATTACCTTTTCTGGTTATGCGTTGCTATTGCACATATTTAGGGCAGGACGATTCCGCCCAAGGGTAGGATGATTTCGCCCCACTTCATCATATAGAGGGTAGGAGGATTCCGCCCCTGGAGCAGGAAGATTCTGCTCCATTGCATAATATTGAGGGTAGGAGGATTCTGCCCTAGGAGCATGAGGATTCCGCTTCATTGCACATATTGAGGGGTAGGAGGATTCCGCCCCATTGCACATATCTGGCTCTGCCTATTTATAATTTAAATAAGAGATATTTGGTTTATCTGTTTCTTCTCCCTGGCTAGCTATCCTATTCTTTGAGGTAGTTAGTCTGCCCCAGTTATTGAGTCCTTTTGACTCACCCTTGTTTGTTGTTTGTTTCTTGTCTATCTATTTCGTTTCAGTAGGTTTGCTCGAGGATTGAGTTCGCCACGTTGTTCAGGAGCAAAGACGACTTCTGCTGTCAGGGGTAGCCAGCTTTATTCAGGATGGCCACTAGTTTTATATGTATTATTTCAGTTGCCATTTTGCTCCCTTCATGAGGCATCTGTCTTTTTTCCTGCTCTTAGATGTCTAGTCTGGATAGCCCTAAACCTAGTATGTTGGGTAGTCAGCTGTAATTTCTGTTGTACAGCTTGGAGGTATCAGTAAATCTGTGCTTTTTCTAAGTCTTGTTATTATTTATAAATTGAATTATATTTATTTTCCTAATTTGAATGGTATGGGTTCGCCCGACGGGTCGAGGGGAGGATGTTGGGTGGCCGCACGGCTAGCCAGATTTTGGGTCGTGTCATATACCCTCGGTAAGACAATATTGTTTATCATCATAAAAAAGGAGGAACTTGTTGAAGAATGAGGTTTGAAGATGACAAAGGACCTGGTGCTAAGTGGACTACGAAAAGGTTTACAGTTAAGTTGAGAAGACTAAGCTGTTCAACGGGATAATCGAGTCAGAGTTGAAGAAGGAGAGAGAAAACAGCTGAAGTCAAAGTTCCAGTCCTACCGGGAAAAGAAAAAGTGAGTGACGGTGCTGATATAGATGCGGTTCCTAAGCTGAAAAGGATTGGAAACTAAGGCAAATTAACTTAAGTTTTAAATAAGGTAATATGGGTAAACCTTGTTTGAAACGGATTCCAAAGTAGAAAAGGAGTTCTAAACTTAGTTGGATCCGGCTAAGTCTTAACTCCTATATATACAAGTTAATTTGGCCAGAATTGATTTACGCACTCAAGACATCTCAACAGAGTAAATCAAGAACAAACAGATCGGGAGAAGCATTGTGTGCAAGAACAAAGGCTGAGCAACAGAACCTTACGAAGGAGAAGTTTCATAGTTAAGTCTGTTGTTTTAGTTTTTGTTATAGGCTATCGAGTTGTAATCTATCAGCTTGTTAAGAAGCATATAGTAGAGGTTACTCTTTGGTGAAGTAGAGTCAACCTTACAAACTAACGTGTGGCTTGGAAGGTTCTAGGTACTAGAGAGGTCTAGTTCCTTGATTACATTACGTTATAGTCTAAAACTTGCTCGGGTTTTTCTTTAGTGGAAGAGTTGAAATCCCAAGAACTTGGGTCGTGGTTTTTAATCCCTTGAGCAAGGATTTTTCCACGTAAAAATCTCTGTGTTATTTATTTTTCCGCATTAAGTTTAAAGTTTCAGAGATCGGTGAAACTTACAAGGAACCTGGTTCTTTGTGAGTTAGGTGCTAAAAGTTTTAGGTAGTTAAAAATCGGGTAAGGACACTATTCACCCCTCCCCCTCTAGTGTCTTACATAGGTGCACCAAGTGCAACAAGTATAATGGAGTATGGGTTTATAGAGTAGCAAAGGTTTGCATTTCTAAAGGGAGATATAAGGAAAAATGTGTGTTGTGAAGTGTATCCTTTGCACAATTATAATGTTTGGTTGGGAATGCCTTGGATGCAAAATAAATAGTTTCAATACAATGCATCAAGGCACATTGTGGGAATGAATAGGAGGTGCTATGACTTTTCTCCTAGGAGACAATTCAAAAAATTTGACTTGGAGGGCGGTAGGAAAATTGGCACTTCAAGTGGTGTCAAGTTGAAAGTTGAGGTGAAGAGTACTCATATCCCTTCCAAAGGGATTCTTGGCACATGTCCTAGTCCAAATGAACTTGAGAGAGAAAATATTGAGAGGATTAAGGGAGTTACAAGAGCGCACACTGAGAATCACGCACCACAAGCTGAGATAACCTGACAGGTGACCTCTCAAGATAATTAGAACCCTTATCTTGCCAGAAGAGGTACCGTAGTTGCCCATCAGGGCCAGGGATTTCTTGCTCTCATGCTCTGGCTTTTCTTGCTTTAACTTATGGTATGCCTCGTACCTCTGAGCAATATCAACAACAATATCAAATGAAGTCCCGAACTCAATATCTCGAGTCATCTGGGACCTCAAATAAGGAGAAAGGTCATCAATAAATCTTCGAACGATCTCGGAAGGATCATGAACTAGCTCTGGAGCATATCCAGCCATCCTAGAGAATTCAATCTCATGTTCTGAAACCGACATGCTACCCTGTCTAATCCACTCAAACTGGTGACGCTTTTCATCTCGTTCGCTGCGCGAAAGGAACTTTTCCATGAATCTACGAGGAAACTTGCACCAATTCAACTTAGGCAGGCCCTGCCTAGCTGAGAGAAGACCGGTCCACCAATCCAAGGTTTGACCCTGAAACTGGAAAGTATTATAATAAACACCATACTGCTTGATATAACAAAGAGTCTGAAGGATACGTTGACATCGTTTTTTTTTTTTTCAAAATTCACGGGGATTATCTGGGCTAGCTAACAAGCCAGAACAATTGGAGGCACAACACATGCTGCCTCAGGAACATAATTTACTGGAGAAACATCAGGAACTGGAATAGTACTCGTTGAGTCAAAACATCTGCATTTGTGGCGACCTGATGAGGTGCCTAGGGAATAGGAGGTTCTTGTGGTATCTATGCCACCAAGATTTTCGTAAAAGAATTGTAGAGAGTCGAGAGAACTAAAAGCCCTTGCTCTCATTGCCCACCGCGAGTTGGCAAAACTGAGGCCTCCATAAGTGGATCGTCAGCACGATCCAAAATCTTGGAGCTTGGTCAGCGCTAGCCCCATGCTAGAATGCTTCGTCCTGAACTCCTGCCTTATGCTGATTTGTCACATGAGGGTTCAGCATTACTACGAAGGAAGTAACGAAATTTTTAATTTCATCCCAGACTGACACACAATTAGAAAAGAAAGGAAGAGAAACTTCCTAAATGCCATCATAGCCTCTCGTGGATAAGTATGGACGTCTACGTATCTATCAGCGAGACTCTACTAGACACTGTCTTAGTCCGGATAGACTTTAAACCTTGCTTTGATACCAACTAATATGACCTAGATATCCAGCTAGGTCGTGCGAGCATCCGACATACTCCCCTAGACTTGTCGGGCGAACCCTTCTGAATTGAATTCAGAAAAATAAACATAAAATCAACTTTTTAGATAAGAAACAAGACCAGAAGTGACACGAACATAATTATACATAAGTTGTACAGAAGAAGTTACAGCTGACAAACATCTAAGAATACAAATGAAGTATAAATATCTCTCAAATGGAGCAAATTACAACTGATGTAATAGACATTAAACTAGTGGCCATTCTGTACAAAAGTTGGCTCACCCTAACAGCTAAAATCATCTTCGCTCTTCAACCATGCGGCGAACTCAATCCTGGAGCGAATATGCTAGCCAGGGAGAAGAAAAACAGATAAACCAAATTTACCTTATTTAAACTATAAAAAGGCAGAGCCAGATACTAACTGTAAATATGTATGGAACTATACACTTATAAATAACCAGGGACATAAGATAGACAGAACATATAGGTATCACGAAAATATCAACAATCAGAAATACATGACACATACACAAAATATTGCACTATAATCACACAATACACAACAACCGGTGCAATGAAATGAAATGAATGCAGTATGATGTAATGGGGTCACACGTGCCAAATGAATAGAGCGAAATCCTCCTGCTCCTAGGGCGGAATCCTCCTATCCTCAATATGATGCAATAGGGTCACATGTGCCAAATGAATAGAGCAGAATCCTCCTAGTCAGGGGCAGAATACTCCAGCTCCTGGGGCGTAATACTCCTGCACCTGGATAATACAAAGCTGAGGCGGAATACTCCTGTACTCAGTATATGACATAGCAGCTCATAACTAGAAAACATAATACAAATGAATGCATTTCAAGGATGTAATGTAATAAGTACGCCCTATCGGCAGTTATTCACGTAAAGAACGCGTGAGTAGAATATCCATAAGGCCAAAGGCTGTCAAAGAAATTGATATAATCACTTACCTTGTTCCAAAGTTAGCACTACTACTTAACAACCGCTTTGTCCTTTGGATTCACTGCCAAACGATCCCGCTCTATTCAATAAGCAGCAAAATATATCAAATAAGGCTAAAGGCTTCATTCCTTACGTCTTAGAACAATCTGGCTAGGAACCTAACGCCCGATCCGTATACGCAATATGCAGTCCAGACCTATGTACATGGTTAAAAATCACATGACCAAACTCTAAATAAATTACATTTATGGGTTTCCCGTAATTTTCTGAGTTCGAATATATAATCCATTCTATTATTGGGGGTCCAATTAACCGTTTAAACTATCAATTTAACTTATTAGAAGGATCTCTAGTATCTCGATTTCTACCACTAAAATATATTCAAACACACGTAATAGACTAAAATAATGAATTCACTTCATTACCTAGATGTTTCGGGGTGAAAATTCTATTTTTTCCTTCTCCTTTTCCTTTCCTTTCTCTTTTTACTGGCTTTAACTTTCCCTCTGCATTCTCTGTTTCCTTTCTCATTTTTGTTTGTCTTTATCCTTGAAACTCGGAATGACCTCAAATTTTTCATACAAGTTATACAAAACTTTTATGGTATGCTCGCAAAGATGGAACTCAAATTCGATTCTCGAAACTGTAGATACAAATTAAACAGAAAAGATCAATTCTTAATATTCGGGACTTTAGCAGAAACTATCTGAACAACATCAGAATTCACTTCTGAAAGTTCCAATAGGTCACAAATGACCTTACAAACCTAACAATGCTATCGGATTTCGAATCAGAGCTCATTCTCCCAAATCGAGCTCGAAAACCTCTTTTAAGATTTACCGACAACAAAGACTGAAACTTTCTTCCGATATCGACTAAACGATGTCCGATTTAGCTCAAATTTTACAGATATGTTCTAATGGATCTTACAAAGCTTTTAAGATTATTGACATGCCAAATTGAGTCCTAACTCCCGAAACGACTGACCGAGGTCATTTTATAATCGCATATAGCATATGTGATGAATAATCTCTGGATTATAATCTCATTTTCTCTAAATCCAACTTTATCCCTCCAATCAAACCGGAGATAATTAAGTTAATATTGAAATTAATCCTGAGAATATAACGCTTTATCCACCATACTAAACAATCTTACTGTAATGAAACTTCTCAAAGTCAGAAAATAATATATTTCTTTCAAATAAAATTTCAAAATCTCTTGAAACTAATTTTAGAATGCTCAGCAATTATATAATGTCCATTCTAACCACCAAACGATTTGATCTTCGTGGACCTAAAACTATTTCTTGTTGTACTTCAAATTGATCTGTACAAACTCTAAACACGTCGCAATAAACTAAAGTAGTTGCTTGTTCACTTGAGCTTTAGTTGCTTGTTCACCTGACAAGTCTTTTTCATTCTTCTTAGCCATGTTTGACTAGTTGCCTAAATTTCACATTCAAATGATATTAGCTTGCTTTGTACCCCGTGGGAAAATCAGTTACCTCACTTGGTATTACCAAGTAAAACCATATGACTTTTGATATCTACAGTAAATTTCTTCCTCATCAAATTCTTGGGCATTGGTTGTTAAATGCAGTGAATTCAAACATTTCATCATCTCTTAAGTTTGTCAAGTCTGAAAATTTTTGCAAAAAAAGATAAATAAGGAGTAGATCTAACGGTAAGCCTAATCATTATTTGAGGATGAATGTTTTTTTTAAGATGGGAAGAAATTTTTTTAAGACTCTATAAAGCATCGTTCATGTTATTCACAAAGTTTGAGCAAGACTCATATTATTTGGTTATAGAATCGAGGTCAAACTATGATTAAAAAGTCACTTGGAGATTGTTCAGAGTTACATAGGTGAACCAAGAGTTGAAAAGAATGAGCACCTCAATAATTACTAGTGAAGAGTCTTGAATCTCAATGTTACACCTGGTGCACCCTTGTAAGACACTAGAGGGGGATGGATAGTGTCCTTACCCAATTTTCGAACTTCAAAAACTTGCTCTTAACTTGATAACTCACAAAGAACCAAGTTCCTTGCAAGTTTCACCTATCTCTGAAACTTAACACAATGCGGAAACATAAAGAACATAGAGATTTTTACGTGGAAAAATCCTTGCTCAAGAGATCCAAAACCACAACCCAACATTCTTGGGATTTAAACTTTTCACTAAAGGAATACCGAGCAAGTTTTAGATTACAACGCAATGCAATCAAGGAACTAACTCTCCTAGTATCTAGAGCCTTCCAAGCCACACGTTAGCTTGTAAGGTTGAAACTACCTCACCAAAAAGTAATCTTTATTCATGCCTCTTAGCAAGCTTATAGATTACAACTCAATAGCCTATAACAGAAACTAGACAAACAAACTACTAAACTTTATGAAACTCTTACTCCATCAGGTTCTGCTGCCTTGCTCTTGCACACAATAGCTCTCATGATTGATTTGCTCTGTTGAGAATTCTTGAGTGCGTCACTTTTTTCTGGCAAAACAACTTATATTTATAGAGTTCTTGAAAATCCTTTTCCGCCTTAGCTTGGAACTCCTTTTATACATTGGAATCTGTTTCTAATAAGGTTAGACAACTTTTTTTTTATTTGAAACCTAAGTTGTTTTGCCTAAGTTTTCAAACTTTTTCCACCTAGGAAACTCTTTCCTTCCAGCGGTGCTTCCGCTTTTCTTTTTCAAGTTGGATTGAGACTTCAACTTCAGCTGCTCATTTTTTCTTTTTCGACTAGGTCTCGAACAGCTTCAACTCTAGATTTCAACTGTGAACCTTTTCATTGTCCACTTAGAACCAGGTCCTTTGTCATTCATCGAAACCATCCTTCAACCCACAAAACTAGAAATACCCTTTATGAGGAGAGACATAAGAATTTTAAAGATGACTTAGGAGATTTAAAAAAGAGCAGATACATATCAATTAATACCCTTCCAATGTGAATTAAGAGAGTGGAATATCAAGATATGAGAAATAAAAAGATACGACGAGGATACCTGATGTAATCCAAATTAGGATTAAGACCCCAACCATCAAGAGCTAAGCTATGAGAGTGCAAGGACGCAAGGGCAAGAGCTTCGGAGATGAATTGAGGGTCACAAGCCATGTATTTCATGAAGGAGGAGCGCCCCAAGTCCCAGGAGGAGCGCCCGAGATTCCAGGAGGAGCGCCCAAGACACTCTTGAGCTGAGGAGGAGCGCCTCAGAGCACCTAGGTGGAGCGCGCAGATATGGCTAGGGCCAGGTGGAGCGCCCAAAATCCTAGGTGGAGCGCCTAGCTTTTGCACCATTCTTGACTAGTAGCCTTTATAGGCAGAGCGCCCGACATCCAGGCGAAGAGCCTAGCTTGCTGAAGTAGCTAGAATTTTGTGTGAAGTTCCTATTTTGACACTGTGTGGTCTTGTAAGCTTAAACCCACTTGAGGGCATTTTAGATATTTCACATTGTCTTAGGAAAAACTATAAATAGGAACCTTAGCTATTTCATTTAAGAAAGCCATTATTGAATCTTGTAGAGAGAAGAATTAGAAGAGAGGCTTTGCCTTCTTTGCTGGAGCTAGAAGCTTCATGTATCTTATTAACTTGGAATCCATGGGGATCATCCTAGTATGATCCTTTGATTGGTTCGAGTTTCTTTTCTCCCTTGAATCAATTATGTATGTGAGTTTGATTCCTTCATTCCTCTAATTTCTTGTCTTCCCAATCCTTATTTCTTGATTATCTCATTTTACTTGCTTCCCCGTATCGTTTATTTGCTTCCGCTATTTTATATTGCATCAGTTTGTATCAGAGCAAAGCTCAGGATTTGTTCTTAAAAACCCTCATTCCTTATTAATCGTGTTGTTATTGTTGTTCTTATTCTTGAAGAAAAGAAGAAAAAAATTTAAAACATTGAAAAACTAGAAAAAAATTGGTAGATCGATTTGGATTTGGTTCCCCTAGTGTTAAAAAGTATTGAGGATTGTTCCATAACGTATTCCCGTCTTTTTGATACCCTCGTATCACAATTTTGTGTTACGGATTGAAAGTTCGAAAGTCAAATCCCAAAATTTTGAAAACTCTTGAACATAGCTTCAAACTTGAATCGGAGCTTGTTGTTGTTTTTTGGGGGTTGAAAACTATTGGGTATTATTTAGAATAGTTTAATACACCATTAGATATCGTTGGATTTGAGTAACGGGTTGAAAACGTTGGAATTTTGGGTGCAAAAACACCAAAAACCCATTCTTGGAAGCTGCTGAAACGCACTCCAAGTGGAGCGCCTAAGCTCAGGTTGACCGCCTAACTGCCTAGGCAGTAGCCAAGGTAGGCGGAGCGCCTTCCCTTCTAGGCGGAGTGCCTCCCTTCCAGGCGGAGCGCCTCCCCTTTCAGGCGGAGCGCCTAGCCCTGTGTCGGGTTTGGAATGTTTCGTCGTTTTTGGTGTTTCCTTTGCTTCCTAACTTCTTGGTTAGTGTTTCTAGGGTAATTGGCCTACTCGAAAGACACTAACTCTTGAGCGTATAAGGATATTCGTGCGTAAAGGAGATCAAAATTCAAAGAAGAGTCGTAGAACTTTCTTTGGCCTCAAGTGCGCACTTAAATAGCCGCCGTCCATAGAGTCCCATTAATTCCACTCCGAACCGATACTTGTACTAGCTGTGATCACCGTGGTTTCTAAGAGATTAAAGGCCTTGCCCTTTAGTGTTCATATATTGAGTGATACACGTGAGGGAGTGATTTTGTGAGGTTTTTCTCTTATTGTTACAACTATGTCGGATGATGATTGTGGAGGTTATGACTCGTGTGGGGATGATGCGGGTTGTTATGACTCGTGTGGAGATGATGGGGACTATGGTTCCTATGGTGATGAAGTGTTTCACTATGATGATCGTGAGGTTGATGAAGACTATGAATCTTATGATGATGAATGTGTTGATCCTTATTCTTCTAGTCAAGAATACGAAGATGGTGACGCTTCAAGGTCCTACTTACTCTTCTTGTGATGAATTTGAACATGTTGATAGTGACATAGAGAGAATTGATGATGAGGTTGATTATACGAATTGTTCATTTGCATCTTCTTTTAGTGTTTCGAATGGTATGCAAGAGAGTAGTAAAGGTCCTTCCATTAGTATAGGAGGAGGTGGTGGTTGTTCCATAGGAAAGAAGAAGCTTGCCTATCCTACTTGTGCTAAATGGCTCAAAGCTCCTAATTCCCATATGAAGGGTGGATTGAGAAATGGTGTTGCTCTTGCTATAAAAGGATTATATTATCCTATCAATGCTGTGGGGGGGAGGGGGGTTGGATAGTTGTAGTAGGAGTAGTGCTATTGCCAATGAAATAAAGACGAGGGGTTCTTATGGGTTCCATGGCGAGGTTCCTTCCTCGACTTTCAACACCTCTTAAGTTGGAAGAGTGACGAGAAGTAGAAGTAACTCTAGCTATGTTGCTAGTAGAGGAGGGATAAGGGAGACCTTAGTTATTGGTGTTGATACTCGTGGGCATTCAAGTTCTTTCTTGGATAAAAATCTATAAAACTTAGGTAGACGTAAGTTCATTGTTGAGGTAAATGGTATTGGAGGATACCTGCTCAAGATACTAATGCCAATTGCATTAGCACCTCTTTGGTTGATAGGCTAAGGATACTATTCCGTGAGCTAGAGAATCCTTATGAGTATGATGGAGCGTGGGTTTCCAAGGAAGCTCGAGTACTCATATCTCAGGAATTACAAATATTATGTATGGTGTGATGTGTATCCCATGCAGCATGTTGATGTGTGGTTAGGTGAGCCGTGGTTTAAAGACAAGAGGTTGCAATATAGTACTATGAATTATGTGTATCTTATGGGCATAGGCCAAAGGGTTTATGACTTTGTACCTTATCGGGCAAGAGGCCAATTACCTACTAGTACACCTTCTTTGGCTATGCAAAGGAGCAAGGAGCTGGAACTTCATTCCATGGGTGAAAATGAGCATTCGAAAAGTCCTACAATTACAAAAAATGGTGGGACTAGTGCAAGAAAAGAGTTGACAAGTGTTAACAAGGTGAACCCGAAACCATAATATTCAAAATCAAGTGGTTCACCAACAAAGAAGAAGGGGCTATCGAGTGATGGTTCCCAAAGTCCTAGATTCCAGGTTGATATAAAGAGTCCACCTACTCTGGTTATGGGTATTCTTGGGCCTCGTCCCAACTCGCCCGAATATGAGAGACAAAAGATTGAGAGGAGTAAGGGAGTGACAACTCTCGAGTGGAAAAATAAGAGGTTGTGTTGAGTGATGTGAGCAGGTTGTCACCACCCGAATCTACACCCGACCTTGAAAAAAAATAAGGAAAAGAGAAAGGGAAAAAGAATTATTGACAGTGAGGGTACCCATTATTCTAACCTTAACCCTTTATATTTTTCTTTTATTTGTTTGAATTTTTGTGTAGGAATTCTTAGAGGCAAACCGATGGAACCTCAATCATATTCCGAAGTGGAAAAACAAGGTGAAGATGATTCCAAATACGAGTGTTGACACCCAATTTTGTCCCGAAAAATTTAATCAATGTCTAATTATTTCGAATTGAAGTCAAATTTGAAATTTTAAAGTGGAAATTGATTAAGTTTAGAAATAAAGGCTAAATGTGCAAAGCATAAACCTAATTTAGGCCTAATAATGCAATTCCTCGTATTCAATCTTAAATAGGAGGGCTATATTTGTTCCTAATCCTAAAATGTGGCCTATTCGTGCAGAGACACATATATACAATATACAAGCATTTCCTCCTCTCTGTGACCCCAATCCAACCTGTTAACCTCAATACCCGAATCCCCTGAACCCGATCCAAAATCAAAACCCATTTCCCTCCCTAATTTTGAACGGGAATCAGTCCAAAACTCCAGCTCATCCTGTTCGTACAAGCTTTTGGTACCGTTGGAGGGGTTTTTGGGAATTTTCTCACAACCATAGAACCCTAAATGTTTGGATCGCTATAAATGGAAAAGGAAGAAAGAGGAGAGCAACGGTGATAGAAAAGGAGGGGAGATATGAGAGAAGGCAGAGGCGAGATATGAGAGAAGGCAGCGGCGAGAGAAGAGAGAGCTATTACAGAAAAAGGGAGGCAGTGGCATAGAGAATGTGAAATACATATAAAATGCAGTGTATAAATTGAAGGGAGTTTTAACTTAAAGAGGTAGCACTACTATTTTCTGGTGGATGGTAGCTTCAGATTGTTTTATCGCTTCTTCGTAAGTCGAGTCGTCGACCTCGCTCGAGTCAACGACCTTGTTCGAGTTGCATTCTTCGGATCGACGCCCTTGTTCGCTGCGCCATGAAAGGTAAAATCATACTCTTATACTCTTAATATTCCTTCTACTAAAATTCTTGACTTGTTCAATCCGGATGTTGGTTTGTAGCAGTCACAATAATCTGTGTTTAAGAACCTTGTCCTTGTCTTAAGATATTTCTGTGGTGAAGTGGTTAAACATGAAAGTTAATGTAAAGTTTAGGCCTTTAACAGGAAAAACAAGCTGAAATGCATTAGATCTGGTTCATTGTTAGCATGCGTTAGATTTTCTTTCACTTAACTTGATTAAATTCATTTGATGTGAAGTGTGGTAGAATTGAGTTTGCTGCTCTGTTTCCTTTGCTTGAAGTGTCCTTGTTTAAGCAAAGTTGGTTGACATTTCATCTCTTTCTGATTGTTGCAAGTTGGAGGGATGTTCATAAATAGTGAAGGCCCATGTCCTATCAAAAAGTGATATCAGCTAAAATAGATTGGTTCTTTGTTTCTATGTTGGTTTTCATTTCTGCATAAGCTTGTTATAGTTCAAAGAGTCCAGGTTTGTAGTTCTTAATTAGTATAAACTATTTAAAGTCGATTAACAGGAGAATAGTTTGAATCTTTGTGTGTTTAGGGCTTTATTAGGTGCCATAACTGTTCCAATTAGCAATGAGCAGTCAGCTTGTGTTAGAATCTATTTTGTGTCTAGGAGCTAGAGTTTGCAGTTGTATGAAAGTAAATGGGATCCTGATGTTTGATTGAAGGATGTATTGATAGAACTCTTCTTAAATTAGTAGTCTCTCCTATGTTCTTTATTTTGATGGAATGCAGCATTCTGGGAGAGGTTAGAGGAGTTAGTTCCTGGTTGATGCATGCTGTTTGTAGGTTAGTTCTGGTTCCAGGTGGTTTGTAAGGGTGGTTAGAAGTGGTCCTGATTTCTGCCTGTGAGGTGTGTATGGGTGTCCAGTTTGTTTCCCGAGTTTTTTTTTTGGTGTGTGTAATTGATTAATGGAGGTGATAGGAGGTGAGTTAATAGGCTGCAGTAGCAGCAAGGTTCTTCGGAGCTCAAAGCTTGTGAGTTTTGTTCAGAGAGCCTGTTCAGGATTGCAGGTTGCTTTGGTTCCCCTCTGCTTCTTATTGATGTAGCTTAGAGAGTGTTTTCTTGGGATCCTTGTCAGGTTCTAGAGTTTGTGCTGTTGGTTTGGGGGGAATTATTTCCTGATTCTTGCAGGGTCTGTTTTGGATTAGTGTTGCCTCTGATGTGCAGAGAGTGTAGAGGGTCTGGTAGTTCCTTGGAGGTGGCAGGGGTGTGCAAGTCTCGGAGGATGTAGTCAGATGAAGTCCCGTATTGTGGATAGAAGGTTTTCCCAACCTGGAACTCTCTAGTTGGTCTGCTGTCAAGTTTTCTTTCAGCTTTTGTTCAGGTTATTGCAAGAAGGATGAGTTCTATTGTTTTGAATTGTAGTTTAGCCATTAGTTGGTATAAAAGGTGTGTTTAGTCTTGCCAGCTCTGTTTAGTTTCCTTTTCAGCTTCTTCATTGTTTCTTTTTATCTTAGAAGCTGTTCCAGTTTGAATAAAATAACTGTTCAAGATCAGCTTATGACTATTGGCTCCTTTTCCTATTCTAATAACATAGGAAGATGCGATATGATGTTTTAATTTATTTGAGTTCAAGATAAAGCAATGGAATCTTATTCATAAAGGCATTTAGAAGGATTCTCTTGGGCGGTCTTTTCCTTTAGTTCATAGTTAATAAAGTTCTGGCTATAGAACTAGAATAAATATGTTGATCTTTTGATTTGCTATGCGTAATGTGTTTACATACGCCTGTGTTTGCGAGAGAAGTTCTTTTTCTTCTTGACCCATGAAGTTATTATTGGTTCTGCATCATGCACTTGATATAAATTTTCCTTTATCATTTTGACTATTTGCTTTCATAAGAGTACTCTTATTAATTCATTTTCTTCTTTCGTTCTTTGGCTGCATATACATGGGAATGGAGTTTGGATAAAGCTCAATACTTTCTCAAAATCCAAGAAAACTTGTTGCATCTTCTCAGTTCATGTCCAGTTTACATCCACCAGTCCTAAAGACATCAGGACAACTCCTTGCGAATGGCTACGACTAGAAGCAGTCTATCATATGATGCTTATTTGACTCCTAGCCGTATTCGGGTTTTACTTTTGAAACTCAATCTCTTTATTTAGTAGTTAGACATTAAATAGAATATATAAATTTTTTGTAGAATGTTTCATTTATTAATATACATATTTGATTTGTTTATGTGATTATTTACTTTATGGCTATTACCTTTTAATTTTGGAGTTGCTATTTTATTTATTACAAATAGTGACCAATTATGCAAATGTGTGCAAATTTCATAATTTTTTTTAAAAAAAAAACTACGCCTAATAATGACTATAAGAAACGACTTCTATCTTATTGATACGAAGTAGTTTCTTTAAAAAGTCAAAAGTTATAAAGAAGTTTTAACTAACTTCTAAATGTCCCGAAACAACTTTGCAAAAAGCGACTTGAAACCTAAGCTCCATCTTATGGTGAGATATTCGGATTTTAAAATTGAAATTAAGCAAGTGCCATTTATGCTATCACATACGAGTTGGCAAAGAAATTTGGACGATCAAATCGTTCCTTTTTCAAAAGAAAATGCGCTTTATTTATTTATTCATTTTATTTTAAAAATAATTAAAGCTTTTAAATAAAATTGTAAAATCTTTTGAAAACTTACTAAATTTAATTAGTTGAATTAATTAATAGTTCAATCAATTATTTTTAGAAAAAGCGCATAAATAGCACTTGCAAATATTTTGGAAACCTGTCGGATTAACCGTTTTTAACGGAATTTCGAAAGTGCCTTAAAAACCTTCTTTCGAAATTAGCAAAACCTCTTACCTTTAGAATCTCTGAAAGAAAGACCGTCTTTTTATAAAACGGAGTTTTGCACGCATTTGTTTATCTGGTTCCCTGTTTTTCCTTAAATTGGGTGGCGACTCCAAAAACTCCAAAAGAGTTAGTCCATCCCGTCGATATTCCTGAAATGTAATCCTTCGGGGTTATTATTTTTGGGGGTTCAACAGCATGGCGGCTCCGCTGGGGATTAATAAAGGTTTTTACCATAAAGGTTTCCAATTATTTGCAACTAGCATGCTTAATTTATTTTGCTTTATTGTATCTGTTTGTTTGTGTGCCACGAAAAGCATGTCACTACACTATTATTTGTGCACATATATCAACTGGCATTCCGTTCATATTTCCCCCACTCCTGGGAACCTCTTGCATTCTCACTCAAAATATCCGCGAGGTGTGTGCATACGCACCCGCACTTTCTTCCACTAAAGAACCCTTTGACGAGTTGGTGTACCGGCGGATTGTCGTGGGAGTAATTCGACCACGAAGCCGTCTGCCACTCACCTGTTAGCCTCAACCGTTAACCCACTCTTAGACGGAGCTTTAGGAGCATGCATGCATTTACACCTTAGTCTGGACCCGGTCCTTGGTACCGCCTCCATAGTTAGGAAACCGCCCTTACGTCAGCGGGTTCTTGAAACCCAACGACAATGCATATTATGTGCTGTGTGATAACGAAACCTCAGTCCTAGTCATGTTTTGAGCAAAATCAGATTTAGAATTTTGTCTCCCATTTTGTCTTTTAGGTTAGAAAGTGGAAGAATTTAGCAAAATTGAGATCATAGACAGAATTGCAGTCCAGGGAAAGTTAGGCAGATTTGATTGGTTTGTGTTTTGGAGTTGGTATGGTGTAGTGAGATCTAAGAGGCGAAGCCCCTGGTGTCTTTAAAAGATCAGTGGGGTCCCTCTCGTGAATGGCTTTGCGTGTGTGCAGGCCTATGTTGATTATCCAGCTGCAACTTTATAAAAATTGAAGTATGCTTGTCGCATACTAGGAGAGCGAAGCCCCTGTGTCTTTGAATGACCAGAGGGGTCCCTCCTTGAAGACCAGTGCGGTCTTGGCTACCTAGAAAACTGAGAGGCTTGATTAAAGCCGAGGACCAGTGAGGAGCCTTATGAACAAGGTCTGTGAGCCTTGCAAAACCTAGGAAGCTGAGAGGTTTGTCCAAAGCCAAGGACCAGCGAGGTTTAATGTTTAAAAAGGTCAATTGGAACCTTTTATGATTTGCAGTCTGGTATTGTGAAGGCGTCGGAAATTTCACCCCTGGATGTTGTAAATAATTGGGAGTTGTGTTTGGAGGAGTGTGGATATTTACAAAAAGTGTATGGGGGTTGTTTCAGGTTTTAGGCATTTAGGTTTAGAATTTTGTGCAAATGTTGTGAAGAGCATGAGCTGTGTTGGAATTTAGAGTTGATACCAACTTTGGAAGGTAGTTGGGATAACAAAATTGCAGTGTCAAGGCGGAGAGATGATTGTTATCAATTATTGTTATTGTTGCTTACTCTAAACCTGAATTGCTCAGAACTGGCATGAACTATTTTTCGTTACCACTTGTTTGCGCGATTAGGCTTACCTCTAGCACAAAGAGGCACATTACAGGGTAGGACGCGCCCGCATTTTCATTTACGCTCAACTAATTGTGATTGCCACATGTCAAACTTGTTTTAAATGCAAAGCGCTATGTGACGCGCGCTACGTGATTGTGTGCAATTATGCCAATGATCTGGAAACTAACATAGTTACCTTTTGATTTTTTCCTTTTGTTTTGATTATTCCCCAAAAAGAGAGAGTTTGATTCGTGTTGACTCCCGAGTTGGTGAAGCGTCTAATCCAAAGTGAAGCAAAAAATGACTGATTTGACTAATGATCAGACTAGTATCCCTGCATCTTCTAATGAGCAAGCAGTTGTTGTTCCTGATGAACAAATTGCTAGAATGGCTAAGCAGATTGAGTGTATGCAAGCTGAACTAGACAGAATGAAAGGGTCGAGCCACCAAAACGTGCCAGCCGTGCTAGCAACTCTGAATCCCAATGTTGAAACTGCCAATCCGAGCACGTCTTTAAATTCCAGTGTCATTCATATGCTTGCGCCAGTTAACAACATTCCAAATGCATTCATTAACCAGAACAACTTGCCTCACTATCAATATTTACCTGCCAAAGATACTCCTCGTACTCTACAATCCAAAGCACCCATTTCTGTGGCTGTTGCTCCTCAAAATGCCAATGATCCAAGTCAAGGATATCCTGAAGCCCAATACTATGAGCATGACCCCAATGGCAAGAACGTGGATTTCACTAACTATGTGCCACAAAGTGAAATGCCCGTAACCGTGAAAAAGCGGGGAAGGACAGTTGAGCAAGGGGAGATAATCCAAACGATGAAAATCATGCAGCAATCCATTAAGGATTTGCAAGTGTCTAGAGGGCGTCAAAGTATCTCCTATCGCAATCTTTATCTATACCCTGACGTTGCTCTTCCTCCCGGGTTTAAAGTGCCAAAATTTGATATGTATGACGGTCATAGTGACCCATTTGTTCATTTGACCAAATATATCAACCGAATGAGAGTTGCGGGAGGTAAAGAGGAACTTCTGATGGTCTTCTTCAGTCATAGTCTGGAAGGTATTGCTGCTGAATGGTTTTCAAGACAGGATATAAGCAAGTGGCGTGAGTTTGATGACATAGCCAGTGATTTTACAAAGCAGTTTGAGTACAATGTCGAGATGGCTCCTGACCTTATAACCTTATCCAATCTGAAGAAGAAACCAACAGAAACCTTTAGGGAATATGCACTGAGATGGCGAGAACAGGCTGGAAGGGTGCAACCACCAATGACTGAGAAAGACATGGTAAAATACTTCATCCGAGCCCAAGATGATTCTTATTACATGCACTTGCTTCCTATGATGGGTAAACCTTATTCTGAACTTCTTGTGATGGGAGAGATGGTTGAAGAAGGGGTTAAGACAGGGCGAATTGTAAGTTTTGTTGCAGTGAAGGCAACTACGCAAGCCATCCAGACTGGTATGGGCAATTTTGAGAAGAGAAAGAGGGAAGATGAATTTGGAATTGATATGGCTGATATCGACCAAAGGCCAAACAAGAAGCCAACCTTCAGGAACTCATCAAACCAATCTATTTACAGAAGCACACTATATCCAACTTATCCAAGTCAGCATCAAAATCCACCCGCTCCATGTCCAGTCTAAAATACTCAACCCAATTACCATCAATCTAGAATACCCGCTTATCAGCCTTATTCACAACCGCAAGCATACAATTACCCTCAACAACACCAGTTACCTGTAGCCCGTCAGTCTATGCCAGCAGGGTCTCGTCCCAAATATGAAAAGAGACAACGCCGAAAGTTCACTTCTTTAGGTGAACCACAAGCTCAATTGTACGAAAGATTAAAAGATATGGGAGTGCTAAACCCTTTAGCAGGAGATGGTACGTTTGACCCTCCCCCAGAATGTGTTGATGGAGCCAAATATTGTGCTTACCATGCAGAATTCGCCAAGCACGACACTGAGGAATGTGTCCTTCTTAAACATAAGATCCAAGATTTGATTGAAGACAATACAATCCAGCTGAGTGAACCAACGCAGGGGACTTGGTTGTGAACTAAAAGACCTTTGCAAAACTTCGATTCAGATTGAGGCCCTGAATCATGCTTGTTAAAACTTTATCATTTTGCCTCAAGAAAATATTTTTTCTCATTTCCATGTAATTTTGATTGTAATGCGAACTACGCGTAACCTGATTCCCAAGGCGGGATACGTAAGCAACTCACATAGAGCTCGGTTACACTAGCATAGGAATCCCCTATTTCCTCTTTTATGTAATTTTGAACTACTTTTGGTCTGATTCCTAGAATGGCAACAGGATAAGTAAGCAATCCACATCGGACTCGATCAGATTTTGTAATGCTTAGGGTTTGTTTATCTTTGATGATGTAATTTCGAACTACGCATCTGGGCAGATGTGTAGGTATTCCAGTTCGGATTCGGCTTCGCACTTAGATTGTCATATTCCCCAAAAGCTTTATGTAAGCAGAACTACGCACGGTCTGATTCCCAAGGAGGGATACGTAGGCGCTCTCAACGGGCTCGACTCTATAATATTAAAATTTTCAGTCTCCCTTGAGGCAAGCAACTGGGGCAATTTTGCAAGATAATTTGAAGGTTTGAAAGATAGCAACTGGGGAAAATTTTGCAAGGCAAGTTGAAGATTTGAAAGATAGCAACTGGGGCAAATCTTGCAAAGCGAGTTGAAGATGTAAAAGATCATAATTGGGGCAATTTTTTGCAAAAGGTGGTATTTCCCGATAGAAGATGAATGGGCAAAATTCTGAAAGTGTTTGGGAATGGTGCAAAGTTGCAAGATAAAAGATGTTCAATTTGTTTCAATATATGTCGCCATCTGAAATACAACAAGGGTTTTAGATTAACATGAAAATCCTGTTCAACTATGCAAGTATTTGTTTCAACTATTTGAAACTTATTGTGCTATTAGTTCATTGGCCGAGTCTCAAGGGACGGATCGCAAATCTAGACAAAGTGAGAAGAAGGAAGCAGTTGCAAGATGAAGGCTCGAGTCAGCATGAATCAAACGCTCCCCCCTCCCTCCCAAAACTAATGATTTTTCTTTGAGTGCAGGAATTTTCAAAACAACAAGATGAGGAAACTAGCAACTATCAATTCCTCATAGAGTATCTGTCATACACATTGAACAATGTTGCCAAGATAACCGACCAAGATTGGAAGCGTTATCTGATTCATCGCATACGCGAAATGACTTTATCTTTCTCTATTTCTACCCTTGCCTAATCAAAATTCATTGCTTTATTGACAACTTTACTTTATGCTTTGCAGGAGTTAAGCATTAACTCAATTTTTCTCGAGGATAACACTCAACTCTTTATGACTTCGCCAAATATAAGCCGGACGGCTTAAACTCTCGCTTTATATCTACTTTATCTTTGGCATTTTCCTGTCTATATGAATTTAATGAAAACTTTATTTTTGCAGATATTGCCAATCGGGGGGGCTCACTATATTTTGTAGTCAAGACCATTCCTCCGCGGAAGAGTTCAAAGAGTATAACGTATTCATGTGTTCACGCTTTCGATAAGCGTCATTGTATTTCACGCTTCCGGTAAGCGTCTTTATTTCACACTTCCGGTAAGCGTCTTTATGTGTTTACGCTTTCGATAAGCGTCCTTATATTTCACGCTTCCGGTAAGCGTCTTTATGTGCTTACGCTTTCGATAACCGTCTTTATTTCACGCTTCCGGTAAGCGTCTTTATGTGTTTACGCTTTCGATAAGCGTCCTTATATTTCACGCTTTCGGTAAGCGTCTTTATGTGTTTACGCTTTCGATAAGCGTCTTTATTTCACGCTTCCGGTAAGCATCTTTATGTGTTTACGCTTTCGATAAGCGTCTTTATTTCACGCTTCCGGTAAGCGTCTTTATGTGTTTACGCTTTCGATAAGCGTCTTTATTTCACGATTCCGGTAAGCGTCTTTATGTGTTTACGCTTTCGATAAGCGTCTTTATATTTCACGCTTCCGGTATTATTTCACGCTTCCGGTAAGCGTCTTTATGTGTTTACGCTTTCGATAAGCGTCTTTATATTTCACGCTTCCGGTAAGCGTCTTTATGTGTTTACGCTTTCAATAAGCGTCTTTATTTCACGCTTCCGGTAAGCGTCTTTATGTGTTCACGCTTTCGATAAGCGTCTTTATATTTCACGCTTCCGGTAAGCGTCTTTATGTGTTCACGCTTTCGATAAGCGTCTTTATTTCACGCTTCCGGTAAGCGTCTTTATGTGTTTACGCTTTCGATAAGCGTCTTTATTTCACGCTTCCGGTAAGCGTCTTTATGTGTTTACGCTTTCGATAAGCGTCTTTATTTCACGCTTCCGGTAAGCGTCTTTATGTGTTTACGCTTTCGATAAGCGTCTTTATATTTCACGCTTCCGGTAAGCGTCTTTATCTGTTCACGCTTTCGATAGGCGTATTTATATCACCTCGAAGGTGTTAGTTATTTGAATGCCTCGAAGGCGTAATCTTGTTGCCCCGGAGGCGTATTTATGTCACCTCGAAGGTGTTAGTTATTTGAATGCCTCTAAGGCGTAATTTTATTGTCTCAAAGGCGTATTTCTGTCACCTCGAAGGTGTTTATACATTTTCTATACATATTTTATAGCCTTACATTGCTAATAAGTTTGTTAAGACATGCAGGGTAATGTGTATACTTCGAACGTATTCCTACTTTTGGTTGGAGTGCAATCCAATATTATTTTCAAATTGCCTTTTCATGATTTAAAGCTGTAGGCTTTATCATGGTTATTGCCGAAAAGGCGGCATTTTATCCTCATTATTTAGTTTAAAGTTCACTTAGGGTTCATATTAATTGAAGCTTTTATTGCTTTATCTTCAGTCTACCAACGGCCCCGAAGTCATCTTGCCTCACAAAGCTAGATTTCTCCATTAGTCGATTGGAGACAAGCTTATCATTGATATTGCAACCAACATCTACAAGTTTTATTGTCGTTATTCCTTTATTACTTCATTTATTAAGCTTTATTTACAGTTACTCGCTTACTGTTTGTCAAGTTTATTATAGGATATTAGCAGCACCGCAGCAGCACCGCAACAGCATTTGGAGCATAACGTGGAACTCTTTCTTAGCAGTGAACTGGGGCAATCGTTGATATGAGCTAGACTCGTCAACGAGGATCTGAAGAATCGCACTCGAACAAGCAAGTCTATCCTAATCTTTCATTTCGGATTAGGGTGTCAGTTGTTTCTTTCCTATTCGTGCGTCTTTTCTGTCAATCGTGCGAGTCTTCGTTTCTAAGTGTCGTCGAACTACATATGGCCTGATTCTCTTTCAGCCCGAGATATGTAGGCAACTCAGAAACCAGAGTTCGGCCATACCCATTAGCCTCACCTTTTGGTCCATGGAATCAGAAGTCCTTGGCTTTATCGTGACAAAATTGGCTTTATGTCAACTTCTTTACCCTAAAAACTCTTACATCCTTTTTCGGGTAAAGAGGGGCAGCTGTTGACACCCAATTTTGTCCCGAAAAATTTAATCAATGTCTAATTATTTCGAATTGAAGTCAAATTTGAAATTTTAAAGTGGAAATTGATTAAGTTTAGAAATAAAGGCTAAATGTGCAAAGCATAAACCTAATTTAGGCCTAATAATGCAATTCCTCGTATTCAATCTTAAATAGGAGGGCTATATTTGTTCCTAATCCTAAAATGTGGCCTATTCGTGCAGAGACACATATATACAATATACAAGCATTTCCTCCTCTCTGTGACCCCAATCCAACTTGTTAACCTCAATACCCGAATCCCCTGAACCCGATCCAAAATCAAAACCCATTTCCCTCCCTAATTTTGAACGGGAATCAGTCCAAAACTCCAGCTCATCCTGTTCGTACAAGCTTTTGGTACCGTTGGAGGGGTTTTTGGGAATTTTCTCACAACCATAGAACCCTAAATGTTTGGATCGCTATAAATGGAAAAGGAAGAAAGAGGAGAGCAAACGGTGATAGAAAAGGAGGGGAGATATGAGAGAAGGCAGAGGCGAGATATGAGAGAAGGCAGCGGCGAGAGAAGAGAGAGCTATTACAGAAAAAGGGAGGCAGTGGCATAGAGAATGTGAAATACATATAAAATGCAGTGTATAAATTGAAGGGAGTTTTAACTTAAAGAGGTAGCACTACTATTTTCTGGTGGATGGTAGCTTCAGATTGTTTTATCGCTTCTTCGTAAGTCGAGTCGTCGACCTCGCTCGAGTCAACGACCTTGTTCGAGTTGCATTCTTCGGATCGACGCCCTTGTTCGCTGCGCCATGAAAGGTAAAATCATACTCTTATACTCTTAATATTCCTTCTACTAAAATTCTTGACTTGTTCAATCCGGATGTTGGTTTGTAGCAGTCACAATAATCTGTGTTTAAGAACCTTGTCCTTGTCTTAAGATATTTCTGTGGTGAAGTGGTTAAACATGAAAGTTAATGTAAAGTTTAGGCCTTTAACAGGAAAAAACAAGCTGAAATGCATTAGATCTGGTTCATTGTTAGCATGCGTTAGATTTTCTTTCACTTAACTTGATTAAATTCATTTGATGTGAAGTGTGGTAGAATTGAGTTTGCTGCTCTGTTTCCTTTGCTTAAAGTGTCCTTGTTTAAGCAAAGTTGGTTGACATTTCATCTCTTTCTGATTGTTGCAAGTTGGAGGGATGTTCATAAATAGTGAAGGCCCATGTTCTATCAAAAAGTGATATCAGCTAAAATAGATTGGTTCTTTGTTTCTATGTTGGTTTTCATTTCTGCATAAGCTTGTTATAGTTCAAAGAGTCCAGGTTTGTAGTTCTTAATTAGTATAAACTATTTAAAGTCGATTAACAGGAAAATAGTTTGAATCTTTGTGTGTTTAGGGCTTTATTAGGTGCCATAACTGTTCCAATTAGCAATGAGCAGTCAGCTTGTGTTAGAATCTATTTTGTGTCTAGGAGCTAGAGTTTGCAGTTGTATGAAAGTAAATGGGATCCTGATGTTTGATTGAAGGATGTATTGATAGAACTCTTCTTAAATTAGTAGTCTCTCCTATGTTCTTTATTTTGATGGAATGCAGCATTCTGGGAGAGGTTAGAGGAGTTAGTTCCTGGTTGATGCATGCTGTTTGTAGGTTAGTTCTGGTTCCAGGTGGTTTGTAAGGGTGGTTAGAAGTGGTCCTGATTTCTGCCTGTGAGGTGTGTATGGGTGTCCAGTTTGTTTCCCGAGTTTTTTTTTTTGGTGTGTGTAATTGATTAATGGAGGTGATAGGAGGTGAGTTAATAGGCTGCAGTAGCAGCAAGGTTCTTCGGAGCTCAAAGCTTGTGAGTTTTGTTCAGAGAGCCTGTTCAGGATTGCAGGTTGCTTTGGTTCCCCTCTGCTTCTTATTGATGTAGCTTAGAGAGTGTTTTCTTAGGATCCTTGTCAGGTTCTAGAGTTTGTGCTGTTGGTTTGGGGGGAATTATTTCCTGATTCTTGCAGGGTCTGTTTTGGATTAGTGTTGCCTCTGATGTGAAGAGGTAGAGTGTAGAGGGTCTGGTAGTTCCTTGGAGGTGGCAGGGGTGTGCAAGTCTCGGGGGATGTAGTCAGATGAAGTCCCGTATTGTGGATAGAAGGTTTTCCCAACCTGGAACTCTCTAGTTGGTCTGCTGTCAAGTTTTCTTTCAGCTTTTGTTCAGGTTATTGCAAGAAGGATGAGTTCTATTGTTTTGAATTGTAGTTTAGCCATTAGTTGGTATAAAAGGTGTGTTTAGTCTTGCCAGCTCTGTTTAGTTTCCTTTTCAGCTTCTTCATTGTTTCTTTTATCTTAGAAGCTGTTCCAGTTTGAATAAAATAACTGTTCAAGATCAGTTTATGACTATTGGCTCCTTTTCCTATTCTAATAACATAGGAAGATGCGATATGATGTTTAATTTATTTGAGTTCAAGATAAGCAATGGAATCTTATTCATAAAGGCATTTAGAAGGATTCTCTTGGGCGGTCTTTTCCTTTAGTTCATAGTTAATAAAGTTCTAGCTATAGAACTAGAATAAATATGTTGATCTTTTGATTTGCTATGCGTAATGTGTTTACATACGCCTGTGTTTGCGAGAGAAGTTCTTTTTCTTCTTGACCCATGAAGTTATTATTGGTTCTGCATCATGCACTTGATATAAATTTTCCTTTATCATTTGACTATTTGCTTTCATAAGAGTACTCTTATTAATTCATTTTCTTCTTTCGTTCTTTGGCTGCATATACATGGGAATGGAGTTTGGATAAAGCTCAATACTTTCTCAAAATCCAAGAAAACTTGTTGCATCTTCTCAGTTCATGTCCAGTTTACATCCACCAGTCCTAAAGACATCAGGACAACTCCTTGCGAATGGCTACGACTAGAAGCAGTCTATCATATGATGCTTATTTGACTCCTAGCCGTATTCGGGTTTTACTTTTGAAACTCAATCTCTTTATTTAGTAGTTAGACATTAAATAGAATATATAAATTGTTTGTAGAATGTTTCATTTATTAATATACATATTTGATTTGTTTATGTGATTATTTACTCTATGGCTATTACCTTTTAATTTTGGAGTTGCTATTTTATTTATTACAAATAGTGACCAATTATGCAAATGTGTGCAAATTTCATAATTTTTTTTAAAAAAAAACTACGCCTAATAATGACTATAAGAAACGACTTCTATCTTATTGATACGAAGTAGTTTCTTTAAAAAGTCAAAAGTTATAAAGAAGTTTTAACTAACTTCTAAATGTCCCGAAACAACTTTGCAAAAAGCGACTTGAAACCTAAGTTCCATCTTATGGTGAGATATTCGAATTTTAAAATTGAAATTAAGCAAGTGCCATTTATGCTATCACATACGAGTTGGCAAAGAAATTTGGACGATCAAATCGTTCCTTTTTCAAAAGAAAATGCGCTTTATTTATTTATTCATTTTATTTTAAAAATAATTAAAGCTTTTAAATAAAATTGTAAAATCTTTTGAAAACTTACTAAATTTAATTAGTTGAATTAATTAATAGTTCAATTAATTATTTTTAGAAAAAGCGCATAAATAGCACTTGCAAATATTTTGGAAACCTGTCGGATTAACCGTTTTTAACGGAATTTCGAAAGTGCCTTAAAAACCTTCTTTCGAAATTAGCAAAACCTCTTACCTTTAGAATCTCTGAAAGAAAGACCGTCTTTTATAAAACGGAGTTTTGCACGCATTTGTTTATCTGGTTCCCTGTTTTTCCTTAAATTGGGTGGCGACTCCAAAAACTCCAAAAGAGTTAGTCCATCCCGTCGATGTTCCTGAAATGTAATCCTTCGGGGTTATTATTTTTGGGGGTTCAACAACGAGATAAAAGGTTGAGAAGCTAGCCATGATAATTCAAATGCATTGAGTGAGCAAGATGGCAACTCAAGTGTAAGTGTTAGTTCTTCTTTCCTTAAGCATGATACTTCCTTGTCTTATGTTAGTGTTTGTGAAAACTCGGTACTAGTTGCTGATTTGTATGACTACAATGTGTTTGCAGTTGGTGTAGAGTCGATTGGTCAACTTATGTGTAAATGTGAACCACTAGTTGAGAGGGTTGAAAAGCCATATCATGATGTGAGCTTGGTTTTCATTGAACCTCTCTTTAGTGAAAATATTATGGTTGACCTTGTTTGTGAACCTTGTTATGACACCCCACACATATTTGGTAAAGGAGAACATGAATTACATAAATATCCCATTCTTCCCTTTGATTTCTTACTTGATAGTGGTGGTCTCTTGTGACGTAGTGAGGATGGTTGTGACCTTGAGGAGTCTCTAGTGCATGGATGGATCGAATTGTTTTCGATGAATCCTCAAGTGTAGATATTGTCTCTAGTTTGAGAACTTCACCTTTTCTTACTAATGAGCTTGAGAAGAGTGCCTATACTAATCCTTTGTATGAGGGAAACTTCAATAAAAATGGTGATTTGTATCAAACTAGAGTAGAGTGTGAGTTTGAACCTCCATTTTTTGAAGCTCCAAGTGAGATGAGTAACCTTTGTTTTGTCCTTGGGAGTTTGTCGAGTGAGGAGGGTTGACTTGGAAGTGAATGTGAAGGTGAAGATGTACCTCTTGGTGTGCGTAAGAATGCTTCTAAGAAGGGGAGTGGAGTATATGATGTTAGTTGTAAATTGAACTATTTTGCTTACTCCATCCCATATGTTGATCACACCTTGAGTGTTTGGCATGCCAAAGCCATTGTGTCACCTTGTAATAAAAATGCATTAAAGTCTTGGTATGTAAGTCATGAGCTTAGGGGTCATAGGGGGATTGATTGCTACATCATGCATGTTCCATGTCCTATTGATTTATTTGCTTGTTCTTGTGATGGATGCACTTTCTTGTTGAGTCAAATACTTGTTGTTTCCTTGCGAGACATAAGTTTTTTACTTATTATTGATACTTGGCTCTATTATAAGAGTGTGTTTTTCACACTTTTGGCACTAACCTACTCTTGTAGTAGAAATTTTTTGTTGTGTTTGTCTTCGGATGTAGGCTTTGATGGTTTGATTTCGAGGACGAAATCCTTTCAAGAAGGGGAGGATGATGCAATCCAAATTGTGATTAGGACCCCAACCATCAAGAGCCAAGCTATGAGAGTGCGAGTATGCAAGGGCAAGAGCTTCGGAGATGAATCGAGGGTTGCAAGCCACGTATTTCATGAAGAAGGAGCGCCCCAAGTCCCAGGAGGAGCGCCCAAGACACTCCTTAGCTGAGGAGGAGCGCCTTAGAGCACCTAGGCGGAGCGCCCAGACATGGCCAGGGCCAGGTGGAGCGCCTAGCTTTTGTACCATTCTTGACCAGTAGCCTTTTTAGGTGGGGCACCCGACATCCAGGCGGAGCGCCTAGCTTGCTGAAGTAGCTAGAATTTTGTGTGAAGATTCTATTTTGACCCTACATGGTCTTGTATGCTTAAACCCATTTTGAGGGCATTTTAGACATTTCACATTGTCTTGGGAAAACTATAAATACGAACCTTAGCTATTTCATTTCAGAAGTTAGCCATTATTGAATCTTGTAGAGAGAAGAATTGGAAGAAAGGCTTTGCTTTCTTTGTTGAAGCTAGAAGCTTCATGTATCTCGATAACTTGGAATCCATGGGGATCATCCTAGTATGATCCTTTGACTGGTTCGAGTCCCTTTTCCCCCTTGAATCAACTACATATGTTAGTTTGATTCTTTTTTTCTTGCCTTCCCAATCCTTATTTCTTGGTTATCTCGTTTTACTTGCTTCCGAGTATTGTTTATTTGCTTCTGCTACTTTATATTACATTAATACTTCAACGAAGTAAAATATAATGAATTGTGCACCACAAATTTCTGACTCTTAAAGCCTCATAGCAGGACCGATAGTAAAAAAAAATGTCTTGAACGACCACAAACTGCTAAGTCTATGAAGTGCTAACAACATCATTGGCTAAGAAAACACCTGAGTTGTGGTGGCTACCAAGGAGTTAAGTCTGAGTACATACAAGTGAATTGATGTTTAGGTATAATGCTAATGCGAAAGTGTTTTGCCGTTCATGATTTATGTGATGCTAGTATTCTTTACCCGTGCCTGCATGCAATAGAGTGACAAGGGTGATTATAGGTCCAATGAGTGAGCCATGTTAGATTTTAAGAATAGTAATAGTCTCATATGCATTAGAAGATTATTATTAAATTTGGGTAGTATCTGATGCAATATAAAATGGCCTAAACGACAACCATCAAGAACCAAGCTTGGGAGCACAAAGAGTACGCATCAAGGCTCTGGAAGCGGCTTGAAGCTCATGCATTAGAGTGTCATGGAAAGAGGAACACCTAGGCTACAAGGGAGGAGCGTCCGAGGCACATTTGGAGGCATTTCAAGTAGCTTCAGGAAGAGGCGGACCGCCTCAAGCCATGGGCGGACCGCCTAGGTGGCTGCCACTCTCTGGACTTTGAAGAGGGTCGGACCGCCTAGTGGGGGGTGGGCGGACCGCCTACCCCTGATGGCCTGCACACGGGATTTTGCTAGTTTATGCGTGTAATTCCTATTTTAGCCCTAAGTGGCCTTTATTGTTATAACCCACTTTGGGGGTGTTTTAGACATTTCATTATGTGTAAAGGAAGACTATAAAAGCCTTCCTTAGCCATTTTATTCATTAGTTAGTTTTGACATTGAATAGAAAGAAGAGAGAACATTGAAGAGGCCGAGCCCTTCGAGTTCGAAGCTTGAAGCTTCGTTTATCTATGTACTTGGAACCTATGGGAATCGACACCTAGTTGAGTCCATTATAAGGTTCAATTTTCCCTCTATCCCTTTTGAATTCAATCAATGTGTGTGAATTGAATTCGATTCTTTCTTCTAAATTTTTGCCTTCCTAGTCTCGATTTCTTGTTATCCTTTATTTGCTCCGCTCGATTATCGTATGTTTTAGCTTCCGCATTTAGATTTTATCAGTTGGTATCAGAGCACGGATAGGTTTTGTTCTTACAAACCCTCGATCGTGACTCTCTATCTTGTCGTTATTTGTTGTTGTTTGTTCTTGAAAAATTTGAAGAAAAAAATTTTGAAAATTTGAAAACTACAAAAAAATTGGTGGAACTTGTTGGATTGGAACACCCATTCATTGAAAATCATTGGAGCTTGTTCCTTATGTGATTCCCGTTCTTTTGGTACCAAAATTACAATATTTGGTGGTGTATTTCAAAGTTTGAAGAAATCAAATCCCTAAAATTTTCAAAAGCCCTAGATTTTTGCTCAAGAATCAAAATTGATTTGTTGTTGCTTGATTGGGGGTTAAAACCTATTGGGGAATGTTTAGAAACATCATACACATCTTTGGGTATCATTAGAATCGAAAACAACCCGAAAACGTTGGATTTTGAGTGCAAAACGAGCCAAAAATGCGTTTTGCGAAGTTGCAGGAAAACACACTGGGCGGACCGCCTACATTTTGAGGCGGAACGCTTCCCTCTATGCTGCTCTTCGGACTTTTGTTGGGCAGACCGCCCACCTGGTGAGGCGGAGCGCCTCTTTCTGGAGCACAACCGGGTAGTTGTTTTTCGTAGGTTTTCGATTGTTATTCGCCCACGGGCTTCTTGGTTAGTGTTTCTAGGGTAATTGGCCTACTCGAAAGACACTAATTCTTTAGCGTATTAGAGTGTTCGTGCGTAGAGGAGACTAGAATTCAAGAAGAGTTGTAGAACTCCTTTTGGCCTCAAGTGCGCACTTTAAATAGCCATCCGTTCATCGAGTCTCATTAACTCCATTCCGAACTTTTATTTGGACATACTAGTTGTGATCACCTTGGTTCCCAAGTTGTTAGGCCTCACTCTTGAGTGTTCATAAATTGAGTGATACACGTGAGGGAGTGACTTTTGGGAGGATTGATCTCTTGGTGTTGCAATAATGTCGGATGTTGATTGTGAAGATTATGACTCATGTAGGGATGATGCGCGTTGCTATAACTCGTATGGTGATGATGGAGACTATGGTTTCTATTATGAAGATGATGGCCATTACTACGATGATGAAACCATGGCTCCTATGATGATGAAGCGGTTCACTATGATGATCGTGAAGTTGAAGAAGACTATGAGGCTTATGATTAAGATTGTGATGATCCCTATGCTTCTAGTCAAGATGATGGAGATGGTGACGCTTCAAGGTACATTGATCCTTCATACTCAACTTGTAATGAATATAAGCATGATGATAGTGACATAGATAGAGATGATGATGAGGTTGATTATATGAATTATTCATGTGAATCTTCTCTTGGTGTTGCTAGTGGTGTACAAGGGAGTAGTAGAGGTCCTTCCATTAGTATGCGAGAAGGTGGTGGTTGTTCCATGGGAAGCGGGAGATTTTCATCTTCTAGTTGTGCTAAGAAACCTAGTACTCCTTATTTCCATGTGAAGGGTGGATTGAGAAATGGTGTTGCTCTTACCGTTACGGGGGTGTATTGCTTTATTAGTGGTGGTAGGAGTGGTGCTATGGGCTATGGAACCAAGGCGAGAGGCACTTATGTGTTCCATAGTGGTACTCTTTCCTCGACTTCCAACAACATTTCTAATGTTAGAAGAGTGATGGGAAGTGGAGGTTATTCTAGTGGTATTGCCACTAGTGGAGGAATAAAGAAGACCCAAGTTGGTGTTGATAGTCGTGGCCATTCAAGTTCTTCCTTGGATGCATCTCTACAAAACTTGGGTAGACGTAGGTTCGTTGTTGAGGTAGATGGTATTGGGGGATACTTGCTCGAGATTGGAGGCACTGATGTCAATTACATTAGCACTTCGTTGGTCACTAAGCTAAGGATGCCATGCGACACTTTAGAGTATCCGTATGAGTATAATGGAATTTGGGTTTCTAAGGGAGCCTTAGTATCTCATGGGAGTTATGAGAAGTTTGTTTGGTGTCACGTGTATCCCATGCGGGATATTGATGTATGGCTAGGTGACCCATGATTGCGAAACAAGAGTGTGCAATATGATGTTTTGAAGGATGCGTATCTTGTGGGCATAGGGCAAAGGGTTGATGACTTTGTGCCTTATCGGGCAAGAGGCCGATTGCCTACTAGTGCACCTTCTTTGGCTATACAAAGGAGCAAGGAGCAAGAACTTTCCATGGTTGAAAAAGTGCAAACAAGAAGTCCTACAATCGCAAGAAATGGTGGGACAAGTGCTACAAAAGAGTTGACAAATGTCAATAAGGTGAGCCCAAAGCCAATTCTAAAGTTGAGTGGTTCACCAACGAAGAAGAAGGAGACATCAAGTGATGAGTCTCCAAGTCCTAGATTCCGGGTCAATGTTAAATTCCACCTATTCCGGCTATAGGTATTCTTGGGCCTCGTCCCAATTCACCCGAATTTGAGAGACAAAAGATTGAGAGAAGTAAGGGAGCGACCGGTGACAACTCTTGAGTGGAAAAAGAGAGGTTGTGTTGAGTGATGTGAGTGGATTGTCACCACCCGAATCTACACCCGGCCTTGAAAGAAAACTGAGGGAAAAGAAAGAGGGAAAAAGAAAAATTGAGAGTGAGGACACCCCTATTCTAACCTTAACCCTTTATCTTTTTCTTCTACTTGTGTGAGGAATTGTGTAGGTATTCTAGTAGGCAAACCAATGGAGCCTCAACCATGTTCCAAGATGGAAAGACAAGGTAAAGGTGATGCCGAATGTGAGCTACAAGGTGAAGACATCCATGTCACTTCAAGTGCATTGAGTGAGCAAAATGGCCACTAAAAGGTATGTGTTAGTTCTTCCTTCCTTGAGCATGAAACTTCCTTGTCTTTTGATGGTGTTTGTGAAAACTCTATACTAGTTGATGATTTGCATGAATATAATGTGTTTGCAACTAGTGTATATCCTTTGGGTCAACTTTTGTGTGCAAATGAACCACAGAGGGTTGAAAAGCCATATCATGATGTGAGCTCGATTTTCATTTAACCTCTCTTTAGTGAAAATGTTGAAGTTGACCTTGTTTGTGAACCTTGTTATGACACCCCACCCATATTTGATAAAGAAGAAGATGAATTGCATGATTATCCTATTCTTCCCTTTGATTTCTTACTTGCTAGTGGTGGTTCCTTGTGTCGTAGTGAGGATGGTTTTGACCTTGAGGAGTCTCTAGAGTGTGAGATGGATCGATTTATTTTCGATGACTCCTCGAGTGAGAGTGAAGGACCTAGTCTTGATACTAAGCTTTTGTGCAGCCATGAATTTGAGGTGCATGCCTTTACATTTCCATTATTAGAAGGCAATCTCATTTGTGGTAGTGAATTGTATCGGACTAGGGTTGATAGTAAAGTAGGACCTCCATGGTTTGAAAAGTTAGACTCTATGGATGATCCTTTGCTTGGAACTCCAAGTGAGAAGAGTGGTCTTGATATTGGTCTTGTTGACCTATCTTCTAGTAGTCCTAGCCTTCATTGCGTGGACTATAATGATGAAGAACCTATTTTGGAGACCTTCCTTTGGAGTTTGTCTAGTGAGGAGGATTGGCTTGGGGTTGATTTAGGAGGTGAGGAGGTACCTCTCGGTGTGTGTAAGAATGCTTTTAAAAAGGGGAGTGGAGTAGTCGATGTTAGTTGTGAATTGAACTATTTTCCTTACTTCATCCCACATGTTGAGCACACCTTGAGTGTTGGCCATGCCAAAGCCAACATGTCACATTGTGATAAAATTTATTTGAAGGCTTGGTGTGTTGATAGTAAGCTTAGGGGTCATAGGACATTTGATTGCTACATGTTGCATGACTTTGATCTCTTTGCTTGTTTTGAATATGAGTGTTTGTTCTTGTTGAGCCAAGAATTTGTTGTCCCCTTTGGAGACATAAGCTTTTTGATGTGTATTGATGCTTGGCTCTATCACAAGAGTGTATTTTCCACACTGCTTGCACTTATTCTTGTTAAGCTAACCTACTTGTGAAGTAGGAAACTTTGGTTGTGCTTGTTTTGAATGTAGGTTTTGATGGTTTGATTTCGAGGACGAAATCCTTTCAAGAAGGGGAGGATGATGCAATATAAAATAGCCTAAACGACAACCATCAAGAACCAAGCTTGGGAGCACAAAGAGTACGCGTCAAGGCTCCGGAAGCGGCTTGAAGATCGTGCACTCGAGTGCCATGGAAGGAGGAACACCTAGGCTACAAGTGAGGAGCGTCCGAGGCACATTTGGAGGCATTTCAAGTAGCTTCAGGTAGAGGCAGACCACCTCAAGCCATGAGCGGACCGCCTAGGTGGCTGCCACTCTCTAGAATTTGAAGAGGGGAGGACCACCTAGTGGGGGTGGGTGGACCGTCTACCCCTGATGGCCTGCCACGGGATTTTGCTAGTTTATGCGTGTAATTTCTATTTTAGCCCTAAGTGGCCTGTATTGTTATAACTCACTTTGGGGGTTTTTTAGACATTTCATTATGTGTAAAGGAAGACTATAAAAGCCTTCCTTAGTCATTTCATTCATTAGTTAGTTTTGACATTAACAGAAAGAAGAGAGAACATTGAAGAGGCCGAGCCCTTCGAGTTCGAAGCTTGAAGCTTCGTTTATCTATGTACTTGGACCCTATGGGGATCGACACCTAGTTGAGTCCATTGTAAGGTTCGAGTTTCCCTTTCTCCCTTTTGAATTCAATCAACGTGTGAATTGAATTCGATTCTTTCTTCTAAATTCTTGTCTTCCTAGTCTCGATTTCTTGTTATCCTTTATTTGCTTCCGCTCGATTATCGTATGTTTTAGCTTCCGCATTTAGATTGCATCAGTATCAAAAAAAATTAATAAGTTGAGAAGATAGAAGAACATGCATAAATGTTTTACACTTCTAGTAAGCAATGTCCAAAATTATTATAAGGGTGGAAAGTAACAGATTTGAAGAACAAGTAACTTGCAAGCTAGACAACCTATCGAGTTCAAAAGCAACTTTATTTATACGTACCGAGTAGACAGAGAGCCAAGTCACCTCTTTGTCTGGGTGAATCAAGTAAGACAAGTTGTATGTCATGTTTCTAAAAGGATAAAAATATGTGGGCAAAATATACTACCTATTGTTACGGAGATACGAGCCTAGCTGGCGAGACTAGACTTATCCTATAAGTCACCAGACACTGTGGATATACGCCCGCTCCTAGAGCCAACGACCGTTTAGGCGGTTTGGTCATAGGGCCTAGGGCACACATCTCGCCGCCTTGGGTTTATAGTCTTCTAGTTAGGGTTTAATATACCACCGCCTTGAGTTGTAGGTCCATGGCCTTATTAGTATTTGTATATTACCTTATTTAGGACTGGGTATCACTACTATAAATACCCCCACCTTACATTGTAATGTACAGAAGACACAATTTGCCATTGAAGTCGGCTACTCTCAAGGAGTTAGAATTACTTTGCTTTCTCTATTATTTCTTGCTTAATTACTTGTGTTTACTCTCATCGTATTTACTTATTTTTTCAATCGTGATTTACCGTATTGGTTGTGACCACATTCATAATTAATTGTTTAACCTAGATGTACAAATTTAGGCATAAACAGTTTGGAGCCCATTGTGGGGCCCAGTTTATTGTTGCTACCCTATGAAGAAAAAGGAGCAATCATGTCTGACGATGGTAGCAGTATTCAAAAGAACACCACAGATGCAGTAGACGAGTCTGCGAAGGATCTCAGCGATCCCAGCGTCCAACAAAACGATCCTATCAAGCAGCCAAAGGATTCTTCTCATCAACCAATCGATATTGCTTGTGACGGTGAAGGCAATCAACCACCAGGAGGTAATTCAGAGTTCAGAGGCTTCCTCTTTGACATCCTCAAAACTGCGTCCGAGCAGAACTTGAACAACATAGTTGAAGGGATATCCTAGAGATTGGGAGCAATGTTTGCTTGTTCCTCTCAGAGGCCATTATCCCTGCGAGGACCGACGCCCACGAACAACTTTCCAGCATTAATTCCCAATCGTAGGCTCAACCTGGATGCTGCCCCTAGAGGTTCAGCAGTGATCAACAATCAATACCTCAAGGGAGCCCTTGTCATTCAGGATCTCATGGAGGAGATGAAGGCCATCCACGACCAGATCGGTAACGTGCCAGGTGCTCCACCCCAAGTCACCAGAGCAAATGAGCAGAAGTTCTACAAACATGCTTACAAAGCAAGTGCTGCACTGCTCTGCATATTAAAGCACTTTTGCTTGCCGGATAACTTGAAGTATGACGGAACGACCGATCCGAACGAGCACATCACTACTTATTATACGGCTGTAAAGAGTAATGATTTTACTCAAGAAGAAATCCAGTCTGCTCTGGTGAAGAGATTTAGCTTACCTCTCACTAAAGGAGCCCTTGCTTGGTATACTCAGCTACCAATAGGATCAAATCATTCACTCAGATACAAGACCTGTTCAAGAAATCGCATTACGGTGCTCGCAAGCGGGAGAAGCGAATGGAAGACATCTTCAAGATACAACAACGTGATAACGAGTTGCTGAAGGATTAGCTCAATAGATTTCAGAAGGAATGCATGGAGCTCCCTCCATTCCTTGATAACATCGATATGGTAGCCTTCGAAAAAAGTTTGAATTCGAAGGGATCTCTAGCTACCCGAGAGTTGCAGTAGAGTTTGACTCAACACCCAGTGTCCACATGGAGTGCGTTACATCAAAGGTATACTGAGAAACTTCATTTGGAACCGGATCATTCCCATAACCCCGAGGACGAGCGAAGGAGGAGACCAGGAAACCCATCCCTAGAAGGTGAGAGGGATAGTAGAAGAGTGAACCCAAAGGTTCAAAATCAAGTGGGCGCCGGGCGGCAGAATAATGCTCGAGCATCTCGAACCCATGAGAAGCGGACTGAACCCCAAAATTTCAGGGACTTTTATCTTCGTGTCAATGCTGTGGACATAGTCGCCAATCACTTTGGTAATCTGGGCCCCAGGGTCTGATGGCCACCTAATTGAAAAGGATCTGCAGCAATAAACACAATGCCTTATTACAATTTTCATCGCATTGGGGTCCATGCAACGGTCAATGCAAAGCCTTGATGATCTAGATTGAGCATTTACTAATGGAAGGACATCTCAAAGAGCTGCTGGAAGAAGGCCCCCGCCTTTTTAAAGGTTCGAAGTCTGAGAACTTGAAGACCATCAACGCAATCTTCGTGGACGAAAGGACGGACACGGCCCGGGGGGACTGCAATGACCAGGATAACACTCGGGTCCATCCAATTCGACCTAAAGGAACAAGCAGACCAACAACGTGACCTCATTGTACCTGTGGAAGTATCCAGCATACATATCTAGCGGGCTCTTATCGATCCTAGGAGTAGTGGTAATATTATCTGGGGGCAGGTGTTGCAAAAATTCAGCCATTGTCATCAAATATCCTCCAAGTACTCGAAACATAATGGGTTTCAATGGATTCCGAGAAGCATCCATTGGAGAACTACCTCTACCAGTTCACAAACCGAACGTGACGAGCACAACCACTTGTCAAATGATGAATTGGAATCTCCCGCATGATGTAATCCTAGGACAGCCATGGATACACGACGTCAGGGGAGTGCCTCAATATTTCATTAGGTCTTCAAGTACTCGACCCTGCACGGGGTCGCCCACTTACGAGGTGAGCGGCCTCTCCTTAAAGAATGTCGCCTTACTTATGATGGGGTTACATCTTCCGAGTTGGAAGCTATTGAGGCCATAGAGCGAGAAGTTAGAGAGGAAATCATCAAACTGCGAGATGGACTGGTGGTAATGGATCAACTAGTCCCAAGCACGACTGAATTGGTATGTCGTCTTTCTGAGGTGCTGCAGAAGCAAGGAGGAACCCTGTGGCTGATACAAATTTATTTAACAATGGCTCGGATGAACATTCAACTCCTATAGATTCCAGTGAAAACCGAACCAGAGACAGGTAAGCGCATACTGTTATACATTTCAATATCTGATATAGCCTGGAATGCGGTCCTTGTATGAGAAAAGAACGGACATCAATTTCCTGTGAAATACGCCAACAGGATGCCGCAACGCATATACAAGTTCTTGCCATTTCCGCTTCAGCTCATAGCAATCGTGGTAATGGCCACACGAGAGTTGCGCTCATACTTTCAGAAATACTCGGTCAGTTTAGTCTCTTCGACACCGGTACAAGCCATTTTGTCTAAACCCGGTCTATTGAAAGATATGGCAAAGTGGGTTGAAGAGTTGGGAGAGTATGACATCATCTATCAACCCCGTATAGATGTCAAGTCGCAGGCGTTTGAAGGTTTTACCTCAGATTTTGCAGAAGAACTGGAACGGAAGGCTGAAGAGTCACTAAAAAATAAAGCTGTGATCGAGTACGGCCATTGGGAGATTCGCACGGGAATGAATCCCAATGGGGAGGAGCTTGATCTATGGATCAGAACACCGTCTGGAATGGTCTACCATCAGGCCACAAAAACTAGTGACAATGAAGTCGAGTATGAAGCCATAATTTAAGCTCTTGACTTAGCCTTCACACCGGGGGGCCAGGGAGATCAGCATGTACAATAAATCTTAGCTGATGGTTAATCTACTAAGGGAAATCTTCATAGTTGAGGACATCTGCAAGCCAGATCGAAAGAAGAAAATCAGGCCTATTTGAAAAAATTTCATGTGTGGGAATTCATCCACCAAGAAGAGATCTCAGAAGACGCTGAAGCATCTGAGGATTCGTATGATTGGAAGATGATAGTTGAGCTAAACCCCGCAGGCCTGATGAACCTTGAAGTTCCAGATAAAAGATCCTTCGTAGGGCAGCGTGATGCGCTGGTCAACTATCTGAACAAAGGAGATCTTCCTGAAGATAAGTCAGAAAGTATCTACTTGCTGAAACAGGCAGTTCACTATTGATTTATCTGCAAAGGGTTGTACCACAGGGTCATCAACGACCCGGGGGATGACTTTCAAGGCTCAGCACCCTTAAACAGGGAAGTCCAACTAAATGCCTCCAAATCTTTCAAGGATCAAACATGAAGTACTTTTGCTGGAGAAAGCATTTACTTTACTTATGTTATTTCCTTTTAATTACGGTATTTATCAGACATGTTATAGTTTTTCACCCACAGCATCTTAGTATCCACGTCTCTTTTATCAATAAACTACTATCTTACTTAGTCAATTTTACTCATTTATTTAGATCCATCTACGATCCAACTATTCATAGTATCAACCAGACTTAAGTTGAAGTAATACACTCACTTTTCGCTACAAAAAGTAGAGTGCACGACTCGCTTAGAGCTAGACCAAGCATTAATCGAGTATTGATCTCGTTAAATCAACAATTTCACCTACACGCTGATGGGGACGCCTCTCCGTGTTGTGCCAGAAAGTCTTAAATACTCGAGTAACTAAGCGAAGACGTTTTATCTCAGAATGCAAAAGGACCTTACCACACGAGCTAAAGTCATCCCATTTTGGCGCAAACAGCTATCTGCTACGGATGCAAACTAGTCATCGTCTATCGGTGCACAACAGATGTAATTGTTCAAGGCAGGAATACTGACACATGTTCTTAAAACAACTAGACCAGTTAGGACGACCGAAAGCTATCTAATATCTAGGTGCACAAACACACTACTTGGTCACACATGTTGAAACGCGTATTAACACAAGTACATATGAAGTATTGGTGAACATTCATTTTATTAATAATAAATAGCCCGTAGGCTCATAATATACACTTAGTTCTTCCTTAATACAACATTTGTTTAGAACAATTGTAGAAAAAAAAAGAAAGGGAAGACTAAAAACAAAGAGCTTTTGAGGATTAACATGACTGAAGATCCTTCATCTGAATTGTAGCTATAAGCCATAAACAGTTCGGAGTTCTTCTTTTCTTTCTGCAGTTTAAGATATGTCGGCCCGAGCATTTATTTGAAGCATAGGACCGCTGAAACAGTTAAAGCCCATCTTCTTGTGCAAAGCAAGGGATCCCAGAAGCATCTGAGTATAGACCTAGCCTTCCCCCATCTCGTTTGCTAGTCCCGAAGAAAGGCTCGAGGGCTAGCCTCGGAGCTTTGTGAGAAAGTTTGACCATCCGCATCAACTTCATCTGGTCAAACCGGACTAAACAGCCCCACATATCTTCAAGCGCAAACGGTAATAGCCGAGAGTAGAAGGGCTTGAGCTGGGAACCTACCACAGGGGAGCCTCTTCCCTCGGGTGTCCCTCAACTAACGGCTGATGGAGCATTACAATAGTGGTTCAGCTGAAGCACATAACCAAGGTGAAAGCCATGAAGCTCGCAGGACTCCGAAGCTTAGTGACACCTTAGTCATCGGCCGTTGTGAAGCTAAATCCTCTTGCATGCCATGAAATGTAGCCAAGCAGTGAATCACCAGTCCGGTGCCATTAAAAGAGCGCCCTGGACACACAAGGTATCCTGGCGGAGACGCCGCACGGAAGCTGAAAGGGCTAATCTCCGTGACCCCGCATGATAAGAAGAATATCACAATAAATGCTGTGTTAGAAGATGAGCGCGCCGCAATCAGTGCACGTGACGCAATGAAGACATCCCAAAGGACATTGTTAGAATCCCGATCAAACTTCATAATTCGGGGGACTCCATTTGATTCCTCATGGACGAATAAAGAAAATGAGATAACTGCAGGCAAATTTCCTCTTATATTTCTCTCATGCAATATCTGTTCGGAACGACGAAGGTTTTCTAGAAATATAAAACCAGGATCAAAGGAGAACATTTTCTAAGAGAAGAAAAGTTTCTCGCTATCATGAGAAAATGCTGAATAAGTGAATTATTTTTTGAACAGGAGTTTATGACTTTTTCACTGTTATGAAGTCACTATTTATAGGCAGAAAGGGATAAGGATGGAGCACGAAACGGTCAAGCATCATTATTATTACTGAGATATGAAATGATTCGGGCAATTAATAGCAGTTCCTGAAAAGGTGCGTGAGATCAGCATCAACCAATCAGAAGGAAGCACGCGAAGTTCTCGAAGAAATCAACATCATCCTTGGTCATGAGACTGCGAGTCTTAAGGAGTTAGTGAGATATCTTTTCACATCTACGCTTCTTTAACTTTTTGAGTGCTTGCATCAACACTCAGCAAGTAGGGGGGATTGACTGTGTGGGCAAACATACGCCACATATTGTTACGGGGATACAAGTCCAGCTGGAGAGACTAAACTTATCCTACAAATCACTGGGTACTAAGGACATATGCCCGCTCCTAGAGCCAATGACCGTTTAGACGGTTTGGTCATAGGGCGAAGGGCACAGATCCCGCCGCCTAGTGTTTACAATCTCCTAATTAGGGTTTAGCATACCACCGCCTTGAGTTGTAGGCCTATAGCCTTATTAGTATTTGTATTTTATCTTATTTAGGACTAAGTATTACTACTGTAAATACCCCTGCTTATATTATATTGTACAGAAGACACAATTTGCCACTAAAGTTGACTACTCTCAAGGAATAAGAATTACTTTGCTTTCTCTATTATTTCTTGCTTAATTACTTGTGTTTACTTTCATCGTATTTACTTACTTTTTCCATCATAATTTACCGTAATTTTTGTGACCTCATTCATAATTAATTGTTTAATCAAGACGTACAAATTTAGACATAAACAAAAAAGAACATTTGAGAAGGAGGGGTTTTAACCAGAGAACATCCCTCTGGTTTAATATATGGGTTTCGCTAAGCTATTACACTATTGTAGTAGGTTCGCATTGTTTCCATTATTTTATTCACAAAAATACCCTTACATTTCTTGCCAACATATTAAATCTGCGGATTTTTATGTCATTTCACAAAAACTCTTACATTTCAAACTGCAATTCTTACACGACGCAAAGATTGGATATGAGTTTTATCTCCGATCTGAAGAGCTTGATCCTAAAAATTTTCTTTCTTCCATACCTGCTTTAATTAACAGCTAATGTAGTGTGTTGACATAAAATTTCAATGAAAAGAAAATGGTAAACTGGAGAACTAAGGTGCCATCAATAATCAACAAGTTAACATATTTGGACTAAAAATGTGGGACCTACTGAATAAATTAATATTAGTTGGTAACTGTTATGAGAAAACCATAACAAACATGTTATATGAAAACGGTTTTGGCAAAACAGTTTTGCCAACTGAATTCTGATTGACTCCATAGGAAGGTTACGCTTTCCTATATAAAGGGTCGTTGGTTCTTCAGTTTCAGTACACCGAAAAAACAGAGCAACGCAGTAGTTGCTTAATGTATTCTACAGATTGAAAGAAAATAGTCTGTGTAGGAAAATAGAGAGTGTGAGCAATATCAAAGTGAGGTGTCTTTAAAATAAAGAGAGTTATTTCTCTTGAGTGTGTAGTAGTCTATAACTACAGTGTGTAATATTTTTCACTATAGTGAAGTTATTTTGCTCCTCTCAATACGTGGTTAATTTACTTCTTTTTGATAAAAGGTTTTTTCCACGTTAAGAAACTTGGTGTCGTTGTACACTTCAATTATTGTGGGAAATATTCCTGGGATATACTATTATTTTCCAACATCGTGGTATCAGAGCCATGGCAAATAATAGTACACTCGCTTTTCAATACCCTCGTCTTACAAAAGAAAATTATGAAAAATGGTGCCTACGATTGAAAGCCATTCTTGGCTCTCAAGACGTGTGGGAGGTTGTTCGTAGTGGGTATACAATACCCGATAATGAGGAAACTCTGCCTCAAAATGAAAAATATGTCTTGGTAAAAATAAGGAAGAAGGATCAACAAGCTCTCACTCTCATCCACCAATGTCTGGATGATGCCATGTTTGAGAAGGTAGCCGATGCTACCACTTCAAAAGAAGCTTGGGAGATTTTACAAAATTCTCTCCAAGGAGTTGACAAAGTGAGGAAGATAAAACTTCAAACTCTAAGGGCTGATTTTGAAGTTCTGAAAATGAAGGAATCCGAATCCATTTCGGATTATTGTTCAAGAGTGAAAGCTGTTGTAAATCAATTAAAAAGGTACGGAGAAGAAATGGAAGAAATTCGTGTGGTAGAAAAGATCCTTCGGTCTTTAACACCTAACTTTGATTATGTGGTGTGTGCTATTGAGGAGTCTAAAGATTTAGACTTTATGTTAACGGAGCAATTGGAGGGTTCTTTACAAGCCCACGAAGAAAAGATCATGAGGAGACAAGAAGAGCCATTGGAGCAACTTCTTAAAACCAATGCATCATTCAAGGATGGAGGTGAAAAGAGCTATAGAAGAAATGGACGAGGAAGAGGCCGTGGCGGCCGAGGAAGAGGAAGAAACAATGGTAACGGCTTCAACAATGAAGAAAAAAGCTTTCAAGCATTCAGAGGTCGTGGTCGATGACAAAGAGGAGGAAGATGATGTGGTTACTATCAACAGACAAATGGTAAAAGGTATGACAAATCTAAAATTGAGTGTTACAATTGTCATAAATTTGGCCATTACTCTTGGGAATGTCGTAATAATGTTGAAGAGAAAGCTAACCTTGTTGACGACAAAGAACAAGATGAGTCAACATTGTTGCTAGCACTCAAGGAAGGTGACAAGGATGATTGCAGCTCGTGGTACTTGGACAATGGAGCAAGCAATCATATGTGTGGATGCAAAGACAAGTTTGTGGAACTCATTAAAAGAGTGAAAGGCAATGTGTCCTTTGGAGATTCCTCAAAGATCCAAATTGAAGGGATAGGTACGATTCTAATCTCCTCTAAATATGGTGGCCATAAAATGATTAAAGATGTTTATTATGTGCCAAAATTAAAAAGTAATATTTTGAGTTTGGGCCAACTTCTTGAGAGAGGATATGATATTCATATGAAAGATATGCATCTTTGGCTTAGAGATTCAAATGGAAAATTAATTTCTAAAGTTGAAATGGCAAAGAACAGATTGTTTACTTTGAATCTTAAGACAATTGATGCAAAGTGTTTGAAGGCTAATGTTCAAGATGAGTCATGGTGCTGGCACATGCGATTTGGCCATTTGAATTTTGAAGCGCTCAAATCAATGGGAGAAAAAATGATGGTGAATGGAATGCCTTCAATCAAACATCCCAATCAATTGTGTAATGCTTGTCTTCTTGGCAAACATGCAAGGAAGAGTTTTCCGAAGGAGGCCACGTCAAGAGCAACCAAGCCACTCCAGCTTGTTCATACCGATGTGTGTGGACCAATCAATCCACCCTCTTTTGGTAAAAGTAAATACTTTCTACTATTCATTGATGATTTTAGTAGAAAGACCTGAGTTTATTTCTTAAAGCAAAAATCTGAAACATTTGTTGCTTTTAAGAATTTTAAAGCATTTGTGGAAAAAGAAAGTGGCCATGAAATAAAAGCTTTAAGGTCCGATAGAGGAGGCGAATTCACTTCAAAAGAATTTAATGACTTTTGTCAATCTCATGGAATTCGTCGCCCTCTAACGGTACCTTACTCACCACAGCAAAATGGAGTTGCTAAAAGAAAGAATAGAACAATTCTTAATATGGCTAGGTAATGTTGAAAGCTAAAAGCATGCCCAAGGAATTTTGGGCCGAAGCTGTTTCTTGTGCAGTTTATTTGAGCAACAGATCTCCAACAAGAAATGTTAGAGATCAAACTCCTCAAGAAGCATGGAGCGGAAGGAAGCCAAGTGTCAAACACTTGAGAATCTTTGGGAGCATAGCCTATGCTCATGTGCCACATCAAAGAAGAGCTAAACTTGATGATCGAAGTGTCAAGCATGTGTTTGTTGGCTATGACACGAGTTTAAAAGGTTACCAGTTATACAACCCTGGCAATGGCAAAGTGGTGGTGAGTCGTGATGTTGAATTTGATGAAGGAGCGACATGGAATTGGGAATCTCAGGAAGAAAATACATACGATTTTCTTCCGTACTTTGAAGATAATGAAGAAGAAGCACAAGAGGCCGAGGAAGCCTTACAAGATACAACTCCACCTCCATCCTCAACCAATGTTGCATCTCCTTCCTTTCCAGGAAGTTCAAATGAAGTGCCGCAAAGAACAAGGACAATTGCAGAACTCTATGATAATACAGATCAAACTACTAATTTTGATTTTCTGTATTGTCTCTTTGCTGATAGTGAACCGATGAACTTTAATGAAGCAGTTACAGACAAAAGGTGGAGACAAGCCATGGAGGAGGAGATCAAGTCAATAGAGAAGAACAACACTTGGGAGTTAACAACTCTTCCAAAGGGTCATCGAGCAATTGGAATGAAATGGGTATACAAGGCAAAGAAGAATGCTGATGGAGATATAGAAAGATACAAGGCAAGACTTGTGGCTAAAGGCTACAAACAAAGGCATGGCATTGACTATGATGAAGTCTATGCACCTGTTGCCCGCATGGAGACGATCCGATTGCTTATCTCTTTGGCAGCACAAATGAAGTGGAAGATCTATCAACTAGATGTCAAGTCAGCCTTCTTGAATGGCTATCTTGAAGAAGAAATATATGTTGAGAAACCATTGGGCTTTGAGGTCAAAAACCATGAAGATAAAGTGCTTAGATTGAACAAAGCCTTATATGGATTGAAGCAAGCTCCAAGGGCGTGGAACAGTCGCATCGACAAGTATTTTCAAGACAATGGGTTTACTCGTTGTCTCCATGAATATGCTCTTTATACTAAAGTTCATACTAATGGAGATATTTTACTTGTTTGTCTTTATGTTGATGATCTTATCTTTACGGGTAATAACCCTACTTTGTTTGAAGATTTCGAGAAAGCTATGTCCCGTGAGTTTGATATGACGGACATAGGACTCATGTCATATTACCTGGGTCTGGAAGTGGAGCAGATAGAGGAAGGCATTTTCATATCTCAAGAAAGCTATACAAAAGAGATATTGAAAAAGTTCAAGATGTTTGATTGCAACTCTGTAAACACACCAATGGAGATTGGGACAAAGTTGTCAAAGTTTGATGATGGAGAAAAGGTGAATCCCACTTTTTTCAAAAGCCTTGTGGGAAGCTTAAGATACCTAACTTGTACGAGGCCAGGTATTCTCTTTGCGGTTGGCGTAGTGAGTTGCTTCATGGAAGCTCCTACCTCAATTCATCTGAAAGCTGCTAGAAGAATTCTTCGTTACCTCAAAGGTACGATTGACTATGGGCTATTTTACTCTCCGACTAATGATTTCAGTCTTGTGGGATTTTGTGATAGTGATTTGCGGGAGATATTGATGATAGAAAAAGCACAACTGGCTTTGTCTTTTTCTTGGGTAATTGTGTTATTACCTGGAGCTCAAAGAAACAATGCATTGTTACTCTCTCGACATGTGAATCTGAATATGTAGCAGCAACGTCAAGTACATGTCATGCTATTTGGCTGAGAAGATTGTTGAAGGAGCTCAATTTGCCTCAAATTGAAGCTACGACAATTTGCATTGATAACAAGTCCGCACAAGCACTTGCAAAGAATCCAGTGTTTCATGATCGGAGCAAGCACATAGACACAAGGTATCACTTTATCAGAGAATGCATTGTCAAGAAGGAGGTAGAACTCAAGTATGTGAAGTCTCACGATCAAGTTGCAGATATCTTTACAAAGCCACTCAAATTTGAAGACTTTCAGAGAATGAGAGCAATGCTTGGAATGAAGAAGAAAAATCAAAATTAAGGGGGAGATTTGTGGGACCTACTGAATAAATTAATATTAGTTGGTAACTGTTATGAGAAAACCATAACAAACATGTTATATGAAAACGGTTTTGGCAAAACAGTTTTGCCAACTGAATTCTGATTGGTCCATAGGAAGGTTACGCTTTCCTATATAAAGGGTCGTTGGTTCTTCAGTTTCAGTACACCGAAAAAACAGAGCAACGCAGTAGTTGCTTAATGTATTCCACAGATTGAAAGAAAATAGTCTGTGTAGGAAAATAGAGAGTGTGAGCAATATCAAAGTAAGGTGTCTTTAAATTAAAGAGAGTTATTTCTCTTGAATGTGTAGTAGTCTACGACTACAGTGTGTAATATTTCTCACTATAGTGAAGTTATTTTGCTCCTCTCAATACGTGGTTAATTTACTTCTTTTTGATAAAAGGTTTTTTTCTACGTTAAGAAACTTGGTGTCTGTACACTTCAATTCTTGTGGATTATTGTGGGAAATATTCCTAGGATATACTATTATTTCCCAACAAAAAATGCAAAGCGAAGTGATTAAAGTTAAATAATAGTTTCTGTTGGTTGCCAATTTCGTGTTTACTTTTTCATTTGTTAAGCATGCAAGTTGAGTGTAAAAGAAATCATTTAGTCATTTTGACAGTTTTTTTATGAATGCAACCAAAACGATTTCAAATCCAATCACAGCTTCTTTCTTTTCTATTTTTTTTAGACTTCCTTTACAGGTTTTCCTCTTTCAATAATTCTTTTGAATTAACATAGATGGAAGAGAAAAGGGTGGAAGGGGAAAGGGATAGAAGGAGTAGAGTTAGACGGAGGAAAGAACTGGGGATGATGGGGGCTTCTTGGTTAAGAGGAAAGTACTAAGGGTGTGTGGACTTTTTGATGAAATGACAACAAAACCCCTGCTATTAAAAATATAAGAATGTGTTTAAAAGAGTATTTTGGAAAATTAAAATATAGGGACAATGCTAATCTACTACAATTATGTAGCACGTTAGTAAAACCCAACATGGCTTTATATATGTAATAAGTTGTGAGAAGAAGTGATGTATCTGTGCAATATGTGAGAAAAATATATGTACTTCCGAGAGAAGAATGAGGCGCCGCCTTAGTCTGATTAGTCCTTAAGAAATCAGAGAACAAGAAATAAGTGACAAAGATGGGTCACATCTATGAAGATACTACAAATTACTCAATATTGATGCGTTAACGTACCTGAATATTTACATGTTCCAAATTTATGCAGCCCTTGCGGCAAAAAGAAGAATCAATACAGAAGAAGGACTGTTATAAAGTTCAAAGTCACAAAATTGAACGGTAAGAGTTGCAAGCTTAGATAGAAAAAAAAAAAAATTTAAAAAAAACAAAAAAGAATTCCTCATCGAGACAGCTAATCATAAGACATTACCCCAAGTAAGTTTCATAAGAGGCATATGAGGACATAAAGTACTCTCTCTTAAAGCATGGAAGTCATAGATAAGTAAAGTGAAGTCTCATGTTATCCTTGAGAAATAATAGACCTTGGAAAAGATTCAGATACAAAAGAAAATATGAGAAAGAGATCTTTATTTGTTTGCGTGAGTAAGTTCAGGATTTCTTTTTTGTTTGATAAGAAGGTGCATCGGTTTGATTACTTGAAAGCTTAAGAAGTTTTGACACATTTTTATAATTCATGATTGATCGTGTAAGATCACAAATTACTTTTAAATGATTGAAAATTGGTGATGCAGATGGTGGCATTAAATTGAATAGGTTGAGATTCTGAGACCAATTTATTGATTAAAATGCGTGAAAATTTTCTTTTAAAAATTTGGGAGTGAGCCAAAACTCTAGGTGAGAGAATTGACAAGGATCTTAAGACAAGAAATAAGTATAAGAGGAACCACCCTCGACATTTTTGTAAGATTGTTCTTAAGTGGAAGAGATTGTAGCGTCGAAAATTCCGTCATCTCTTAAGTTTGCCAAGCCTGAAAATTGTGGCAAAAAGAGAGATAAACTAAGGAGAAGGTCTAAGGGTAAGCCCAACCAACGTCATTAGAGGAAGAATTTTTTATTCAAGAGAGGAAGAATATAACGTTCTCCAATTTTTTTTTAAGTCCCTATAAAACGTCGTACATACTATCCACAAAGCTCAAGCAAGACTCATATGATTTTATTATAGAACAAAGGTCATACCATGATTAAAAAAATGAGATAATAGCCAAAAATCTTCCTAAATTAACACTTATTTTTAGGTTTCGTACTTAAAGTATGGGGTGGTTACGTTACCTTCCTGAATTAACATTTTGTATCTAAAACCCCTTGAAGTGTCAAATGGATGGAGAGTAACGTCACTCTCTTTGAAGAGAATTCATGTGGCATTTTAACATTTACTTTGTAAAAGTAGTTGTTCTTATGTTTTTTGGTGTTTTTGATTTTTCTGAATTAATTAGATTTTTATTTTATTTTTCTTCAAAATCGAAAATTTTTAACTCGTTTGAAAACCCAAATTCCAAAAAAAAAAAAGTAAAATAAGAACAAACTACAGTAAACCTAATTATTATATAGAACAAAATTTACTCAACTATAATAAACTCAATTGAAAACATAGTATATTATTAAATAAATATTGTGGCGATTAAGTGTTATTTCTTTTTATTAAAATTACCATTATTGATAAAACTTAGTTGTAATTTCTAATTAAATTTATCCTATTTTGATTAAATTATTTTAGTAGTATTATTTAATGGGTCTCAACTAGTTTATTGTTATTGGTAAAAAGAAAATGTAGATTTTGAAGAAGAAAAGAATTAATTCGAAAAGAAGAAATGAAAAAGACAAAAATAAGAATAATTAATAAAAGTAAAAAAGAATATTTAAGTTTTAAATTTGAAGAGAAATGTTACATGGATACTTTTTATTGGGTTTCTTTATACTCCCACACACTACAAAGAGAGTGAAGTCACTTTTCATGCCACTTGACACTGCGGAGGGTTTTAGCATATGAAAATTGATAGTTCTTGGGGGTAACATAATAAACTCATAATTTAAGTATTAAACTAACAAATATGTAATAGTTTAGGGAGTTTTTGACCATTATCTCTAAGAAAATTGATCAGAGTTTGTTCGGAATTGCCTAGGTGAGCCAAGAGTTGAAAAAATGTAAAAAGAGCCAATGGACTAACAGACAGATTTTTGTCTTCTCAACAAAAACCTTAACGAGAATTTTAGAAACTCTATTTTATTCGGACAATATTATTGTTTCCTCAATGAGATCCAACGAGTGAGCAGTCCAGAATCTGAAAAGCTATAAGTACCCCTTATGAGGAGAGAGAAAATCATAAGAATTTTAAAGATGGCAAAGGAGATTCATAAGGGAGCCGATACTGACACGACCCAGAATCCGTTTAGGTCGTGAGGGCACATCCTTCCAGACTAGCAGTTCATAGAACTACCTCTGCAGTTGAGCTAAGCAACTACTCTGATAACCACCTTCTGAAGAACCACTACCACCATGCCCTCGACCTCTATCGAATAAGGGCATATATCTGATTGATTAAGATCTAAATAAAATTCCCTGCGACTGTGCAGGTGCCTGATGAGAAGAGAAAGGACAACGGCCTACTTGCCAGAGTAAGGAAAAACTCCTCAAAAGATAACCAGACTCATGACAATGATAACACCTTTCTGCTGAAAATGGAAGCAGGATAGATTGTTGATAGCTGTAAAGAAAAGACTGAATCTGATCTTGACGAGCTACTGGCATACTCTAAGAATCACGTGACACAAGCTGGGATAACCTGGAAGGTGACCTCCCAAAATAATCAGAACTTTTACCTCCAAATGAGATACCATGGTTGTCAACCAAGACCACAAAATTTCTTGCTCTCCCGCTCTAACTCTTCCCCCTCTAACTTATGGTATACCTAATACCTTTGAGCAATATCAACAACAACACCAAATGAAATCCCGACCTCAATCTCTCAAGCCATCTGGGATCTCAAGGAAAAAGAAAGGTCATCAATAAATCTTTGAACATTCTTGGAAGGTTCATAAACTAGTTCTAGTGCATATCCAGCCATCGTATAGAATTCAATCTTATATTCTGAAACACCAACAGGCCACCCTGTCTAATCCACTTAAATTGGCGATGCCTTTTTTTTTCGCTCGCTGCGCGAAAGGAACTTTTCTCCAAATCTAGAAGAAAAATCGAACCAAGTTAGCTAATAAGAGAGCGGCCCACCGATTAAAGGCTGGACCCTGAAACTGGAAAGAAAAATAATCAATACCATACCGCTCGATATAATCAAGAGCCTGAAGGATACACTAATATCATTTTACTTTTTTAAAAAAAAAAAACTTACACAGGGATTATCTAATTCATTGCTTGGGAATATTGGGATGTTCAACCGCGTAAAGTAATGCAACCTCCTTGAGCACTCGGTCTTAATAATTACCTCAGTTACCTACCCAGCTAGAACAACTGGAGGCACAACACATGCTGCCTCCGGAACATACTTTACTGCGGCAATATTAAGAACTAGAATAGGAGCTTCCTGAGACCGAACATCTACATCTGCGGCAACCTGATAAGCTGCCTAGCGAATAATAGGTTCTTACGGTATCTGCATCGCCAAGATTCTCATAAAAGCATCGTAGAGAGCCAAGGGAACCACAAGGCCCTGCTCCCTAGCCTATCGCGAACTCGTACAACTGGGGCCTCCATAATTAGGTCGTCAGCACGATAAAAAACTCTCGGGGCTTCGTCAGTGCTAGCCCCACGCTAGACTTCTTCGTCTTGAACTCGTATCGTTTGCTGATTTGTGGCACGAGGGTTCACAATTACCACGAAGAAATTAACAAAAATACTTTTTCATCCTAGACCGACGCACGATCAGAAATGAAAGAAGTGAAACTTCCTAAATGCCATCATAGTCTCTCGTAGATAAGTACGGACGTCTACGTACCCATCCGCGAGATTCTACTAGACACTGTCTTAGTCTGGATAGACTCTAAACTGGGCTCTGATACCAACTGACACGACCCAGAGTCCGATTAGGTCGTGCGGGCACCCGACATCCTCCCCTAGACCAGTCGGGCGAACCCTTACTAATTTAATTCAGAAAAATAAATATAACAATTCATAAATAAGGGCAAGACTTAAAACAAAAACACAGACATACTGATATCTCTAAGCTGTACAAAAGAAATTACAGCTGACTACCCATCATACTAGGTTTAGGGCTATCCAGACTAGACATCTAAGAGTATAGAAGAAGACAAATACCTCATGAAGGGAGCAAAGTGCAACTGAAATAATAAACATAAAACTGGTGGCCATCTGGAATAAAAGCTGGCTCACCCTGATAGCTGAAGTCGTCTTCGCTCCTTCATAACGTGGCAAACTCAATCTGGAGCGAACCTGCTGAAACGAAAAAGATAGACAAAAACAAATAACAAACAAGAGTGAGTCAAAAGGACTCAATAAGTAGGGCAGACTAGCCACCTCAAAGGATAGGATAGCTAGTCAGGGAGAAAAGAAACAAATAAACCAAATTCCTCTTATTTAAATTATAAAAAAGGCAGAGCCAGATAATAATTAGAAACACGTATGGAACGACAAACTCATCAACAACCAGGAACATAAGATAGCCAAAACATATAGATATCCCGAACACATCAACAATCAGAAATACATCATTTTGCAGCGTGCAACCCGATCCATATATTCATCCTGTTGCGGCGTGCAACCCGATCCATATATTCATACTGTCGCGGCGTGCAACCTTATCCATATATTTATACCATTGCGGCGTGCAACCCAATCCACATATTCATACCGTTGCGGCGTGCAACCCGATCCACACATTTATACCGTTGCGGCATACAACCCGATCCCTGCAACCCAGAATACGAGCCAGAAATATATAGGCAAACTGGGATATGTTTACGACATATACATACCGCATACATAAAACACAACACAATACACACAATAGTCAGTATGCGGTGCAATGAGATGGGATGAATACGGTACGATGCAATGCAGTCACATATGCCTAATACCTATCTCCGGCGCGGGACTCTCATCATCTACCAGGAGATATATGAAAAGATGACCCTTCACCGGCTCGGGACTCTCATCGATTATCGGGAAGTATATGCAATGATGACCCTTCACCGGCTCGGGACTCTCATCGATTACCGGGAAGTATATGCAATGATGACCCTTCTCCGGCTCGGGACTCTCATCGATTACCGGGAAGTATATGCAATGATGACCCTTCTCCGGCTCGGGACTCTCATCGATTACCGGGAAGTATATGCAATGATGACTTCACCGGTGCGGGACTCTCATCGCCAACCGGGAAGTATATGCAATGATGATCCTTCACCGGTGCGGGACTCTCATCGCTAACCGGGAAGTATATGCAATGCACAAAACCAGAATGCATGTTCATATGCTCAATGCAATACCAACAACAGGGCATAACATACAATATACAATGTAAATTCAAAGATAAGGCGTAATGAGTACACCTATCGGCAGCTACACACGCAAAGAACACGTGGTAGAATATCCACAAGGCCAAGGGCCTCCAAAGAAATGGATATAAATACTTACCTCCTCCAAAAGTTAGCTCTGCTAATCAACAACCGCTTTTTCCTTTGGTTTCATTGCCAAACGATCCTACTCTATTCAATAAGTAGAAAAATATATCAGATTAGGCTAAAGGCTTCATTCCTCACATCTTAGGGCAATCCGGTTAGGAACCTGATACCCACACGACCGGACTGTGTGTTCAATGTCCAGGCTCTATGGGGGACTCCAAATCACACATAACATGATCTCAATATAAGTATAAGCATGTATGAGGTATAACACATGTGGAAACAATAGATATGGACTCAAAGGAATGAGAAGAAAGCTCTGGATAGAATTATAGACACAACCTAGAACTCAGAATTTGTCCAACTCTTTGAATTTCTATAAAAATTTCGGCAGAGTTTTCTCTGAAACTGGATGATCCGCAAAAACAGAACCAGCACTATACTATACACGGGAATGGATACCCGGATAAATCGATAACATAAACATGTTAAACGAATAACAAGATGAGACAACTGGATGACATAACTCATCCGCAGATAGAATATCTGGACATCACCGCTGTCCTGACTTTCAACCTAATTTTCAGATTGTAAATCAAAGATATAGACTTCATGGTATTCATAAAAGTTGTAGATATATGTCTTAGGATTCTGGGGATTCTTAAAGCATATAAATATCAATTTTGTACAAGGAATTATGATCAATATACTAACAGTTGTCCAGAGATCAAAATGATTTTTCAGATTTTGAAATGTTTTGTCTTGCTGATTCGGACGTCTTTCAACTTGGATTTTAGTACCAAATTAAGTATATACAAGTTTTCCTTGATATCATACAAGTTTCTCACAAGAGACACTATGTTTAGAGCTAAGAAAAGTTTCAAAAGCTAAAAGATACATGCCTTGCCAAAAGAAAGGTTTAGTCTTACATACCTTTGATATTTCTTGCTTCTAAACCATGTTTCCTTTGAATTCCACACCTTCTAAAGCTTAAACAAGCTATAATACAGCATTTAGGCACTTTACTTAGCCATGAAGTAATTCTAAAACTCAAACTACAGACGAAATTGAAGGTAGCATAATGTTACCTTAATCGCGTAGAGCGTTTTGACGCAATCCGTCTTCCGTTTCGAGTCAAGATTGATGTTGTTTCTTCGAAATAAAAAAAAATAGATTCAAATTGAAGAAAGGTATGTTTATGTCGTGGGGTTACTGGAAAATTTTGAGAAAGTGAAAGATTTCTCTTTTATAACAAAAATATTTCATTTCTAGCCCTCTTTTGCGCTTATGTCCCTTTTTCTGGCCTGACTTCTGATGCTCATATCTTTTTATCTATACTTTGTAGAACAAACCGTCAACAGTGTTGGAAACTACACTCCAAGACCTTCAATTTGGTATATGATATGTCTCCAAAAGACCTCATACAACACATGAAATTAATTGCTGAAAAAGCTTCGTTACAAGGCAATTCCTTAGTCGGTTTTTCCACAACTTAAATCCGATTTTTCCCAAACTTTATATTCAACATATAAACATCTTCTATGGTAATATTATGTCTTTAAACTCAATTAAATCATTCTTAACATGTTATTAGAATGATATACGTCACTTTAGACATAGGGGGTGTAACAATCTTCCCCCGTTAGGAACATTCGTCCTCGAATGTTAAATGAAGTATGTAGAAGCATTAAGCAACGATCTGTTACATACTTGTAGTAGTGAAGAGATGTGAAATGCCAAATTATTTAACTTTCGGCATTTTAGCGGAAGCTAGCCGAACAACCTCGAAATTTACTTTCGAAAAAGCACAAAAGTCACAAATAATCATACGAACCTAGCGGTGCATTCAGATTTTGAATCGGAGCTCGTTCACCAAAACCGAGCTCGAAAATCTCTTGTTTTGTATTTATCAACAATAAAAACTGAAACCTTCTTCCGATGCCAACCAAACGAGGTCTGATTTAGCTCAAATTTTACAGACATGTCCTAATGGACATTACGAAGTTTTTTTTTAATTATCGGCACGCCAATCGGAGTTCTAAATTCCGAAATGACTAACCGAGATCGTTTTAGATACGTATCATCTAATACACTCCCAAGGTGAGTTTTAAAAACTCTTTAGGCTTGATTCAAGTTCAAGTGGATAACATCAGTTCCTAACAATCAAATCTTCATGAAATCAAAGGGGTTTTGAGGAACTATTCAGGAAAACCTCAAGAACAAGATTCTTCTCCAAACTAGGGTTTGATGGATTCAAGATAATTCTTTACTCACGATTCAATTGTGGATCCTATATTAGATATCACTCTGGATTAGCAAAGCAAAAATGTTATCCAACTAGAATTTATTCAAAACCTTTAAAATCAAAGAACAGAACCTATAACTCATCAATTTGGGAAGTAGTTGTAAAGTTGAAGATTATTTGATGAATTCATTATTATAGAAATTGGTTATGGGATTGATAACAAGGTTAGAGTATTTTTTGGATTAAAAGGATAAACATAGGTGAGTTAAGAATTGTCTTTACTAAGATTTTTTTCCACAAAGTCATGCCCTACAAATGTTTGATAAAATGTCTTAGAATGTTAATGAGTGTTTAATTGAAGCGCGCAAGCATGCATTATCCATAAATGTTTTAAGTCAAGTTTTGTATGTTAAACTATCACGAAAAAAGTGTTTATTGATCCCTTTAAGTCATGTTTTCATGTTCTCTATTGCATATGATTTAATGTAAGTTTTAAAAGTTTCTTTATGTTTCTTATAGAACTTTTCAAGGATTTATTTTATGTTTTAAATCCAGGAATGTTATGCAGAGTTTTATGACAACTTTAAGATGAAGTAGAGGCCTCCGGTGCCAAAGCAAATATTTTATGAAATAATTTTTTGGGTCACCTTTGATTCTTAAAGGGGTAAACATGTTCTAGCCATAATCAGGATGCAATGCGTAGCTATAATCGGGTTGTATTTCATCTCGAAACTACTCATGTCAGAGTAGGTTTGTACCATAGTTGGGTACTATGAGATTTGGCATTTTCGAACGATAAATACTACTCCCCCCGTTCCACTTTAGATGAACCCATTTGACTTTGCACGGAGTTTAATAAAGAAGGGAAGACTTTTGAAACTTGTGGTTTAAAATAAGTTATAGATATTTGTGTGGCTACAAATCATCTAGGAATGAGTAAAAATGAAAATTTCTTTCCAAATTTAGAAAGAGGTCATTCTTTTTGAAACAGATTAAAAAAGAAATAGGTTCATCCTTTTTGAAATGGAGGGAGTAGTATTCTAGACCTTGAACTGTGAGACGCCGTAGGAAAAGGAAAGAAAGAAAGGAAGAAAGAAAGAAAGGAAAAAAGTTATAAATATCAAAGTTGAGTGGTACTCCACGTACAAGAAAGAATAGAAAAGAAGAAAGAAAAAAATATTTCATTCTTTTAAATATTTGAGAACTACTTTTGTGCAAATATTTTCAAGATACTTTAAAATATTATATGTTCTAAGGTATTCACACATTATTTCATATGCGTTCATGTTTTATTAAAGTTTCATTCTGACTTTTAATAAGGGAGATGTTGAAACTCACTTAATACCTCTGTAGTGTAGGGTCATTCTATTCATGTGAATCTACATTGGCATATGTCAATATATGCACAGTTATTATTGTTGAAGTTAGAGCTGTCGACAGATTAGCTAGAAAAGTTTTGTCTTGGACAGCCTGTCATTCTTATCAAATTTAGAGCATTTATAAACAATGTCAGATGGGTTATGCTTCCCTCATTTGCATTAAATTTTTGCTCAGAATAAGAACAAATTATTTGTGATGTATAATTTTTTCACGTCCTGAAAAGGAAGAAGGAAAACGCAAATTTTAGATTTAATTTGGTATTCTTACTGTTTTACATGTACGGTTTGAAAACAAGTCATTGGAAACTCCATGACAAAGTACTCGATTACCCTAGAATTTGAACTGAACATCTAGATAAATTGTGGACTTTGACATCCATAATAAAGATCTTTTTTTTTTGGTAGAAACATGACTTTATATTAAAAGACAATTACGGAACAGTACAAAGAGCGTTTATACGGCTATTACGAGAAGCCGTATTGCTATTATTACAACAAACATTACGGGGGAAGGAAATGGCATTTATCACATTCAGCTTCCCTAAAGTAGACAACATAACACAATTATTTTCCGAAGACCTAATGATAAAAGCATTGCCCTCTCTATCTTCCAACAAGCATTGCTGGATAAAAACCGGAGGTACTGCATAGTGACTAGAAAAGATGGTATACTGGTTGGGAGCCCCTTTAGCCAAGAGGTGAGCAAGTTTTTAAGTTGGACATTACTTTTCCATACCTTCTTTTTCATATCTTAATAATTTTGAATTCATTTCAAACTCTAGTATTTTCACTAGTTTATTTCAAACAGTAACTCTTTCAAAAACTTTTTGTGTGACTATTTTTCAACCACTTATAGATCGCTAGTTATACAATATTAGCACTTTAAAAGGCAGAAACCAAGACCAAATTTTACTATGTTTAGCTGTTTCAAAATTCAGTGAATTGCCAAGAATTTATGCATAGTGGCCTTCTCTTATGTTTAACTTTTAACCCACATTATCAGCAATCATCAGTCATGATACGACCCGAATTCTTGGGAAGGCTGTGCGGACACCCAACCACTTCTCCTAGACATGTCGAGCGAACCCTATTGACTTAATCAAAATAAATGGCGTAGAATTATTTTGAGAATAAAATAAATCTAACCTTAACAACATAAGATAACTCCTAAGGACAGACATATATACCAGCTGACTGAATAATACAACTAACTACCCAAAATACACAGGTTTAGAACTTTTCAGATCAACATCTAAGAGGTCCAAAGATATACACATCTCTCGAAGGGAGCAAAAATAAGATAAACTACAATATTTACAGCTGGGGGCCTCAATGAACAAGATGGCTCACTGTACACAGCTGAAAATGTATTGCTCCTCAATCACGGTGCGGCAGACTAGGTGTTTGAGCAAAATCTACTGAACGAAAGGAAAAAACAACAACATATAGGGAGTGAGTAATAAGGACATAATAAGTGAGGACAAACTAGCGACCTCGAAAAATAGCTACTCTAGCCAGGGAAATAGAAGCCATAGCAACCAACCAGATAAGTCATTTACAGATAATCAATGCAATAAATCCATATAACTTATAGAATAAATATAAAGATATGAAATGAATGTATCATGATGCAATGGGGTCACATGTACCCAAACTTCTAATAACCCTCATTGGTGCGGCACTCTCATCGCCAAGATACACATCTCAACATTAACCTACCTCGGTGATGCGTGAGCATTTTTCTTATAAATACTCACTTAAACTTTTGTCTTCGAATCTAAAAGCGATCAATCAATAGGACAAATGATGTATTTTTGCTTAGTTTCATATTTCTATGCCAAATGGAAGTGAGAGAAGCCACAAGGAGTAAAATACCCAAGCAAAGGAGAACATTTTCAAAAAAGCTCCCGAAGCAAGGAAAGTATGGCCACCCATGACAAGGGCGACCTCCCTTTCCCTGTATGTGGAAATCATGCCAAGTAAAAATGGATCTAGCCCATTCCATAAGGGCCCCAGCCTATTGGAAGGGCGGGCAAAAAGGGTCCTGTCCTTTCCTAAAAGGGCCCCCGCCCTTTCAAAGGGCCCAGCCCTTTGCTTATTCAGCAAAATGTGACTATGCAGCCAACAGCAAAAGGTGGCAATCGGATCAATGTTTCGCACCTGGGTGGCTATCCGTAAAAAATAAGACTTTTCTTCCTTAAAACCCAGGGACAATATTGGGAAAACATTATATTTATTCAAGGAACTATAAATAGCTAGGTTTAACATATTTTGCATATCTTTGCTCATTTTTTCAACCTTGGGGGCAAGAATTCATCAACCAAGTCTAAGGTTTGAAGATTAGGAGTTTATATTGTCAAATCCTTTTACTTTTTCTTCATTACCTTGGTTTGTATTTCATTATCTTGACTTGTTGGTGTTATTTTGATACTAAAAATATGTGTAGTTGATAAATTAGTAGAGCTAGGGCTTGTGTATTGAAACCATTGTGCTTTTGAGCTATTGAGTACTCTTTCACCATTATTGACTTGGGTGTTTGGCTTATTAATCACTACTTGCTTAATTTTTCATGAATTTGTAGTTTAAAATGCTAGTTCTAGCCCTACTGAGTACTAGACTCACGCTGAGAGGGTACTTTTAGAAATGAGATAGTGATTAACGGGGTAACGGGGGTAAGTGCGAGCCATTTGCCCCGAATTAATGCATACACCGAGAGGGGGATACCTTACTTGGGACTAGTTGCTAGAGCTTAATGCATCACCTCTTAGCACTGAGTAGGCAAGAGTTGGCAGGCTTGACTCTCACTGGAGAGGGGTGAGTTGGGTAGATGCTAGCAAGGTCTACGACGCGCGCCTAAACTTAATTGGTTGAGGCTCTTTATGCGAGATTAGTTAACAGTGGGTCGATTCCACTCCGTAAGCTCTACTACCTTGCATCCTTGCTTGAGTCGCCATTGGTCACATGTACATGCTTTCTTAGTGTAGTTGTAGTGTTACCATAATTCTCTAGTTATTTCCTTCGTTTAGCTTAGTTAATAGGTTAAGTTCCTCCACTATCTAAACCGCATCAGATTGTTCCTTGTGGATTAGAGTACGACTCATAGTTGGGTAATTATATTGCAAACGACCGTTTCATATCTCATTGGAGGTGTGAGTTGGACGTACATCGATTTTGGCACCGTTGCCGGGGAACAATTGGTGTATTAAGGTAGTCTAAGGAGTTGAATTCGTTGGCTTGATTCCAAACATTGTAAATAGTAGCTTGTGTATTGTAAATATTAGTTTGTGTTAGTTAATTAGTTAATTGTGTGAAAACATGAACTAGCATCTTGGAGCAAAAATGAGCTGAATTGTGTTAGATACTTGGTTGATCGTCCTTGTCCTATATACTTTGACACACACCATATCAGAAATTTTCCAAACAATTCCAGGAATGAGTTAAGAGCTCTTTCTTTTTCTTTTGAGAGGAATATATGTGAGTTGTGTGCTGGTCATAGAAGTCATTGGTGTGAGTGTCTAAATAATTCATATTTATACCCAAGTGACTTTCAGAATGGTGCCAATGTGTATTGAGAGTGTGAGAGCTCCAATGAAGCTTAAATATGAGATTTCAGCCCAAGTGACAAGATATTCAAGAAAGGTTCCAAGAAGAGATGGACTTATCCATTTCACAAGATGAACTTGATCAAATTGAAAGATGTGAATCCTTGATGCAATGAATGCTTGAACGCCATGAAGAAGAAGAAGAAGCTAAAGCCAACAAAGAAATGAAGGAGGAAGTTCACTAAAATGACATAGCCTTGTTTACGCCTAAAATTGTACGTCTAGGTTAAACAATTAATTATGAATGAGGTCACAAGCAATACGGTAGTTACGATTGAAAAAAGTAAATAAATACGATGGAAATAATAATAAATAATAAGATAGAAAATAGTAATGTAAAGCAGAGTAATTCTTATTCCTTGAGAATAACCAGATTCGATGATGAATTGAGAGATTTACAGTACAATATAAGGAGGAGTATTTATAGTAGTGATACACAGTATTAGACAAGGTAAAATACAAAGAGTAATAAGGCTATGGGCCTATAACTCAAGGCGGTGGTACGCTAAACCCTAATTAGGAGACTATAAATCCTAGGCGGCGGGATGTGTACCCTTTGACTTGTAGCCAAACCGTCTAAAGGGTCGTTGGCTCTAGTAGCTGGCGTATATCCTCTGTGCCCGGTGACTTGTAGGATAAGACTAGTCTCGCCAGCTGGAATTGTATCCCCGTAACAATAGGTGGCGTATTTTTTTCCCACACAATCAGTCCCCCCCCCTGCTGGTTAGTGACACAAGCAGTTAGGAAGTGAAAGAAGCGTGGTAGTAGACGTAAAAGTGCAATGATACTGATGCTGGCCTCCTTGCCTCTTCGCGTACATCGTATTAAATGAAAATTCCTCAGTACAACGATGTGTCCCCTAATGATTGGAGGGGTTTCGTATATTCCCAATACTGTTACTGCTCTGTTCACATCCCGTAATTATGGGGATACATAGAACTTAAACTGTAGTAATCTTAATGGTGATCCCATGTGACCGAGATCATTCCACTTCTCCTTTACGTTTCTAGCGCAGTCGTGTATATATACGTCGTAAGTGCAAAAGTTTATTTACAGCCTTCCAAAGATTTTCACACTCTTCTCCAAAAGAAAATCCCTTTTCAGCCTCAACAGTATTATCACCATGGCACAAGGGCCAAGCTTCCTCCCAGTAAACTTCAGAGCACAAGATTATCTTACCAACTCTTTCAATTTCGAAAATGATGGCCGCATGCATGACCAAAACCTTGAACAAGAAGGCAAAAACAACAATCTCTCCATAGAATTCTACCCTTCTGCGGTCATGGAGAATGACATAATGTGCATCAGGCATGAATGCAAATGGCCTAATTCCGTCGTCATTCTTGCTGCTGGCATTGATGAAAGAATTTCTTCCTAAGGGGATGGATTTTTGATGGTTCACACGTACCCTTTCACTCTCCATCTAATCAAGTGCGTCCACTTGATCATAGAGGACGTATGCCGCCGTTATAATATCTATTTGGGCTAGATCAGATCTTTCTTGTGGTGATTAGTTCCAATGCTAGATCACTTGGCGAGCTATGCTCAGGTTGCATTCTTCTTTGATCATCTTTTGGCTTTCTATTCCCCTCATCTTCATAAAGTGGGAATGCTAATGTTCATAAAGCGAGGAAAGAAATGTATAATCCTCAATAATGAAGACTCCAAAGATCGTAGTTGGGTGCACAGGTATGTTGCTATGCAAACGGCCGATCAAGTATCCTCTCTTCCCTTTCCAGAGGTCTTCAATAGAAAGTGTAAGTCCTTGCGAACTTGTCTTCTTACTTTAACTGTGGTTGCTTCAAACTGATTTCTTTCTTTTGCGTAGTAAACACCATGTCCACCATTTCCTTGACCCATAATGAATTGATGATGTGGGTCACTACCACCTTCTCAAGGAATCCTCCTGAATCCCTGACTTTCTCAATCTTGACTAATGCGAATCGTTGGTGGGCGAAAGACCACAGTAAGTGATTATAGGTCCGCCCTTCTTATCCGAACTTTCTTTTATATTTTTATTTTCCGCTACTTCCAAGGTTTTCTCATCATGATATGTCCCCATTGGTAGAGGTTCATATCGTTGCCCCTACCCGATCTGCAGGCATCCAACGAAAGAATTATGGAGAGGGTGAGCAGATCTCGTTCCTCGAAGAGGAAGAGGTCCTCAAGATCGACAAACATGGCGATTGCCAGTGAAACCCTTGTAATTTTTTAGGGTGAGGGAGAGGTCCCCCGAATGCCCATGTCTAAAGCTGTTGAATCAACCCCGTCTGCTGCTATTGAAGCTGGTCCCTCTACGCGAAAGCGTAGATATCTAATTGAAGAAACTCCCATAGCTGAAGAAGAAGCTAGTTTGGAGGAAGATATCTTGCTTCCTACCATTCCTTCTGAACCGCAGCTTCTAAGTTTGGTCTTCGCTTTTCTGAAGTAACACTCTTTCCTTGTTGACTTCCAAAGCTGACATATGTCGTTTGCATTAAGAACCTGTTGCTGCTCCAGCCCCTCGGAGAGCTCTAACTCCTTTCAATGGCATCCTGGCAAAGAGGTGGTCATAGAGGCCGTATATGAACCTGCAGGTAGAACCCGGGAGGTTGTAATCCCTATTGCTGCGGGAGTTAACCTGATGAAGACTCCACGGGTTGTGACACACCATACCGCCGAACTGATTGGCCCTACGGAGCAAGAACACCTTTCTGGCTATAGCAATCAAGAGTTTCTTAAGGTCGCCACCGGATGCTCCCTTCGGGTGAGTTTTCTTCTGTCTCCGTGCCAAGTTTAACACCATTTTTCCCTTACCAACTTCTTTTTTTCTACCATTACCTAGGGGCTGATGGTGTATCATAAGATACTTCGCTAAGGAGGCCTATAAGGAAATCTAGTCGAGGAGGCTAATGCTCTAGGTAGAAAAGTCGCCAGTTTATGACCCTTTGTAGAGAAGGTTGAGGAGTTGAGGGGTGAACTGCAGACTACTCGTGATGCCTATCGAGCAGAGGTCCTGAAGAACAGGAATTTGGAGAAGGCCCTAGCTGGTGATGTCCGCAAGCACAAGCAGGACGTGGAGACCCTCAAGTCGTCCCTCAGAGATGTTAATATCTCAGAGCAGCTTCAACTCAGCAACGTGAATCACCTAGAGGAGACCATGAAAGACCTGCAGCAATAACTGTCTGGCATGGAAGAGAGAATGAATGCCGCTGTGAAGAATGCCTCAGATGCTCAGGGTCTTTCCGCCTTCCTCCAAGATGAAAATGACAGGCTGAAGGGAAAAGTGGTGTCGCGCGAACGAATCCGTGATAAGCCTTGTGACGAATGCCATTTGAAAGACCAGAAGAGTACTGCTGTGAATGCTCGTTGCATAGCAGAGATGGATCATGCCAACGTCGTAGCTGCTCTTACCACCCTACTCCGGGTTCGTGACGACCCTAATTTTGACCTAACTACTGAGATGTCAAATTGAAAGATGTGAATCCTTGATGCAATGGATTCTTGAACACCATGAAGAAGAAGCTAAGGCCAACAAAGAAATGAAGTAGGAAGTTCACCAAAATGACTTAGCCCTATGTATGCCTAAATTTGTACATCTAGGTTAAATAAATAATTATGAATGAGGTCCTAAGAAATACGGTAATTACAATGGAAAAAAGTAAGTAAATACGATGGAAATAATACAAGCAATAAGACAGAAAAGAATAATATAAAGCAGAGTAATTCTTATTCCTTGAGAGTAGCCGGATTCGATGATGAAACGAGAGATCTACAATACAATGTAAGGAGGGGTATTTATAGTAGTTATACCCAGTCCTAAATAAGATAAAATACAAAGACTAATAAGGTTATGAGCCTATAACTCAAAGGAGGTGGTATAGTAAACCCTAACTAGGAGACTGTAAATCCGCGGCGGGATGTGTACCCTGTGCCCTATGCCTAAACCGCCTAAACAGTCGTTGGCTCTAGGAGTAGGTGTATATCCTCTTTTCCTGGTGACTTGTAGGATGATTCTAGTCTCGCCAGTTGGACTCGTATACCCGTAACAATATGTGGCATATTTTTTCTCACACAAGCCCTACGACATCTAATGGAGAAAATAAAGCAATTGATTGAAGTTTTTAATGCTCAAGAGGCTAAGGATTTGTCTAGTTTTCAAGAAGAACCCTCCTTGGAAGATGTGCTTGAAGTTCAAGAAAGAATTTTTGAAGAAGATAAAGTGTGGGAAGAAAAAGAAATTATGAGCCGAACTTGGCTACGAGATCATGCTCGAAGAATAAAAAGTCTATGAAACATGCCTTCAAGACTTAAATGGAGACTGTTGGGATCTTGAACAAGAAAGAGAAGTACTAGGAAAATGGGTGGACCAATTTGATCTTGATGCTCGTATTTTGAGAATTCTATTGCATGAAATGGTCGGAGCTTCCGAGGCTCAACATGAAGAAATCATGAATGATATGCTAGAAATGGGCGAATTTGTAGAAGAGAGCACACGTCAAATCGTGGAAAATCATGGAAGTGATTACATATTCAAGTTACTTTGTATTGATGCCATAAGCAAGGAAGTTGTGTTGGAGTCTAGTGCGGAAATGAAGAACTCTTGTAATGAAGACTCTAGCACCTTTGGGGAGGAGCATGTCATACTTGGTGCCCAATTGGTGTTGAAAAAAGTTGGACCTCATTCACTCCACTTCTCAACTCTTTGCGTGAATGAGGCAATGGAAATGGAAGAACAAGCACCTTTGGATGGTTTTGGCATTGATGAGCAAAATGGCTACATTGTTGAATTTACCATGCCAAAAAGATAAAATGTCATCCCTCACTTGAAGGCGAAGAAATGCAAGATAAAAAATCCAGCTTTGCAAGCTTGGACATTTGTGTCCCTGCCTAAAGAACACAACAATGAACTTGATGCCATATTGGGGAGGAAATTTACATTCACCAAGTAGAGAGAAAAGTGTATAGTGGTACATAAGTGTTGGGTTAAGTGTGGAATAAAGTGGGAAAAAAATCTAAATAATTGCAAAGGGCTCCAACCCTTTTGCAAAGGGTGGCAACTCAATTATTGGGCGGCCACCATTTTTGAAATAAGCAAAAATTTGTCTAAGTCTGAAAGCTCTCTGAAGTTTGGGCACCCTTTTTGAGCACCTTTGCAGTGTTAGGAGCCCAATTTAATGCTCAGGATTGGGCGACTCCGACCTTTTGCACAACCTCTTTAACATATTTTTCTCCTGAGCTTCTAAAAATTATCCATTATTTTGGGAAACCTCTTCATATTGTTTTGAGTGGTTTTGCAGAAAACAAACTCTCATAGAAGAGGCCAAGGCAACCCAAGCAATCTCCATCCTCTCGAGATAAGGGTGTAGATAAACCCAATCCAAAGAGACATAACTTTATTGAGGAAGGATGATCAGGTAGTCCCTTTCTTACCTCCCTATGTGCTTTACATGTTGCTTACTTAGCATTCGAGGACGATGCTAGAGTTTTAAGTTGGGGGAGGGGTTTAAACTCATATGTGATTTTTTTGTGTGATGTTTATGACCTTAAAACTTGACATTATGTATGAACTTGAACCATTTTTATGTATATAGTGCATGTATACTTTCATATTAGCATAGTGTATTAGTTTAAGACAAGTCATGGAGTATCTACTTTGTAAGTATTTGGTCTAGGTTGATGACTCTAGGTTCATGTGTTGTTTCGAAGTCATTGACATGGTTCCTAGTGACCATTAAGACTTTACAAGTGTGTGAGTCTTGTTGATAGTTGAGTTTTTATCTTGATTGATCCACTTGCTTGTGTGCGTGAGGTATAGTTAGTAGGTTCACATATTTGAGTTGAAGTCTAGAACTTGCCCGGTTTATGTTCAAGGCAAAATTTGAGGTGTGCCGAACTTGAAAATGATCTTAGGCTTTTTTTGGAACCCTTTTTGAGCCTATTCAGATGACCTTACTCTAAAAAGTATCACTAGTTATCGCTTTTGAGCCTATTAGCCTTTCACTTGGTAAACCGATATGTGAATTATCCATTGATGGTTGAATGATTAAAAATTTCCCTTTCAAGTGAATATTTTAAAGTGAGGCAACATCCTAAGTTTGGTGGAATCCATTGGATATGTCATGTGCCTAGTGAGATGCTAAGTAAAAAAAAAAATAGAAGAAGAGAGAGAGATTGTGAAAAATTAAAAAAAGAGAAACAAAGTAAAAACAACTAGTCCCCCTAGTTTTTTTTTTTTTTTTTTTTTTTTTTTTTTTTTTGTAAATATAAGGGGAGGATTAAGTATATGAGAAGCATTAGGCTTCCTAGACTTGGAAAATTACAAAAAGAAAGAAGAAGTAGGAAAATAAAGAAAAGCGAATAGATAAAAAGGGTGAAAGGAGGTAAAGAAGGATGGAATGAAATGGTTATGTGTTGGTGAGGTGGTTGGTTGTCACTATGTTCCCAAATTATCATACCTACCCCTGAGCCTCTATTATAAGCCTTGTCAAGTCCTACTTGATCCAACATTTGGCACTTCTCTGTTAGTAGAAAGTCACAATATGGGCAAGCCTATGGTACTTTGACTCAACTCGTGAACATTCTTTGGAGAGTGAGTGCTTCATTATCTAAAAGTCCTTAGTCTAAATTTGATCATGAGAGAAAGAGTATTCTTTTGTGGTGAGGATTGCAAGTAGGGAGTAGAGAGGTAAGAGCTTGGCTTGAGATAAGGTTTACAATCAAGCGAGGTTAATTGATGAACCAAATCAGTGTTTGAGGCTCTACGTCATCCCTAGACTATTATGAAACTTATGAAGTGGTTCATTAAGTGACTTGTTTAGTATTCATGAGTGTAAATGTGTGTTGGTGCTAAATGAGGTCAAAATCTTCGAAAAGTTGAAAATGGAACTTGAATTCATTGTATGCTAGTCTTGAAGGTATTTTATTACTCTTGGGTAGAGATTGGTTTGCTTGAGGACAAGCAAAGAATTAAGTTTGGGAGAGTGACGCGTGAGTATTTTTGTTAAATTACTTGCTTAAAATTTTATTTTTGAATCCAAAAGCGACCAATCAATAGGACAAATGATGTGTTTTTGCTTAGTTTAAGATTTCTAATCCAAATAGAAATGAGAGAAGCCACAATGAGCAAAATACCCAAGGAAAGAGGAACATTTTCAAAGAAGCTACAGAAACAAAGAAATTGTGGCCGCCCATGACAAGGGCGACCACCATTTCCATGTATGTGGAAATCATGCCAAGTGAAAAGGAAATCATGCCAAGTGAAAGGGCTTCGGCCCATTCCAAAAGGGCCCCTGCCCATTGGAAGGGCGGCCAAAAGGGCTCCAGCCCATTCCAAAAGAGCTCCAGCCCTTTCCTAAAAGGGCCTCTGCCCTTTCAAAGGGCCCTAGCTCTTTTGCCCATCCAACAAACAGTCAACACCAAAAAGTGGCTATTGGATCAATGTTTAGCACCAGGGTGGCTATCCGTAAAAAATCAGACTTTTTCTTCCGTAGAACCTAGGGACAATATTGGGAAAATATCGTATTTATTCTAGGAACTATAAATATCTAGGTTTAACATATTTTCCATATCTTTGGCTCATTTTCTCAACCTTGGGGGCCAAGAGTTCATCAACCAAGTCTAGAATTTGAAGATTACGAGTTTATATTGTCAAATCCTTTTACCTTTTCTTCATTACCTTTATTTGTATTTTATTATCTTGACTGTTGGTGTAATTTTGATACTAAAAATATGTGTGGTTGATATATTAGTAGAGCTACGGCTTGTGTATTGACACCATATTGCTTTTAAGCTATTGAGTTCTCTTTCCCCATTATTGACTTGGATGTTTGGCTTATTAATCACTACTTGCTTAATTTCTCATGAATTGGTAGTTGCAGAAGCTAGTTCTAGCCCTACGAGTACTAAACTTATATCGAGAGGGTACTTCAAGGAATGAGATAGTGATTAACGGGGGTACCGGGGGGGGGGGTAAGTACGAGCCATTTGCCCCGAATTAACGGATTGAACACCGAGAGGAAGATACCTTACCTGGGACTAGTTGCTAGTGCTTAATGCATCAAATATTAGCACCGAGAGGGCAAGAGTTGGTAGTCTTGACTCTCACCTGAGAAGGGTGAGTTGGGTAAATGCGAGCAAGGTCCACGGCACGTGCGTAACCATAATTTGTCGAGGCTATTTATGCTAGATTGATTAACAATGAGTCGACTACACTTCCTAAGCTCTACTACTTTGCATCCTTGCTTGAGTCGCCATTGATCACATGTACATGCTTTCTTAGTGTAGTTGTAGTGTTAGCATAATTCTCTAGTTATTTCCCTCGTTTGACTTAGTCAATAGGTTTAGTTCCTCTACTAGCTAAACTACATCACATTGTTCCCTGTGGATTCTACCCCTACTCATAGCTGGGTAATTATATTGCATACGACCATTTCATATCTCATTAGAGGTATGAGTTGGACGTACATCACCCGGCTCTAGACACTTATCGAGTCTGCCGGTATGATATACAATCCGAGCATAATACTCCTGCTCGTGGAGCGAAATACTCCTACTCCTGGGGCGGAATACTCCCGCACACGATAATATAAAGTTGAGGCAGAATACTCATGCACTCTGTATATGATATAGCTGCCATAACAAGAAAACATAATAATAGATATCAATGTGTTTCAAGGCTATAGCGTAATAAGTACGCCGTGTCGGCAGCTATTCACGTAAAGAATGCGTGAATAGAATATCCATAAGCCAAAGACCGTCAAAGAAATCGATATAATCACTTGACTTGTTCCAAAGTTAGCACTGCTACTCAACAAACGCTTTATCCTTTGGATTCACTCTCCCCGCTCTATTCAGTAAGATGAAAAATGTATCAAATAAGGCTAAAGGTTTCAGGCTTCATTCCTTATGTCTTAGAACAATCCGATAAGGAACCCGACACCCGATTTGCATACGCGATATGCAGTCCAGGCCTACGTATACTATTCAAAATCACATAACCAAACCTTAAATAAAATACATTTATTGGTTGCCCATAACTCCCTAAGTTCGAATATATAATCAATTCAATTATCGGGGTCCAATTAACCCTTTAAACTATCAAACTAACTTATTAGAACGATGTTTAATATCCTTCAGTTAAAATATGTTTAAACACATGTAATAAACTAAAATAATGAATTACCATCATTATCTGGATATTTCAGGGTGAAAATTCTAATTTTTTCCTTTTTCTTTTTCTTTCTTTTCTCTCTTTTCTGCCTTTATTTTTTGTTCTCCAGTTCTCTCTCTCATTTCTTTGTTCTGATCATTTTGCTTTAAGCTAAGTGATTTTTATCCCTTAGCCATCACCTCTATCTTTTCCTTTTTCTTTCTTTTTTTTTTTTTTTTTTTTACTTTTTCTTCTTTTTTTTTTTTAAAAAAACTTGCTACCATGACGAAAATTAAAAAGAAGCCCTATAAAGCTCAGAATGACCTCAAATTTTGTATACAAGTTATACATAACTTGTATGATATTCTTGCAAAGACAGAACATGAATATTATTCTCAAAACTCGAGGTACGAATTAAACAGAAAAGATCAATTCTTAACTTTTGGCAGTTTAGCAAAAACTATTCAAACGAGCTTCGAATTCACTTCCGAAAGTTCACACAGGCAAAAACTGACCATATGAACCTAACGACACTTTCATATTTTTCAATTGGATCTCATTCTCCAAAATCGAGCTTGAAATCCTCTTTTTATGATTTACCTACAGCAGAAACGGAAACCTTCTTCTGATACCTATCAAACAAGGTCTGGTTTAGCTCAAATTTTACATACATGTTCTAATGGATCTTACGGAGCTTTTAAGAGTATCGGCAAGCCAATCAGAATCCTAACTCCTGAAATTGCTACCTAAGGTCGTTTTAAGTCACTCCTAGCGAATCACCAGTCTCGAGCTAGGAACTCTACTGCCATGAACTTTTTGTACTAATTTCATGGCGGCGCCTAGAGATTTAGCAAAAAGTGACAAGCAACTTTAGTTGACTTCTAGCTAATAGGTTAAAAGTTCTATAAGTTTTTAAGCAAGTCCTTGAGTGTTACAGTGGCGCAAGTGTCATATTTCTGCAAGAAATTTCATCATGTGTACCCTATTTGACTAGTTGTGGGTGTTTTGTCCCCAACTTTTATGGTTTAAGTAAAATGCAACTTATTTCTAATATATAATAAGATCTTTTTGCCCTTGAGTAAACAAACAACACATCTTTTCTTAGCCAATGTCCCCTTCGTTAATTCCTTCTTCCGTTCCTCCAGCATTAAGGTTAGTCTTATTTTGTCTCCTCTGGCCCTACCTCTTCTATCCCTTCATTTTTTAAGTATTACATAATCAAAGCTTCAAGGCAATCAATTGGCAAAAATGGGAAGTGGTCGAGGCAAGTGCTGCCTAGGCTAGATTGAAATTAGCTGGGAGATTAGGTGATAGGGTGGAGGACAAGTGTTGCTTAGGCTAGACATTAAGGCAATTAGTTGGGAGATTGGAGAAGGGGTCGAGGGCAAGTGATACCTAGGCTAGACGTTAAGGAAATTAACTGGTTGGAGGGGAGGGGTCGAGGGCAATTGCTGCTTAGGCTAGACATAAAGGTAACTAGTTGGGCAATTGGGGTAAGGGGTAGAGCTGTGTTATCTAGACTATATGTTAAGGCATTTAGCTAGGATATTTGGAAAAATGATTGAGGGAAAATGATGTTCTGACTACACTTCAAGGAAATTAGGTTTTAGATTGGGGGAAGGGGTCGAGGACAGGTACTGCATAGACTAGGCTTCATGACAATTAGCTGAAAAATTAGGAAAGGAAGTGGAGCGCAGAATTCACCTTGAATGAAGAAAGGGATGCAGGGGATACCACGTATCATATTATAAGATTTATAAGGGTATTTTCGTTAAAATTTATTCATTAAAATAATTGAAGTCGTTTTTGCTAAACTACTACAATGGAGATCAAATAGATAAACCAGTTACACTGTTGTCCTACTTTAGAAATTTTCCCATATTTTCGTGAATCTTCCATTAATTGAAGTTCTGTATGGCCCAATATGTATGGACTTAGCTCGTAGGAATATCATGTATGGTTTGTTTCTAAAGTTAGCCAATTTTTATAAAATTGTTAAGAATACTGTCACTTTTTAATATGTAAATAAAATTTTGGATAAAAATACGCCTAAAATTAACATGGATAACCTCATACCATCCGATCAGACAATGAGACCAATTTCAGGCCAAAGGGTTTTAATTAAACTTCATTCAAACATCAACTTTGTTGGAGACCAACAATATAAATTTTAAGAGGCAACTGATAAGATTCACAATTTTTAATGAATTTTGGTTGTGGAGGCGACCAAACTTTACACTTTTTAGTAATTTCGACTTATTGTTAATTAGCGGAATTAAAAACTGCTATTTCTGCACCTGACTCTTTTTCAATAATCAAGATTAGAATGGGAGATGACTCAAATAAGGTACACCATTTGAAGAAAATTCTAATGAAGTGCAAGATTAGCCACTAGTTACAAGTTAGTACAAGTACGTAGAGTTTAGCTAGTATTTATTTGTCCTGTAGTTTTGAACTAAATAACTTGAATATTCAGAAGTTTTTTTAATTGAAAAACTTAAATTTAGGCCAAAATAGGTAAAACAATGAAACAGAACCCTTAGACTAGCTACCTAGTGTCATTTCCTCGAAAAAATCGACGAGACTCTACTTCTTCTCCTCCCAAACCCAATAAAAATTTTGTGACAGTTGAGTATATTTTATTGTTGTTACTGTAATATTTTTTTTTACACCTTCGCCAAAGTCTTTTGCTAAACTTGTATATACGAAAAGATCTTGTTAGGTGGAATTTCATCTCCGCAATTTAGTTTGGGTTAGTTTTTTTCTTGTGTGATACTTCTTGTGTGGGTATAAGTTATAGATTCCTTAATCAATGGACCCATGGCCCGATAGTGAATATGAAATGGATATAAGGATAGTAGAAGTTACGAATTCAAGAGCACGCGCTAGCCACGTGGCCATTGCAGTCTCACGGACATAAGACGAATGGGAGAACTAAAGTGGATGATTAAGCCAGTTTTGGTTCTATACTACTCCTACCTAGGATAAGAACTAGCTAACCGGCCTATATAATAGGCCATGGGCCCCACAGATAGAATTGTTTTAGAAATGAGATTGGGGTAAAGTTCAGCCTATAAATATCCCAATGACCCCATTGTAAGATTCATTCAAGAAATACAATTTATACCATACTATTAGTCTTTGATGTTTCATCATTGTTTTGTGGCCCTAACAAAATAATTAGACTGGTTTACTTATTTTACAAGTTTTTGGTAAAATGATTTGCGTCCAGCGGTGCTCAAGAAATTCTTTATTATTTCAAAGAAGCAAATTGATCATGTCGAAGTAAAATGTCAAAGTTCAGCACAACGTCACCATAGGAACAAATGAAGTGGCAGTAAACCCTAATGAGAGGGCGGTGGACCTAATGGCGGTCGTCAACACCTTGTCGCAATAACACTTGTCTCAACGTTTATGGACCCCGCCAAAGGAAAAGGCAAGGCGGAGTCCAGAAATTGATTGGAGAAAGTGCTAGAAAATATCCTCAAGCCGAAAGAGTGACTCCCAGCGTTGATGAATGAAACACTATGAAAACGTCTCAATGAAGCACTAGCAAGACGATACCGCCACCAATATCTCTCCGGGGATCGAGGCCCAAAGGTGACACACCAAAACTTTATAGCACGGTGGACTAATCTCGCCTTAGCGCTAAACAATTTGAACACCACTTCCTCTGAGCAACACAGAATCATTTTGAAGAGTCTATGCTTCGTTAGCTAAAGGAACACAGTGTTAAAATGGGTCAAATACCGGAGTCCCCCAGTGTTGAAAAAGATTAAAGAAGATAAGTTCGTCTAGCAACCCTACAAATCGAGCACGACGCTCCTAATGATCCTGAGGAAGTTTTGTATGCCAGAAGTACCCAAGTATGATGATACAACAAACCTGAGCAATCATAAAACAGCCTATGTGACAGGGGTTAAGTGATCCAACATAAAACGCATAAGAAAAAGTAAAGGTAAAGAATGAGACGTAGTTTGAACTAGAAAAAGGATTCAAATAGGATATCTACGCTATGCAAACTATCCTAGAGAATACAGTATTCTTGAAAACAAGCTTGATCAAACGGATTGAGGTTCAATTGGAATCACCAAAATAATTAAAGCCAAAGGGGTTTTCTATTGAGAGAATCTCAAAGTTTTGATCATAAATATTCAAAGGTGTCTAATGAAATAGAACCATAAGTGTTGTATTTTAGGTTTCCCCTGCACGTAGTAATGTTATAAAAATAGCCCACAAGTTGGCTTAATTAAATAAAGACCACGCATGGCCCAACAAGTAAATAAGTGTTGACACCCAATTTTGTCCCGGAAGTTTTCAAATTAAAGGTTTAATTATTATAAAATTAAAATTAATTTTTGAAATTAAAGGTAATTGATTAATTTCAAATAAAGTGGCTAAAATCGTAATGCGCAACCTTAATCTCAGTTGACCCCCACAATTCCTCTACTTATCTATTAAAATCTAAAATTAGGGCTAATATTGCTCTAAATCCTGAAATCAGCCTATTTGTGCAAGCACATATATATAACTTATACACAAACCTCACGCCCATTCCAGTCCTTAACCCAGCCCAAACCCATTAACCCATCTCCCCTAATCAGAATTCACATTCTCCCTAACCCGATTTCCCTCATTTCCCCTAAACCAACGTAGAACCCTAATCCCTTCCCCTTAATCCCGATTTCCCCTCAAAATCTTGAATCCGTCCAAGAACTTGTACCTGCTGGTACCCTCTTCCTTTCCACCTCACGAATTTCGTACCAAAACCGCGTTTTCAAATCTCACGCGTCCATTTTGAACGCGAATCGATCCGAGCCGTAAAGAGGTCATAACGTCCATTTTCCCTTGAAAATCAGGGTGAAATTAGTACTATCCGAAAGGATTATACTATTTTGACCTTGGTTTTCAAAGGGAAAAGCAAAGGAGTAAGGGTCGGCTGGGGATTTCAAAGATCCTAAAACCCTAGCTGCGCAGGTATAAAAGAATCTCTTTCTCATTATTTGAAGGTTCGGAAAATATTTTGACACAAAAACGACAGTAGAAAATAGATATTTAGAGTTCAACTTTTTCTTTCAAAAAAATATACAGATAGTGTTCTGTTTTTCTGGGTTTGTTCCTGGTGTTAGTCTGCTATTATCACTACGTCGTTTGTGTCGTGGTCGTCTTCTTCGAGTCGATCAACTTAGCTCCTTGCTTCAGTTTACTGCATAAAAGCAGGTCAGAAGCCATAACTTTTTTTTGCTATTTTTTACCTAGTTACTATATTTTTTTTTTACTCTGCTTATATTGAGTTTGTTTGGACTTGAATCAGTTGTTCATAATAGAAATTAACATTGTTTTAGGATAAAGTTTGAATGAATGAAAGAACTGAGTTTCTGTGTGTATGTGCTTGAATTAACTATTAAAAATTAGTTAAAGCTTTGACCTTGGCAGTTGTAAAGCTTGTTTGGTGATTGGTGTTTGTTAAAAACAGCATGAGGAATCAGTCTTAAGTTTGAAAAGTTTGAATCTTGAAGTGTTATAAATAAAGATAAAGTGTATTTTCAGTTGTTAGTTTAAAAGAGAAACTATGTCTTCAATCTTGAATTTCTTTGAATCTGTAGGATGTGGCTTTGTCATGTTTTGTTTCTTCTTTAGTTTAGAGAAATCATTTTGTGGTTTCAATTGATTTTAAGTGTCTGATATGTTAAAGAAGTTTATTTTTAGCTTTCAATAAGTCTCAACAGGTTTCTTAAATTCCTGGTTAATTTTTCTTTTCATGTTTGGCTCTTTGCATTCTGTTCTAATGTAAAGATAAAGGTAGTGAGTTGCAGGTCTTAGAAAGGGGTTTGATCTGGTTCATTGTTTTTTTAGGTAAGCTTTGTTCCATGTCTAGTGAAGTGTAGGAATGTAGTCATGGTGCCTAGTATGTTGTAGTTTTGTTAAGATGTTCCAGGTGATGTGAGGGCAGTATCTCTGTGTTGTTTCAAGGCAGTTTGAAGAATCCAAGAGTGTGTCAAGTTGCAGCAGGTGCTGAGTGCTCTTGTTAGGATGTGTATCATTGGTGAGGATGTTTTCTGTTTCCTGTGAGTTGAAGGGCTGTTATTGCTCAATTTTTTTGTTCAGCGATGGGAGTCTTTTAGCAAGAGTGTAGGGTCTGGTTTCTTGGGATCCTGGTTTGCTTAGAGGGTATGCTGCTCTGTTTTGGTTCTGTTCATAGGAAGAATAGGTGAGGGGTTGGTTCTGTTTGCAGATTTTAGAAGTTGTTTTAGGGTGTTGCTGGTGTTTTGATTCAGGGTAGTCTGAAGGTGTTCAAGGAGTTGTTTCAGGGGTTTGAGGTTTGGGGTGAAAATGTCTAGTTGTCTGGTAGATAGTGTAGTTGGTTTAGAGCAAATTTTCAGGTTGCATGAAGGGGAGGATGCCAGCTGCTGCAGTTGTTTAGAAGGTGTGTAGGTGTTGCAGGTGGTAGCAGAGAAATCTGTGATGATGCAGGCAGATTAGAGAGGTGTTGTTTGTTTAGGGTTGTTTCAGGTGGTTTGTAAGGGCTTTGGGGCTTGGTTCAGTCAGGGTTTGGTAGATGCAGGTGTTAGTTTTGATTGGTGATGCAAGGGTATTGTGTATATGAGTATATGATGTAGGTGTGATGGTGTATAGTGTTGCAAGTGGTGTGTTAAAGAGCAGCAAGGGGTGTTCAAGAGGGAGTTGGATTTGTCTGGTGAGCTCAGTAGAGTAGAAAGGAGTAATGGTTTGCAGTTTGACAGGCTGTGTTAATAGTCTTAGTTTTCCAGTCTAGTGTGTGTGCTAAACCTGGTTTAAGTTCTGAAAATACAGCAAAAAAGGGGGTGTTGAAGGATCTGGGAGGGAGTTCTCTTGCTCTTGTATTTATGCAGTAGTTCAGTAGCCGTTAGTAGAAGCAGGCTAGGTTTGAAGCAGTTTCCAGAAGTTTAAATGAGCTTCCTTTAGTCCTGGTTCTGACCCTCCTTAACTTTTTTTTCTTGACCTGAATTTCCTATTAAAATTTTCTGGTACCCTTTTAGTGAAATGTCTAGGTTCCTGTTTTTCTTGAGTTCCATTAATCAATAAGTTTGGTAAATTTTTTGCTATGGTTTCCTATCTTAAATCATGAATTCTTGGAGTTTAAAATGCCTTAGGCTGGAATCTCCTGCTTAGAAATGTCTTAAAGGTTGAAGTGAAAAGTGATTTTGTGGTTTTTGTTACATGCCTGGAGGGGTGTTCAGTAGTAAAAGTTGTGAATATATTTGTTTAGCATGAAGAAGGGGGGTGTCTGAAATTATTTTGGTGGCTGCAGGCTTAAGAGTCAGTTTATAGGAGATGCAGGGGGTTGTTTGTCTTGTTTCTGGCTGCTAGAGAGATGTGAGTGTGTGGAGGTGTTTGTTAAATATCTGGTTGTTCTCTGGTTTGGAAGAGTGTGAGGGTGTAGCTTAGGGAGATTCTGGTAGCAGCAGGTTGTGGGTGATTGAGTGGTGGTGTGTGTTGATGCAGGCATGTGTGTGCAGGTATTTTGTCAGGTTCAGGGTGTTGGTAGGATGCAAGTATGAATGAAGTATGATGAAAGTGACACGACCCAGAATCCGGTTAGGCTGTGCGGGCACCCGACATCCTCCCCTGGACCCGTCGGGCGAACCCTTACCAATTAAATTAGAAAAATAAAAATAACAATTTACAAATAAGGACAAGACTTAAAATAAAAATACGGACATACTGATACCTCTAAGCTGTACAAAAGAAATTACAGATGACTACCCAACATGCTAGGTTTAGGGCTATCCAGACTAGACATCTAAGAGTACAAAAGAAGACAGATACCTCCTGAAGGGAGCAGGATTCAACTGAAATAATAACCAATAAACTGGTGGCCATCCGGAATAAAAGCTAGCTCACGCTGACAGTTGAATTCGTCTTCGCTCCTTCACAACGTGGAAAACTAAATCCTGGAGCGAACCTGCCGAAACGAAATAGATAGACAAGAAACAAACATCAAAAAAAGGGTGAGTCAAAAGGACTCAATAAGTGGGGCAGACTAGCCACCTCAAGAATAGGATAGCTAGCCAGGGAGGAGAAACAGATAAATAAAATTTCTCTCATTTAAATTATAAAAAGACAGAGCCAGATAACAACCGGAAAGACGTAAGAAACTTATAAACTCAACCAAGGATGCGTGCCAAAAACATACCAACAAATAAGCAATGCACATATAAGCAGAATAGTAGTCATTTACCGCAAGTCTACACAATTGTATGAATTGAGATGAAATGAAATGAAGTAAGATGAAAAGAAATGAAATATGATGCAAAGGGTCACATGTGCCCGTAATCCATCTCGAAGCGGAATACTCCTGCATTCGAGGGGAATCCAATCTGATAACCAACTGGAGCGGAATATTCCTGCTCCTGGGGCGGAATACTCCTGCACTTGATATAATATAAAACAGAGGCAGAATACTCCTGCACTCTCCTGGGGCGGAATACTCCTGCACCTGATATAATGTAAAGCTGAGGCGGAATACTCCTCCACTCAATATCTGACATAAGAGCAGAATACTCCTGCTCTTGGGGCGGAATCCTCCTGCCCCTCAATATGATACAATGGAGCGGAATCCTCCTGCTCCTGGGGCGGAACACTCCTGCACCCAATATGATATGCAATGTAATGCATATGAATGACATATAATGCATATGAATGCAATGTGATGCAATAATAACCCTTCACCGGTGCGGGACTCTCATCGACAGTTGGGAAGTAGATGCCAACTTACAGCCAGGATACAATGCTCAGATCCTCATTGCAATACCAACAATAGGACATAACATATAATATACAATGTAAATCCAAAGCTAAGGCGTAATGAGTACGTCTATCGGTAGCTACACACGTAAGGAACACGTGATAGAAAATCCACGAGGCCAGGTGCCTCCAAAGAAATGGATATAAACACTTACCTTGTTACAAAGTTAGCACAATTACTCAACAACTGTTTAGTCCTTTGAATTCATTGCCAAACGATCCCACTCTATTCAATAAGAAGAAAAATATCTCAAATTAGGCTACAGGCTTCATTCCTTATGTTTTAGGGTAATCCGGGTAGGAACCTAATACCCTATTTGCATACGCAATACGCAGGCCAGACCTATATATAGGGTTTAAGGCCACATAACCAAACCCCAAATCTGCCCATAACTCACTGAGTACAAATATATAATCAATTCCATTATCGGGGTCCTTTTGACCCTTTAAACTATCAATTTACGTCATTAGGGTGATGTCTAAAATCTCTATTTTTAGCGTAAAAATATATTCAAACATACGTAATAAACTCAAATAATATATTAGGATCATTACCTGAATGTTTCTGGGTAAAAATTCTACTTTTCTCCGGCCCCTTTTCTTATTTTCTGGCATTTTTTTCCTGATAATTTTCTCTGTTTCTCACTTTCTCTAATTCTGTTTCGTTTTTGCGTGAATTCTCTGTTTTTGCTTATTTGTGCTACTTAAATGTCAAGGGATTAGATCCCTTGACCACCGCCTACTTATTTCCTTTTTCATTTTTTTTTGTTTTCTTTTATTTTATTTTTTTCTTAACGAAAATTAAAATAGTACTCTACGATATTCGAAATAATTCCAACTTTTGCATACAAGTTATACAAAATATATATAATATACTCACGAAGGCGGATCTCTAATCGGACTCCCGAAACTCAAGATGCGAATTTAAATGAAAAAAAAAAGTCAAATTATTTAACTTTCGGCATTTTAGCGGAAACTAGGCGAACAACATCGAAATTCACTTTCGAAAGTTCATAAAAGTCTCAAATAATCATACAAACCCAACGGCGCTTTCGGATTTCAAATCGGAGCTCATTCGACAAAACCGAGCTCGAAAATCTATTTTTAATATTTATTGTCAATAAAAACTGAAATCTTCTTCCGATACCTACCAAACGAGGTCTGATTTAGCTCAAATTTTACAGACAGGTCCTAATGGACATTACGAATATTTTAAAATTATCGACACGCTAATCGGAGTCCTAACTTCCGAAACGACTGACTGAGGTCGTTTCATTCTCATCCACTTAAACTCTCGTTCGTCCTCGAACGAGCCTAAATCTAAAGCAAGATTCACGCTGATAACAAAAGAACTTACACGACCTTCATAAACTAACCCACGGAATTTTTCTCATGATTACAGAATTAAAACTATAACACGGACACCGAACTTTTGGAATAAAACATATCTGGATAATATGATAATACCATTGCCCGGATTATTCTGACTAAGATGATCCTTCCTCGATCACGAGAGGAGAGTTCTACATTTTTGAAACAAAGATACATGGAACTTTGAATGGGTTAACATGATTAAGGCGATAATCACCTCTTCAATATACCTTTCAATATAGAACGATGTAACTAAGAATTAGCTCACGCTTGATGCAATAGGGGTAGCTTTTGAAGTACCTTGCCACTACACGCTATAGAAGATTTGATGCAAGCTCTATTATTTTTTACGAACGCACTATGCAACATCTCAGTTGATGTTAGTGTTGTTCTGCAAGTTCCTAGTGGGATGGTAGTTACTCATATCCTAATGTATGTCAAAGGTTCATCTGAACAGGGTCTATCATATAAGGATAAGGATCATGCAAATAATACTAGATAGTATGATGCAGACCAGGAATGATCTTCAGACTGAACATCTACCTCAGGGTATTGTCTTTGAATTGGAAAAATTATGACTTGAGAAAGTGAAAATAAAAGAGGCATGTAGTTGGATCATGAGTTGAGGCAGAATACCAGCAACAAAGTTGATTGCATGTGCACTTATAATGCTAAAGTAACTTCTCAAAGAGTTGAGGTGTGAAGGAGATTGATGGATGGACGATAAGCTGCACTAGACCTTTAACTCTAAATTTTCATGAAGTAAAACAGTGTCAGTATGAGGATCCAGTCCTAGTTGAATACAGACAGATCGCCAGAAGAAAATTGGAGTCACCATACAGGGTTACTACTGACGGTGTTTCCATGTATAAAGATAGACTTTGTGTTCCTGATGTTGCAGATTTACGTAGACGGATTATGATAGAGACAAATTATTTCAAATACACTGTTCATCTAGGTTCGACTAAGATGTAACATGATCTTAAGAAGATTTATTGGTGGGATGGAATGAAGTGTGACATAGCAGAATTTGTGGCTCAGTGTTCTAATTTCCATCAAGTTAAAGCCTGTCATCTTCCCAGACTTTATACTTTCAGCCGATAGGTACGTATATATGATCAGGTTACCAGCTTATCTCTAGCGTTAATAGATTACTAGTGGGTTTAGCAATGATCGACGCTTATTGTAGGTTTCTGTTGTGGCCTTACTTTCGATCGTGAGAAAAGTGGTATCAACACCTCAGAGATTTAATATTACCATTCAGTATTTGGAGGAAGACTCCTCCACTTAAAGCACAAACTCATGCAGCCATTTGAATAGGAATAACCATCCTCGCACAGTCTACTGGACTAAAGAAGATTTGGCTAAAAGCTGAACGTAGGCAAACCTAAACTACCAACTACCCTTTCGAGTTGCCAAATAGCTGCAACTCTCTAGTTCACAACTCCATACCTTTATCGTAAACACCACCGCCTGATGGATGGTACTTCTATATAAAAATTTCGGTAGAGTTTCCCCTGAAACTGGATGATCCGCAAAAACAGAACCAACACTATACTATACATGGGAATAGATACCCGGATAAACTGATATCTAAAACAATAATATGCTTACCCGGCTACAATAACACGTACTCTGGCTCAACACAGGGAACGCCACAATAAGTTACCGACCGCCTAAGTTCACCAGTGCCGAACAAAGAAGAGATGGAAATAGACCGATGATAGAAATAATTAGAACATCAGGAAGCTCATCTTCTTATTTGCTTGGCTACCAAAGCTAGACTACTTACGAATCAAAGTAGCCCAAGAATCGCAATTGAAGAAACAAATATTAAATGAGCTTTATGGAACAACATCTATGCCAATTTAATCTCCCAATAAGAAGAAAACTATAACAATTTACCAGAAAACCCTTTTATAACCCAGATAAGCTCATGGAATTACATGACCGTACTAGCGTCTTGAACCAAGAGGAGATACGTAGATCGAATATTACTTACTAATCACTTTACACAGGAAGAAATGATAAAACTTTCTGATGGTGATGAATAAAATCCCACCATCATACCAACACTGAATTTCGAGGAGTGACGTAAACTGAATTGGCATAATAACAGAAGGTGGCGTAACAAGATGCCAAGCAGACAATACCGACCGTCACTCCCAAATCTCTCACATTTAAATCAGATAAACTAGTAGGGTCTGACAAATGCCAGGAATAAGTCATATCAGAAGCTCACCCCTCTACCGCAACTGATTCTTAATAGAAACGACATCCAAGGAAACCATCGAAACATGATGAGACACATCATTTCCAGATCGATCGAAAGAATCAAATCTTACTCACATTTAAGAGAAGAAGAAATCCCAGGGCCTACTACATTGGATACCTCAGCATCCTGCCGACTGGTAGTTCATAAAACTGCCTGATGATTACTTCTAAAAAAACCACTGCCACCACGCTCTCGACCTCTACTGGATGGTGGCATTTCTTTTGCTGATTGAGATCTAAATGAAATTCCTTGCGACTGCGCAGATGCCTGATGACGAGAGAAAAGACAATTGTCTACTTGTCGGAGTAAGGAATAACTCTTTAAAGGATAGCCAGACTCCCGAAAATAATAACAGGAAAGCTTCTCAAAGGATAATCAGACTCACGATAATGATAACACCTTTTCGCTGAAAAATGAAAGCTGGAAAGATTGTTGATAGCTACAAAGAGAAAAACTGGGTCTGATATTGACGAACTACTGGCGCACTCTAAGAATCACGTGACACACGATGAGATAACTTGGAAGGTGATATCTCAAAATAATCAGAAATTTTACCTCCAAATGAGGTACCATGGTTGCCCACCAGGGCCACGGAATTTTTTGCTCTCCCACTCTAACTCTTCCCCTCTAACTTATGGTATGCCTAATACCTTTGAGCAATATCAACAACGACATCAAATAAAGTCCCAACCTCAACCTCTTGGGCTATCTGGGATCTCAAGGAAGGTGAAAAGTCATCAATAAATCTTTGAATCTCTGGCTCATGGAGTAGTTCTAATGCATATTCAGCCATTCTATAGAATTCAATCTCATATTCTGTAACACCAAAAGGCTAACCGACAGGCTACCCTGTCCAATCCACTCAAACTGGAAACACTTTTCATCTCGCTCGCTACTCAAAAGGAACTTTTCCAAGAATCTAGAAGAAAAATTGAACCAAGTTAGCTAATAAAAGAGCGGCCCACCAATTCAAGGTTGGACCCTGAAACTGGAAAGAAGAATAATCAACATCATATTGCTAGATATAATCAAGAGCCTGAAAGATACACTGATATCATTTTATTTAAAAAAGAATCACGAGGTTTATCTGATGCATTACTTTAGAATATCGGAAGGTTCAACCACGTAAAATAATACAACCACTTTGAGCACTCGGACCCAATAATTACATCAGTTACCTACCCAGCTAGAGCAACTGGAGGCACCCCACATACTGCCTCAGGAACATACTTTACGACAGCAATATTAAGAACTGGAACAAGAGCCCTCTAAGTCCGAACATCTGCATCTGCGGTAACCGGATAAGCTGCCTAGCAAATAATAGGTTATTGCGGTATCTGTGTCGCCAAGATTCTCGTAAAAGCATTGTAGAGCCAAGGGAACCACAAGGCTCTGCTCCCTTGCCCATCGCGAGCTCGTACAGCTGGGACCTCCATAACTAGATCGTCAGCATGATAAGAAAAAACTCTCGGGGCTTCGTCAGTGCTATCCCCTGGCTAGACTGCTTCGTCTTGAACTCATACCGTTTGCTGATTTGTCACACCGGGGTTCATAATTACCACGAAGGGATTAACAAATTAACGAAAATACTTTTGAATCCTTGACCGACGCACGATCAGAAAAGAAAGAAGTGAAACTTCCTAAATGCCATCATAGCCTCTCGTAGATAAGTACGGACGTCTACGTACCCATCAGCGAGACTCTACTAGACATTGTCTTAGTCTGGATAGACTCTAAACCGGGCTCTGATACCAACTGACACGACCCAAAATTCGGTTAGGCCGTGCGGGCACCCGACATCCTCCCCTGGACCCGGCGGGCGAACCATTACCAATTAAATTAGGAAAATAAAAATAACAATTTACAAATAAGGACAAGACTTAAAATAAAAATACGGACATACTGATACCTCTAAGCTGTACAAAAGAAATTACAGCTGACTACCCAGCATGCTAGGTTTAGGGCTATCCAGACTAGACATCTAAGAGTACAAAAGAAGACAGATACCTCATGAAGGGAGTAGAATGCAACTGAAATAATAACCAATAAACTGGTGGCCATCCGGAATAAAAGTTGGCTCACGCTGACAGCTGAATTCGTCTTCGCTCCTTCACAACGTGGCAAACTAAATCCTGGAGCGAACCTGCCGAAACGAAATAGATAGACAAGAAACAAACAACAAAAAAAGGGTGAGTCAAAAGGACTCAATAAGTGGGGCAGACTAGCCACCTCAAGAATAGGATAGCTAGCCAGGGAGGAGAAAAAGATAAATAAAATTCCTCTTATTTAAATTATAAAAAGACAGAGCCAGATATCAACCGGAAAGACGTAAGAAACTTATAAACTCAACCAAGGATGCGTGCCAAAAACATATCAACAAATAAGCAATGCACATATAAGCAGAATAGTAGTCATTTACTGCAAGTCTACACAATGGTATGAATTGAGATGAAATGAAATGAAGTGAGATGAAATGAAATGAAATATGATGCGAAGGGTCACATGTGCCCGTAATCCCATCTCGAAGCGGAATACTCCTGCACTCGAGGGGAATCCAATCTGATAACCAACTGGAGCGGAATACTCCTGCTCCTGGGGCGGAATACTCCTGCACCCGATATAATATAAAACAGAGGCGGAATACTCCTGCACTCTCCTAGGGCGGAATACTCCTGCACCTGATATAATGTAAAGCTGAGGCGGAATACTCCTGCACTCAATATCTGACATAAGAGCGGAATACTCCTGCTCTTGGGGCGGAATCCTCCTGCCCCTCAATATGATACAATGGAGCGGAATCCTCCTGCTCCTGGGGCGGAATACTCCTGCACCCAATATGATATGCAATGTAATGCATATGAATGACATATAATGCATATGAATGCAATGTGATGAAATAATAACCCTTCACCGGCGCGGGACTCTCATCGACAGCCGGGAAGTAGATGCCAACTTACAGCCAGGATACAATGCTCAGATCCTCATTGCAATACCAACAATAGGACATAACATATAATATACAATGTAAATCCAAAGCTAAGGCGTAATGACTACGCCTATCGGTAGCTACACGCGTAAGGAACACGTGGTAGAAAATCCACGAGGCCAGGTGCCTCCAAAGAAATGGATATAAACACTTACCTTGTTACAAAGTTAGCACAATTACTCAACAACTGCTTTGTCCTTTGAATTCATTGCCAAACGATCCCACTCTATTCAATATGAAGAAAAATATATCAAATTAGACTAAAGGCTTCATTCCTTATGTCTTAGGGTAATCGGGGTAGGAACCTAATACCCTATTTGCATACGCAATACGCAGGCCAGGCCTATATACAGGGTTAAAGGCCACATAACCGAACTCCAAATCAATTACATTTATAAGTTGCCCATAACTCACTGAGTACCAATATATAATCAATTCCATTAACGGGGTCCATTTAACCCTTTAAACTATCAATTTACTTAATTAGGGCGATGTCTAAGATCCCTATTTTTACCATAAAAATATATTCAAACATATGTAATAAACTCAAATAATATATTAGGATCATTACCTGAATGTTTTGGGGTAAAAATTCTACTTTTCTCCGGCCCCTTTTCTTATTTTCTGGCATTTTTTCCTGATATTTTTCTCTGTTTCTCACTTTCTCTAATTCTGTTTTGTTTTTGCGTGAATTCTCTGTTTCTGCTTATTCGTGCTACTTAAATGTCAAGGGATTAGATCCCTTGACCACCGCCTACTTTATTTCCTTTTTCATTTTTTTGTCTTTTATTTATTTTTTTTCTTAACGAAAATTAAAATAGTACTCTACGATATTCGAAATAATTCCAACTTTTTTATACAAATTATACAAAATATATGTAACATACTCATGAAGGAGGATCTCAAATCGGTCTCTCGAAACTCAAGATGCGAATTTAAATGAAAAAAAGTCAAATTATTTAACTTTCGGCATTTTAGCAGAAACTAGCCGAACAACATCGAAATTCACTTTCGAAAGTTCATAAAAGTCACAAATAATCGTACGAACCCAATGGCGCTTTCGGATTTCGAATCGGAGCTCATTCGGTAAAACCGAGCTCGAAAATCTCTTTTTAATATTTATTGTCAATAAAAACTGAAATCTTCTTCCGATGCCTACAAAATGAGGTCTGATTTAGCTCAAATTTTACAGACAGGTCCTAATGGACATTACGAATATTTTAAAATTATCGACACGCTAATCGGAGTCCTAACTTCTGAAACGACTGACCGAGGTCGTTTCAGAATGTCTGCAAGTTGCATCTTAAGAGGAGAAGCCCCTAGTATCTTTTAAAGGATCAGTGGGGTCCCTCTCGTGAATGGCTTTGCGTGTGTGTAGGCGATGTTGACTAACCAGCTGTAAATTTTGTGGAATGAAGTATGCTTGTCGCATACTAGGAGAGTGAAGCCCCTGCGTCTTTAAATGACTAGTGAGGCCCCTCCTTGGAGACCAGTGCGGTCTTAGCTACCTAGGAACTGCGAGGTTTGATTAAAGCCGAGGACCAGTGAGGAGCCCTATGAGCAAGGTCTGTGAGCCTTGCAAAACCGAGGAAACTGAGAGGCTTGACCAAGGCCGAGGACCAGTGACGTTTTATTTTGAAAGGCCAATTGGCGCCTTTCATAATTTGCAGTCTGGTCTTGAGAAATAATTGAAAGTTCATCCCGGGAATGGTGAAAGTAATTGGGAGTTGTTATTTGGAGTAGTTGGAGTTAGTAAAGGTGCGGAGAGTTGTCCAGGCGATGGGATAGATTAGTGTCGGAAGTCCGTAATAGAATGTGTTATGATTTGTGCGTATTATTGCATTTGCTTATGATTGCCTTAAAATGAATGCTAATCTTTTGTTCTCTTATTTTTCTTTGTCATGTACACCTTCGGGGACGAGTTGAAGTAAAACTCACAAACGGGATGGCTACATGCATTGGAAGTTATTTGATCCGCTCCGTATTTTCGGGACTTGATATCCTCGAAAATGTAAAAGAAAAAAAAGAAAAGAAAACGAAAATCTCTAAATTCAAGGCTCAATGATTGAGTTGCGCTTTCGGGTTCTACCTTCTAAAACTCCCGCTTTCCCGTTCCTTTTAGAAAACATGTTTTAGGAAGCCCTGAAACCGGACTAGGATTTGCATGTTAGAAGCTTGGTAGGATAGCCGCTTTATTGAATTGTTATCTTATTGCATGTTTAGAATGATTATATAATTGCTTATCCCATTTTTTGGGACCCGCCAATTAGTTTAAGTTAATAGTAATCTATGGTTAATTATCGCGTGCAAAAGAAATTAAAATTTAATTAAATTATACATCTCCATCTATTATCTATATTTACTTATCCATTTCTTAAATATTTATTTATCTATCTACTCATTTATTCATTAATCGGATTAATTATGCGATATTTATTTATTAAATTATTTATTTAATTAATCTTATTCATTTATTTAATTTAATTAATCATTTATTTATTTAATTAATAATAATTATTTATTTATTAATTTATTTATTTAATCAATTATTATTCATTATTCTTTTATTTAATTAAGTTAATATAAATATTAATTTATTTAATTAAGTTATCTATTTATTTATTTATCCATTTACCTAAGCGATCAATTAATCAATTATTATTATTTATCTAATAATTTATTTAGTGTATTTTATTTTATCTATTTTATTTATATAATTTATTTATCCTTTATTTATATAATTAACTAATCAATCAACCGTGTTGTAATTTATCCATTTAATTAATCTTAAGATTTCATCATTTATTTATCTAAGTATCGGCGTAACCAAAACCTTATCTTATTTATATTATCCTTAGTTAAAATTAATTCTATTATCCTTAACAAATTCGTGAAAACCGCCGGATTAACCGCATTTAGCGGATTTTCGAAAGTGCTCCCGCAAGGGACCTTCTTTCGAATTTAATAGAACCACTTACTCGGAATCTCTGATTTTAATTTAATTTTATTTAATTAATGAATAAATTGCACTCATTAGTTAACCTTAGGTTCCTAATAATCGTTAAATTAGGTGGCGACTCCTAAGAGACACTTTGGAGTCCCATTTTGTTGAAATCAAATCCCGGTGCATACTTGTTATGCATTTATTTTTTCGGGAGGGTTCAACAGCGTGGCGACTCCGCTGGGGAATGCAAATGGTTCTAACCAAAAGGCTTTCACGAATCTGTTTGTTTATATTGTTTGAGTTGTATGCCGATATTAGTATGCGTAACTTATTTAATAATTGTTGAAACTAGCATGATTATATCTATCGTTTATTTGCACGCATGCTTAGATTAATCTAATTGATTACTGTGTGTCACGAAAGCATGTCACTGCACCCTTATTTGTGCACATATATAAACTGGCTTCCGTTCATACTTCCCCCATTCCTGGGAACCTCTTGCATTTTCACCCCAAATATCCGCGAGGTGCGCCCATGCGCACCCGCACTTTCTTCCACTAAAGAACCCTGTGACGAGTTGGTACACCGGCGGCCATCGTAGGAGTAATTCAACTGCGAGACCACTTGCCACTCACCTGTTAGCCTCAACCGTTAACCCACTCTTAGATGGAGCTTTAGGAGCATGCATGCATTTACAGCTTAGTCTGGACCCGGTCCTTGGTACCGCCTCCATAGTCAGGAATCCGCCCTTATGTCAACGGGCTCTTGTAACCCGGTGACCCGCATATTATGTGTTTTGTGATAACGAATCTCCAGTCCCAGCTGAATTTTGAGCACAATCAAATTTAGAAATTTTGTTTTCATTATCTTGTAGGTTAAAAAAAGGAACAACAGTTTGACAAAATTTACATGGTTACTGAAATCCCAGAGAAGTTAAAGTTGTGGTGGGAAAGCTTTACTGACCGAGAGCAAACAACAGTTCAGGAAAAACTAGGCAGAATGGTGGACTTGCTTTATTGTGTCACCCCAAATCGCAATTTGGTTAAGGCTCTTGTCCCGTTCTGGTGTCCGACACGAGCCGAATTTAAATTCAGGGACTTTGAGCTGACACCCGCTCTAGGGGAGATGGTTGGAATAACCGGTTTGAAATGTCAGGGCAGAGATATGATCTTCCCAAATCATCAAGGGGGAATGAAATTCCAGCAGAAGCTGGGACTAGACAGAGACAATAGATTGGGTTTTGTTGACAAAGATTGGGTTCATTTAGATTATTTGTATACGAGGTTTGGAAGTAGATGGGGTTACCGTGATTTCGGGACGGATTTCGCTTGTAGTAAAGAGACTTGGGAGGAGAGGCGTGTGAGAGCTTTTGTTGTCGCCTTTCTGGGTGCCATAGTCTTCCCTGAAGAAAAAGGACATATTAGAACATGTATTGGTTCAGTGGCCCACGCAATGTTTGACGGGATTAACAAGAACAAGTCCACCACAATTGTTCCTATGATTCTAGCAGAAATATATCGGGCTCTAAATGAATGCAAAAGGGGTTCGACGTATTTCAAAGGTTGTAATCTTCTCCTTCAAGTATGGCCGATAGAACAAGTGTGCCATCGAAACCCCATGATGGATATCTGTAAAGTGAAAGATAGCCAGAAATTAATAAATCTTATTGCTACCCAAACGTGAGAACGAGGTGGTGTGAAAAACCTGAAAGTTTTGCGGGATGGTATGATTTCTTGGCCCACCTTACTGATAAGAAAGTAATGTGGAAGTTAATTTATGCTCCTGGAGATGAGATAGTGCTTAGGACTTCTAAGCGATACTACATCGTGTTGACTGGTTTAGCTGGGCTTCAGCCTTATGCACCTTTGAGGGTCCTCCGTCAGTTTGGGATGGAGCAATTTATTCCCCTCTGTGCCGATATGTCAAAATCAGAAACTCGTTACAGCCTGCTGAATGCAATTCCAAGAATGAAAGAAATACTCGAAGATTGGAGGAATCTGCAAACAGTATAAGTGTCAACAGAGCACCAGAGCTGTACACCAGAATATCTCGCCTGAATCAAAGAAGAGCGGCACTTAGGTCTCAGTCCTCCAGGAAGAGTTGGCTATGAAGACACTGACATGACGAAGAAAATGAGACATGCAAGAGCATAAACCAGTCTTGATGAAACATCCGCTCCGGCAAGCAAGAAGATGAAGCAAGCAGGAATATGATGCAGAGCTTGGACAAATAGCAGTTTATTTATTTACTTTTGATGTACTTTCTATTATGCTTTCTGTTGTTGTATTTTCACTTATTATGTAATGATGATATATTGAAAAGAAAAGAAAAAAGAAGAAAAGAAAAAGAGAAAAGAAAAAAAAAAGAAGAAAAAGAAAAAAAAAAAAGAAAAGAGAGAAAAGAAAGAAGAAAAGAGAAGAGAAAGCAGAAAAAGAATGAATGAAGTTGATTACAATGATGCAGACCTGATGATGAAGATGAAGCAAAGAAAGCAGGATTCAGTCACAGCAACGCACCCACACCAGCATGATGCAGTTGATTGGCGAAGTGGCAGATTTATTTTAGTTTTGATGTATTTTCAATTATGTCTATATGTTTATTGTATTTTCATTTGCTATGTAAGGATTATGTATGAAAAAAGAAAAGAGAAAAGAAGAAAAAAAGAGAAAAGAAAGAAAGAAAAGAAAAAAAGAAAGAGAAGAGAATGAAAGTATGAGGTTATGTTATGAAAGACAATTTTGTATCAGCTTTGTCTATTTAATGAAATATCTTACTCTAAATTTGAATTGCTCAAAAATAGTTGTAACTGTTTTTCGTTATCATTTATTTGCGCGATTAGGCTTACCTCTAGCACAAAGAGGCACCCTACAGGGTAGGACGTATCCGCATTTTTATTTTACGCACATTACTTGTGGTTGCCACATGCCTTAATTTATCGCTTGTTTAAAATGCAAAAGCGCTACGTGACGCGCGCTATGTGATTATATGCAAATTTTACCAACAACATGCAAACTAACACATACCTTTTGAATTTTTCTTTTGTTTTGTTTATTCCCAAGCAGAAGTTTGATTTGTGCTGATTGAGCTGATCAAAAGACTTCTCTGCACATTGATATACATAACAGAATTCGACAATGTTTGGTATCGAGGATCAGCCTCCCACTCTCAATGACAAGACTCTTGAAACTCCCGGATCTTCAAGGGGAAACATCCTCCTTGCTCAAGATGACCTTATTCTAAATCTGACTAAACAGATACAGATGCTGAGTGGTGAGCTAGCAACAATTAAAGGGCAAGGCCCTCAAAACGCACCTTCAAATGCCAATCCTATTCACAATGTACCCACATACCAAAGCAACCTGCTTAATCAAACACCACCACCATTAAACCGCCCACAAGTTAGTCAAAATACCCCGCCCGCTCAGCAAAATACCCAACCCGCTGGTTATCCTTCATATTATCCATATCCTAACGACCCCACTCCTCCTCACTACCAATATTTTCCTGCCAAAGATACTCCCCCTCCTCCACAATCTCAAGCGCCCATTTCTGTAGCCGTTGCTCCTCCAAACGCCAATGATCCAAGACAGGGATATCCCGAGGCGCTGTATTATGAGTATGACCCTAATGGTAAGAATGTGGACTTCACAGACTATCCGCCACAAAATGAAGTGCCCGTAACTGTGGAAAAACAGGGAAAGACAAGTGATCAAGAGGAGATAATCCAACCAATGAAAATCATGCAGCTATCTATCAAGGATTTGCATGTGACTAAGAAACGTCAAGGCACCTCCTACCACAGTCTTTATCTATACCCGGACATTACTCCTCCTCCCGGGTTTAAAGTGCCAAAATTTGATATGTATGATGGTCATGGTGACCCATTTGCTCATTTGACCAAGTATCTCAACAGAATGAGGGTTGCGGGAGGCAAAGAGGAACTTTTGATGGATTACTTCAGTCATAGTCTGGAAGGTATTGCTGCTGAATGGTTTACAAGACAGGATATAAGCAAGTGGCATGAGTTCGATGATATAGCTGGTGATTTCACAAAGCAGTTTGAATACAATGTTGCGATGGTCCCTGACCTCATAACCTTGGCCAATTTGAAGAAGAAACCGACATAAACTTTTAGAGAATACGCCCTGAGGTGGCGTGAATAGGCTGCACGGGTACAACCCCCGATGACCGAGAAGGATATGGTGAAGTACTTTATTCGTGCTCAAGATGACTCTTATTACATGCATATGCTTCCTATGATGGGTGCACCTTATGCTGAACTTCTTACAATGGGGGAGATGGTGGAAGAAGGCATCAAATCCGGTCGGATTGTAAGCTTTGCTGAAATGAAGTCAAGTGCCCAGAATGCCCAAGCCAGCCCAAATCACTCTAAAAGGAAAGAAAAGAAGGAAGAAGTTACAGCTGTTGTTGCAGACATTGACCGCCGCCCAGCTAGAAGGTTGAACTTTGATAATCCACCCGCCTACCCTACTTATCAAAATGCCCCTCCTCATTGCCCAAATGCACCCCCTCCTTACCCAAATATTCCTCTTCCTTACCCAAGTGTGCCACTCCCAAATTATCCTAGTCACTATCAAATTCCTCCCGCTCCATATCCTATCTACCAAGCACAACCCAGTTATTATCCGCCACGAGCACCAGCACCACAACAATACCCTCCTCGCCAACAAAATTACCAACCCCGTGCTCCTATCCATCCAAATGTGCAAGGACCTAACCAAAACTATGAAAGGAGAGCACCCAAAACCTATACTCCTATATCTGAATCCTACGGTCAATTGTTTGAAAAACTGAGAAGCGCCGGAGTTGTAGAGCCCGTTCTTGATAACACTCCAAATCCTCCTCCAAGGTGGTATGATGCTAACAAACGTTGTGCTTATCATTTTGGCGCTGCGGGCCATGATATTGAAAGATGTTATACCTTCAAGGATAAAGTCGCAGCTTTGATCAAATCAGGCACTATTCAGCTTACTGGAACTCAACCAAATGTGCAAGATAATCCTCTTCCTGCCTATGGCAACAATGCTGTCAATGTCATTTCCCTTGATGAGGGGTTCGATTTGAAAGGAACCATTGTTCCCATTACCAATGTGAGGGTTGCCAACGAGACCAAAATATCTATGCAGGTTAGAGCTCCCATTCTGGTGCAAGCTGGTATCCCAAGGCCAACTTCCACTGTTATGCTTGCCTCCCCCCTTCAATATGATAGTAAGAGGGTTCCTTAGAACTATTCTGAAGTGCCTATCGGAAGTGGGAAGGTAACCGTTGCTGTTGCTGCTGCACAAGGCATGACCAGATCCGGTAGATGCTATACGCCTGAGAAGTTGGGTCAAGGCCTTGGGGAAAAGGAGGGCATTGTAAGAAAAGTGACTGACACTGAGGCTGAGGACTTCTGGAGGAAAATACAGTCAAAAGACTACTCTATTCTGGAGCATTTAAAGAATACTCCTTCCTGGATATCCATCATGGCTTTGCTGATGAGCTCTGAAACACATAGAAATGCATTGCTGAAAGTACTCAAGGAAGCAGAGTTGCCTGCTGAGACCACGGGTGAGAGCTTGGCCGTCTTGGTTGGCCAAATCTTAGAATCTCACAAGGTACCTTTCTTCAAAGAAGAGCTTCTACCCGAAGGTCTCAGACACAACAAAGCCTTGCATATTATTGTCAAATGTAGGGACAAATTTGTCGGACGGGTGTTGATCGATGGTGGTTCTGGGCTCAACATATGTCCGTTAGCAACCCTGAAGGAACTCGGGATTGACACTGGTAAAATCAGACAAAGTAATGTGAAAGCAAGGGCTTTTGATGGGGCTCAAAGGTGCATCCCAGGAGAGGTCGATCTTGATCTGCAAATAGGTCCTGTGAACTTCTCTGTGGAGTTTCAAGTGTTCGACATCCCGTCTACCTATAATATGCTACTGGGAAGGCCTTGGATCCACATAGCCGGAGCCGTCCCTTCCACTTTGCATCAAAGCGTGAAATTCATATGGGATAACGAAAAAATAGTGGTTAAGGGCGAGGGAAACAACCCCATGTATGCTAGCACCACGATTCCTATAGTAGACAATGCCACTGAACTTGATGGGACTACTTTCTACACTGTTGAGCTAATGAATGTGACCCGAGCATCTAATGATGATTCGAAGAGAGGTACCCTATCCAGAGTCCCCAAGATGATTGCTGTGGAAATGTTAAGGAATGGTTTCGAACCTGGCTTGGAATTGGGAGCAAATCTGAATGGCATTACTGAACCCATTTGCTTGCCCAGGAATCTGGGTACTTTCGGTTTGGGTTATTATCCAACCAAGGAAGAAGTGGATAAGGCCAAGTTCAAAACTAAGAAGCCAGACATTGTCATTCCAAAGCCTTTTCCATTGCTAAATCAGTCATTTGTCAAGGCACCAGAAGTCATTATACCGGATCTTGTTGAAGGAGTTGGTAATTTGTTTCTGAGTGATGATTGGGAATGCGGTGTTATTATTGAAGACTATGCTGAGGAATCACCTGTGCAGAATGCTGAGGCAAAGGATCCGATGGCCAATTGGACCTATGTCCCAGTGGACGAGACTTGGTGAATAAACTCACTAGTTTATTTTGGCGTCACAGTCAGGTTGAGGCTCTGAACTGTGTTTCGCCTTTGGTTTATGTTTATGTCTATTCAAATTAACCTGTTTACATTCTGCATGTTTTACTTTAATGTACTGCCTCCCTAAACTAGACTTTGAAACAAATAAAATGCCCTGCATTCCCCCTACTACTATTTTGCTATGCTTTAATTATTTACTTTATTTTACGCTTTTGATTAATGTTTGTTTCTGTTTCAGCTTTCCACTTAACAAAACTGCCGAAACTTTGCTTGTGACATATAATGAAACAACTGAAGAAACTGGTACCGATGCACTGGATATTGGGGAATTTGATGAAGATTTTGTTCCTGATGAAATAACAAGAGAAGTCGATTAGTTTGAGAACAAACCAAAGCCTAAATTGGAAGAAACCGAGTCAATCAACTTAGGGACTTCAGAAGATGTTAGAGAAACCAGAATCATTGTTCATTTGACCTCGGAAGAAAGAAGAACTTATATTGAACTATTGAACGAGTATCGAGACATCTTTGCTTGGTCTTATGATGATATGCCCGGTTTGAGTACCGATCTTGTCACTCACAAGTTTCCAACTGATCCTTCATTTCCGCCTGTTAAGCAAAAGAAAAGAAACTTCAAGACTTCCACAAGCAAACAAATTTTGCAAGAAGTGCAAAAACAATTGACCGCTAAGGTGATTCGATCTCTCAAATATCCCACTTGGTTAGCGAATATTGTGCCGGTGCCCAAGAAAGACGGTGTCCAAGAAAGACGGCAAAGTTAGAGTTTGTGTTGATTATCATGATCTCAACAAAGCTAGTCCAAAGGATGATTTTCCATTGCCAAATATTCATATCCTTATTGATAGTTGTGCAAAACATGAGCTTCAGTCTTTTGTCGATTGTTTTGCTGGTTATCACCAGATCCTAATGGATGAAGATGATGCTAAAAAGACAGCTTTCATCACGCCTTGGGGTGTGTTTTGTTATAGAGTTATGCCTTTCGGCTTGAAAAATGCCGGGGCAACATATATGAGAGCAATGACAACTCTTTTCCATGATATGATTCACAAAGATATTGAAGTCTATGTAGATGATGTTGTTATCAAGTCGAAGAAGAAAGAAGAGCATTTGACTTATTTGAGAAAGTTCTTCAACTGCCTTCGGCAGTATAACTTGAAGCTTAATCCTGCAAAATGTGCGTTTGGTATTCCAGCCGGTAAGATGTTGGGTTTCATTGTAAGCCGGAGGGGTATAGAATTGGATCCGTCTAAAATCAAGACTATCCAAGACTTGCCTCCTCCAAAGAGCCGGAAGGATGTGATGAGCTTTCTTGGACGCTTGAACTACATAAGCCGCTTCATTGCACAATCCACAGTTATTGTGAACCAATAATCAAGCTGTTAAAGAAATATGTTGTTATTGAGTGGACGGAAGATTGTCAAAAGGCTTTTGATAGGATCAAGGAGTATCTATCTAATCCGCCTGTGTTAGTTCCTCCTGAATCTGGAAGACCATTGATCTTATATTTGTCCGTCTCGAAAAATGCATTTGGATGTGTCTTGGGGCAACATGACAAGACCAGGAAGAAAGAACAAGCCATTTACTATCTAAGCAAGAAGTTCACCCCTTATGAAGCCAAGTATACTCTCTTGGAGCGAACTTGTTGTGCCTTGTCTTGGAACGCACAAAGGTTAAGGCACTATCTTTCATCATATACAGCTTATCTTATCTCGAGGATGGATCCTTTGAAGTACATCTTCCAAAAGCTGATGCCCACGGGGAAATTGGCAAAATCGCAGATTTTGTTGAGCGAATTCGACATAGTCTATGTCACCCAAAAGGCGGTAAAAGCACAAGCATTGGTGGATCATTTGGCTGAAAATCCTGTTGATGACAACTATGAACCATTGAGAACTTACTTTCCCGATGAAGAGGTCTTGTTTCTGGGTGAAGACATCGCTTTTGAATATGATGGTTGGCGTCTTTTCTTTGACGGAGCAGCAAATTTCAAAGGTGTTGGTATTGGAGCTGTCTTAATTTCTAAAACGGGTCAGCATTATCCTGTTTCGGCCAAGCTCAGATTTTCATGCACTAACAACATGGCTGAGTATGAAGCATGCATTTTGGGTATTCGATTGGCAGTTGATATGAATATTCAAGAACTTTTAGTGATCGGGGATTCTGACTTGTGATTCACCAAGTACAAGGCGAGTGGAACACCAAGAATGCAAAGATTCTTCCTTATTTGCGTTGAGTTCAAGCATGTTCCAAAGCTTCAAAATGAGTTTGCCGATGCTTTGGCAACTTTATCTTCTATAATCCAACATCCTGACAAGAATTATATTGATCCTATCGAAATTGAATTGCATGATAGGCCAGCTTATTGTTTTCAAGTTGAGGAAGAGCGAGATGGCCATCCTTGGTATTTTGATATCAAGAATTATCTCAAGGTTGGGAGTTATCCTGAAAATGCAACAAATGTCCAAAAGAAGAGCATTCGGAGGTTAGCAAATCAATTCTTTCTAAGCGGTAAAATCCTATATAGGAGGACCCCAGACTTGGGAGTCTTAAGGTGTGTTGATGCCGTTGAAGCCAATAAATTGCTTACGGAAGTGCATGCGGGAGTTTGTGGGCCGCACATGAATGATTTTGTCTTGGCAAAGAAGATCTTGAGAGCCGGTTGTTTTTGGCTAACTATGGAAACTGATTGTGTTTAGTTTGTGCGGAAATGCCATCAATGTCAAATTCACGGAGATATGATGAAAAGACCTCCTTCCGAACTTTATGCAATGAGTTCTCCCTGGCCTTTTGTTGCTTGGGGAATGGATGTTATTGGCCCTATTGAGCCGGCCGCTTCAAATGGACATCGCTTTATTTTTGTGGCTATTGATTACTTCACCAAGTGGGTGGAAGCAACTTCTCACAAGTCCGTAAGCAAGAAAGTGGTGTCAGATTTTGTGCGCAACAATATCATTTGTAGATTCGGAGTTCCCGAATCAACTATTACTGATAATGGTGCAAACTTGAATACTGATTTAATGAGAGCAACTTGTGGAAGCTTCAACATTACTCATCGCAACTCTACTGCATACCGGCCTCAGATGAATGGAGCTGTGGAAGCGGCGAATAAGAACATCAAGCGTATTCTTCGCAAGATGATTGATAATTATAGAGATTGGCATGAAATGTTGCCTTTTGCACTTCTTGGGTACCGCACCACCACTAGAACTTCAACTGGGGCAACTCCCTATCTTTTGGTGTATGGCACAGAAGCAGTCTTGCCTGCGGAGGTAGAAATTCCTTCTTTAAGAATCATTCAAGAAGCTGAGTTAGAAAATGCTGAATGGGTGAAGATCAGATGTGAACAGTTGATGCTTATTGATGAGAAAAGAATGAATGCAATTTGTCATGGGCAACTTTACCAAAATCGCATGATCAAGTCTTTTGGCAAGAAAGTGAGAGTGAGAGACTTCAATCCGGGGCAATTGGTGTTAAAGAAGATCTTTCCTAATCAAAAAGAAGCAAAGGGCAAATTTACACCGAATTGGCAAGGTCCATATGTGGTTCATCGGGTTTTATCCGGAGGAGCACTGATTCTGGCAGAAATGGATGGTCAAGTTTGGCCAAAAGCAATCAATGCAGATGCCGTCAAAAGATACTATGTCTGAAGCAATCACAAGTTAGCATGGTTTTCAATGTAATCTTTGGTGTAAGGCGAACTACGCGTGACCTGAATCCCAAGGCGGGATACGTAGTAACTCACATAGAGTTTGATTGCATAGATATAAGAATTTCCCCTATTTCCTCTTTTATGTAAGTTTGAGCTACTTCTGATCTGATTCCTGGAATGGCAACAGGATAAGTAGGCAATCCCCGTCGGATTCGGTCGAAATATTGTAACACTTTGGGCTTGTTTATCTTTTATGATGTAATGCCGAACTATGCATCTGGGCAGATGTGTGGATTTTCCAATTCGGATGCGGCTTCGTACTTAGATTGCCATATTTTTCCCAAAAATATTTATATAAGCAGAATTACGCACGGTCTGATTCCCGTGGAGGGATACATAGTTCTCTTAACGGGCTCGACTCTATAATATTAAAATTTTCAGTCTCCCCTAAGGCAAGCAACTGGGGCAATTTTTCAAGATAATTTGAAGATTTGAAAGATAGCAACTGGGGCAATTTTTGCAAAGATAATTTGAAGATATGGAAGAAAGAAACTGGGGCATTTTGCAAAAAGAGTTCGAAGACATAAAAGATTATAAATGGGGCAGATTTTTTGTAAAATTGGTTTGTTTATCAAAGGATGAAGCGACAAAGTTCTAAAAGCATTCAAGATTAGCACAAGTTGCAAATACAAAGGACGTTCAGTTTGTTTCGAGATATGTCATGAGTTTGAGTTAAAGCAGGAATTTTAAATGCATTATAAACTTTTCACTTGCATATCAATGATTACGTGCTTACTATTTTATCAAATTACTTTATTTTGCCTCTATCTTAAGATGAGTTATACTATTGAGTTCATAAACCAAGTTTCCGAGGATGGTTTTCAAAGCCCAAGTCTCACGAAGAAGAGGAAGCGATAGCAGCAAATTCAAGATGAATCAGCACAAATCAAACATCCCTCCCCGAAAACTAATGAATTTTTCTTTGAGAGCAAGAACATGAAGGTTAAAGGGAAAGAGCATTCAGACAGGACAAGCAACACCAATTAGATTGACAACGCATATGATTCTCCTTGACATATCATTCAAACTTACTCTTGCGGCATTCAAGCATTACATTTGAGTATTGCCGAAAAGACGGCACTTTTCTTTTCTCAAAATCTTAACATCGTGATAGAATTTACCTCGCGATAGTGAGTTGACAAGTCAACTTTGAGACACCATGTGCGGTGTGTCTCGCCGGTTGGTTGTCCTGCAAAGCATTATATACTTGTTTAGAGTAGAATACACAAGTCAACCTTGAGACACCATGGGCAGTGTGTCTCGCTGTTTGATTGTCCTGCAAAAAACTTTATATTATACGTTTGCTTTAAATTATGGATTGACAAGTCAACCATGAGACACCATGAGCGGTGTGTCTCGGCGGTTGGTTTTCCTGCAATAGCTTTATATTCTGCACCTGCTTTAAATTATGAATTGACAAGTCAACCATGAGACACCATGAGCGGTGTGTCTCGCCGGTTAGTTGTCCTGCAACAACTTTATATTCTGCACCTGCATTAAATTATGAATTGACAAGTCAACTTTGAGACACCATGAGCGGTGTGTCTCGCCGGTTGGTTGTCCTGCAAAAGCATTATGTTTTATATCTGCACAGACTAAGATTTGGCAAAGAAACTTGAGGCATTATATCTCGTTAGTCGATTTATTTTGTTTATTGTTCTGCAATTCGTACCCGCTTTACTTACTGTCTTGCTTTACTATTTCAGAATAATGATCATCCTAGAGGTTCTCCGGGCGGAGCGCCTCGTCAGTTGATTGAAGGAAGAATTTGTTGATAGCATCACAACCAGCATTTACAATTTCTATTATCCCTTTATTTATTTCTTATTCCAATTATTATAGTTTATTAGCAGTTGCTCGCTTACCGTTTGTTAAGTCTTTACAGAATTTTGGCAATGCTGCAGCAGTATTTGGAGCATAACGTGGAACTTTTTCTTAGTAGTGAACTGGGGCAATCGTTGATATGAGCTAGACTCGTCAACGAGGATCTGAAGAATTGCACTCGAACAAGCAAGTTTTACCTAATCTTTCATTTCAGATTAGGCGTCAGTTTGAATTATTTCCTATTCGTGCGTCCTTCCTTTTGTCAATCGTATGAGTCTTTGTATCTAAGTGTCGTCGAACTAAATATGGCCTGATTCTCTTTCAGCCCGAGATATGTAGGCAACTCGAAAACCGGAGTTCGGCCATATCCATAAGCCTCACACTTTGATCCTTGGAATCAAAGTCTTTGACTTTATCGTCACAAAATTGGCTTTTCCGTCAATTTCTTCACCCTGAAAACTATTTCATCCTTTTTCGGGTAAAGAGGGGCAGCTGTTGACACCCAATTTTGTCCCGGACGTTTTCAAATTAAAGGTTTATTTATTCTAAAATTAAAATTAATTTTTGAAATTAAAGATAATTGCTTAATTTCAAATAAAGTGGCTAAAATCGTAATGCGCAAACTTAATCTCAGTTAACCCTCGCAATTCCTCTACTTATCTATTAAAATCTAAAATTAGGGCTAATATTGCTCTAAATCCTGAAATCAGCCTATTTGTGCTATATATAACTTATACACACACCTCACGCCCATTCCAGTCCTTAACCCGGCCGAAACCCATTAACCCATCTCCCCTAATCAGAATTCCCATTCCCCCTAACCCGATTTCCCTCATTTCCCCTAAACCAACGTAGAACCCTAATCCCTTCCCCTTAATCCCGATTTCCCCTCAAAATCTTGAATCCGTCCAAGAACTTGAACCTGCTTGTCCCCTCTTCCTTTCCACGTCACCAATTTCGTACCAAAACCGCATCCATTTTGAACGCGAATCGATCCGAGCCGTAAAGAGGTCATAACGTCCATTTTCCCTTGAAAATCAGGGTGAAATTAGTACAATCCGAAAGGATTATACTATTTTGACCTTGGTTTTCAAAGGGGAAAAGCAAAGGAGTAAGGGTCGGCTGGGGATTTCAAAGATCCTAAAACCCTAGCTGCGCAGGTATAAAAGAATCGCTTTCTCATTATGTGAAGATTCGGAAAAAATTTTGACACAAAAACGGCAGTAGAAAATAGATATTTGGAGTTCAACTTTTTCTTTCAAAAAAATATACAGATAGTGTTCTGTTTTTCTGGTTTTGTTCCCGGTGTTAGTCTGCTATTATCACTACGTCGTTTGTGTCGTGGTCGTCTTCTTCGAGTCGATCAACTTAGCTCCTCGCTTCAGTTTACTGCATAAAAGCAGGTCAGAAGCCATAACTTTTTTTGCTATTTTTTACCTAGTTACTATATTTTTTTTACTCTGCTTATGTTGAGTTTGTTTGGACTTGAATCAGTTGTTCATAATAGAATTTAACATTGTTTTAGGATAAAGTTTGAATGAATGAAAGAACTGAGTTTCTGTGTGTATGTGCTTGAATTAACTATTAAAAATTAGTTAAAGCTTTGACCTTGGCAGTTGTAAAGCTTGTTTGGTGATTGGTGTTTGTTAAAAACAGTATGAGCAATCAGTCTTAAGTTTGAAAAGTTTGAATCTTGAAGTGTTATAACTAAAGATAAAGTGTATTTTCAGTTGTTAGTTTAAAAGAGAAACTATGTCTTCAATCATGATTTTTTTTGAATCTGTAAGATGTGGCTTTGTCATGTTTTGTTTCTTCTTTAGTTTAGAGAAATCATTTTGTGGTTTCAATTGATTTGAAGTGTGTGATACGTTAAAGAAGTTCATTTTTAGCTTTCAATAAGTCTCAACAGGTTTCTTAAATTCCTAGTTAATTTTTCTTTTCCTGTTTGGCTCTTTGCATTCTGTTCTAATGTAAAGATAAAGTTAGTGAGTTGCAGGTCTTAGAAAGGGGTTTGATCTGGTTCATTGTTTTTTTAGGTAAGCTTTGTTCCATGTCTAGTGAAGTGTAGGAATGTAGTCATGGTGCCTAGTATGTTGTAGTTTTGTTAGGATGTTCCAGGTGATGTGAGGGCAGTATCTCTGTGTTGTTTCAAGGCAGTTTGAAGGCTCCAAGAGTGTGTCAAGTTGCAGCAGGTGTTGAGTGTTCTTGTTAGGATGTGTATCATTGGTGAGGATGTTTTCTGTTTGCTGTGAGTTGAAGGGCTGTTATGGCTCAGTTTTTTTGTTCAGGGATGGGAGTCTTTTAGCAAGAGTATAGGGTCTGGTTGCTTGGGGTCCTGGTTTGCTTAGAGGTATGCTGCTCTGTTTTGGTTCTGTTCAAAGGAAGAATAGGTGAGGGGTTGGTTCTGTTTGCAGATTTTAGAAGTTGTTTTAGGATGTTGCTGGTGTTTTGATTCAGGGTAGTCTGAAGGTGTTGAAGGATTTGTTTCAGGGGTTTGAGGTTTGGGGTGAAAATGTCTGGTTGTCTGGTAGATAGTGTAGTTGGTTTAGAGAAAATTTTCAGGTTGCATGAAGGGGAGGATGCCAGCTGCTGCAATTGTTTAGAAGGTGTGTAGGTGTTGCAGGTGGTAGCAGAGAAATCTGTGATGATGCAGGCAGATTAGAGAGGTGTTGTTTGTTTAGGGTTGTTTCAGGTGATTTGTAAGGGCTTTGGGGCTTGGTTCAGTCAGGGTATGGTAGATGCAGGTGTTAGTTTTGATTGGTGATGCAAGGGTATTGTGTATATGAGTATTTGATATAGGTGTGATGGTGCATAGTGTTGCAAGTGGTGTGTTAAAGAGCAGCAAGGGGTGTTCAAGAGGGAGTTGGATTTGTCTGGTGAGCTTAGTAGAGTAGAAAGGAGTAATGGTTTGCAGTTTGAGAGGCTGTGTTAATAGTCTTAGTTTTCCAGTCTAGTGTGTGTGCTAAACCTGGTTTAAGTTCTGAAAATATAGCAAAAAATGGGTGTTGAAGGATCTGGGAGGGAGTTCTCTTGCTCTTGTATTTATGCAGTAGTTCAGTAGCCGTTAGTAGAAGCAGGCTAGGTTTCAAGCAGTTTCCAGAAGTTTAAATGAGCTTTCTTTAGTCCTGGTTCTGACCCTCCTTAATATTTTTTTTCTTGGCCTGAATTTCCCTTTAAAATTTTCTGGTACCCTTTTAGTGAAATGTCAAGGTTCCTGTTTTGCTTGAGTTCCATTAATCAGTAAGTTTGGTAAATTTTTTGCTATGGTTTCCTATCTTAAATCATGAATTCTTGGAGTTTAAAATGCCTTAGGCTGGAATCTCCTGCTTAGAAATGTCTTAAAGGTTGAAGTGAAAAGTGATTCTGTGGTTTTTGTTTCATGCCTGCAGGGGTGTTCAGTAGTAAAAGTTGTGAATATATTTGTTTAGCATGAAGAAGGGGGTGTCTGAATGATTTTGGTGGCTGCAGGCTTAAGAGTCAGTTTATAGGAGATGCAGGGGGTTGTTTGTCTATGTTTCTGGTTGCTAGAGAGATGTGAGTGTGTGGAGGTTTTTGTTAAATGTCTGGTTGTTCTCTGGTTTGGAAGAGTGTGAGGGTGTAGCTTAGGGAGATTCTGGTAGCAGCAGGTTGTGGGTGATTGAGTGGTGGTGTGTGTTGATGCAGGTATTTTGTCAGGTTCAGGGAGTTGGTAGGATGCAAGTATGAATGAAGTATGATGAAAGTCTGCAAGTTGCATCTTAAGAGGAGAATGCCCTAGTATCTTTTAAAGGATCAATGGGGTCCCTCTCGTTAATGGCTTTGTGTGTGTGCGGGCTGATGTTGACTAACCAGCTGCAAATTTTGTGGAATGAAGTATGCTTGTCGCATACTAGGAGAATGAAGCCCCTGCGTCTTTAAATGACTAGTGGGGCCCCTCCTTGGAGACCAGTGCGGTCTTGGCTACCTAGGAACTGCGAGGTTTGATCAAAGCCGAGGACCAGTGAGGAGCCCTATAAGCAAGGTCTGTGAGCCTTGCAAAACCGAGGAAACTGAGAGGCTTGACCAAGGCCGAGGACCAGTGAGGTTTTATTGTGAAAGGCCAATTGGCGCCTTTCATGATTTGCAGTCTGGTATTGAGAAATAATTGAAAGTTCATCCCGGGAATGGTGAAAGTAATTGGGAGTTGTTATTTGGAGTAGTTGGAGTTAGTAAAGGTGTGGAGAATTGTCCAGGCGATGTGATAGATTAGTGTCGGAAGTCCGTAATAGAACGTGTTATGATTTGTGCGTATTATTGCATTTGGTTACGATTGCCTTAGAATGAATGCTAATCTTTTGTTCTCTTATTTTTCTTTGTCATGTACACCTTCGGGGACGAGTTGAAATAAGACTCACAAACGGGAAGTCTACATGCATTGGAAATTATTTGATCCGCTCCGCATTTTCGGGACTTGATATCCTCGAAATTGTAAAAGGAAAAAAAGAAAAGAAAACGAAAATCTCTAAATTCAAGGCTCAATGATTGAGTTGCGCTTCCAGGTTCTACCTTCTAAAACTCCCGCTTTCCCGTTCCCTTTAGAAAGCATGTTTTAGGAAGCCCTAAAACCGGACTAGGATTTGCATGTTAGAAGCTTGGTAGGATAGCCGCTTTATTGAATTGTTATCTTATTGCATGTATAGAATGATTATATAATTGTTTATCCCGTTTCTTTGGGACCCGCCAATTAGTTTAAGTTAATAGTAATCTATGGTTAATTATCGAGTGCAAAAGAAATTAAAATTTAATTAAATTATACATCTCCATCTATTATCTATATTTACTTATCCATTTCTTAAATATTTATTTATCTATCTACTCATTTATTCATTAATCGGATTAATTATGTGATATTTATTTATTAAATTATTTATTTAATTAATCTTATTTATTTATTTATTTTATTAAAAATTTATTTATTTAATTAATAATAATTATTTATTTATTCATTTATTTTTTTAATCAATTATTATTCATCTATTCTTTTATTTAATTAAGTTGTCTATTTATTTATTTATCCATTTACCTAAGCGATCAATTAATCAATTATTATTATTTATCTAATAATTTATTTAGTGTATTTTATTTTATCTATTTTATTTATGTAATTTATTTATTCTTTATTTATTTAATTAACTAATCAATCAACCGTGTTGTAATTTATCCATTTAATTAATCTTAAGATTTCATCATTTATTTATCTAAGTATCGGCGTAACCAAAACCTTATCTTATTTATATTATTCTTAGTTAAAATTAATTCTATTATCCTTAACAAATTCGTGAAAACCGCCGGATTAACTGCATTTAGCGGATTTTCGAAAGTGCTCCCGCAAGGGACCTTCTTTCGAATTTAATAGAACCACTTACTCGGAATCTCTGATTTTAATTTAATTTAATTTAATTAAAGAATAAATTGCACTCATTAGTTAAACTTAGGTTCCTAATAATCATTAAATTAGGTGGCGACTCCTAAGAGACCCTTTGGAGTCCCATTTTGTTGAAATCAAATCCCAGTGCATACTTGTTATGCATTTATTTTTTCGGGAGGGTTCAACAATAAGTCTTAAACTAGATATAAGTCCCGTCACCGCTGCTTCGAGGGGAGGCTGTCAACCTAGGCATGGGGTGGTCTGTCTCTGCATCTTCAGAGGACTGTTCAGATTGGCGGGTACGCCCTGGCTTGAGGCGCCCCGCCTTGCATACTTCAGAGAGTTGTAGCATCCATACTTAGTCAATTTTCAGAGGAACTTGAAGAAGGCGCTCCACCTTGATGTAGGGGCGGTCCGCCCTGGACCTTCCAATGCCCAGAAAGTGCTGAGAAGCTTTGAGCTGCTACACCTTCCTTCAAAGGTGCTTCACCGTTCAAAGAAACTGCAGCTTCGCTCAATTGTTCCCCCGGACACTCCTCTGAAGCGCACGCCTTTACATCCTCTTAGCGTGACTCTTGATTGTTCTCTAGGCTCAAATTGGCCTGCATCATCCTCCTCTTCTTGACAGGATTTTGTTTTTGAAATCATATCATCAAGTCCTGAAAATAAAGACAAATACAAACAAAACTTTCTACTAAAAGAGTAGGTTAGCTCGACAATGGTTAGTGCGAATAGTGTGAAAAACACACTCCTATGATATATCCAAGTATCAATAATAATAATAAATTCTATGTCTCCAAAAGAAACAATAAGCACTTGGTTCACGAATGAATGCACTCAACACAAGAACAAACAAAGAGATTAATAGGATTTGGAACATGCAAGACCAAATAGTCAATGATCCTACTACCTCAAAGTTCGTGACCAACACACAAAACCTTCAATGTGTTGCTAGCATAATGTGGTACAACGGTTTTGGCATGCTTACTATCTATGGTGCGATCAACATATGGAATGGAGTATGCAAAATAGTTCAACTTACAACTAACATCAACTACTCCACTCCCTTTCTTAGGGTCCCTCTTATTCACAGCAATAGATACCTCTTCACCTCCACAATCACCTTTAAGACAATCCTCCTTACTAGACAAACTCTCAAGAAAAGCCTCAATGATCGCTTCTTCATCATCACAACCTGCACCCGCAGGAATAGGACGTCTAGAAGAATAACTCACCTCACTTGAAGTCTCAAACAATTGATTATATAGAGAATCAAACTCTCCACACCATGGAGGTTCTATCTCACACTCTACTCTGGCTTGATACAAATCACCACCTCTAAAATGACCTCGAATAAAGGGTTAGTTAAAGCAAGCATCTTAAGCTCACCATCTAACAAAGGTGAAGTATCAAATCCAGACTCATCATCACCTAAGGAATCACCATATACAATCTTATCCATCTCAATCACTAGAGACTCCTCAAGATCACTATCATCCTCACTACGACACACAAAACCACCATTATCAAACATATCATCAAAGGAAAGAATAGGATAATCAATCAACTCATCTTCCCCCCTATCAAATATAGGTGGTGTGTCATAACAAGGTTCACAAATAAGGTCAACAATAGGATCCTTACTAAAGAGAAGTTCATTAAACACAGAGCTCGCATCAGGATGCGGCTTATCAACCCTCTCAACTAGTGGGTCAGGTTCACACATAAGCAGACCATGAGACTCTACACAAGTTGCAACCACTTTATATGCCTTATAATTATCAACTAGCATTGAGTTCTCTCAAATACTATTACTAACAATCTCACAAGACAAGGAATTATCTTGCTCATAGAAGTAAGAACTAATACTTACACTCGAGTTGACGCCTTCATCACATAAAGCACTTAAAGTGTCATGATCAACTCCTTCTTCATATAGCTCACAATGAAGATCTTAACCACCTTGCCTTTCCACCTTACAATAAGAGTGAAGCTCTATCGGCTTGCCTCTAAGAATTCCTACACAAAAAATAAAACAAAAAGAAGAAGAAGAAGAAGAAGATATAGAGTTATTAGAACAAAGGATGTTCTCACTCTCTTTCTTTTGTCTCTGATGTTCGGGGGAGTCGGGGGAGTTGGGATGAGTCCCAATAAAGCCCTTAACTGGAGTAGGTGGACTCTTAACATCAACCCCAAATCTAAACTTCTTGTCTTTACCATTTCATTCATAGATAGGGATGGCAGGAAAACAAGATTTATGGCCTCTAGCTTGGTCTCCATGGGAAATTTAGCTTTAGCCGCCTCTTTCAACTCCTTCATGCACCTGTAGTCATCACTCACTTGATTAGGAGACATGGGCTTAAGTGTGTAACTCTTACCCTCATGCTTAGTCGTGTAAGTATTGGCTTGGCCATCATGCACCGCAGATCTATCATATTGCCAAGGCCTACCTAACAAGAGATGGCAAGCCTGCATAGGCACAACATCAAATATAAGCTCATCTTGATAAGTTCCCACCTTGAACTTTATCAAGACTTTCTTTAACACTCTCAACTCCCCACACTCACTCAACCACGCAAATGGTATGGATATGGATGTTTAAGAGAAGGAAACTTCAACTGTGACACCAACGACTGGTCACTACATTGGTACAACTACCAGAATCAACAATCAAAGAACACACTTATCCCCTCACTCTACATCTAGCATGGGATAAGTTCTCCCTTTGCGCATCTTTCTCCTCATCAATACTTATGGCACTAAAACTCTTACGCACAACAAGAAACATATTAGGCTCGTCATCCTCTGCCACTTCCTCTTTACCCTCAAATCACTCATCTCCCTTACCAACCTCATCCTAAGGTTTACTCTCTTAGTCATGCATGGTCCCATCATCCATGATTATCATTGTTTTATGGGTGGGAGAATCTTTAGCAAAGTGTCCATAGCCTTTACACTTGTGACATTAAAAAGAAGAAGCATTAGGAGTGTTTAATTAAGTTTTAGAGTTACCTCCCGACTCCTTAGAGTCACTCCTCGGTGTTCCCTTCTCAAGGGGCTTCTTCACATCTCGCTTCCACTAGCACCACCGGTACTTGGTGATATTTCCCACGATTACACCACTTTACTATTTTAAGGACCAGTTCCTTAAAATGTGTTCCTTTACTCTACGATATGCGGAATTAAAACTGTAAGTAATTGAACACCAGATATTAGCGTGGAAAAACCCCTTGACTCGGGATCAAAAAACCACGACCTACTTCTCAAGTAGGATTTCAACTTCACTATGTAAAAAGACCCACTTGGTTACAAGACTCACTCTTACTAACCTAGGACTAACTCTAATCCTTTAGTGATCTTTCTCACGATCAGTGAAGTTGTGTCAAGTCCACGACTTGAACCAGAAAGTTTACAACTCGATTTTTGCTTACTACAATTGAACTAAGACTTGAACTTTTACAAGATTCAATCTAAGGAACAGGTTCTAACTTAGTTCTATTGTAGCTAACTGATTACACAAATAAGCTAATAACTCTTCTCAGCTTTTGCTCGATGCTCTCTGTATTTGTGCATGCTTCTATGGCTGATATGCTCCACGTTTTATAGCTCCAGCAGCCAAGAAGTCTTGAGCAATTAGAACTCCAAAGCTTCCATGACTTTGAGTCCTAATTGGATTCTTCTTTCTAGAATCCGAATCTTCTATCCTTTATCCCTTAGTTATGCAATCTTTTCGTATCCGTTTAGACCTGCATAATTATCAAGATATACGTCAGTTTTAGGATAAATAATAATATCTCAATTAAACGATTTTGCATGAATTATCTATTCTGCTGCAGTGATTCAAAGGAACAGGTCCTTTGAATCCGTTCCTCAGTCATCAGTCAAAACTCCAAGCTTATTCAAGCTAACAATTTCCCCCTTTTTGATGATGACAAATTCATAAGCATAGCTGCATATCCTTAATGTCCTGAAGTACAACTTACGCTCAAAAAGACAATCAATCAGTGGAGAATTAATAGATCATTAAGGAACAGATTTTCAATTAGGTATAACTTCATGCAAAATCAGACTTATTCTTCCCCCTTTTGGCATCATTGAAAAGGTTGCATAAAAAATATAACTCAAGTGTTAGAACTAATCAGCACATGGCCATTGAGGCAACTCAAAATGCAAACATAAATCAAATTAAAGCAACTGCAAAACAATGATATTAGCCATCAAAGACAATTCATTTAATCAAATATTGAAACCAGGGGATACAAGCAAGTACTAAAGAATTATCCAACGACTAAAGAAGAAAAAGGCTAAGGCACTAGGCTAGGCTAGATCCCACTAGACAAAAGATGGCTAAAGGCTAAGGCTAAGGTGGTCAGGATGTGGAAGGACCAGGTCCCTACGACTTGTTCAGCAACTCAAACATCTGCTTGAGCATTCCCTCATTGGTCTCCTTTGCCTTTGAGGTCTCTGCCTTCCAGTAATTCTTCTCCTCTTCCAACCTTGCTATCTCAGCAGCCTGAATAGCAACATGTTGCCTAAGTGCCCTCACTTTGTTGTTCAATGGCTGCCTCCCAACACCAGCCTGCGGAGGATCATCCTAAACTGGCAAATCACAGCTTATCAATGTGGCACAGCCAAATTTTTCCTTCTTTGTAGCCTTCACCACCCCTTCCAAGGGAATCTTCAACTTTGCAAACACATCAGTCAGGATGAAACCAAACGGCAAGGAGTGCTTTCTCTTCCCAGCAATAACCCTTTTTATCAGGTGGATCATAAAGCTGGGCCAGTTGATCTGCTTTTCAGTGTCCAACAGTTCCATAAGGACCAGGTCCATGAAACTGGCAACTCCTCTTTTCTCCTGCCTTGGCAGCACAATTTTGTTCACAAACTCAAATAATACTTTGTGCTGTGGGTGCATCTCACTCTTCTGCACTGCCCTGGGTTTCTCTTCCCCTTCATTCTCAGCAAACTTCCTAGTGATCTCCAGATCAGTAGGCAAGTTGGTCAAGTCAGTCCAAACCTTCTTGACATAGCTGTCATACCCAGTAAAAGGAATCCCCAGTAGCTCACCAAGTTCCCTTGTATCAAACATAATCACATTGTCATTGACAGAGGTAGTAATCCTATCTTCTTTGATGGAGCAGTTCTTGTAGAACTCTTGCACCATCCCCTTTGCACACCTACCAGAGATCTTAAGGACCATATCCCTCCAACCCTGAGCATGCAGTTTTTGCAACAGCCATAACATTCCTTCTTCTTGCACATCAGACATTACCCGACCTTTCAACACCTTCCTGGTCAACATGTCATCATGAATACAGTGCACAGACTCATCACCTTCAGCTTCACTATCACTCTCTTCTCCAGCAAAGGACTCATCACTGTCACTAGCAGAACTTTCAGAAAGAACAACTCTCTTGAGGACCTGGTCCTCTTAGCAGACTTCTCTGCAGCTTTAACCGAACTTCTTGTTACCCTTCTCTCAGCAAATTTTCTTTTCTTGGACTGAGGCACAACCTCCTCAGCATCTGCCATCTCATCATCCTCAGAAAATCAGCAAGATCAATATCCTCCAATTCTTCCTCTTCAACAACCTGTTTTCCTTTCCCTTTTCTGCTCCTTTCTAAGGCAGCAGCTAATTGTTCATCAGCAGCTTTTGCAGCACTTCTTGTCCTCCTAACCCCAGAAGCAGGGGTTGAGGCAGAAGGAACAGGTCCTTTTGCCTTGGAGGAACTTCCAACTTTCTGCTTATTTCCGGGCTTATAACTATCACCTTCAACTTAGCAGCAATTTCAGCAGTCACATGGTCATCAATGGGTCCCTTTCTAGCCAATTTTCTTTTCAGACTCCTAATGTTGATCAAATCCATCAAGGTCCTATCACTATCACTTATAGCCTCATCAACATCTATCACATCCTCCATGGGTGCTCTAAAAGCAGCCTCTGGAGACCCCGATGACCCATGCATGGGTGCTTCCAACCTCTTAATAGGTTCCCCCTCAAGAGCAGCCTCAGACCCCTCTCCCTTTTCTTCCTCATCTATCACAACATTTAAGGGATAGGTAAAGTTTACCTGATACTAATACAACACCATAGCACGTGATAAATTCTCAACCTGCTCAGCAATTGATTTAGCCGTGGGAACTGGTCCTTCCCCCTGAATTTCTGGTTCAGGTATTTTTTGGATTGGTTCAGGAATTTCAGGGTGTAGGTCAGTGGTTTCCATGGGTGAGGAAGGATTGAGATTTTGTGGTTGTTCGGCAGTGGGTGCAGTTGAAGAATTATCAGAAGAAAGAGACATTCTTGCATTCGAATTAACAAATAATTGACTATTCTTTCTGAAATATTGATAATTTTAATTGATGAACAAGGTAAAAGAATAATGGGGGAGGAGAAGTGTATTTATAGAGTGAATTAGGTAGTGGAGTTAGAGTAGAAATCGACCAACTTACCTCAGCACAACATGCAACGGTTATGGACTCTTGGGAGTCTCCCGGAGAAATAGAGCCGTTAGGCTGCCAGGTTACCTTTTCAGAGTGGGAACTGTTCCTCCGATGGGACTCTTTTACAATTTGGTTATGGGTAGGAAACATAGTGGGATTTATCCTAATCACAAGTTACCTATAGCCTTTATACTTCTAAATTAACTGAATAATAACGAGTACATACCTGAATTTAACACAGAAATTCAGTGTCCTTCCAATTTGCAATATTTTGATCATCTGAAATTCTAAGAGCATAAGGGTAACATCATTCAATTTTAGCAACTTTAAAAAAGATATAGGGCATAGGAGTATACATTTAAGTATTAAACTGGACTGAATTATTCATAATGACTTGAATAAGATTCATTTTAAGAGCAATTTTCTAGCCAATTATGAAGTAAAGAATTGATGATTTTATGTGAATTTAATCATCCCTAATTCCAATCTATTTCTTTCAAAATCATCTCTACCTAGAGCTTTTGTAAAAATGTCAGCTATTTGCTTTTCAGTGGGACAAAAAGCTATGGTGATCAAACCTTTTTCATAGTTGTCTCTTAGGAAATGATGTCTTATATCAATGTGTTTAGTTCTTTTGTGATGCACTGGATTCTTTGTCATATTAATAGCACTAGTGTTATCACAATAAATAGGAACAGTTCCTACATCAACACCAAAATCCTGTAATTGTTGTTTGATCCATAACAACTGTGAACAACATGAAGCAGCTGCTACATATTCAGCCTCAGCAGTGGAAAGTGCCACTGAATTTTGTTTCTTCGTTCCCCAAGAAACCAAACACTCACCAAGAAAATGTGCCATACCTGAGGTACTTTTTCTATCAACGAGGAAACCTGCATAGTCAGCATCAGTATATCCAACAAGATTAAAACTACCACCTTTTGGATACCAAAGTCCCAAGGGACCTGTTCCTTTCAGATACCTCAATATTCTTTTAACAGCTTTCAAATGAGATTCCTTAGGATCTGATTGGAACCTAGCACACAAACCAACACTGAACACAATATCAGGTCTACTGGCAATTAGATAAAGTAGAGAACCTATCATACCCCTATACAATTTTTGATCGACTGATATTCCATGTTCATCAAGATTCAATTTTGTGGCAGTGGCAATAGGTGTGTCAATTTCCTTAGCATTATCCATATCAAATCTTTTAAGTAATTCCTTAACATACTTTTGTTGATGGATCATAGTTCCATTTGAGGTTTGCTTAATTTGTAAACCCAAAAAGAAATTGAGTTCACCCATCATGCTCATCTGAAATTCACTCCCCATCAAGTTTGCAAATTCCTTACTTAAATTTTCACAAGTAGCACCAAAGATTATATCATCTACATAGATTTGAACAATTAAGAGATACTTACCTTTTTATTTTAAGAACAATGTACTACCAATTTTACCTCTCTTGTATCCATGCTGGAGTAGAAATTTTGATAGTCATTCATACCATGCTATTGGTGCCTGCTTGAGCCCATACAAGGCCTTGTCCAACTTGTACACATGTTCAGGGAACTGTTCACTTTCAAAACCTGGAGGTTGCTTGACATACACTTCTTCTTTCAAGTAACGACATCCATTTGATGTAGAGTAAATTCCATGTATGCAGCAAAGGCTATAAGAAGTCTTATTGCTTCCAGTCTTGCAACTGGAGCAAAAGTCTCATCATAGTCGATGCCCTCCTCTTGACTATATCCCTGAACGACTAGCCTGGCCTTGTTTCTTGTTACCATGCCATCCTCATCAAGTTTGTTTCTGAAAATCCATTTTGTTCCAATTATGGACCTGTTCCTTGGCTTAGGTTCCAGATGCTAAACTTGACTCCTTTGGAATTGATTCAATTCCTCCTGCATAGCATTAATCCAATCTGCATCCTTCAGTGCTTCTTTCACATTTTTAGGTTCAACAAGAGATAAGAAGGCACTAAAGGCACACAGATTGTGATTCTTGACTGCTGATCTAGTTTGAACCCCAGCAGCCTTATCTGAGATTATTTAATCCACAGGATGTGACCCTTGATACTTGTAAGGCTTGGGTGTCAATCCATTGTCAGAAGTCCTCTGCTGAAGAACAGTTCCTGATAGAGTAGTACTACCAGTTTGTGAGGTGGAACCAATATTTGTTCCCCCTGTTTCAGTGCTACTCTTCTCGGTTCTGTCCTGAGGAACAGTTCCTTGCAGTTCACTTCTCATATCCAGAATCTGCATTTGTGGATTAAGTTCAAACTCTTTCAGCATTCCAATTTCTTCATCCTCCTGTACTAGTTCTTGAGTGAGACTGTCAGTTTCATCAAATTTAACATGCATGCTTTCTTCAATTTTCAATGTTTTCTTGTTAAACACCCTATAAGATTTACTATTTAAAGAATAACCAACAAATATTCCCTCATCACTTCTAGGATCAAATTTTCCTAAGGCATCTTTTCCATTGTTGTGTATGAAACATTTGCAACCAAAGGCCCTAAGATGAGAAATATTTGGTTTTCTTCCTTTAAGCAATTCATATGGGGTCTTTTCTATTAAAGGCCTTGTCATACATCTATTTATTATATATCATGCAGTATTAATAGTTTCAGCCCAACAGTTCTGTGGAAGATTTCCAGATATTAACATAGTCCTTGCCATTTCTTCTAGAGTCCTATTTTTCCTTTCCACTACACCATTTTGTTGTGGAGTTCTAGGTGAAGAAAAATTATGATTAATGCCATTTTCATTCCAAAAATTGAAAAACATATGATTTTCAAATTCAGTTCCATGATCTGACCTAATGGCAACAATATGATTATCTAGAGTTTTTTGAGTTTTCTTAGCAAAAATTGAAAATTCATTAATTGCTTCTTCTTTAGATGCAAGAAATATGGTCCATGTAAATCTGGAGTAATCATCCACCAATACCATAACATACTTCTTACCTCCACGACTCATTCTTCTCATTGGACCACATAAATCCATATGGACCAGTTCCAAAGGTTTAGTGGTACTTACCTGTTTCTTCGATTTGAAGGAGGATTTTACCTGCTTCCCCCTGGCACATGCTTCACATACTTTTTCATCATTAAACCTGATGTTAGGAAGACCTATCACCAAGTCCTTTGACACAAGTTTGTTCAATTGTAAAAGACTAGCATGTCCTAGTCTTTTGTGCCATAGGAGGGGATCATTTGCACCACACTTAAGCAGCTCAGGCTTCCATCAGATAATGTCAGCAAGTCTACTTTGTAGATGTTTCCATGCCTGTTTCCCTGCAAAATAATCTCTCCAGAAGTTTGGTTAGTCACAGTGCATCCAGTAGATGAGAAATTAACATTATTACCTTTGTCACACAATTGAGATATGCTCAATAAGCAATGCTTCAGCCCATCTACTAGAAATACATTATCTATACAGTGTGAATCAGACCTACCTATCTTTCCAATTCCAATGATTTCCCCTTTCTTACCATTACCGAAGGAAACACTTCCTCCTTGGAAGGCTGAGAGTGAAAGGAACAGTTCCTTATGCCCTGTCATGTGCCTTGAGCAACCACTGTCCATGTACCATTTGTGGTTTATCTCCTTCACTCTAGCCTGCAAAAGAAAACTAGGGGTTAATTTTAAGAACCCAAACTAGTTTGGGTTCCTTTCCTTTTGAAAAATGATGAATCATATCTCTCCTAGCCCAGAATGGCAATGGTTTCTTTGTGTGAACATTTTCCCTTTTTACAGAATTTTGAACAGGTTTATAGGACCTGTTCCTCTGGGCAGCCCTTTTTAAAGATTGACAATTTTCTTTCCGGTGACCAGTGTTCCCAGAATGAGTGCATAGCCAGTTTTCAGGAAGTGATAAGTACTTACTCTTTGGATCCCATTTGGATGAACTCTGTGCTTTCATGAATCCAATACCTTTCCTGTTATTACTATGATTTTCCTGTAACCATTCTAGTGCTTCAGAAGACTTGTTCCATTCTACAGTTTTTCTTAGTTCCATTTTTATTTAACCAAGTCTTCTTCTAAAGATCTTATCTTCTCATCTTTTTTACACAGTTCATCAACTGTGACTTTCAGTTTCTCTTCAACAATGATCTGATGAGAATTAGCAATACCTTTACCTTTTTCAACTGTTTTAACATTTTTAAATTCCTGAGCAGTTGATTCAAGTGTGAGGACCTGTTCCTCAAGCATGCTAATCTTCCTTTCCAGAAAATCATTTTTAACTATTTCCGCTTTGCATTCTGCTTCTAAACAATCAATTTTATCATGCATTTGATGATTGCTATCCCTTAGAGATTTAAATTCATTTAGCACAATATGGAATACTTTAACCAATTTTTCTCTAGGCATGCTTTTTACATCATCTTTGAGTTTAGAAACAAATACCTCAGCATCTTCTTCATTTTCTGAATCTCCAAGTGCCATTAGAGCAAGATCCTCATCCAGATCATCATCAGTTATTTCGTCTTCAATGTCTTGCCATCCTGCAACCATTGCTTTGGGATTTCAACTTTTCTTATGGACCTGTTCCCTAGCCTTCTTCCTTTCATCAATGAATCTCTTCCTCCATTCTCCTTCCATAATTGGACATTTGCTGATGTAGTGCTCCGATCTTCCACATTTGTGGCATTCACCAGCCTGTTTCATGTTAGTAGACCTACCCTGTCCACTAATTTCCCTTTTATTAATCAAATATTTCTGAACACTTTTAGCGATAAGGACCAGTTCCTTATCATCAATGATTTTATCACCAGCAGTCAAGGCTAGGTTAGGTTCAGTTTTAACTGGTGCTCCTATGTTTTTAAACTTTTTCCTCAGTTCATAAGTCTTTAAATTACCTATAAGCTCATCTAAGGATAGAGTGGTTAAATCTTTGCTTTCTATGATAGCACAAGCTTTGATCTCACAAGAATCTGGAAGAACCCTAGTTAAAATCTTTTCTACTCTATCTTCCACAGTTAAAACCCTTCCCAAAGAGATAAGTTCAGAAGCAATGGCATTAAATCTAGTATACATTTCAGAGATTGACTCTTCTTCTTTCATTTTAAAGCTTTCATATTCAGCATAAAGAAGTGTACCTCTGGACCTTTTTACCTGACTTGTTCCTTCGTGTGCAACTTGTAGAGCATCCCAAATCTCCTTTGCAGTGGCATACCCTCTGATTCTAGTACATTCGTCAGGACTAAGTCCACCAACCAGCCACTTCCTTGCCTTTGCATTCTTTTCCCATTGCTTTATGTCTTCCTGGTTTTGGGAACAACTTTTCCCTCAGCATCCTTCTTCATTGGGATCATGGGACCTTCAGTTACTATATCCCACAATTCATAGTCTTCTGCTTGAAGGTGATCACGCATCCTCTCTTTCCACCATGAATAGTATTTCCCATTGAAATAAGGTGCTCTAACCATTGACTGGCCCTCACTGTTCTCTCGTGATGTACTCATCTAATCCTAGGTGTTAGCCTTTTCAAGGATAACCTGCTCTGATACCAATTGATATTTCCCACGATTAAACCACTTTACTATTTTAAGGACCAGTTCCTTAAAATGTGTTCCTTTACTCTACGATATGCGGAATTAAAACTGTAAGTAATTGAACACCAGATATTAGCGTTGAAAAACCCCTTGACTCAGGATCAAAAAACTACGACCTACTTCTCAAGTAGGATTTCAACTTCACTATGTAAAAAAGACCCACTTGGTTACAAGACTCACTCTTACTAACCTAGGACTAACTCTAATCCTTTAGTGATCTTTCTCACGATCAGTGAAGTTGTGTCAAGTCCACGACTTGAACCAGAAAGTTTACAACTCGATTTTTGCTTACTACAATTGAACTAAGACTTGAACTTTTACAAGATTCAATCTAAGGAACAAGTTCTAACTTAGTTCTATTGTAGCTAACTGATTACACAAATAAGCTAATAACTCTTCTCAGCTTTTGCTCGATGCTCTCTGTATTTGTGCATGCTTCTATGGCTGATATGCTCCACGTTTTATAGCTCCAGCAGCCAAGAAGTCTTGAGCAATTAGAACTCCAAAGCTTCCATGACTTTGAGTCCTAATTGGATTCTTCTTTCTAGAATCCGAATCTTCTATCCTTTATCCCTTAGTTATGCAATCTTTTCGTATCCGTTTAGACCTGCATAACTATCAAGATATACGTCAGTTTTAGGATAAATAATAATATCTCAATTAAATGATTTTGCATGAATTATCAATTCTGTTGCAGTGATTCAAAGGAGCAGGTCCTTTGAATCCGTTCCTCAGTCTTCAGTCAAAACTCCAAGCTTATCCAAGCTAACACTTTGGCTCTTCCAATCCTTAGATTAGCTTATGGGAGTAGATGTTGTATTACCTCTATAGCGAGTGGCTTCATCTTCCTTACTCCACTTTTCATCTTCAATGGTGGTATGTAATGCATCTTGGAGTGAATGGAATATATGCAGTCTCAACTGTGAACTGAAGTCATGATTCAGGCCATTCTTGAACCGAATTATAGCTTGCTCTTCATCTTTTCTTTCCATGTCAAGGGACATCCAGTTCTTCTCGAACTCATTAGAGTATTACTCAACCGACTTAAGGCCTTGCTTTAATTCATAAAGCTTCTTGAGTTGTTTTTGGAAGTGTTTGGACGGTGACATACTTATCACCCATCACTTGCTTCTACTAATCCCAAGTAACACGCTTGGGCAATTCATGTCTACATCTAGACCTCTTAACCGACTTCCACCAAGTGGAAGCATAAGCTTCAAATAATGCAATGGTATAGGTAGCTTTCTTCTCATCCGATATGTCATTGGTCTCAAAGATCTGCTCCAAGAAAACCTTCCACTCTAAGAACTTCTTCGGATCACTAGTCTCTGTGAAAGGTGGGATTGTGATTTTCACACTATTCAAGTTGTTATCACGACCTCCATTGGCTAGTTTCGGATAACCTCCGTAGTATTCACCATAATCATTATATTCACGCTCCAAGTTCCTTCCCACATAGCTCCCTCGAGGCAGACGACCTATATACATATCAGGAAGTCTTTGCATTGGCCTCCTATTTGGATAAGGTGGCTCATTGTCATCATAGTCTTCAACATGTTCGAGTAGCTCCCTTTCTTGAGCTACAACATCTTTCTTAACGGGTACCACATTCCTATGGGGCCTCATAAGTGGCGGAACATTGACTTGAGGAATGCCTAAATGTTGGGGAATGCCCAATTATTGGGGAATGCCCAACACCCTATCATACTAGGCTGCATTTTCTCTCAACTGTTGTAGACGAGCTACTTCAGCAAACTAATCAAGTTTCACGGTAGAACCATCAGTAGTCCCTTCCCTTGCATATTTTTTAGCACTAGCCGCTCTTTCCTTTTTCAATGCTCTCGATCCAAGTACTCATTGCTCTCATCTCAGCCAAGAGGTTGGCTAAGAAGATCTCAAGAGTACACTCAATCTTATCTCTGTCTCCAGTCATGACCTACAAGTATCAAAGACTAGAAAGAATATTACTGAATAAAAGTCCTCACACGCTCCCTCACTTTTGGAGTCACTTGGGTACACTCAATATAGAAAGGTAGGATTACTCAAACTTGATTCAAGAGGCTCCTCAAATTGAAAAACTTCCTCAACAACATACCAAGTCCACAAGAATCAAAGTGTTCGGGAAGAGTGACTTATGTGACTCTATGGACGGACGACTATTTAAGTTAGCACTTGAAGCCAAAGAACTTCTACGATTCCTCTTTGAATCAAATTATCAGCACACACAAGTTACACTAAGAGCTCAAAGAACTAGTACTAAGTGAGTAGGAATATTACTCAAAGAATACTAGGTAGAAGTAATGCAAACAGAGAACAAATGAAAACCTAGACAAAAAACTACCCAACTGTAAGATTTCACTAGGGCGCCCCACCCTAGTAAGTGAGCACTCTGCCTCTGATGCAGGTTAAACACGAAAGCAAAAATTAAAAAAGATAGCAGCAAGACGAATCTTGAACTCCCTACGAAGTAGCCACGAAGAACGGGTTTCATGACACCCTCGATTCGGGTCAAGAACAACGTATGCTATGCGGACAATCCTCAAGAGCACCGGCTCTTGCAAATAGATCAGTCAGGTTGGAATGAGGGTCAATTAGTGCAACCAGTTGATTCAAGCCAAAAACAAAGGGTTCCATTCATAGAGAAATCTCATCTCTTAAGTGTTTGTTCAATATCAAAGGTAAACTCCTGAAGTAAAAGAGAGCTTAAGATATTTATAGAGTTCTTCTCAAGCCTAGATAATGGCTAATACGCCCCACAAGTTGAGTTAAATGAAACAGACCATGCAGGGTCAAAATAGTAAAAGACTACTCAAAAATCCCAGAATGCAGCGTGTTGGGCGGAGCGGCTGACATTAATTCATTTTGAGGCAGAGAGTTCCTTGGGCGGAGCGCCCAACAGCAAGGCTTCCTGGGTGGAGCGCCTAAGGCTCAGGAGGTGCGCCTGATTTGTCTGGGCGGAGCACCTCTCCCTTGGGCGGAGCGCCTGGGCCTGATATCATGTTGTACTTCTTCAAATTGCTTGCAAGGCTCCCAACTTCAAGCCCCTTCCACACCAAGCTTAGGTGAGCGTCTTGGACCTCTTTGGCTTGACTCCGGGTGATCAGTCTCGTGATGGTTTGCCCTGCATCATCATCCCTTCTTGAGAGGATTTCTTCCTCGAAATCACGGCATCATCAACCACGGCCCCTTTATCACCTACATCAAAAGGAGTCAAGTAAGAAATATTGAAAGTAGTAGAGACATTATACTCACCGGGCAAGTCAATCACGTAGGAATTGTTGTTGATTTTCGAATGTACTTGGAATGGTCCATCTCCTCGGGGTGCCAACTTTCCTTTTCCATGGTTTGGAAACCTCTCTTTGCAGAAGTGCACCCACACCCAATCTCCTTTCTTGAGCTCCAACTTTTTCCTTTCTTTGTTCTTCTTGGTGGCCACCTTGGAATATGCTTCCTCCAAGTTCTTCCTTGCTTTGGCATGGATCTCAAGCATAGCCTTGGCTCGGCTCTTACCTTCAAAACTAACAATCACATCCTTGGGCAAAGGGGTTAGATCAAGTGAATCAAAGGATTAAAGCCATAAACATGCTCAAATGGAGTCATACCAATCATACGATGCAAAGTACGGTTATATGAAAATTCCATAAAAGGCAACTTTTCAACCCAAGTCCCGCCCTTACCTCGGGCCATAGCTCTAAGAAGAGCACCCAAAGTTTGGTTCACCACCTTAGTTTTCCCATCTGTTTGAGGGTGGTGGGACGTGGAAAACAACAACTTGGTGCCAAGAGAACCCCACAAACTCCTCCAAAAATGGCTAAGGAACTTAGTGTCCCTATCACTCACAATGGTTTGGGGCACACCATGCAACTTTAACACATGATCAATGTATAAAGAAGCAACATGTTATGCATCATCACACTTTTTACATGGAATGAAGTGAGCCATCTTAGAACCCCTATCCACGACAACATAAATACTATCATGTCCTCACCTAGTCCATGGTAATTCCACAACAAAATCCATAGAAATATCCATTCATGGGCTAGCAGGTATGGGAGGATGAGTATACAAACCATGGGGTTCGATTTGGACTTAGCATACTTGCACTCAAGGCAAGAATTACAAAGTCTCTCAACTTACAACCCCATCTTAGGCAAATGGAATTGCTCCATAAGAATGGCCAAGGTTTTATCCCTCCCAAAGTGACCCATTAGTCCCCCAGTATGCGCTTCTCGAACAAGAAATTCTCTCCATGAGGACTCGGGTATAAAAACTCTACAATTTTTAAAGATATAGCCATCTACCCATTGGTACCTTTCAACTCTTTCTCTTTCTCAAGAGCTTCATGAATTCACTTTAGCTTTGGGTCATGAGCATACATCAACTTGATGCTCTCAAAACCCATGAGCTTGGAGGAAAGAGTTGTGGCTAGAGCGAACTTCCTAGAAAGTGCATCCGCCACAACATTTTCGACTCCCCTTTTATAGTGAATCACATAAAGAAAACTCTCAATAAACTCTCCTCATTTGAAATGCCTCTTGTTCAACTTCTCTTGGCCCCTAAGATGTTTGAGTGACTCATGATTACTCCTAATCACAAATTCCCTAGGCCAAAGATAATATTGCCAATGAGCAAGAGCTCTCACTAGGGCATACAACTCCTTGTCATACGTAGAGTAATTCAAGGTTGCACCCTTCAATTTTTCACTAAAGTAGGTTATGGGTTTCCCATCTTGCATGAGAACACCATCAATTCCCACCCCCGAGGCATCACATTCAACCTCAAATGCCTTTCCAAAGTCGGGCAATTGCAATAGAGGGGCGGTACTCAACCTACTTTTCAATTTTTGGAAGGCCTTCTCTTGAGGCTCTCCCCACACAAAAGGCTTGTCTTTCTTCTCCAATTCGGTGAGTAGAGCGGCAATGGAGCTAAAGTCCTTCACAAATCTCCTATAGAAGCTAGCAAGACCATGAAAGCTTCTAACTTGAGACACGGTAGTGGGAGTAGGCCAATCTCTAATGGCCTCTACCTTGGACTCATCGACTTCCACTCCTTTGGCACTCACAACAAACCCAAGAAAGACTACTCTTTCAATACCAAAGGCACATTTCTTATAATTGGCAAAGAGCTTTTCGACTCTCAACACTTCAAGCACTTGCCTTAAATGATCAACATGGTTGTCTAATAACTTCCTATATATCAAAATGTCATCAAAGCAAACGACCATGAATTTGTTGATGAATAGCTTCAACACATGATTCATTAGCCTCATAAAGGTACTAGGTGCGTTGGAGAGGCCAAATAGCATCACCAACAATTCATATAGACCAAACTTGGTCTTGAATGCGGTCTTCCACTCATCACCCGTTTCATACGGATTTGGTTGTAACCGGACCTAAGGTCTATCTTAGAAAAGATGCTAGAACCACTTAGCTCATTAAGCATATCATCTAAACGAGGTATGGGATGTCGATACTTTACCTTGATTTGTTTGACCGCTCGACAATCTACACACATCCTCCATGTACCATTCTTCTTTCGAACAAGTATTACGGACACGGCACATGAACTTAAGCTCTCATGAACCAAGCCCTTGGTAAGCAATTCATCCACTTGCCTTTGCAACTCCTTTGTATCTTTAGGATTGCTTCTATAGGCTGGCTTGTTTGGGATTTGGGATCTTGGGAAAAAGTTAATTTGATGTTCAATACTCCTCAATGGAGGTAAACCCCTTGGCATCTCATCCGGGAACATATCCCCAAAAACCTTCAAAATATTTTCAAGAGCACTAGGCAAAGGGTTAGAAGAATAATCAAATTCAGAAGATAGAATCATACCTTTGTGCACTAGGCAAATGAGCAATTTGGTACCATCATTTCCTCTCAAAAGCTCACCCGGTAGCATCATCGCACAAACGCTACCGGTAGAAGATGGTAGAGCCACAACTAGGCTCTCGGCCAAAGGTCTAGTCTCAATAATTGACTTAGCCTTTGCTGCCTCTTTCAACTCCCTCATATGCCAATAGACATCACTTAGTTTCTTGAGCGTCAAGGGTTTGAGCACAAACTTTTTCCCCTCATGCTTGACCGTATAGGTGTTAACACGGCCATCATGCACCACATTTCTATCATATTGCCATGGCCTACCAAATAAGAGATGACAAGCTTGCATGGGCACCACATCAAACATGTGCTCATCTTAGTAGTTCCTAATCTTGAACTTGATCAAGACTTGTTTAACTACCTTCAACTCCCCACACTCACTCAACCATTGCAAACGGTAGGGATTTGGGTGTTTCAAAGTGGGTAACTTCAACTGTGAAACCAAAGATTGGCTCACCACATTAGCACAAATGCCCGAATCTATTATTATTGAGCACTGTTTCCCCATCACACGACATCTAGCATGAAATAGATTCTCTCTTTGCACATTTTCACTCTCCTCTACAAGCATGGCACTCAAACTCCTCCTAACAACAAGGAACATGTAACGGTCATCTCCTTCCGCTTCCTCTCCTCCCTCAACTACCTCACTCTCCTCCACTCCCTCATCTTCGGGTTCACTTTCTTGTTCATACACCGTCCCATCATCCATAACAATCATGGTCTTTCGAGTAGGACAATCTCTAGCAAAGTGACCATACCCCTTGCACTTGTGGCATTAAATAGAAGAAGAAGTAGGAGTGTTCAACTGAGTTTTAGAATTACCTCCCACATTTGGTGTTGACTTCTCATAAGACTTCTTCACATCTCTACTTTCACTTGCACCACTTGTGTTTGCAGTCTTCCATTCCTTTGGCTTGCTCACGGGAGTAGAAGTAGCACTCTTGTAGTGGGTGGACTTCTCTTCTTTGAGCCATTTCTCGGCTTCAACTGCGGCGTCAAATATATCATGATGACATTGAAACTTGTGAAATGTCAATTGAGAGGCTATCTCTCGGTTCAACCCACTCTTGAATCGAATCACGGCTAGCTCATCTTCCTCCACATCAATGTCTAAGGTCATCCGGATTTGCTCAAACTTATTGTAGTACTCCCCAACCGTCTTGTAGTTTTGTTTAAACTCATAAAGCCGCTTGAGTTGGTCTTGATGATATTGGTGAGTCACGTACTTCTCATCCATCACATGAGTCAATTCACCCCAAGTAAGATTCACGGGCAAAGCATTCCTTCTTCTTAACCTCTTGGTTGCCTCCCACCAAGTAGAAGCAAAAGATTCAATTGAAGATATAGCATATTTGGCTTTCTTCTCCTCGGTCATGTCATTGGTATCAAACACTCTCTCCATAGTTAACTTCCACTCAAGATACTAAACTGGGTCACTGCCCCCTTTGAATGTAGGAATAGCAAGCTTCACACTATTGAGATTATTATTGTCACGGCCTCCTCGGTAAAGCTCTGGTCGACCCCCAAAGTTGTCACCATAAGCATCATAATCCCTTCTACCATTCCCTTCAACATTCCCCAGGGTGGCCCTCGACCTCGGCCTCTACCCCTATTCACTTCCCGGGCTTCATTCATAGCTCTCCTAATCGGATAGGGAGCTTCATAATCATCGACATCAAACTCGGCCTCCTCCCCTTCTTGAGCTACATCAACTTGCTCAAGAGTTGCAATGTTTCTACGGGTTCTAGGGAGTGGGAAATTTCCTTGGGGATTGCCTAAGAGGTGGGGAATGCCCACTTGCTGGGGGTTGCCCAACACATGCTCATTTCAGGCAAGACAATCCTTTAGCTTTTGTTGCCTAACCAATTCAGCAAATTGTTTCGGGGTAATGGTTGAGCCACTTGTATCCTCACCGGTTTTAAATTGGACACTCGGGGTCTTTCTTTAAAGATTTTCAAGTTTTAGGCTCATACCATGTGGTAGCCAATACTCCATTCATGGGATCATCACCTTCACTAGCCATGGCACCTACAAAACAAGCTAACGGTTAGTGAAATAACCTCACACACGCACCTCACTTGAATGTTACTCGGGTACACTCGTTTAGTAGTGGGGGATATATCACTCAAGCTTGAAAGTAAGTTGAACATGTAGTTGAACCACGTTCCTAATCAACAACCAAGCAATCCACAAGATCAAGCACTCTTCGGAACGAGTGGAATTGATAGGACTCGATGGACGCTAAGCTCTTTAAGTGCGGACTTGAAACAAATGGTTCTACGAATTCTTCTTTGAGCTCTACTCTCCACTAAGCACGATAATCCTAAAGGCTCAAATGATTAGTTCTAATCGAGTAGGAATGTTACTCTAATAGTACTAACCGGATGCAATGCAATCAAATAAAACACGTAAACTTAGAAGAAAACTACTCAAAACCACGCTACAGGGTTAGGCGGAGCGCCCAAATTTTGGTGCAGTGAGCAAGTCAGGTGGAGCGCCTAAAGCTAGGCGGAGCGCCTAAACTACTGTACAACCAGGTGGAGCACCTCCAATCCAAGCGGAGCGCCCACTACTGTTCTTCAGCTTTTTCTTCAAATTTTGTCCAATTTTTGGATCAATTTCACCGTATTTTGTCAAAATCCAAGGTACCCAAAGTTTCTTTTCACTAACCCCAACAAACCCCAATGTTTTTTATCACCAAACACCCGATAACAAGTGCACAATCATGATTCAAAGTTTCAAAATAGGGTTCTAAAAAAAGGAGTTTTGATTCTTCAAACTTTTGTTTCACAACTCCAAATCACAAGATGTTAGGTACCAAATCGACGGGTTTTTGATATAGATCAAACCCCAGTCACAATCAATCAATAGGTCAATCAATCCATGAAACACAAGCAATTTTTTTTTTTGTATATTTCAACTTTTTCAAAATTTTTTGTATTTTCTTCTTTTTCAAATACCAACAACAAGAATCTAAAGTTGAAACTAACTTAGGCACGATAAACAAGGGTCGAGGGTTTTTAGAAACAAATTCCGAGCCTTGCTCTGATACCAAACTGATGTAGGGTAAACACGAAAGCGAAAATAAAAAAAGGTAGGAGCATGACGGATCTTGAACTCCCTACGAAGTAGCAACGAAGAATGGGTTTCGTGACACCCTCGATTCGGGTCAAGAACTACCTATGCTATGCGAACAGTCCTCTAGAGCACCCGGCTCTTGCAAATAGCCCGTTCGGGTTGGAATGAGGGTTAATTAGTTCAACCAATTGATTCAAGCCAAAAATAAAGGTTCCATTCATAGAGAAATCTCATCTCTTAAGTGTTTGTTCAATATCAACGGTAAAGTCCTGAAGTAAAAGAGGGCTTAAGGTATTTATAGAGTTTTTCTCAAGCCTAGATAATGAATAATATGCCCCGCAAGTTGGGTTTAAAGAAATAGACCACGCAGGGTCAAAATAGTAAAAGACTACTCAAAAATCCCGGATTGCCGCGTGTTGGGCGGAGCGCCTGACATTAATTCATTCTAAGGCATAGCGTTCCTTGGGCAGAGGGCCCAACAGCAAGGCTTCCTGGGTGGACCGCCTAAGGCTAAGGAGGTGCGCCTGGCTGATCTGGGCGGAGCGTCTCTCCCCTGGGCAGAGCGCCTGGGCCTGATATCATGTTGTACTTCTTCAAATTGCTTCCAAGGCTCCCATATTCAAGCCTCTATCTGGGGAGCTCAACCCTGGCAGAAAACCTGCAATCTGCAACTTCATTTCAGGTCTGATTTTTTCCCATTTTCAGCACTTTTCCAATCGCTTTTCACTTGTTTTTTTAACCCCAATGATGTCAAAAGGTTTTCTTAATGGTTCCTAGCAATAGCCAATGACTTCCAACCCAAATCAATCAATCAACAATGCTCAGTTTTCAGATTTGAAGCAATTTCAACTAGGGTTCTTTAAGTTGGGTTAATCTTTCAAAATCTTAAACCACAACGCCAAATTAGAATCCAAGGGTAACCAAATGACTGGGAAAACTTAGAACAGCAATCCCCAGTAACAATCAATGAGTGGGGAATAAGATTCAATCCTTTTTTTTGTAATTTTTTAACTTTTCTCCTTTTTTTTTTTTTTTTTGTAAAGATAAAATTCAAGAAAGCTAAAGATGAAACTAACCTAGGCACAAATAATAGGACTAAGAATTGTAAGAACAAATCCTTCCCTTGCTCTAATACCAGTTGATACAATATAAAATGCGGAAGCAAAAGTAAAGATAAGGAAAAAACGTAGTTTGAACTAGAACGAGGAACTAGTCTCGTTATGCCCTTGTTGGAGTCAAAGGACACCAACGCTATGTAAAATATCCTCAAGAATACAAGATTCTTGCAAACAAGTTTGATCAAAAGAATTGAGGTTCAATTGGACTCACAAAAAGAATTCAAGCCAAAGGGATTTTCTATTGAGAGAATCTCAAAGTTTTGATTATCAATATTCAAAGGTGTCTAATGAAATAAAACCCTAAGTGTAGTATTTATAGGTTATCTCCACACGTACTAATGTTATAAAAATAGTGCACAAGTTGGCTTATTTAAATAAAGACCACGCAGGGCCCAACAAGTAAATAAGTCTCAAACTCAAAGTAAGTCTTTTCACTGCTGCTTCTAGGGGAGGTTGTCCGCCCTAGGCATGGGGTGGTCTACCTCTACATCTTCAGAGGATAATTCAGACTGGGTCCACTCTGGCTTGAGGCGCCTCGCCTTACAAAATTCAGAGAGTTGTAGCATCCATATTTAGTCGACTTTAGGAGGAACTTGAAGGAGGCGCTCTGCCTTGATATGGGGGCGGTCCGCCTTGGACCTTCCAATGCCTAGAAAGTACTGAGAAGCTCTGGGGCGCTCCACCCTTCACAAAAAACCCCCATTTTCGCTCAATCGTTCCCCCGGACTCTTCTTCTAAGCTCACACCTTTGCATCCTCTTAGCTTGACTCTTGGTGGTTGACATCTAGGCTCAAATTGGCGTGCATCATCAAGACCAGCAACCTGACAAAAGAGGAAATGCTATCGGCATTGGTGAAGAAATTTTTTGCCACCCTAAAAAAGGGGCATTGACCTAGTACACCTAACTAGCTGAATGGTCCAAATTAATGATTCACTTAGAAGCAGGACTTGTTTGTGAAGGTGCATACCGGTGCACAGAAGCGTGAGAAGAGGATCGAAGAAATCTTCGAGATTCGGCAAAGGAATGGTGACTTTCTCAAATGATTACATAGAGAGGTTCGAGAAAGTACGAATGACAATCCCTACAATGCCAAACAACATCGTGACTGTGGGATTCGCCAAGAACCTGAACCTCAGGGGGGTAACAAAAACTCAATAGTTACATAAGAGTCTGCAAGAGCACTAGGAATAAACATAGAATAAAGTTTACCACCATTACAGTTTGAAGCTGGAATTGAAATTAATTTGGTGGGGCCAACCAAGAGGAAAAAAAATAGATTGCATAAATGTGACTCACCCGAGGGAAACAAGTCTGATGACGGAAGATTGAAAAGCGGGAATGAAACCTATTCAGAAGTGTCGAGGATGTTAGAGAGGCACAATGATGCCCAGAGATCAAGTTCTCGTGGGAACGCGGAATTCTCACGTTCTATGAGAGGATTTGAGCCTAGAAGATTCGAAGACCTTGGCCTTCGAGTAAATACAGTCGAATTAGTGAAGAACCACTCATACGGAGTGAGTAAACAAATCAGGTGGGCCAAGGATTTGAGATCAGACCCAGGCAAAAGGGACATGTTTGATTATCGTGAGTTACACCTAGATCACGACCACGAAATGGCTAACTGCAGAGCCCTTATATTCGAGGTACCCCATTTCCTCGACAAGGGACATCTTAGGCAGATGCTGTCATACAAGGGAAAATAAACGTATGCATGGAATATGGAAGCGGAGAAGCTCCTAGTATTGCCGGAGGTCAAAACATTAGTAAACATGATAGTTGGAGGGCCTAAAATCACAACAAAACGGTCGAAGGCATGATGGTTTAGAAAGTCAGTGAGGGTGGAAAAAAGGAGATCTCATAACGATATGGTATTCTTCAATGGCAAAGATATAGACAAACTCTTTTTCCCACACCACGATGGTCGTCACCTTGAGAATAGGGGATTTCGAGGTAAAGTGCGTCCTCATTGATGTCGAAAGCACTATAAACATTATTAGGTTGGAAGTAGTATTAGCTATGTGGATGGCAGATCAAATAGTCCTGAGCTCATACATGTTGTTGGTTTCAATAATTCTAGCAAGATGTCTATTAGTAAGATCATCCTAACAGGTACGTGTCTGGGGTAGTAATGTCAGCATCTTTCTAAGTAATGACAGGCCACATCTCATAAAGTATTAGAATGGGAAGGCCTTGGATAGACAAGATGGGAGCAATACCATCAACACTTCATCAGATGGTTAAGTACCCTATTAAGTGGGGAATAAAGGAAATTCGGGGAGAGCAAAGAAAATTAAGGGAGTGCAATACCACTACCGTTGAGAGTGCAGGAGGAGCTAAATAGAAATTACAACAACTGGGGCTATCTCTACTCACTAACATCGATTTCAAGAAAGAGTAGTCGAAAGGGGCCTACCCTGATAACGGGCGCCATCTGTGACCCTGATCCGAGAGAGAGACCTCAACAGTTTCAATTGAAGTTGCTACCATTTCAAACACCGGAACGCGATGTTGCTCAAGAAAGACTACCCCTAGACCTCATAGCCAAATGCAGTCGCATCATTTTCCAACAGACTCGTATGTTGAGGGGTGAAGAGGCCTGATATCTGATCGTTTCGAGCATGATCCTTTAGCTCCATTCTTTTTGTTATTATCTTTTTAGAATACGTTATTCATTGCCATTCTCAGACCTAGTGTCCCCATTTTCTATTTCGGACCGAGCGTTCCTGTTATAATAAAACAACTATTTCTACTTAGTTAGTTTTTCGTATATTGAAATCGTTAATTCAATCAGTTAGTCATCATCCTAACACGCCCCCGTGCAAAGTCGAGTAATGAAAGCTTCATTTCAATTAAATACCTAATTGAAAAGGAAACATTTTTTTACGAAGTGTTGAAAGACTTACGCACTCGAATAGATAAGAAAAGGCACTCCCATGGGTGCACATTACTTCTAGTAGCAGTTAGAATAAAACTTGAGGATCATCCCAAAATTGCTAAGGCAAACACACAAATATAAATGAAAAATACATCTAACATAAATATTTTTTCATATATAAAAGCCCAAAAGCTATAAATTACTAAAGAGAAATCGGGTGTAGGGACTACAAAGATCAGCTTAGGCTACGGGAGGTCATTGGCGCAGCCGGCGCCGGAGAGCTACATATGAGGATGGGGTATCAGCATCCATGCCTATCATTTTGGAAAGAAGTCCCTTCTCCTGTCAGAGTAAAACTTCCTTCCCCAACAGCTCCGCTAGGCGCACCACCTTCCTCATCAACTTGGTCTTCGGGAGGATCTCCTACATCACCTCCCCAGTCAAGGTCATCATATTTAGTGTCTCGTCGACCTCATCAGCACTTGACTAAATCCTAAGCTACTTCTCTGCTTCATCCACCAAGGACTGCATATCTACAATTTCTGCAGCCAAGTCAAATTTAGGAGTATCCTGGACCCGCTTCAGAGTCGCTAGGCTGGTGGCCCTTATCGTCCATTCAAGCTCAGCCTTCTACTTACTATGCAAGACTGTAATATGATCATCGAGGATTTCACAGATATCTGTAGAGGACGTTTGCATCAGCCTTGAACTGTTCGCATTAGGCCATCAAAGGGTCGTCCTCAGTCCTCAACTAGCCGCACTCTCTCTCCAACCGTTCACTGGCCTCCCACAGCTCAGCTGCTTCCCGCTAAACTTCAAGAATATGCTCGTCAATACGGGCAATGCTTTACTCCTGGCCTTCTAATTTTCCCCTCATGCGTATGGTGGCATCATTAGCCAACATCCCTCTCCTGCAGAAATAATTCAAGCTCACAGGTGCGCTGGGCTTGCTCGGGTCTCATTCCATCGGTGGTATGTTGAAGCCCTCAATATGAATCTGCTGCCTACGATACACGTTATTAACAGATTAAGTTTGGCCTGCACCTAGGATTTCTCTTAAGGCACCTATTGCCGACTCTGTGGCCAAAAGGACGCAAGTTATCAATGGTGGCCTGCAGTATGCCATTCTACTCATGAAGACGCACAACTTCCTCATCGAAGGTAAAGAGCTGACCCACAGGCTTGATACTGTAGATCAATCCCTATGGAAGCAAAAGGCGCACGCATGAGCAAGCATGATAAAGCAAAGGCCGAAAGATAGGAAAGGATGGGAAATAGGATTACCTTCATCTACTGATGGGCCAAGTAGCTGACTAGCACGTCAAACTCAAGTCGACAAAAATTCATCACCTCCTCTAGCCCCCTCTAGGTCCTGAAGAGCTACAATTACGTCAGTAGTATTATGAAGTACGTGTTGACACCCAATTTTGTCCCTCTATTTTTCATAATTGGCTATATTAGTAACTTTTCAAAATAAAATTGCATTAGATATCATGCATTTATATATGTAACCTTTATCCTTAATCTCCTATTTATAAAGTATTTAATTTATTTAACTGTGAATATATAACAAAATTGTGTCATTTAGGTCATTTTTGAAAGGCGTGAGGAATTTCTTTGACTATTTACATAATTAATATACCTAAGTATCTATTTATGATTATTTATAACTAAGTAATATAATTTCAAGTCATTTATAATTATTTTGTGTTAAATAATATTTTACTAAGTCATCTGCATTCTCTCCTATATCTTTTGTTAATTATTTTTCTATTTATTAGCATTTTTTAAATTAACTAGTAGCCAATTAACTCTCAATATATAATACTTTCACTCCCTACAAACTACATATACACTAATATACACTTACACACCGACATATACACCCCCTCACACGTGCCTACGTGTCTAGATCTCAACCATCCATGAGCTCTAACCAACGACTCACACAACACCAGCTCTTCTAATGTATACACTAGACCCCCCCAATTTCCTAAACCCTAGTCAATTCCCCCTCATCCCCTTCTAAGATTAGCGTAGCTCTATCCCCAGGGGCGGATCAACATTAAGTGGTGCGGGTGCCACGGCACCCGGTAACTTCGGCAAAAGTTCGGTTATATACATGTAAAGACTGTTAAAAGAGGTTAAATACTATCAGTGGCACCCAGTGAACAATTCTTGTGTTGGTGCCACTGGTCGAGGTAGCGGTCTAAAGTGCTTCCTTTATATGAGGGCTTAGGGTTCGAATCCTGAAGAAGGGACTTTGTCTTACTATTTACACCAACATCTACTCCATTTGACTTTTGCTATTCGTCGTTCTTTTTTTCTTTTTCCAGCTCCCTCTCCTCCTTGAATCTTTTCTTATTTTTTCTATATACTCGTTCTTTTACTCTTTCACTTTATAATACCAGCCCTTTTATTCCTTTTTATTCCTCTTAAACCTTTATTATTCTTCTATTCTTTGACACTATAATTGTCTTTTAGATTCCATACTTAAAAATATAAGGTGTGAATTAAGTTGGATTTGTTCATAAATTTTAGTAAATTTGATAAGTAATGTGTCACCTTGCTAACTTGCCTTAGGGTTGTATACTTCATATTTTATTTATAATTATGCAAAAGTATATTTACGTAAAGTAGAAGTTCATAAAATGAAATATTAGTAAATCTTAGAATCAAACAAAAACTATTTTACAATTGAGGTATTTTTTTATTCAACTTATTTGATTGATAGTCTTAGATTTTTGGTCTCTTTTTTTTCCAATAAATTGAATTAAAAGATGGGACAACCCATCAGAAAATAGTGATTTTCTAGTATTATGATTTAATTTTTTACTTAACTGATTTACTACAATGATCAGCTTACCTTAACAGTGGACTAACTAAATGATGTCGGTCTTTATGAATATTGATAACTTGATATTGGCACCCGCTGGCCTCCAATCCTGGATCCACCCCCGCCTATCCCCCTACTCTCTCCCCCGTAACCCACTTTCTCGTCCAGTTCCATCGCAGAACCACCCTCACGCCACCAATCTTGCTGGCCACATCCTTCCCTCTTTCCCATTTTATCTCTTTCACACAAAAAAGAAAAGAAAATCTTCATCCCTCACTGTTGTTTGGATCCGGAAAAGGAAGGAAAAACAAATCAATCCATGGTTTCCTTTGTTCACACACACAAATCAATGACGGGTAAGAGATGATTCAAGAAAATCTCCATCAAATCAGGTTAAGAGATGAGGGAGATTAACCCGACCATTTTCAACCTCTTTCAACCCCACCCGAATCCTAAGCGGGTAATCTCCTTCCTTTACTTTTATTTGTGCTTTCTTTTGACCACAAAATTGACATATGAATGCATATCTTGTTACATGAGTTCTAGGCTGCTTGTTTGAATTTTCCATTTTAATTAATATTTTCATTATATTGAAAGAGCAAAGTGTTACATGTAACCGACTGAAAATTAAATGCTTAGGCGTTCTTGAATTTGAATCTGTGCTATAGGCGAATAGGTGACACGACCCGAAATCCGGTTAGGCCGTGCGGGCACCCGACATCCTTCCCTAGACCCGTCGGGCGAACCTTTACCAATTAAATTAGGCAAATAAATATAATTCAATTCATTAATAAGAACAAGGCTTAAAAAAGAAACACTGACATACTGATACCTCTAAGCTGTACAAAAGAAATTACAGCTGACTACCCAACATACTAGGTTTAGGGTTATCCAGACCAGACATCTAAGAGTATAAAAGAAGACAAATACCTCCTGAAGGGAGCAAAATGCAACTGAAATAATAACCAATAAACTGGTGGCCATCCGGAATAAAAGCTGGCTCACCCTGACAGCTGAAGTCGTCTTCGCTCCTTCACAACGTGGCGAACTCAATCCTGGAGCGAACCTGCCGAAACGAAATAGATAGAAAAAGAAACAAACAACAAACAAGGGTGAGTCAAAAGGACTCAATAAGTAGGGCAGACTAGCCACCTCAAAGAATAGGATAGCTAGCCAGGGAGAAGAAACAGATAAACCAAATTTCTTTTATTTAAATTATAAAAAGGTAGAGCCAGATAACAACCGAAAACACGTAAGAAACTTATAAACTCAACCAAGGATGCGTGCCAGAAACATAACAACAAATAAGAAATGCACATATAAGCAGGACAATAGTTATGTACCACAAGTTTACACAATGGTATGAAATAAAATGAAATAAAATGAAATGAGATGAAATGAGATGAAATATGATGCGAAGGGTCACATGTGCCCGTAATCCCATCCCGAAGCGGAATACTCCTGCATTCGAGGGGAATCCAATCTGATAACCAACTGGAGCGGAATACTCCTGCTCCTGGGGCGGAATACTCCTGCACCCGATATAATATAAACCAGAGGCGGAATACTCCTGCACTCTCCTGGGGCGGAATACTCCTGCACCCGATATAATGTAAAGCTGAGGCGGAATACTCCTGCACTCAATATCTGACATAAGAGCGGAATACTCCTGCTCTTGGGGCGGAATCCTCCTACCCTCAATGTGATACAATGGAGCGGAATACTCCTGCTCCTGGGGCGGAATACTCCTGCCCTCAATATGATACAATGGAGCGGAATCCTCCTGCTCCTGGGGCGGAATACTCCTGCCCTCAATATGATATGCAATGTAATGCATATGAATGCAATGTGATGCAATAACCCTTCACCGGCGCGGGACTCTCATCGACAACCGGGAAGTAGATGCCAACTCGCAGCCAAGGTACAATGCTCAAATCCTCAATACAATACCAACAATAGGACATAACATATAATATATAATATAAATCCAAAGCTAAGGCGTAATGAGTACGCCTATCGGCAGCTACACACGTAAGGAATACGTGGTAGAAAATCCACGAGGCCAGGTGCCTCCAAAGAAATGGATATAAACACTTACCTCTCTCAAAAGTTAGCATTGCGACCAACAACCGCGTTATTTTTGAATGCATTGCCAAACGATCCCACTGTGATCAATAAGCAGAAAAATATATCACATTAGGCTAAAGGCTTCAACCCTCACATCGTAGGGCAATCCAGGTAGGAACCTGATACCCTATTCGCATACGCAATACGCAGGCCAGGCCTATATACAAGGTTTAAGGCCACATAACCAAATCCCAAATAAATTATATTTATAAGTTGCCCATAACTCACTGAGCACGAATACATAATCAATTTCATTATCGGGGTCCATTTGACCCTTTAAACTATCAATTTACGTCATTAGGGCGATGTCTAATATTTCTATTTTTACCGCAAAAATATATTTAAACACACGTAATAAACTCAAATGCTATATTAGGATCATTACCTGAATGTTTCAGGGTGAAAATTCTACTTTTTCCCGGCCCCTTTTCTTATTTTCTGGCATTTTTCCACTGCGTATTTTTTGTTTCGCGTCTCTGCTATTTTTGCTCCAGTGCTCCTGTGCGTATTGCTACTGCTAAGCTAAGGGATTAAATCCCTTAGCTTGACCGACATACATAATTATTTTTTAATTATTTTTTTTTTCTTTTATTATATTTTCTTTTCTTAACGAAAATTAAAATAGTACCCTACGATATTCGAAATAATTCCAACTTTTGCATACAAGTTATACAAAATATATGTAACATACTCGCGAAGGCGGATCTCAAATTGGACTCCCGAAACTCAAGATGCGAATTTAAATGAAAAGAAGTCAAATTATTTAACTTTCGGCATTTTAGCGGAAACTAGACGAACAACATCGAAATTCACTTTCGAAAGTTCATAAAAGTCATAAATAATCATACGAACCCAACGGCGCTTTCGGATTTCGAATCGGAGCTCATTCGGCAAAAACCGAGCTCGAAAATCCCCTTTTAATATTAATCGCCAACAAAAACTGAAACCTTCTTCCGATGCCTACCAAACGAGATCTAATTTAGCTCAAATTTTGCAGACATGTCCTAATGGACATTACGAATATTTTAAAATTATCGGCACACCAATCGGAGTCCTAGCTTCCGAAACGACTGACCGAGGTCGTTTCATTCTCCTCCACTTAAACTCTCGTTCGTCCTCGAACGAGCCTAAATCTAAAGCAAGATTTATGCAGATAACAAGAGAACTTGCACAACCTTCATAAACTACTCCACGGACATGATCTCATAATTACAGAATCAGAGTTATGACATGCACATCAAATCCTTGGATAAAAACATAGCTGGATAATATCATAACGTCATTGCCCAAGTTATTCTGACTAAACCGATCCTTCCTCGATCACGAGAGGAGAATTCTGCATTTTCGAAGCAAAGATATACGAAACTCTGGATGGACTAACATGATTCAGCCGAGAATCACCTTTTCGATATACCTTTCGATATAGAACAAGTCGATGAAACAAAGAATTAGCTTACGCTTGATGTAATAGGGGGAACTTTTGAAGTACCTTGTCAGTACATATTATAGAAGATTTGATGCAAGCTATATTATTTTTACAAACACACTAGGCAACATCTCAGTTGATGTTAGTGTTGTTCCGCAAGCTCCTTGTGGGAATGTAGTTACTCATATCCTAATGTATGTCAAAGGTTCATCTGAACAGGGTCTATATATAAGGATAAGGATCAGGCAAATACTTCTGGATAGTATGATGCAGACCAGGAATGATCTCCAGACTGAACACCTACTTTAGGGTATTTTCTTTCAATTGAAAATATTATGACTTGAAAAAGTAAAAATAAAGGAGACACGTAGTTGGACCATGAGCTGAGGCAGAATACCAGCAACAAAGTTGATTACATGAGCGCTTACAACGCTAAAGTAACCTCTCAAGGAGTTAAGGTGTGAAGGAGATATGCCAATGATGGATGGACGACAAGCTGCACTAGATCTTTCACTCTAAATTTCCATGAAGTAAAACAGCGTCAGTATGAGGATCCAGTTCTAGTTGAATACAGACAGATAGCCCAAGGAAAACCGAAGTCACCATACAGGGTCACTACTGACGGTGTTCTCATGTATAAAGATAGACTTTGTATTTCTGATGTCACAGATTTACGTGGACAGATTATGATAGAGGCACATTATTCCAAATACACTGTTCATCCAGATTCGACTAAGATGCACCATGATCTTAAGCAGATTATTGGTGGGATAGAATGAAGTGTGACATAGCAGGATTTGTGGCTCAGTGTTCTAATTGCCAGCAGGTTAAAGTCATGTCATCTTTTCAGACTTTATATTTTCAGCAGATAGATACGTATATATGATCAGGTTGCCAGCTTATCCCTATCATTAATAGATTATTAGTGGGTTTAGCAATGATCGACACTCATTGTAGATTTCTACCGTAGCCTTATTTTGGGTCGTGAGAAAAGTGATATCAACACCTCAGAGATTTAATATTACCATTCAGTATTTGGAGGAAGACTCCTCCACTTAAAGCACAAACTCATGTAGCCATTTGTATAGGAATAACCATCCTCGCACAGTCTGCTGGACTAAAGAAGATTTGGCTAAAAGCTGAACGTAAGCAGACCGAAGCTACCAACTACCCTTTCGAGTTGCCAAACAGCTGCAACTCTCAAGTTCACAACTCCATACCTTTGCCGTAAACACCACCGCCCGATGGATGGTACTTCTATATAAAAATTTCGGCAGAGTTTCCCCTGAAACTGGATGATCCGCAAAAACAGAACCAGCACTATACTATACATGGGAATGGATACCCGGATAAACTGATAACATAAACATGTTAAACGGATAACAAGATGAGACAACTGGACCAAAACAATAATATGCTTCCAAAATAATAATATGCTTACCCGGCCACAATAACACGTACTCTGGCTCAACACAGGGAACGTCACAAGCGGCTACCAATCGCCCAAGCTCACTAGTGCCGGACGAAGAAGAAATGGAAATAGATCGAGGATAGATATAATTAGAGCTTCAGAAAGTTCATCTTCTTATTTGCTTGACTACCAAAGCTAGACTACTTTCGCGTCAAGCGAGCCAAAAAATCGCAATTGAAGAGATAGACATTAAATAAGCTTTATGGAAAAACATCCATACCAATTTAACCTCCCAATAAGAAGGAAACTCTGATAATTTACCAGAATACCCTTTTGTAACTTAAACAAGCTCATAGAATAACATGACTTACTAACATTTCGAACCAAGAGGAGACACATAGATCGAGTATTACTTATTGATCACTTTACACCAGAAGAAACAATGACACATCCTGATGGTGATAAATAAGAATCCCATCATCCTACCAGCACTGAGTTCCAAAGAGAGGTAGACTGACTTGACATTATAACAGAAGGTGGCACAACAGGATGCCAAGCAAACAATAGCGACACTCACTGTCAAATCTCTCATATTTAGATTAGATAAACTAGTAGGGTCTCATAGATGCCAGGAATAAATCGTATCAGAAACTCACCCCTCTACCGCAATCAATTCTTAATTACGACAATATCCAAGGAAACCGTCGAAACATGATAAGACACACCATTTCCAGATCGATCGGAAAGATAAATCTTACTTACAGATAAGGGAAGAAGAAACACACGGGCCTACTACATCGGATGCCTCAGCATCCTGCCAGACTGGCAGTTCATAAAACTGCCTTTGCGGCTGAACTAAGCCGCTACACTGATAATTACTTCTAGAAGAACCACTACCATTGCGCTCTCGACCTCTACTGGATGGTGGCATTTCTCTGATTAATTAAAATTTACATGAAATTCCTGCGACTGTGCAGGTGCCTGAGGGCAAGAAGAAGGACGATTGTCTACTTGCTGGAGTAAGGAAAAACTCCTCAAACGATAACCAGACTCATGACAGTGATAACACCCTTTTCCCTGAAAATGGTAGCTGGAAAGATTGTCGATAGCTATAAAGAGAAAAACTGGGTCTAATCTTGATGAACTACTTGCACACTTTGAGAATCACGCTCTACAAGCTGAGATAACCTGGAAGGTGACTTCAAAAAAATAATCAGAACACTTACCTCCAAATGAGGTACCATGGTTGCCCACCAGGGCCACGAGATTTCTTGCTCTCCCGCTCTAACTTACGGTATGCCTCGAGCCTTCGAGCAATATCAACAACAATATCAAATGAAATCCCGACCTCAATCTCTCGAGCCATCTGGGATCTCAAGGAAAAAGAAAGGTCATCAATAAATCTTTGAATCTCTCGAAAGGCTCATGAACTAGTTCAAATGCATATTCGGCCATTTTATGGAATTCAATCTTATATTCTGAAACACCAACAGGCTAACCGACAGACTACCCTGTCCAATCCACTTGAACTGACAACATTTTTCATCTTGTTCGCTACTCGAAAGGAACTTTTTCCACGAACCTAGAAGAAAAATCGAACCACGTTAGCTAATAAAAGAGAGGCCCACCAATTCAAGGCTGGACCCCTGAAACTGGAAAGAAGAATAATCAACACCATACCGCTTGATATAATCGAAAGCCTGAAGGATACGCTGGCATTATTTTATTTTTAAAAAAATCACGAGGTTTATCTGATGCATTGCTTAAGAATATCGGAAGGTTCAACCGCGTAAAATAATGCAACCTCTTTAGGCACTCGGACCGAACTGATACCTCGGCTAGCTAACCAGCCAGAATAATTAGAGGCACAACACATGCTGCCTCCGAAACATACTTTATTGCGGCAACATTAAGAACTGGAATAGGAGCTCCCTGAGATCGAACGTCTCCATTTGCGGCAACCTGATAGGCTGCCTAACGAATAATAGGTTCTAGCGGTATCTGCGTCGCCAAAATTCTCGTAAAATCATCGTAGATAGCCAAGGGAACCACAAGGCCCTGCTCCCATGCCCATCGCGAGCTCGTACAATTGGGACCTCCGTAACTAGATCGTCAGCACAATCAAAATACTCGGGGCTTCGTCAGTGCTAGCCCAACGCTAGACTGCTTCGTCTTGAACTCATACCGTTTGTTGATTTATCGCACGAGGGTTCACAATTACCACGAACGAATTAGCGAAAATACTTTTGCATCTTAGACCGACGGAAGATCAGAAAAGAAGGAAGTGAAACTTCCTAAATGCCATCATAGCACCTCGTAGATAAGTACGGACGTCTACGTACCCATCAGCGAGACTCTACTAGACACTGTCTTAGTCTGGATAGACACTAAACTGGGCTCTGATACCAACTGACACGACCCAAAATCCGGTTAGGCCGTGCGGGCACCCGACATCCTTCCCTAGACCCGTCGGGCGAACCCTTACCAATTAAATTAGGCAAATAAATATAATTCAATTCATTAATAAGAACAAGGCTTAAAAAAGAAACACTGACATACTGATACCTCTAAGCTGTACAAAAGAAATTACAGCTGACTACCCAACATACTAGGTTTAGGGTTATCCAGACCAGACATCTAAGAGTACAAAAGAAGACAAATACCTCCTGAAGGGAGCAAAATGCAACTGAAATAATAACCAATAAACTGGTGGCCATCCGGAATAAAAGCTGGCTCACCCTGACAGCTGAAGTCGTCTTCGCTCCTTCACAACGTGGCGAACTCAATCCTGGAGCGAACCTGCCGAAACGAAATAGATAGAAAAAGAAACAAACAACAAACAAGGGTGAGTCAAAAGGACTCAATAAGTGGGGCAGACTAGCCACCTCAAAGAATAGGATAGCTAGCCAGGGAGAAGAAACAGATAAACCAAATTTCTTTTATTTAAATTATAAAAAGGTAGAGCCAGATAACAACCGAAAACACGTAAGAAACTTATAAACTCAACCAAGGATGCGTGCCAGAAACATAACAACAAATAAGAAATGCACATATAAGCAGGACAATAGTTATGTACCACAAGTTTACACAATGGTATGAAATAAAATGAAATGAGATAAAATGAGATGAAATATGATGCGAAGGGTCACATGTGCCCGTAATCCCATCCCGAAGCGGAATACTCCTGCATTCGAGGGGAATCCAATCTGATAACCAACTGGAGCGGAATACTCCTGCTCCTGGGGCGGAATATTCCTGCACCCGATATAATATAAACCAGAGGCGGAATACTCCTGCACTCTCCTGGGGCGGAATACTCCTGCACCCGATATAATGTAAAGCTGAGGCGGAATACTCCTGCACTCAATATCTGACATAAGAGCGGAATACTCCTGCTCTTGGGGCGGAATCCTCCTACCCTCAATGTGATACAATGGAGCGGAATACTCCTGCTCCTGGGGCGGAATACTCCTGCCCTCAATATGATACAATGGAGCGGAATCCTCCTGCTCTTGGGGCGGAATACTCCTGCCCTCAATATGATATGCAATGTAATGCATATGAATGCAATGTGATGCAATAACCCTTCACCGGCGCGGGACTCTCATCGACAACCGGGAAGTAGATGCCAACTCGCAGCCAAGGTACAATGCTCAAATCCTCAATACAATACCAACAATAGGACATAACATATAATATATAATATAAATCCAAAGCTAAGGCGTAATGAGTACGCCTATCGGCAGCTACACACGTAAGGAATACGTGGTAGAAAATCCACGAGGCCAGGTGCCTCCAAAGAAATGGATATAAACACTTACCTCTCTCAAAAGTTAGCATTGCGACCAACAACCGCGTTATTTTTGAATGCATTGCCAAACGATCCCACTGTGATCAATAAGCGGAAAAATATATCACATTAGGCTAAAGGCTTCATCCCTCACATCGTAGGGCAATCCAGGTAGGAACCTGATACCCTATTCGCATACGCAATACGCAGGCCAGGCCTATATACAGGGTTTAAGGCCACATAACCAAATCCCAAATAAATTATATTTATAAGTTGCCCATAACTCACTGAGCACGAATACATAATCAATTTCATTATCGGGGTCCATTTGACCCTTTAAACTATCAATTTACGTCATTAGGGCGATGTCTAATATTCCTATTTTTACCGCAAAAATATATTTAAACACACGTAATAAACTCAAATGCTATATTAGGATCATTACCTGAATGTTTCAGGGTGAAAATTCTACTTTTTCCCGGCCCCTTTTCTTATTTTCTGGCATTTTTCCACTGCGTATTTTTTTGTTTCGCGTCTCTGCTATTTTTGCTCCAATGCTCCTGTGCGTATTGCTACTGTAAATCCCTTAGCTTGACCGACATACATAATTAATTTTTAATTAATTTTTTTTTCTTTTATTATATTTTCTTTTCTTAATGAAAATTAAAATAGTACCCTACGATATTCGAAATAATTCCAACTTTTGCATACAAGTTATACAAAATATATGTAACATACTCGCGAAGGCGGATCTCAAATTGGACTCCCGAAACTCAAGATGCGAATTTAAATGAAAAGAAGTCAAATTATTTAACTTTCGGCATTTTAGCGGAAACTAGCCGAACAACATCGAAATTCACTTTCGAAAGTTCACAAAAGTCATAAATAATCATACGAACCCAACGGCGCTTTCGGATTTCGAATCGGAGCTCATTCGGCAAAAACCGAGCTCGAAAATCCCCTTTTAATATTAATCGCCAACAAAAACTGAAACCTTCTTCCGATGCCTACCAAACGAGGTCTAATTTAGCTCAAATTTTGCAGACATGTCCTAATGGACATTACGAATATTTTAAAATTATCGGCACACCAATCGGAGTCCTAGCTTCCGAAACGACTGACCGAGGTCGTTTCAATAGGTATATACTTATGAGATATTATTTTTCTTATCGTGTTTAGATGGAGTTGCATATGCTTAACATTAATTGTTTACGAGCTTAAGTATATCTTTGAACTGTGAAGAGAAATATGAATCCCAAGCTGGATTTTATGTTGTTGATTAGATGTATGCTCCTTACCTTAATCGTACACCTAATGATTCTTAGTGAAAACTTTTAACACTATTGAAATAGGCAGTATGTTCTTGGCTAATTGACATGCTCTTGATTGTTTCCTAAAGTAGAACAGTTCTTGAACATCCATGCTTTGTGTATGTATTTGCCCAAGTATAAGGGTTAATACACACTGACACAAAATATCTTCTTTCAAATTTGATATGTGCATAGCTGTGAATGCAGTTATTAGGATTTATATTTGACTTTTTTAGAAAAAGAAAATATCTTTATTTTGAAATTTCAAACGGGTGGTGTATTTTTGGAAGAAGCAAAGGCTGTAATATCTTCCTTAGTTTTGGTCTGATTGACAGTACATTTTCAACTTCCCTTTTTATTAAAATTACTGATCTTGCTTTCTTTTTCTAGTGAAATTTTGAAATCGGAACAGACTACTCCTTATTCATATTTAAATCAGCCCCTCTTCACTTTATTACGGACTCATACACTAAATAAACACTACATTACTCCTCTCTCTCTCTCTCTCTCTCTCTCTCTCTCTCTCTCTCTCTCTCTCTCCTCTTCTTTATTCTGCTATGTTTGGTTTGTTGGCTGGAAACTAAAATAAAGCTTTTGGGGTTCATTGTGCTTGTCTGATTCACTCACTATTTTCGCACCAGGTATACAGCCTGAATTCTATGACTCGTATAGCATGACATCATCACATGATACCCCCTGGATATGTGTATGTACTTGCTGTCTTGGCCTTTTTTTGGCCACTGCTAATACCTCTTGCATGTGTCTATATATAGACTATACCATGCTTTTGTGTTGCAGGAATAAGAAGTGTCTTAGTAATTATGTGTAGATTCTAAAAAGCAAACTTGAGGGGGTGAATTAGATCAGTTCATCTTCACGTGTATACATAGCACTTGTTCCTCTCCTTCTCAATCCCCCTAGACCCTTTTGGGTGTATTTATTAGGACCCCCTTGGTCTGTATAGATGCAGTACCGTAAGGTGCATTTACAGGTGAAAAGCAATGGTAACAGGGCATAGAAACAGCAGTGAGACACTGACCAAAACTGCTGTTGTAAAGCAGTAAAATAGGCAGTCATAAGTGTTGTCATGTACGGCTATAAAGGGGCCAATCACTTACCCCCTCTCTATTTGTGCATATGTTAAAATAGAATCTGATACTGTTTAAGTGCACAATCTGAAATTTGTGTTTAACACGGCAGGTTCATAATCAGATTATAACAGGGGATTTTTTCTGCTAAAAACCAGAAAAAGGGCTAGAAATGTAGTACGGCCTGAAATTTGGATTGTTTATGCAAATTACAGGAATCTGAATTTTAAACTGAAAGAGACTATCTTGCATAACTCAGAAGCTTTATTTTAATTTGTAATAGGTTTCTTTTGAAAGTAAGTCTCAGTTGCGAACTATTTTTACAAAAGGCTAAAATCTGTAAAATGGATTATTTCTGCAAAAATTCAAAACGGGCGAGATTTCTAAAACTCACTGGTTATTTTTGTAAGTGTCAAATAATCAACTTTTAAACTCTTCTTTCCTTACAAACTAATTAATAGTTTGAGAAGGGAGTAAATATTTTAGAGGTCAAGTTTTACAATTTACAAATACCACATACATCTATATTTTACTTTTGAAAAGTGTCAAAATGTGTTATTTTAAATTTGGACAATATTATTTTATACTAACTATTATACTATAGTCTTATATATTCTAATGCATATATTATATTACTTACGTCTTCAATTCAGAAAATACTTTCTATACTTTTATTTTCCAATCAAGTATTTCCTTTGAACGTGACCTCACAACAAGTAGCCACACGAACTAACTGGTATCACACTAACGCTCAAAGTAGCTAACATTTTTAAATTCATCAAAATTCTCACTGTCCCTACATTTTGAGAATTTATTGTATTTTGAGAATAATTTAATTTTTTTTCAAACTGATTTTAAAATTCGTCCGGTTTTGTACTTTTGCAGAAACGTCCTTTAAATTGGAAGACAATTTGGATTTAGCATTTGATATATTTTTCTTAGGTTAAAATTTGATCTTTAACTTTTGATTTTGTCCATACTTGATATTATAGCCTATAATCTCATATTTTGAATCCTGCTGGGAACCATCTTTCATGGATCCTTGAAAAGTGCCTAATACCTCATGACACTAGCACTTCTTACCTGAAATTAATGTTATGCAGACCTTACTCGAGGTTAACTATAGTAAAAGTAGACACAATTAGGTGCCCTAATATGCCTAGTAAAATAATATGTTAGGTGGCGACTCCAAACTCATTCCAAATGAGTCACCCTTAGTCAAACCCAACCTTGTGAACTCGATCCGAGCTCGAAAAATTGGGTGCGATAGAATGGCGACTCTGCTGGGGAAATTTAAAGTTCTAACCTCAACGGATTTGAAATTTGGACCTTTATATTTTTCACATTATTATTATTATTATTATTGTTGTTGTTGTTGTTGTTGTTGTTGTTGCTGCTGCTGCTGCTGCTGCTGCTGCTGCTGCTGCTGCTGCTGCTGCTGTTGGTGCTGTTGTTGCTGTTGTTGTTGTTGTTGTTGTTGTTGTTGTTGTTATTATTATTATTCGAGACTAACTTCTTTCTTTTGTTTTTATTTTTTTTCATTGTAAATTTGTATGGATAATACCTTTATGAAATTTGTTTGAATTTTTCGCTTCGGTGCATTATAATTGGCATTCTCCTCATTTAAGCTCACTCGTGTGACGTATTGTAAAAAAATGATTGCGTCGGTTTGACATCCGTTCTCAGACCTTTAAAATACTTTTTGGAAAGTTTTGGGATAGGTCAAGTCTGTGGTACAACCGACGATCCCAAAAGATTTTCCACTTCCAAATCGTCCGTTTGGGAGAACCTTGTCTGAACCCACTCTTAAAGAACTCCATTAGACTTCCAAATACTTATGTTTTTTAAATCCTTATCAACGTCGCCATTTTTATGGTTCTTCTTTACATTATTGTTGTTATTTTTAATTATCGTTATTATTCTTGCTTGAATATACCATTTCTCGAGACTAACTTTTATTTTTATTTTTTTTGTTTTTTTTTCTTTCCCTTTATTGAATTTAATTTTGAAATATTTTTATTTAAACTTATGCATTTGCAATTTTCATTCTAAGTCATTTCATCTGCCACTCCTGGCAATTTCCACTCTATTAGAGCCCTTAGAAAGGGACGGTTATGTGGAGCTCACGATCGATTTTTTTCCTCAAAATATAATACTTAGGAGAAGGTCTTGCAAAATTTAGCCAAACTAGCGGGGCTGTTGGCGGTTTGCAAGTCTTCAACTTTCAAGTTCTCCACTTGAAAGAACCGTTCTAGACGCAATAAAATCTTAGAGGAAATGTTACTAAGTTCATGCATCATGTCATTCTTAGGAAGTTACGACTTTGGCTCATGTCTAAGTCCTTAGTTCACCATGTCCGTACAAACCAAACGAGTTATTATCCCCAAGGAACATTTGGATATGACTGTGTGCATTATTTTTAAGATTAAATATGCTGGATGTGGACCATTATTTGAACGGTTACAATTAGTTTGCATTCAATGCCATTCGAAAGGCACAAAAGGTAGCCGAAGAGGCTTTCAAGGCCTGAATTAAAGCAGAGATGATTGTTTGATAAATGGGAAGACACATAATGCACGTTTATTATTTAAGCATCATATAAACATAGCAAGACTTAACATCTTTGGCATGTTAAATATCTATTAGAAATCTTGTCCAGATGTCAGAAGGGTTCCTAACCCAAGATGACATACTTTTCACATTGTGATGCATCGATTTGAAAGAAGTTTAGACCAAGTGCCGATCACCTACTAAATTCAAAAGAGGCATTAAAATGACTCACTTAGCACCAAATGACTTTCAAATCAACGTTAGGCGCACCTCTAGCACGAAGAGGTCCTGTGCATTATAAGGCTTTGTTTGTTAATTTGAATATTGCTTTCATGCTCCCTTTCCTTAGTATGACTCGTGCGAACCAGATAGAATATGCTTCCCAATCCTCAACCTACTTAAGAAAATTCTTTAAAATTCAATCTCCCTCCAATGCACATAACCTTACTTTTCTTTCCAAGCTAATATTCAAATCCTGGTATTTGAAATCTTTTGCACATTCTGATTATTTCCTATCGTTAACTCAAAGACTTTCTGTCACGACCCAACCTAGGGCCGCGACGGATGACCCACACTAAGTGTCGTTCATCACTAATCCTGCTGATAATCTGCTAACAATGAATATAACTGATAAACGGAATAAGCATAAACCTAACTGATGAGAATTATGCAATGCAAAAAGATGACAAGGCTAACATAAGCTGACATACATAACATACTGACTGAACCACACAGGGACATATCTACAGGCCTCTAAGAGTGCTGAACTGAATATACAAAGGACGGGACAAGGCCCCGACATACCCAAGCTGGTTGACTGTACACATACAAAAAGATAAGTAACTCCGGGAGTAAGCGGAGTGACTCCAATAGCTGATAGATGGCCTACTAACATGGTCCAAGCGTTGATCTATCTGCACGTGCGCGGCATAAAACGCAGCGCCCCAGAAAAGGGCGTGAGTACGATACGTACCAAGTATGTAAGGCATGAGCATATAATATATCATAGCTGAATGAAACTATAAGGCTGGAATATAAATATGTAAATATGAGCTGGAGCATAGTAATATAGCTGGAAATCTGAAGAACGTACTAAACATGATCTGACTATAAACTGAAGTCTAGCTGAATCTGAAACTGAAGACTGAGCTGAACTATACTGTTAAATAACTGTAATATGACTGATAACTGGTGACTAGAAACTGGAATTGATAACTGTCAACTGATCCTGACGCTAAGAACTGGTGGCTGATAATTGAGAACTGATAACTGGTACTGAGCTAAAACTGAACTGTTATCTGAGTGTTATGGGCTATATCCCTCCAAATCAGGTAACTGAACATCTGAACTAGTACCTGTCTGGTGTTATCGGCTGTATCCCCCCCAAATCATGTAACTGAAAAACTGAACTAGCCTCATGTATAATCATGCAGTGCATAATGTGGCTATATACGCGTATATAACAAACCTGGTGGGTGTTATGGGCTATATCCCCCCCAGCAAGTATATCTAGTCTCTCTGGTCAGAGTGTGTGAATGACACCCGGTCACACTAGGTGTTTCAAATCCCGCCTGAACCAGAGGGGCTGTATCCCCCAGACGGGTAGTATCACACGCGACCGGACTGTGTGTCCAATGTCCAGCCTCTATGGGGGACTCCAAATCACACATAATATGATCACAATATAAGCATAAGCATGTATGAGGCATAACACATGTGGCAACAATAGATATGGACTCAAAAGAATGATAAGAAAACTCTTGATAGAATTATAAACACAACCTAGAACTCAGAATTTGTCAAACGCTTTGAATTTCTATAAAAATTTCGGCAGAGTTTTCTTTGAAACTGGATGATACGCAAAACAGAACCAGCACTATACTATACACGGGAATGGATACCGGGATAAACTGATAACATAAACATGTTAAACGGATAATCAAGATGAGACAACTGGATGACATAACAAATCCGCAGATAGAATGTTTGGACAGCACCACTGTCCTGACTTTCAACCTAATTTTCAGAGTTTAGATCAAAGTTATAGACTTTATGATCTTCATAAAAGTTTTAGATATATGTCTTAGGATTCTGGAGATTCTTAAAGCATCTTAATATCAATTTTGTATAAGGAGTTATGATCAATATACTAACAAGTGTCAAAAGATCAAAATGATTTTTTAGATTTTGAAACGTTTTGTCTTGCTAATTCGGATGTCTTTCACCTTGGATTTTAGTACCAAATTAAGTATATACAAGGTTTCCTTGATACCATACAATTTTCTCACAAGAAAAACTAAGTTTAGAACTAAGAAAAGCTTCATAAGCTAAAAGATACATGCCTTGCCAAAAGAAAGGTTTAGTCTTACATACCTTTGATGTTTCTAGCTTCTAAACTTTGTTTCCTTTGAATTCCACACCTTATAAAGCTTAAACAAGCTATAAAATAAAATTTAAGTACTTTACTTAGCTATGAAGTAAATCTAAAACTCAAACAATAGACGAAATTGAAGGTAGCATAATGTTACCCTAATCGCGTAGAGCGTTTTGCCGCACTCCGTCTTCCGTTTCGAGTCAAAATTGATGTTGTTTCTTCAAAATTAAAAAAAAAAAATGGATTGAACTTCAGAGAGGTCTGTATATATCGTGGGTTATCTGGAAAATTTCGAGAAAATGGATGATTACTCTTTTATAACAAAAATATTTCATTTCTAGCCCTCTTTTGCGCTTATATCCCTTTTTCTAGTCTGATTTCTGATACTCATATCTTTTTATCCCGATATTGTATGAACAAACCGTCAAAAGTTTTGGAAACTACACTCCAAGTCCTTTAATTTGGTATATCATATGTCTCAAAAAGACCACATATAACACACGGAATTAATTGCTGAAAAAGCTTCGTTACAAGGCAATTTCTTAGTCGGTTTTTCCGCAACTTAAATCCGATTTTTCCCAAACTTTATATTCAATATATAAACATCATATATGGTCATATTATGACTTTAAACTCACTTAAATCATTCTTAACATATCATTAGAATGATATACGTCACTTTAGACATATGGGGTGTAACAATCTTCCCCCGTTAGGAACATTCGTCCTCGAATGTTAAATGAAGTATGTGGAAGCATTAAGCAACGATCTGCTACATACCTGAAGTAGTGAAGAGATGTGGATATTTGGCTATCATGTCATTTTCAGCTTCCCAAATTATTTCTTCTACATTATTGCTTCGTCATAGCACCTTAACTGAAGGAATGTCTTTCGTCCTTAGTCGACGAATCTGCCTATCTAAAATTGCAATTGGCACCTCTTCATAAGTTAATTGCTCCGTGATCTGTATATCATCTACTGGTACAACTCTAGAAGGATCTCCAACACATTTTCTGAGCATAGAAACATGGAATACTGGATGTACCTCCTGAAGGTCTACTGGAAGGTCTAACTCGTAGGCTACACGCCCAACTCGCCTGATAACCTGATATGGACCAATAAATCTAGGGCTAAGCTTCCCTTTTTTTCCAAATCTCATAACGCCTTTCATAGGTGATACTTTCAGGAATACCCAATCGCCAATCTGAAATTCTAAATCTCGACGTTGGTTTTATGCATAGGACTGCTGCCTACTCTGTGCTACTAATAATAATTCCCTGATTAACTTGACTTTATCAACTGCCTGTTGGATTAAATCTGGACCTATTAATTGAGACCCGCCAACCTCAAACCATCCTATAGGAGACCTGCATTTACACCCATATAAAGCTTTATATGGCACTATTTGTATGCTAGAACGATAGCTATTATTATATGCAAACTCTATCAACAGTAGATGATCACTCCAGCTGCCTCCAAAATCTAACACGTAAGCTCTAAGTATATCTTCTAATGTCTGAATGGTCTGCTCAGACTGTCCATATGTCTGGGGATGAAATTTTGTTCTCGAATTCACCTGTGTCCCTAAACCTGTCTGGAATGATCGCCAGAAATTTGCTGTAAACTGTGTGCCCCTGTCTGAAATGATAGATACTAGAATATCATGTAGGCGCACTATCTCTCTGATATAAAGTCTAACATAATCCTCTGTTGTATATGTAGTTCTAACAGGCAAGAAATGAGCTGATTTAGTAAGCCTGTCAACTATAACCCAAATAGAGTCATACCTGCTCCGCGTACGGGGCAAGCCTGTAATGAAGTCCATATTCACTGCTTCCCATTTCCATGATGGAATCTCGATTTCTTGTAACAAGCCACTAGGTTTTTGATGCTCGACCTTAACCTGCTGGCAGTTAGGACACTAAGCCATAAATTCTGCTATCACGCTTCATTCCCTCCCACCAGTAAATTTGCTTAAGGTCATGATACATCTTAGTCGAACCTGGGTAAACAGTGTACCTGGATTAATGTGCCTCTGTTATAATCTGTCCACGTAAATATGCCACATCAGGAACACAAAGTCTATCTTTATATAAGAACCCCGGTCACTAGTAACCTATATAGAAATTTTTGTTTTCTTCTGGCTATCTGCCTGTATTGAACTAGAACTGGATCCTCATACTGACGTTGGTTTACTTCTTTAACTAGGCAAGTAGTGGATGCTTTCTGAACTGTAACTCCTGCGTCCTCTGAATCTATTAATCTGACTCTCATGCTGGCCAACTGGTGGAGTGCATGAGCTAACTCTCTTTTCTGTGGCTGTAAATAAGATAGACTACCCATAGACTTACGAATAAGGACATCAGCAACAACATTCGCTTTTTCCGGATGATAAAGAATGTCCACGTCGTAGTCCTTCAGCAACTCTAGCCACTGCCTCTGTCGTAGGTTTAGCTCTTTCTCCTTAAATACATATTGGAGGCTCTTGTGGTTTGTATAAATATCATCATGAACACCGTACAAATAATGTCTTCAAATAATGAATGACTGCTGCAAGCTCCAAATCATGAGTAGGGTAGTTCTGCTCGTGCCTTTTCAGCTGCCTGGAAGCATAGGCAATAACTCTTTCGTGCTGCATCAAAACACAACCAAGACCAATTCGAGAAGCGTCACAGTAAATGACATAGCCCTCAGATCTCTCTGGAAGTGTAAGTACTGGAGCTGTTATCAACCTGTTCTTTAGTTCTTGGAAGCTGTGCTCGCAAAAATCAGACCACTCAACCCAAGATGCATCTTCCTCTCCAGGACTTCGGAAAGGTACTTTTGGAACACCAATAGGCATTAAATGAAAGAAAGAACCCAGCTTCAACCGAGCATATGTCTGCCGCGGGAACAGGAAGAACGGAAATTGACTTTTATGTTGAAGTCTTTCCCGTTGGAAGGCTGGGGTTTCTACTTCTTACCTATTCACTTCTACTTGAACCGTTCAACGAGCGTTGTAACGATCCAAAGGAAAATCTCCTGGCTCAACACTAGTATTTAGCTATTTTTTTGTGTCAATTTAGTCAGTGGAGCTACAATGGAGGAAAAACCGTCTACGAACCTTCTGTAATAACCTTCCAAACGTAGAAAACTACGTACTTCAGCTAGCGTCGTAGGTCTGGGCCAATTCTTCATAGTCTCGATCTTCTAACCATCTACTTTAATTCCTTCTGCTGAAACTATATGGCAAAGAAATGCCACTGAATCTAACCAGAATTCACACTTTGAGAACTTAGCATATAATTGCTGGTCCCGAAGAGTACCCAATACTGTGCGTAGGTGCTCTGCATGTTCTGACTCAGACTTTGAATAGATGAGAATATCATCAATAAATATAATTACAGATGAGAAATCTAGATAAAGCCTGAATGCGCTGTTCATCATATCCATAAATACTGCAGGGGCATTAGTGAGTCCAAACGACATCACTAAAAACTCATAATGGCCATACCTAGTCCTGAATGCAGTCTTAGGTATATCAAATTCTCTGACTCTAACCTGATGGTAGCTTGATCGCAAATCTATCTTCGAGAAACACTTGGCACCCTGAAGCTGGTCGAACAAGTCATCAATCTCGGGCAGAGGGTATTTATTCCATATTATGACTTTACTTAGCTATCTATAATCTATGCATATGCGTAGAGAGCCATCTTTCTTTTTCACAAATAATACTGAGGCTCCCCACGGGAAAATACTGGATCTGATGAGGCCTTTATCTAACAAATCCTCAGTTGCTCTTTAAGTTCTTTATGTTATGCAGGTGCCATCCTCAAGAACATGCCCCTGATGATGTGCTGGTGCTGAGCAAGCAACTGCTGATCTAGCTAGCTGGGCTATACAACTACCACCCCTAGTCGGGCAACCTCTTTTAAAATGGCCTGCCTTTTGACAAATACAACGAGTATCAACTCCTAACTTACATGGTCTCAAGTGGCGTCTACCACAATCTGGACATCTGGGATATGTCTGACGGGCCTATACAAAAGTACCACGACGCTTAAATCCTGAAGTCTGTTATGCGTGACTAGATCTGGACTGAGGAAGTCTATCAGATCTCAGGTCACGGGACTCTTGAGGTATACTAGCTGGTGGCTGTCTAACACTCTGCTGCCTACTCACTCGAGATGTCTCTTTAAATGAACAAGACAATCTTCCCCTCTTATGTAACACTCTATCCCTGTCGGCTCTCTGTCTCTGCTTCCTCTCCTCAAGTGATAAAGCAAATGCATGAATGCGTGATATGTTCATACCTGACTGCATAGCAACCGTCATACACTCGTTCACCAGGTATGGACCAAGTCCCACTACATACCTGTGAATTCTATCCTCCATACTTGCTACCACAGTTGGGGCAAACCTTGCTAAAGAATTAAAGCGATAATTATACTCTTCTACACTCAAACTTCCCGGTCTCAAGGTCAGGAACTGATTAGCACGGGCTCCCTATGTCTCTATAGGCATATACTGATAAAGGAAGGCATCTAAGAATTCCTTCCAAGTCGTGGGAGTAGCATCAGGCCGTCTAGATAGCTCCCATGTCTGATATCACCCTGCTTCTAGGTTATGCAATCTCAATGCAGCCAAATCTACTAACTCTGTGTCTGACACGTGCATAACCCTCAACACTCTGGCTATCCTCACTAGAAAATCCTGAGGGTCCTCTCCTGTATGGGATCCGGTAAAGACTGTAGGATCTAGCCTGATAAAATCATTGATCCTGGATCCAACATCTCCCTGGGCATCTGCACTGTGTTGTCAAGTCTGAGCAACTACAACACTGGTCAATAATCTGATGGAATCCCTTATTTTCTGCTCCTGACTGTTGGGTAGAGGAGCTGGACGTACAGTAGTTGCGGTACCTCTAACATCGCCCTGAACTGAAGGGATCTGTGAGGCCTCAGATGGAGCCTCAGGTCTGGACTTCTCACTCTCATCTTACTCAGGCGGCACTCTACTAGTACCCTGGCCGGCAATAGCCTTGCCCTTCTGGGCAGCTGTTAGTTTCTTCGGCGGCATCGATTTGCTGAAAACACTATTGTTAGAGGGCTGAATTCTATAATCATGGCTCTATCGCACGATCTAGAGAAGAAAGAAAGACAACTGTCCTGAAGTGCCTTGTAGCCTCCTGTTCAAAAGTATGGCGCGCAACATACTCCTGAAAGAGACTCTACTAGACACGGCCTGTAGACACCCTAGGACTGAACTGCTCTGATACCACTTTTGTTACGACCCAACCTAGGGCCGCGACGGATGACCCACACTAAGTGTCGTTCATCACTAATCCTGCTGATAATCTGCTAACAATGAATATAACTGATAAACGGAATAAGCATAAACCTAACTGATGAGAATTATGCAATGCAAAAAGATGACAAGGCTAACATAAGCTGACATACATAACATACTGACTGAACCACACAGGGACATATCTACAGGCCTCTAAGAGTGCTGAACTGAATATACAAAGGACGGGACAAGGCCCCGACATACCCAAGCTGGTTGACTGTACACATACAAAAAGATAAGTAACTCCGGGAGTAAGCGGAGTGACTCCAATAGCTGATAGATGGCCTACTAACATGGTCCAAGCGTTGATCTATCTGCACGTGCGCGGCATAAAACGCAGCGCCCCAGAAAAGGGCGTGAGTACGATATGTACCAAGTATGTAAGGCATGAGCATATAATATATCATAGCTGAATGAAACTATAAGGCTGGAATATAAATATGTAAATATGAGCTGGAGCATAGTAATATAGCTGGAAATCTGAAGAACGTACTAAACATGATCTGACTATAAACTGAAGTCTAGCTGAATCTGAAACTGAAGACTGAGCTGAACTATACTGTTAAATAACTGTAATATGACTGATAACTGGTGACTAGAAACTGGAATTGATAACTGTCAACTGATCCTGACGCTAAGAACTGGTGGCTGATAATTGAGAACTGATAACTGGTACTGAGCTAAAACTGAACTGTTATCTGAGTGTTATGGGCTATATCCCTCCAAATCAGGTAACTGAACATCTGAACTAGTACCTGTCTGGTGTTATCGGCTGTATCCCCCCCAAATCATGTAACTGAAAAACTGAACTAGCCTCATGTATAATCATGCAGTGCATAATGTGGCTATATATGCGTATATAACAAACCTGGTGGGTGTTATGGGCTATATCCCCCCCAGCAAGTATATCTAGTCTCTCTGGTCAGAGTGTGTGAATGACACCCGGTCACACTAGGTGTTTCAACTCCCGCCTGAACCAGAGGGGCTGTATCCCCCAGACGGGTAGTATCACACGCGACCGGACTGTGTGTCCAATGTCCAGCCTCTATGGGGGACTCCAAATCACACATAATATGATCACAATATAAGCATAAGCATGTATGAGGCATAACACATGTGGCAACAATAGATATGGACTCAAAAGAATGATAAGAAAACTCTTGATAGAATTATAAACACAACCTAGAACTCAGAATTTGTCAAACGCTTTGAATTTCTATAAAAATTTCGGCAGAGTTTTCTTTGAAACTGGATGATACGCAAAACAGAACCAGCACTATACTATACACGGGAATGGATACCCGGATAAACTGATAACATAAACATGTTAAACGGATAATCAAGATGAGACAACTGGATGACATAACAAATCCGCAGATAGAATGTTTGGACAGCACCACTGTCCTGACTTTCAACCTAATTTTCAGAGTTTAGATCAAAGTTATAGACTTTATGATCTTCATAAAAGTTTTAGATATATGTCTTAGGATTCTGGAGATTCTTAAAGCATCTTAATATCAATTTTGTATAAGGAGTTATGATCAATATACTAACAAGTGTCAAAAGATCAAAATGATTTTTCAGATTTTGAAACGTTTTGTCTTGCTAATTCGGATGTCTTTCACCTAGGATTTTAGTACCAAATTAAGTATATACAAGGTTTACTTGATACCATACAATTTTCTCACAAGAAAAACTAAGTTTAGAACTAAGAAAAGCTTCATAAGCTAAAAGATACATGCCTTGCCAAAAGAAAGGTTTAGTCTTACATACCTTTGATGTTTCTAGCTTCTAAACTTTGTTTCCTTTGAATTCCACACCTTATAAAGCTTAAAAAAGCTATAAAATAAAATTTAAGTACTTTACTTAGCTATGAAGTAAATCTAAAACTCAAACAATAGACGAAATTGAAGGTAGCATAATGTTACCCTAATCGCGTAGAGCGTTTTGACGCACTCCGTCTTCCGTTTCGAGTCAAAATTGATGTTGTTTCTTCAAAATTAAAAAAAAAAAAATGGATTGAACTTCAGAGAGGTCTGTATATATCGTGGGTTATCTGGAAAATTTCGAGAAAATGGATGATTACTCTTTTATAACAAAAATATTTCATTTCTAGCCCTCTTTTGCGCTTATATCCCTTTTTCTAGTCTGATTTCTGATACTCATATCTTTTTATCCCGATATTGTATGAACAAACCGTCAAAAGTTTTGGAAACTACACTCCAAGTCCTTTAATTTGGTATATCATATGTCTCAAAAAGACCACATATAACACACGGAATTAATTGCTGAAAAAGCTTCGTTACAAGGCAATTTCTTAGTCGGTTTTTCCGCAACTTAAATCCGATTTTTCCCAAACTTTATATTCAATATATAAACATCATATATGGTCATATTATGACTTTAAACTCACTTAAATCATTCTTAACATGTCATTAGAATGATATACGTCACTTTAGACATATGGGGTGTAACAATCTTCCCCCGTTAGGAACATTCGTCCTCGAATGTTAAATGAAGTATGTGGAAGCATTAAGCAACGATCTGCTACATACCTGAAGTAGTGAAGAGATGTGGATATTTGGCTATCATGTCATTTTCAGCTTCCCAAATTATTTCTTCTACATTATTGCTTCGTCATAGCACCTTAACTGAAGGAATGTCTTTCGTCCTTAGTCGACGAATCTGCCTATCTAAAATTGCAATTGGCACCTCTTCATAAGTTAATTGCTCCGTGATCTGTATATCATCTACTGGTACAACTCTAGAAGGATCTCCAACACATTTTCTGAGCATAGAAACATGGAATACTGGATGTACCTCCTGAAGGTCTACTGGAAGGTCTAACTCGTAGGCTACACGCCCAACTCGCCTGATAACCTGATATGGACCAATAAATCTAGGGCTAAGCTTCCCTTTTTTTCCAAATCTCATAACGCCTTTCATAGGTGATACTTTCAGGAATACCCAATCGCCAATCTGAAATTCTAAATCTCGACGTTGGTTTTATGCATAGGACTGCTGCCTACTCTGTGCTGCTAATAATAATTCCCTGATTAACTTGACTTTATCAACTGCCTGTTGGATTAAATCTGGACCTATTAATTGAGACCCGCCAACCTCAAACCATCCTATAGGAGACCTGCATTTACACCCATATAAAGCTTTATATGGCACTATTTGTATGCTAGAACGATAGCTATTATTATAAGCAAACTCTATCAACAGTAGATGATCACTCCAGCTGCCTCCAAAATCTAACACGTAAGCTCTAAGTATATCTTCTAATGTCTGAATGGTCTGCTCAGACTGTCCATATGTCTGGGGATGAAATTTTGTTCTCGAATTCACCTGTGTCCCTAAACCTGTCTGGAATGATCGCCAGAAATTTGCTGTAAACTGTGCGCCCCTGTCTGAAATGATAGATACTAGAATATCATGTAGGCGCACTATCTCTCTGATATAAAGTCTAACATAATCCTCTGTTGTATATGTAGTTCTAACAGGCAAGAAATGAGCTGATTTAGTAAGCCTGTCAACTATAACCCAAATAGAGTCATACCTGCTCCGCGTACGGGGCAAGCCTGTAATGAAGTCCATATTCACTGCTTCCCATTTCCATGATGGAATCTCGATTTCTTGTAACAAGCCACTAGGTTTTTGATGCTCGACCTTAACCTGCTGGCAGTTAGGACACTAAGCCATAAATTCTGCTATCACGCTTCATTCCCTCCCACCAGTAAATCTGCTTAAGGTCATGATACATCTTAGTCGAACCTGGGTAAACAGTGTACCTGGATTAATGTGCCTCTGTTATAATCTGTCCACGTAAATATGCCACATCAGGAACACAAAGTCTATCTTTATATAAGAACCCCGGTCACTAGTAACCTATATAGAAATTTTTGTTTTCTTCTGGCTATCTGCCTGTATTGAACTAGAACTGGATCCTCATACTGACGTTGGTTTACTTCTTTAACTAGGCAAGTAGTGGATGCTTTCTGAACTGTAACTCCTGCGTCCTCTGAATCTATTAATCTGACTCTCATGCTGGCCAACTGGTGGAGTGCATGAGCTAACTCTCTTTTCTGTGGCTGTAAATAAGATAGACTACCCATAGACTTACGAATAAGGACATCAGCAACAACATTCGCTTTTTCCGGATGATAAAGAATGTCCACGTCGTAGTCCTTCAGCAACTCTAGCCACTGCCTCTGTCGTAGGTTTAGCTCTTTCTCCTTAAATACATATTGGAGGCTCTTGTGGTTTGTATAAATATCATCATGAACACCGTACAAATAATGTCTTCAAATAATGAATGACTGCTGCAAGCTCCAAATCATGAGTAGGGTAGTTCTGCTCGTGCCTTTTCAGCTGCCTGGAAGCATAGGCAATAACTCTTTCGTGCTGCATCAAAACACAACCAAGACCAATTCGAGAAGCGTCACAGTAAATGACATAGCCCTCAGATCTCTCTGGAAGTGTAAGTACTGGAGCTGTTATCAACCTGTTCTTTAGTTCTTGGAAGCTGTGCTCGCAAAAATCAGACCACTCAACCCAAGATGCATCTTCCTCTCCAGGACTTCGGAAAGGTACTTTTGGAACACCAATAGGCATTAAATGAAAGAAAGAACCCAGCTTCAACCGAGCATATGTCTGCCGCGGGAACAGGAAGAACGGAAATTGACTTTTATGTTGAAGTCTTTCCCGTTGGAAGGCTGGGGTTTCTACTTCTTACCTATTCACTTCTACTTGAACCGTTCAACGAGCGTTGTAACGATCCAAAGGAAAATCTCCTGGCTCAACACTAGTATTTAGCTATTTTTTTGTGTCAATTTAGTCAGTGGAGCTACAATGGAGGAAAAACCGTCTACGAACCTTCTGTAATAACCTTCCAAACGTAGAAAACTACGTACTTCAGCTAGCGTCGTAGGTCTGGGCCAATTCTTCATAGTCTCGATCTTCTAACCATCTACTTTAATTCCTTCTGCTGAAACTATATGGCAAAGAAATGCCACTGAATCTAACCAGAATTCACACTTTGAGAACTTAGCATATAATTGCTGGTCCCGAAGAGTACCCAATACTGTGCGTAGGTGCTCTGCATGTTCTGACTCAGACTTTGAATAGATGAGAATATCATCAATAAATATAATTACAGATGAGAAATCTAGATAAAGCCTGAATGCGCTGTTCATCATATCCATAAATACTGCAGGGGCATTAGTGAGTCCAAACGACATCACTAAAAACTCATAATGGCCATACCTAGTCCTGAATGCAGTCTTAGGTATATCAAATTCTCTGACTCTAACCTGATGGTAGCTTGATCGCAAATCTATCTTCGAGAAACACTTGGCACCCTGAAGCTGGTCGAACAAGTCATCAATCTCGGGCAGAGGGTATTTATTCCATATTATGACTTTACTTAGCTATCTATAATCTATGCATATGCGTAGAGAGCCATCTTTCTTTTTCACAAATAATACTGAGGCTCCCCACGGGAAAATGCTGGATCTGATGAGGCCTTTATCTAACAAATCCTCAGTTGCTCTTTAAGTTCTTTATGTTATGCAGGTGCCATCCTCAAGAACATGCCCCTGATGATGTGCTGGTGCTGAGCAAGCAACTGCTGATCTAGCTAGCTGGGCTATACAACTACCACCCCTAGTCGGGCAACCTCTTTTAAAATGGCCTGCCTTTTGACAAATACAACGAGTATCAACTCCTAACTTACATGGTCTCAAGTGGCGTCTACCACAATCTGGACATCTGGGATATGTCTGACGGGCCTATACAAAAGTACCACGACGCTTAAATCCTGAAGTCTGTTATGCGTGACTAGATCTGGACTGAGGAAGTCTATCAGATCTCAGGTCACGGGACTCTTGAGGTATACTAGCTGGTGGCTGTCTAACACTCTGCTGCCTACTCACTCGAGATGTCTCTTTAAATGAACAAGACAATCTTCCCCCTCTTATGTAACACTCTATCCCTGTCGGCTCTCTGTCTCTGCTTCCTCTCCTCAAGTGATAAAGCAAATGCATGAATGCGTGATATGTTCATACCTGACTGCATAGCAACCGTCATACACTCGTTCACCAGGTATGGACCAAGTCCCACTACATACCTGTGAATTCTATCCTCCATACTTGCTACCACAGTTGGGGCAAACCTTGCTAAAGAATTAAAGCGATAATTATACTCTTCTACACTCAAACTTCCCGGTCTCAAGGTCAGGAACTGATTAGCACGGGCTCCCTATGTCTCTATAGGCATATACTGATAAAGGAAGGCATCTAAGAATTCCTTCCAAGTCGTGGGAGTAGCATCAGGCCGTCTAGATAGCTCCCATGTCTGATATCACCCTGCTTCTAGGTTATGCAATCTCAATGCAGCCAAATCTACTAACTCTGTGTCTGACACGTGCATAACCCTCAACACTCTGGCTATCCTCACTAGAAAATCCAGAGGGTCCTCTCCTGTATGGGATCCGATAAAGACTGTAGGATCTAGCCTGATAAAATCATTGATCCTGGATCCAACATCTCCCTGGGCATCTGCACTGTGTTGTCAAGTCTGAGCAACTACAACACTGGTCAATAATCTGATGGAATCCCTTATTTTCTGCTCCTGACTGTTGGGTAGAGGAGCTGGACGTACAGTAGTTGCGGTACCTCTAACATCGCCCTGAACTGAAGGGATCTGTGAGGCCTCAGATGGAGCCTCAGGTCTGGACTTCTCACTCTCATCTTACTCAGGCGGCACTCTACTAGTACCCTGGCCGGCAATAGCCTTGCCCTTCTGGGCAGCTGTTAGTTTCTTCGGCGGCATTGATTTGCTGAAAACACTATTGTTAGAGGGCTGAATTCTATAATCATGGCTCTATCGCACGATCTAGAGAAGAAAGAAAGACAACTGTCCTGAAGTGCCTTGTAGCCTCCTATTCAAAAGTATGGCGCGCAACATACTCCTGAAAGAGACTCTACTAGACACGGCCTGTAGACACCCTAGGACTGAACTGCTCTGATACCACTTTTGTTACGACCCAACCTAGGGCCGCGACGGATGACCCACATTCATCACTAATCCTGCTGATAATCTGCTAACAATGAATATAACTGATAAACGGAATAAGCATAAACCTAACTGATGAGAATTATGCAATGCAAAAAGATGACAAGGCTAACATAAGCTGACATACATAACATACTGACTGAACCACACAGGGACATATCTACAGGCCTCTAAGAGTGCTGAACTGAATATACAAAGGACGGGACAAGGCCCCGACATACCCAAGCTGGTTGACTGTACACATACAAAAAGATAAGTAACTCCGGGAGTAAGCGGAGTGACTCCAATAGCTGATAGATGGCCTACTAACATGGTCCAAGCGTTGATCTATCTGCACGTGCGCGGCATAAAACGCAGCGCCCCAGAAAAGGGCGTGAGTACGATATGTACCAAGTATGTAAGGCATGAGCATATAATATATCATAGCTGAATGAAACTATAAGGCTGGAATATAAATATGTAAATATGAGCTGGAGCATAGTAATATAGCTGGAAATCTGAAGAACGTACTAAACATGATCTGACTATAAACTGAAGTCTAGCTGAATCTGAAACTGAAGACTGAGCTGAACTATACTGTTAAATAACTGTAATATGACTGATAACTGGTGACTAGAAACTGGAATTGATAACTGTCAACTGATCCTGACGCTAAGAACTGGTGGCTGATAATTGAGAACTGATAACTGGTAGTCTGGTGTTATGGGCTATATCCCCCCAAATCAAGTAACTGAACATCTGAACTAGTACCTGTCTGGTGTTATCGGCTGTATCCCCCCCAAATCATGTAACTGAAAAACTGAACTAGCCTCATGTATAATCATGCAGTGCATAATGTGGCTATATATGCGTATATAACAAACCTGGTGGGTGTTATGGGCTATATCCCCCCCAGCAAGTATATCTAGTCTCTCTGGTCAGAGTGTGTGAATGACACCCGGTCACACTAGGTGTTTCAACTCCCGCCTGAACCAGAGGGGCTGTATCCCCCAGACGGGTAGTATCACACGCGACCGGACTGTGTGTCCAATGTCCAGCCTCTATGGGGGACTCCAAATCACACATAATATGATCACAATATAAGCATAAGCATGTATGAGGCATAACACATGTGGCAACAATAGATATGGACTCAAAAGAATGATAAGAAAACTCTTGATAGAATTATAAACACAACCTAGAACTCAGAATTTGTCAAACGCTTTGAATTTCTATAAAAATTTCGGCAGAGTTTTCTTTGAAACTGGATGATACGCAAAACAGAACCAGCACTATACTATACACGGGAATGGATACCCGGATAAACTGATAACATAAACATGTTAAACGGATAATCAAGATGAGACAACTGGATGACATAACAAATCCGCAGATAGAATGTTTGGACAGCACCACTGTCCTGACTTTCAACCTAATTTTCAGAGTTTAGATCAAAGTTATAGACTTTATGGTCTTCATAAAAGTTGTAGATATATGTCTTAGGATTCTGGAGATTCTTAAAGCATCTTAATATCAATTTTGTATAAGGAGTTATGATCAATATACTAACAAGTGTCAAAAGATCAAAATGATTTTTCAGATTTTGAAACGTTTTGTCTTGCTGATTCGGATGTCTTTCACCTTGGATTTTCGTACCAAATTAAGTATATACAAGGTTTCCTTGATACCATACAATTTTCTCACAAGAAAAACTAAGTTTAGAACTAAGAAAAGCTTCATAAGCTAAAAGATACATGCCTTGCCAAAAGAAAGGTTTAGTCTTACATACCTTTGATGTTTCTAGCTTCTAAACTTTGTTTCCTTTGAATTCCACACCTTATAAAGCTTAAACAAGCTATAAAATAGAATTTAATTACTTTACTTAGCTGTGAAGTAATTCTAAAACTCAAACAATAGACGAAATTGAAGGTAGCATAATGTTACCCTAATCGCGTAGAGCGTTTTGACGCAATCCGTCTTCCGTTTCGAGTCAAAATTGATGTTGTTTCTTCAAAATTAAAAAAAAATGGATTAAACTTCAGAGAGGTCTGTATATATCGTGGGTTATCTGGAAAATTTCGAGAAAATGGATGGTTACTCTTATAACAAAAACATTTCATTTCTAGCCCTCTTTTGCGCTTATGTCCCTTTTTCTGGTCTGACTTCTGATACTCATATCTTTTTATCCCGATATTGTATGAACAAACCGTCAAAATTTTTGGAAACTACACTCCAAGACCTTTAATTTGGTATATCATATGTCTCCAAAAGACCTCATATAACACACGGAATTAATTGCTGAAAAAGCTTCGTTTCAAGGCAATTTCTTAGTCGGTTTTTCCGCAACTTAAATCCGATTTTTCCCAAACTTTATATTCAATATATAAACATAATATATGTTTACATTATGACTTTAAACTCACTTAAATCATTCTTAACATGTCATTAGAATGATATACGTCACTTTAGACATATGGGGTGTAACACTTTCTCTCCAAGCAGAGTACACTTATTGGTGATTTGTCAAACAAAGGTGGGGTTGTTGCAGCAAGTATTATACATATGGAGCAGAAAATTGACAGGGTAAGAGGTCTGATGGTCAGCCTCAAGGGCATCTCTAACATGCCACAAGAATTTCTAGAACCAATGTCCGAAGATCACTTTTGTGCTCCGGTCTACACTGTTGCATCACCCGCAATACATGAGTGTGTTCGAAAGCATTTTCCAAATTTGCATTCGTTCATGGTTGAAAGAGCATTCAAAGAGTTAGCAGGAGGCAATACGAATGTGGGAAGTGAGGAGAATCCACTAAATGTTGCAAAGGTTTATGCACAATAATCAGATATCAACACGGTGATAAAACTTCCATTATATGATGGAACTAAAAATTCCTACGTACATTTGGGAGCATATCTGCGCCAATTAGAGAGTATAAAACATGACGATGAACTCAAGATGAAATTTTTTGTTAAGGCACTTATAGGGTCAGCATTGATTTGGTACATTGGGCAAGACACAAGTAAATGGACATCTTTGAGTGATTTGGCCGAAGACTTCATCAAGCAATATGGATCCTATGGCGACTACTGTACATGCAATAGCCTGCTGAAAAGGAAAATAGAACCAATCTCTGAAAAGGTCTTAGGCGGCAATTTGACTTAAGCACAATCTAAGAATATAAACGATACAAAGAAAGGAAAAGCTACCATTTCCAAAACCCCAAGTCCTATCCCACTATCGCTCAATAACAAAACCATCATTCCCTTGCATGAATCACCATCCGTTCTATTTGAGAAACTGAAGTCTATTGGGATGCTGCAACCACAATGCGGAGAAGTCTTTACCACATTGCCCTCTCGCTTTGATTCAACCTAAAAATGTGCCTTTCACTCCAATAGACCAGGTCATGACACAAATGAGTGCACCACTCTAAAAAAGAAAGGAGATTCAGAGCTTATTAGAAAGTGGTAAGATAGTCGAAGTGCCGAAGGGAAAACCTCAGCTTATATGGTGCCAACCTCTGACCCTCACACCAACACTAGCAGTTTGCTCACAGACAGTTAACCCAATTTCTTATTAGAAGCTAGCAAATAGCACCGCGAATTTCTTAAGCGATGCTACTCGCAACTTCACTCCCATTGGAGGATCATATACAAGTTTGTATGAAAGGTTGAAAGATGCAGAGATAGTGCACACTATTGGAAGGAAATTTTACAAGGAATCCTGGAAAGCAGATATGAAAAAATCATGTATTTACCGTTCGAGCATGCTGGGACACAATATTGAAAAGTGTTATGCTTTCAAAGAAAAGATCAAAAAATTGATCGAGTCGGGACAAATCAAGATTGAAAATTCTAATGAACAACTCATCGCAGGTGATCAAGCACTTACAGTCAAAGAAGCATCAGTCTAAGGGCAGACATCCGAGTACGATTAGAAGAGCTTTGCATCATCTTTTGAGACATTTATTTTACTTTCTAGCAAGCCTTATGACACATGTTTTTTAAATTTCCTCTTTATATATTTTGAACTACGCTTGACCTGATTCCTGTCAGTAGCAGGATACGTAGGCAGTCCACGTCGGGTTCAATCCCTTTATAATAAAAATTTTATTTTTTCCAATAAGGAAGGTTGGTACAAAGTCTAGAAATGCAGCATTTGGTTGGCACCAAGCATGAAGTCAATAATGAAGTATCTTTTGAGAATGTATATGCACCGGTATAGGCCCAATTTACAAAGGAAATGATGATTACACTCTAGCCCTTGGTGTTCAATAAGAGCCGACCTCCCTTTTGGTCGTACAACACCCAACTTTTTTCTTAACCTTGCACAGTTTATCACGACATCCTTATCAATGTTTCATCAACCAAAATCTTTGTCTTGACTGCTACATAAAGCACTCAAGCAATCCTTAATAATCTCATTGCCATTTGTCGTAGTGTATAATTCAAAAATTAGTCCATCATCTACCTTCTAAGCATCCTCTTAGCTGCATATTTGACCTTTATGTGCTATTTTCCTTTAAAGTTTACAGTGTACTAACTCTGTTGTGTATATTTCTCATTCTGTTAAAGGTTGCTTAGCATTTGAACACCTAAATTGGCAAAGAATCTACATAAGAAAATGCTGAGATGACAAGCCAAGATGAAACATTCACTTTTGAAACAAAGTCTTCAGAACCACAGACATATGACATCGAGAGAAATAAGACTTAACAGGATATTCCAGACAAATCAGACAATCTTGATTCTAGTACTATGCAAGTTGTGGTAAGGGACAAACAGAATCAGTTGGCAGTATACCCACATAAGAGACACAGAAAAGAAATCCAACCAAATAAACACGAGGTTTAAACGAAAAACTCCATAATTTGGAAATGGCCGTAAAAGAATAGATGAGTTTAAGGAACATTCAAAGTTTGAGATATAAGGATTTGTGTCTACATCCATATGTTGAGTTGCCTCTGGGGTACAAAATTCAAAAATTCAACACTTTTGATGGGAAAGAGGACCTATTCTTTCAGTTGAAAGACTATTGCAGCAGCCTAATTGGAATTGGACACAACGAGGCTATCAGAATGCAATTATTCATCCAAAATTTATCTGGGTTGGCACTCACTTGGTACACCAAGCAAGATTTTAGCAAATGGCACACTTGGGAAGATATAGCCCGAGATTTTGTTGAGTAGTACAAATTCAACATCCGAAAAGATCTGCACCTATATGAGATGTATAAAGTCAAAAGAATGCAACACGAGTCTTTTGAAGAATATGCTACCCGATGGAGAATTAAAGTTTCAAAGATACACCCTCCTTTACCTGAAGAAGAATTATTTTCAACCTTCATCCAGATCCAAGAAGGGATTTACTATGAGAAATTGCTCAACGTTCAGGCACGCGACTTTCCTAGTTTGATTCAAGCAATAAAGGAACTAGAAATTGGCATTCAAGAAGGGAAGATCATTGGAAGTTCAACAGTGCACTATGTTAATCAACATTTTCAACCTGATGCTTTTGAGAATTTGCAAAGTAACGAAGAGGACAACACTTTAGTCACCATGACTGGGCACCAACCACCATACTACCAGAATCAACAAAATCCACAATTTCATGTTATTCCCGACTTACACACTAGGCAACCTCCCCACTATCACGGTTTTCAACAACAATCTTATCAGGATCAACGCAATCGAAACCAGATGAAAAGGATGAAGCCTCGCACATTTACTCCTCTAGCAGATTCTTTAACAAACATATTTGAAAGACTAAGGGATCAAGGGATACTGCAGCCGAAAAATAGATGGGTCCCTTGTTCGGATTTTGATCCATCAAAGACTTGTGCATATCATTCGAACATTCAAGGTCATGACACTGAAGAATGTCCAGCATTGAACCAAAAAATTCAGAATTTGATCGAAAAAGGCAAGATAATGGTACAACAAGAATCACCAAATGAAAATTTTGACTCTCAAGCTGCAAATACAATCTATGTTCAAGGCAATCCATTGAAGATAACTTCGAGACATTTGAAAAGAGAGCACAATATATGAAGACAACACAATGCAAAATCTACTATCTCTATATTGGACTACCCTTTTTGTGCTTTAGCCCTGCTTTGTACCTGAACTACGTATGACCTGATTATTGTTTGACAAGATATGTAAGCAGCCTATTTGGGCACAGTTTCAGTATAATAAAATTTCCATTTTTCCCTAGCCAGGATAAGCACAAATTTTGGGACATCCTCCTAATCCAATACACTCATCAGTTTTCAAGCTAAAGTTGGAAAAAGTATCTCTGTGACCGATTGGGTAACCACGATTTACCAGATATCATATCAAAGGACAAATGCAGATTCTTGCCAAGATTGGAAGTTCAATGCAATGCAACAATTTTGTTTTCAACTAACAAATTTTTTTTTGAGAGCAAATAGTTTTTATGAACACAACAGCAGGAGGCAACACAATTGAGAAATGCTACTAAAGAAAATAGCTCCAACATAATTACACGATAACATTTGATGAATGCATTTACAGGCTTTTAGAGTACTGACACCTAGGCTCGTCAGCCTTAGAATATGACGCTTAGGCTCGTCAGCCTTAAAATATGACTCTTAACTCTACTAATGAATTTTTCTTTGAGAGCAGATCTTTTCTTACAAATACAAGGCTTGCAGGCAATACAAGCAAACACCATTATCTGTGAATAAATAGCTCCAGCATCAATACCTGACAGGCACTTAAGAAAGGCACTTACAAGCTTCTGGATATGGCACCCCTAATATGACGATTAGCCTCGTCAGGCTTATAATATGACGGCTAGCCACGTCAGGCTTAAAATATGACGACTAGCCTCGTCAGGCTTATAATATGACGACTAGCCACGTTAGGCTTAAAATATGACGACTAGCCACGTCAGGTTAAAAATACGACGACTAGCCACGTCAGGCTTAAAACATGGCGACCAGCCCCGTCACGCTTAAAATATGACGACCAGCCTCGCCAGGTTTAAAATATGACGATCAGCCTTGTCAGGCTGAAAATATGACGACTAGCCACGTCAGGCTTATAATATGAAGACTAGCCCGTCAGCCTTAAAATATGACGATTAGCTTCGTCAAGCTTAGAATTTGAATATTAGCCCCGTTAGGCTTAGAATATGGCTATTAGCCTCGTCAGGCTTAGAATATGATATTAGGCATGTCCGCCTTATAATAGGACATCACATATATTTTGTTTTGCATGAAATGTTACAATAGGGTGATCTATCAAAGGCAATAAATTGGGGGAGAATTTTTGAGGATCCCCTCAAAAATTCTCGAAAAAAAATGCAAGATTGACACTGGGCAGAATTTTGAGGAAACTCGAAATTCATTAAAAATCAAAACTCACAAGTCCGAGAAGCAGCAACGAGGAGATTGAATTGCACCAAAGAATGGGGCACCAATTTCAAGAATCAACCCTTCCCCTCTTCCCGTAACTCAAAAATCTTTCTTTCAGTGCAGGCACAAAATACTAATTACAACAACAAGCACGACAATATATGGGGCAACACTACAAGACGTTTCCTCAATTTCACAAAAATCCCTTGAGCCACTCCGCTTTCTCATACTCACTTTCAAAATCATTTCCCTATACTGAAATCGTGAAATTACAAAATTTCTAATATATATTTTGCACCATTCTAAAACTCCATTTAAAAACTCTGATTATGCTTTTCTATTTTCTCAAATCATTTATTCCCGCTCAAATCTAAACCTCCCATACTCTGAAAAATAATGTACCTAATCCTTCAATTCAGATTAGGGCATCCGTTTGTATTCCATCCTACCATGAGTGAATCGTGCCTGTTTATCAATAGATCGTGTCTTCATGCTTAATCGGGCCAATTTGTTTAAATCGTGCGTATTTATCGTGCTTACTCCTCAATCCCAGCTTAGTCAATATAATTCTTAAGTGGGATATTGAAGACAAGATGAATCATTTATCAATATGTAGTGGAAATTATATATGTGTAAACTACTCTTTATGGGTGTGTTGTGCACACATTTCATAACTAGAATGATTACAAGCCTCTTTTCCCACACTCGATCTATTGATGTTATCTCATCTTCAACGATGCCATTGCTTTCACCAATCATTTATTTCGCCAAAATTCAAAAACACACCAATCCAAACTTTGAATGCATGGACAAGTTTACTCTTGACGCCTAAATCGTGCGTCATATACATCTCATACAGGCAACACGCTATTCTAGAACTACACACGGCCTGATTCTCGTAAAACCCGAGATATGTAGGCAACTCAGAGACCGGGATTCGGCCGAAACACCCCAAAACTCTCAATTCTTTCTATCACTTTGCTCACATATCATGACAAAATTGGAAGCTTCATCAACGTCTTTGCCCGAAAACTCTTTCATCATCCCCGGGCAAAGAGGGGCAGTTGTTCACACCCAATTTTGGCCCTCTATTTTTCATAATTGGCTATATTAGTAACTTTTCAAAACAAAATTTGCAAGAGATATCATGCATTTATCTGTGTAACCTTTATCCTTAATCTCCTATTTATACAGTATTTATTTAACTGTGAATATATTATAAAATCACATCATTTAGGTCATTTTTGAAAGACGTGCGCAATTTCTTTGACTATTTGCATAATTAATATACTTAAGTATCTATTTATAGATTATTTATAACTAAGTAATATTATTTTAAGTCATTTATAATTATTTTGTGTTAAATAATATTTTACTAAGTCATATGCATTATCCCCTATATCTTTTGCTAATTATTTTTCCATTTATCAGCATTTTTTAAATTAACTAGTAGCCAATTAACTCTCAATATACAATACTTTCACTCCCAGCACACTACATATACACTTGCATACACTTACACGCAAACATATACACACCCTCACATGCGCCCACGTGTCCAGATCTCAACCATCCATGAGCTCTATCCAACGGCTCCCACAACACCAGCTCTTCTAATGTATACACTAGACCCCCCCCCCCCCCGCCCAGTTTCCTAAACCCTAGTCAATTCCCCCTCATCCCCTTCCAAGATCATCGCTGCCCTATCCCCCTACTCTCTCCCCCGTAACCCACTTTCTCGTCCAGTTCCACCCCAGAACCACCCTCACGCCACCAATCTTGTTGGCCACATCCTTCCCTCTTTCCTATTTTATCTCTTTCACGTGAAAAAGGAAAGAGAATCTCCCTCCCTCACTATTGTTTGGATCCCAAAAAGGAAGGAAAAACAAATCAATAAATGGTTTCCTTCATTCATACACACAAATCAATGACAGGTAAGAGATAATTCAAGAAAATATCCATCAAATCAGGCTAAGAGATGAGGGAGATTAACCAGACCTGTTTCAACCTCTTTCAACCTGGTCCAGATCCTAAGCGGATAATCTCCTTCCTATACTTTTATTTTTGCTTTCTTTTGACAACAAAATTGACATATGAACGCATATCTTGTTACATGAGTTCTACGCTGCTTCTTCGAATTTCTCATTTTAATTAATATTTTCATTACATTGAAAGAGCAAAGTGTTACATGTAACCGACTGAAAATAAATGCTTAGGCGTTCTTGAATTTTAATTTGTTTTATAGGCGAACAGGTATACACTTATGAGATATTATTTTTCTTATCGTGTGTAGATGGAGTTACATATGCTTAACATTAATTGTTTTCGAGCTTAAGTATATCTCTGAACTGTGAAGAGAAATATGACTGCCCAAGCTGGATTTTATGTTGTTGATTAGATGTATGCTCCTTATCTTAGTCGTACACCTAATGATTCTTAGTGAGAACTTTTAACACTATTGAAATAGGCAGTATGTTTTTCGCTAATTGACATGCTCTTGATTTTTTCCTAAAGTAGAACAGTTCTTGAACATCCATGCTTTGTGTATGTATTTGCCAAAGTATAAGGGTAAATACATAGTGACACAAAATATCTTCTTTCAAATTTGATATGTGCATAGCTGTGTATGCAGTTATTAACATTTATATTTAACTTATTTAGCAAAAGGAAATATCTTTATTTTGAAATTTCAAATGGGTGGTGTATATTTTTGGAAGAAGCAAAGGCTGTAATATCTCCCTTATTTTTGGTCTGATTGACAGCATATTTTCAACTTCCTTTTTTATTAAAATTACTGATCTTACTTTCCTTTTCTAGTGACATTTTTAAATCGGAACAGACTACTCCTTATTCCTATTTAAATCAGCCCCTCTTCACTTTATTACGGACTCAGACACTAAAGAAACACTACATAACTCCTCTCTCTCTCTCTCTTCTTTATTCTGTTGCGTTTGGTTTGTTCGCTGGAAACTAAAATAAAGCTTTTGGGGTTCATTGTGCTTGTTTGATTCACTCACTATTTTCACACCAGGTATACAGCTTGAATTCTATGACTCGTATAGCATAACATCATCACATGATACCCCCTGGATATGTGTATATACTTGGTGTCTGTGCCTCTTTTTGGCAACTGCTAATGCCTCTTGCATGTATCTATATATAGACTATACCATGCTTTTGTGTTGCAGGAATAAGAAGTGTCTTGGTAATTATGTGTAGATTCTAAAAAGCAAACTTGAGGGGATGAATTAGATCAGTTCATCTTCACGTGTATACAGGGCACTTGTTCCTCTCCTTCTCAATCCCCCTAGACCATTTTTGGTGTATTTATTAGGATCCCCTTGGTCGGTATAAATGTAGCACCGTAAGGTGCATTTACAGGTGAAAAGCAATGGTAACATGGCAAGGAAACAACAATGAAATACTGACCACAACTGCTGTTGTAAAGCAGTAAAATAGACAGTCATAAGTGTTGCCAAGTACGGCTATAAAGGGGCCAATCTCTTACCCCCTCTCTCTGTTTGTGTATATGTTAAAATGGAATCTTATACTGTTTAAGTTAAGTGCAAAATATGAAATTTGTGTTAAATATGGCAGGTTTAAAATCAGATTATAACAGGGTATTGTTTCTGCTAAAAACCAGAAAAAGGGCTAGAAATGCAGTTGAAATTTGGATTATTTATGCAAATTACCGGAATCTGAATTTTAAACTGAAAGTGGGACTATCTTATATAATTTAGAAGCTGACTTTTAATTTATAACAAGTTGCTTTTGAAAGTAAGTCTCAGTTCCGAGCTATTTTAACAAAAGGCTAAAATCTATAAAGTGGGTTATTTCTGCAAAAATACAAAACAGGCGAGATTTCTAAAACTTACTGGTTATTTTTGTAAGTGTCAAATAATCAACTCTTGAAACTCTTCTTTCCTTATAAACTAATTAATAGTTTAAAAAGGGAGTAAATAATTTAGAGGTCAAGCTTTACAATTTATAAATATCATATACATCTATATTTTACTTTTGATAAGTGTCAAAATGAGTTATTTTACATTTGGTCTTACAATATTATTATATGTTAACTATTATACTATAAGCCTTATATATTCTAATGCATATATTATATTACTTACGTCTTCAATTCAGAAAATATTTTCTATATATTTCTATACTCTTATTTTCCAATCAAGTATTTTCTTCGAACATGACCTCATAATAAGTAGTCACTCGAACAACGGTATGTGGTAACTGATATCACACTATCGCTCAAAGTGGCTAACATTTTTAAATTCATCAAAATTCTCATTGTCCCTACATTTTGAGAATTTAATGTATTTTGAGAATAATTTAATTTTTTATAAAACTAATTCTAAATTCGTCCGGTTTTGTATTTTTACAGAAACGTCCTTTAAATTAGAAGACAATTGGGATTTAGCATTTGATATATTTTTCTTAAGTTAAAATTTGATCTTTAAGTTTTGATTTTGTCCATACTTGATAATATAGCCTATAATTCCATAGTTTGAATCAGGCTAGAAACCACCTTTCGTGGGTCCTTAAAAAGTTTCTATATACCTTCTTTTCAGGACACTAGCACTTCTTACCTAGAATTTATGTTATGCATACCTTACCCGGAGTTAACTATATAATAAAAGTAGTCACAATTAAGTGTCCTAATACGTTTAGTAAAATAATATGTTAGGTGGCGACACCAAACTCATTCCAAATGAGTCACCCTTAGTCAAACCCAACCTTGTTAACTTGATCCAGGCTCAAGAAATGGGGTGCGACAGTACGTTGACCCCCTCGGGAATGGTCTAAAAGATTTATCTTCGAGGACCGCAAGCGAAATAAGCACCCTCTGCGATTGCAGCATCTTTAGCAGCGAAAGCTACTTCACCCTCAGTGGCTGCAGAACTACTGGCTTCAACATGTTTCCCAGGGTGATTATTTAGCAGCGAAAGCTCCTTCACCCTCAGTGGCTGCAGAACTACTGCCTTCAACTTGTTTCCCAGGGCGATGAGCTGGCGAGGGGCTCGACGGAGCAGAGAAAATGTCTTTTGAAGCTTAAAAAAAAAGGGAGCAGTCAAATATTTGATTGAGTAAAATAAAAATGGAGGGAATAGGAACGATAACCAACCTGCATCAGCAACAGAGGCATCAGGCTAACAGCTTCAGTAGTGTCGATTTCCTCCTCTTTTTCTTCAGAGCGGGAGTCAATGACGATACACTTTCATTTTCTCGGAATAAAACAGTCATTAAAGTCTTAGCAGCGCCAGTGGAAGCTTCTACTATAACCAAGGGGACTATAGTAGTTCGTGCTTTGGTTTCTCTGACGGAAGCAGTGGTCGAAGGGCTTCAACCACTTGGCTCTCTTGTTAGAGAGAGCCGCAACGCTGAATCCACCTGCATTTGCTAAGAGCCGGCTAACAGATGCCTTATGTTAGGAACTGAAGGGTTGTGCGACCGGCAGCCGCATAAAAGGGCCAATATTCTTATCACGAGGCTAGAGTTCTGGAGAACCACGCAGAAGTTAGGCAAAATCAAACAGAAGGTAAAGCGGCAAGATCTAGAACGATAATGAACGAAGTATTGTATTTAGGCTGCAAGTTCTTCATGACATCAATGATTTTTTACATCCTCATTTGACGAGAGTTATTAGTAAGGATCCGCGTGACCCAGTTCACGAGATTGTCACGAGATAAAAAAGAGGATGATCAAACGAGTCACTACAGGTAATCGAATGATAGTAAAGGAATTAACGCGTGTCAAGTGCAAATTAAGGAAAAAGGGTATTGCAAAGAAGATCTTATAGTCATTGTTGAATACCATTAGGAAAGGTTCACCGACAAACCTCGTCAAAGTTGAAGTCTTCATGTTGATGTAACAGTAGCACCAGCCGCAATCATTGCTATCATCATAGTAAATAACAATGGGCCTCTACCCTCATTGTTTAATGTAATGATGCTCCCGCTAAAGAGACTGGGGAGTAAAGACCATCAAGATACCAAAAGTTTAATGAACAACTGCCTTATCAGTAAGGGATTTCAAAGTCAAGATGAGCCGCCAAGCCTGAGGGCCTACTTAACCTAAGCAGATAATGTATTGTGGTCACATATCCTCCACGACGTGGTGCAACGGTAGCCCAAGACCAATGGTGAATGGGTAAGTATATACAATGGAGCATCTGTCACGGTGGGAGGTGACCCTTTCATCTCCAACAGGTATGAGAACCACAATGTCAAGACCTCATTAAACAGTTGTTTCACAAAAAAAAAAAAAAAAAAAGGAACCTCCTCCGTGACTTCCGGTATGGTAAGCACCTGGGTCCCTTTTTTTCCTTCAATTTTCTCATAAATCTCTCCATCTTTAGAGTAGTCAGTCACTATGACCACATACATGTCAAGATTGAAATCTGCCAGAATAAATCTAACAGGAGAAACCATTGAAGAAAAAGGAGTTTTAAAAAGAATTAGGATGAGAAGTTTGTTGGTAAGCAGAATCCTTTGCAAGGAAGTTTGGAAGAATATGGTAAAAGGAATAAAGAATGGGGTTGGACTGTATATAAGCAAGTGGGAAAGGCAGATATGAAAAACCACAACAATGATGACAGTTCTGAAAAGATGTGCCTATGATAGAATTTGGAAGGAGTTCAATAATGATCTTAGAGATATGCGAAAGCGGATGATCAACTAGGTACAAACGCGTGTATAAACTCGAGTACGAAATGACTGTTGTACAGTCAAAATGATGCAATCATTGTAAAATGCAATTGGTTTCTCGCGGGCACGTCACTTAATCTTCTAAGCGCTATAGCACTCAGTAAGTGGGGAGATTGGCATGGCAGGTCTCCCCAAGTCTTTTTTGTGTGGAAAAAGGCTCAAGTTTTAAACATGAAATCTAGGGTCCTCATTTAATTAGTGTTATTAACTATGTAACATTCTCACCCCAATATTTTGTAAGTTGCACAATAGTCCATGTATATAAAGTAGTTTTTTGCCAAATTTGGCCATTCCCTAGCTGCTTCCCTCTCTCCTCTCCCCCGTTTTCCCTCCATTTTTTCCACATTCCATTCCCGCCCAAAGTTCCACCATAGCTGCTGAGCTTCCTTTCGTAGATCGAAATAATACCCATTCCACCATAGCTGCTGAGCTTATTATCTTGAATATCCTTTCCAGTTTTAGGCAATACAAGCTGAGATCCCCCACATTTGGGTTATACGGCATTTCGTTAAATCTGGTCGTTTCTTATCCATTAAAGGAGAAATCTTGTTCCTCCAATTTTAATCGTATCAATCCAGTCATCTCCGGTAAGTGTACTAAATTTTCGAACATGTTTTTTGTTGTTTTTGTTGATTCGCGGTTGTTACGGATTCAGTTCCTCCGAACAATCTGCGTGAAATTCCAAACACCATTTCGACTTTCCTATGGCCGTAATTGTAATTCCAAACATATCGCTAGTGTTTTACGCGGCGTATGTATATTATTGGAATTTTCACAGATAATGTTCGGAACATTTTGTAGGATGTTTGAGCGTTCTGTTGCAGTTTGGAACATCTTGCATTAAGCATCGAAAAAGTGTAAGGTGATGTTCAGAACGTCTGCATGAGATGTTCCAAACGAGCAACACTGAGGTTTGGAACATCTTGCATTGAGCAATGAAAAACTGTAATCTGATGTTCAGAACGTCAGAAGGATGTTCCAAACGAGAACATTGAGGTTTGGAAACATACTGTATAAATATTAGTAATACTAATAGTTGGTCATTCCAATTTATTGCAGGTGACCATCGATGGGTGAGGTTATATTAGGAGTTAATTATCAAGGTGAATGGGTGGAGCGTTCTAAATGTTATGCTTGGGTTCCGAAGGTTAAAGAGTCAAGACCCATTCTTGTGCCTAGAGATGTTACGTATGATGTTCTACTTAACAAAATCATCGGAAGTTGGGGGATAAGAGACAATCCGAGGGACATTTGCATTACTTACATGCTGAGTGTTGCCGCAAATCAAAAGACTCCTCCCGTTACAATAAGAAACGATGATGATGTACGCCTTTATATGGCTGACGTTGATCGTAATGGTGCTAGGCCCACGCTAAGGGTAATTGTGGTTTCAACGACGGAGGAATGTGTTGGTTCTAATGACCAAGAAATGCCAAATAGTGGAGGGCATGATTTTAGTCAGCGATTGGATGACTTACATGAAGAAGTAGAAGAAGAAGACAGAGGAGGAGGGGTAGAAGAAGACAGAGCAGGCGTAGATGTAGATGAAGAAAAAGAAGAAGAAGTAGAAGACAAATATGTAGAGGAACATCCTGCCATTTATACCCCTGTGTTTCCAACACAAAGCAGCGAGCCGATATTTCACTTCGTTGATGGCACAGGTTTTGAAAAAGGTATGACTTTCCCCAATAAGAAAGAACCGGTCACCAAATTGAAGATTGCGGCAGTTAAACATCGTTTTAATTACAAACCATTGAAGAATACTGCAAAGATTTTTAATGCTAGATGTTTAGATGTGAAATGCAAATGGTGGTTAAGGGCAATGAGGTATAAAAGTAATGATAGGTTCTACATTAGCGTTTACAATAACATGCACACATGCGGTGTCCAACATCATTCCAGTCATAATTCACACGCCTCTGCCCGGATAATTGGTGAGTTCATGAAAGGTAAATATTTAATGGGAAAAGGTCCAACCACAAAAGCTGTCAGGGAGTCCCTTAACAACGATTTTGGTTGTAAGGTTAGCTACTGGAAGTGTCTTAGGGTCTGTCAATTTGCAAAATCTTTGACACGGGGAACACATGCGAAAGGTATTGAAATTCTTGATGCTTATGCTTATATGGTTCGGAGCAAGAATCCAGGAACCAAGACAGATTTGAGACTTTCTAGCACAGGGAAGTTCTTGTATTTTTTTCTCTCTTATGGAGCATGGATCAGGGGATTTACTTACGTGAGAAAAGTCCTAGCCGTTGACGGTACACATTTGTCTGGCGAGTATGGAGGGGTGTTGCTGTCTGCTGTTGCTCAGGATGCAATGAGTCACGTATTCCCTGTTGCTTTTTGTGTTGTAGACAAAGAGTGCGACGCCTCATATGAGTATTTTTTCGAACAATTACGCTGCATAGTTTCAGATAGTGAAGAGTTGTGCATAGTTTCGGATAGACATCCGAGCATCTCGAAAATGGTCGCCCAAATGTTTCCTTCTGCACACTATGGAGTTTGCATGTGGCACCTTGGTGAAAGCATCCGAACAAAGTTTCAGTTTGGATTCAGTCTTCATAAATACTACACTGCAGCAAAGGCATACAGGGTAGAGGAATTCAATGATGCTATGAATGAGATCAGGGCTATTGATTGGAGGGTAGCGGATTATCTTGAAAATGTTGTTGGCTATCATAGATGGAGCAGATTATATTTCCCAGGAAACAGGTAATATTACTGTCTGCTTTCAATATGTTCCAAACGTCACATTACGCTCTCCGAACATAACATATATGTTCAGAACATTATAGGAAAATTTATTTTCTAATGATGTTCCGAACTCATTATCGGCGTTCTGAACGTATGAGTCATGTTAGGAACATCATTAATGTTCCGCACTTCTTATTCCTATATCTGCACTTGTGCTTTATGCTAGGAACATCTTTTGACTATTATAATTTTTATTCTTTTTAATAGGTTTGAAGTTATGACATCAAACATAGCTGAGTCCATTAATTCCATGCTGAAAGAGCAAAGAGAATACCCCATTGCTGCCCTCTTCAAGGATATAGGTAGGAGCTTTGCGGAAAAATTCCACACTAGGGCCATGAAGTTAATCAACCACCCAAATTTATGCGTCCCAGACGTTGAAATAAAAATAAGGAAGAATAAAGAAGTGGGAGACAAGCTAGTTGTCAACAGGAAGGGAACTTATGGTTTCGAAATCATTAGTCCAGGGCATGAGGCAGAAGTTGATCTATATGAGAGGACATGTACATGTAGGGAGTTTGATCTTGATCAGTTACCTTGTGTACATGCTATGGCAGCAATTAGGGGGTTGCATGGCGATGAATATGGAAGTAGAGTGTATGAATACACTTCTGGATATTACACAACACAAGCATACATCCTTGACTATGCAGAGCCTGTCAATGCAGTACCTCCTGAAGAATCATGGGTCGTCCCTGCTGAAGAGATACTTTATCCAGTGCCTCTGCCCCCAAAGCCAAACAACCGTGGAAGGAGAAGGGTTAACCGGATTCGATCTATTGGGGAGCGTCTTCCAAAGAGGAGAAATAAATGTGGCAACTGCAAGAGATATGGGCACAAGAAAACTACATGCCCTGTTGTTTGTAGTGGAAATGAGGCTACAAGTCAGCCTAAAAATTGAGTTTGTGAATTGGATATTTATATCGTCCTCGTTATAATTTCGATTATTTGGATTATTTGGATATTTATTTGAATTGCATAATGGACTTTTCGTCCTACTTGTATAATTTATATTGTGTACATATTTGGCCAAATTTGTTTCTTAACTTATGGTTTGCACAGATTTGCTTTATTGCATCTTTTGCGATTATGTTGTGCACATAATTGCATATTGTTCGCAACACATCCTTTTTGTTTAGGATATTACATGTGATGTTCCGAACGATGTCAAGGCATGTGAAAGCTTGTGAGGTCTTTATTTCACAATTCATAGTCGTAGCGTTTACCAAGTGCTACCTTATAGGAAATGTTCGGAACCTCGTGTCGATGATATTATATTATACTTTTATACGTGACGTTCCGAACAAGCTATTCAAAATTTAAAAGACACAAACGGCTACAATGAACAGTTGGGATTCCCAAATACCAATACGCTAAACGGCTAAAATACAAGTTGGTTGCTGCAACAGTCACGTCAAAAAACACATTCACACTTGTAAATATGCGTCCCTTCATTTGCTTCAAAACATCTATAAATACCTCTACTTTGATGAACACCCAATTCACAATTCATTTCACATTAACCAAGTATTACGTTCAGTTTTCACTAGTTTCTATATCAAGGAAGAACAAGTTGAGGTACTCAAGTTTTCCATATTTTCTGCCTTTTTTCTAAAACGATTTCAACATCTAATCTGTTTATATTTCCTTAAACATAACTATCCACTTTGATTCTTTTCTAAATTTTAAACAACTTTTCATGCAGATGGCCAATAACGCATTAAACGATCCATGGAATAAGTACCACCGAGTCCGAGAGCCTCCAAACAAATCGCTTCCCACAAGACTGCTAGACGTGCATTATGAAGTTGTTGACATCAAAGAGGTAGCAGATAATTGTGAGAGGTCCATTCAAACACTCGAGACAAAACTTGAGCAGATGCAATTGCAGATAGATCGGATTGAGAGGATTTTGCGAAATCAATTCGGTGGAGGTCCAAACAATAACGAAGACGCTATTATATATTAGATGTTTAAGTAGTTCTACTGTTTATGAATATGCTTTTGTATCTCTTTTCAATTAATATTATTATGAAGGTCTTTAATTAGTACTGTTAAACTGTCTCCAAACCATCATGTTTGCTTATAGTTCGCAACACATCAACTGTCGTTCAGGATATTATAAACGATGTTCCAAACGACAACTTGGTCTACTCCATTTCTGGAAAATTTAATAAAATCATACAACACGTTCGGAACATATAACGTGTGTTCCAACATGAAAACAAATGTTCGGAACGCAACCGTTATGTTCCAGGTATAAATGATGATCATTAACATTATACACGTCCAAATATCCAGAATGAAAACAAATGTTCGAAACACAACTTTTATGTTCGTCGCATTAAATGGCCGTTCGGATCGCACAATTGTTAATGTTGTTATCTTCGGGAGAAATGATGATCCATACATATACCGATGTTTCGAACATCAACTGGAAGTTTGTCGCGTTCATGTGATGTTCCGAGCGCGATGTTCTATTGTTTCTATCTTCATCATACTCTTCACATCTAGAGTAGTTAGAGTGACAAACTGTGATCATTATATACCTACAAAGGACCCACTATACCTGTAAGAGCGATAAATTCATCCACTTTCATCACAAAGACCACTTAGAGTAGTTTGTGGGACAAATGGTTATCCTTATGAGTAGAAATGGACAAGTAGAGTCGTTAGAGTGGCAAATGATGATAATTATGACTAGGCAGGACCCAACAATACTTGTAAGAGTGGAAAATGAATATCAATATGATAATAAATGACCAACTATACTTGTAAGAGTGAAAAATGATGATCACTATCACTATAAATGACCAACTATACTTGGTATAGGGAGAAATGATGATCCATACATATAATAAATGACCAACTATACTTGTAAGAGTGATAAAGGATGATCATTATACCTAAAAATGACCCAAGATACCTGTAAGAGTGACTAATGATGATCATTATGAGTAGAAATGGCCAACTAGAGTTGTTCGACAGACAAATGATGATCCTTCTAATCTAGAAATGACCCAACATACCTGTAAGAGTGTCAAATGATGGTCATTTTAACTAGAAATGACCCACTATACTTGCTAGGGTGACAAATGACGATCACTATCACTATAAATAACAAACTATACTTGTTATAGGGAGAAATGATGATCCATACATATACCGATGTTTCGAACATCAACTGGAAGTTTGTCGCGTTCATGTGATGTTCCGAGCGCGATGTTCTATTGTTGCTATCTTCATCATACTCTTCACATCTAGAGCAGTTAGAGTGACAAACTATGATCATTATATACCTACAAAGGACCCACTATACCTGTAAGAGCGATAAATTCATCCACTTTCATCACAAAGACCACTTAGAGTAGTTTGTGGGACAAATGGTTATCCTTATGAGTAGAAATGGACAAGTAGAGTCGTTAGAGTGGCAAATGATGATCATTATGACTAGGCAGGACCCAACAATACTTGTAAGAGTGGAAAATGAATATCAATATGATAATAAATGACCAACTATACTTGTAAGAGTGAAAAATGATGATCACTATCACTATAAATGACCAACTATACTTGGTATAGGGAGAAATGATGATCCATACATATAATAAATGACCAACTATACTTGTAAGAGTGATAAAGGATGATCATTATACCTAAAAATGACCCAAGATACCTGTAAGAGTGACTAATGATGATCATTATGAGTAGAAATGGCCAACTAGAGTTGTTCGACAGACAAATGATAATCCTTCTAATCTGGAAATGACCCAACATACCTGTAAGAGTGTCAAATGATGGTCATTTTAACTAGAAATGACCCACTATACTTGCTAGGGTGACAAATGACGATCACTATCACTATAAATAACAAACTATACTTGTTATAGGGAGAAATGATGATCCATACATATACCAATGTTTCGAACATCAACTGGATGTTTGTCGCGTTCATGTGATGTTCCGAGCGCGATGTTCTATTGTTGCTATCTTCATCATACTCTTCACATCTAGAGTAGTTAGAGTGACAAACAGCCACTTAGAGTAGTTAGAGTGGCAAATGATGATCATTATGACTAGGTAATTAAAGTGAGATGATCAGTATCACCCTAAATTACCAAGCATACTTGTTAGAGTGACAAATGACTGCACATCCATCTTAGTGGTTTCGAACATGCTAAATATGTTTGTCACATGAATAACACGTTCGGAGCGCCATATTTCGATGTTGCTATCTTCATCGTTCTGTTAACGGATTTGTTCAGATCAGATCGCGATATGATTGAAACATGAAGTGTGTTTTGCGGAACGACATAGGGTACAATGGTAAATTATAGGACAAAATAACAATTTCAAATGAAATTTCTTGATCATTACTGCACAAAACATAACAATTGGAAATATAGAAACTAAACTATGAACCAACACTTGATCCAAGTACAGAATATGAGAACGATTAGCACCACAACTATTAGTACCCCAAAACCCAACTTTTTCCGCCATAAACGTGCCGCTTTTCTCTCTTCTTCAACAGCTTTCAACTTCTTAAGTACACCCCATATTACTCTCTTTGCTTGATCTGACATCTCTTCATCATGCCATCTAAAGTAATTGCAGCCATTTGCCTACATAAAAAAAGGAAAATAAATACAACAAACAAATAAATTCAAGAAAGAAAATAAACCCATCACCTAACCTGACCATATTTGCATCCGTAAAACCTCCTTCCTGGGTTTAGCTGCGTCCACGATGTTGTTAACTTCGCATAATCTCCACATCGACAAAATGGTACAACACTGCCGCTATTAACGGATCTACTAGACATTTTAATCTGGATGTTTGATGTAATTGTGTAACCTTATTTTATAAATAATGAACGTATATATAATGTGTTGGGTGGTGTATTTTTATTACCGTTGGTAAGTAAATGTTGTTCACGCGCCCAATGTAATAATCTATCACGACATTGGGCTAGATCAAAATGATGTTCGGAACATCGTGTAAAGGATATGTTACGCGAATTATACTTATGTACACTGCCGTTCCGAACAATAGATTCAATATTTGAAATTCAAAAACGGCTACAATACAATTTCCAAATACCAATATACCTATCATCTAGAGTAGTAGACTAGACTAGGTTGGCAGGTAGGTCGAAATGATGTTCGGAACATCATTTCGTGGATACGTTACACCAATTACACTAATATAGGCTGACGTTCGGAACCCGTTCAAAATTTGAAATACACAAACGGCTACAATACAGCCCGCTCAAATACCAATACACCAAACGGCTACAAACGTTTCGGTTGCCTCTCTCAACTTCTATAAATACCCAACGATTCAAAGCATTTCAATCCATATTCATCAACTTACAATTCGAGGAATTTCAATCCACATTAATCAACTTACACTTCAAACTATTCATCATCAAAAATGGCACGTCAACCACGAACAAGAGGAGCAAGAGGAGCCTCCACGGCTAGAGGAGCCTCCACGGCCAGAGGAGCCTCCACGGCTAGAGGCGCCTCCACGGCTAGAGAAGCCTCCACCTCTAGGGCATTATCATTTGCAGACAAATCACAAACTGAAAGGGCTATTGACATATTAGAACAACTAAGGGCAGAAGTGTGGGGTTGGAAGTTCCAGTTTGAGGGCTTCCTACATGACTACAAAAAGGACGTCAGAAAGATGGCGAAGGAAACGCGAAGGATCAAAAGAATGCTCAAAGGGCTGCTTGCTGATAAGGCGATGCATTACCTTGACTTCTACTCCTCTCCTTCACGCTAGATTTGGATGTTCCTATTAATGTTATTATATATTTCTTTTTGAATGTTTATAATCTAGTATCTTTTGGTAGAATGCTAGTATAAGTAGCATTCCTTTTGTAAAGCACTGAAAGTGATGTGTAGTTTCTCCATTTGAATGCTAATATAACTAGCATTCTTTTTTGTAAAGCTCTACAATGATTATCAATGGAAATTACTTTTATCTAGTTCAGAACTCCATTACGCCGTTCAGAAAGTTTTTGTGTCGTTCTGGAACATTATTAACCTTTATACAATTAGAGTATCTCGTTTGGAACATCGTTATTCCGCGCAAAACATATATATCTTGTTCTGAACAATTGATGAGCACTTGATATGCTCTGTTCTTTTTCTTAAATAACTAATCCATCTATCTATAATTAAAATAAGCACAGTATACCGAACGATATTTAATAATGTTTCGAACATCATGTTAAAATCTAAAAGGTACAACAGTTACAATATTATCAGTTGCACTTGTTTGAGTAGTACATAACGGTTACGAGTTTCATCAAAAGTCACTTTCGATAAAGCCCTTCCCAACAGACTCGTCGATTGCCCCTTTGTTCACATTCACAAGGGGAGCACCTATAAGTGGAGCATCGAGTTCAAGATGGTCTACACTTCCTTCCTCGAGTTCACATTCAGATTCCAGGGTAAACTTAATTAAATGTTGCAGATGTTTGGAACATCACTTTGCATTTCAGGAACAGATTCATGTCGTTCTGGAACTGATGTAATAATCGTCAATATTTAATATTTAAGCACATCAAAAGCTGTTACTTGTTACTTGGCTAATAAAATAAAAGTCATCCATACCTAATTACATTACCAAAAAAAAGTTAAAAGATTATCCAAATATTACATATTCCCCAAATCAAGGCTTCATTTTGCCGTCGTAAATATAAACGGCTAAACGTCGCCTCCACCGATCAGCCTCATTGTCACAAAATTTGTCCATGGGGGTGTTTGTAATGAGATGCTCAATGTACATCAACGCGAACACTCCACAGGATTGCCCTGTTAGATTTTGTGGACAAAGTGATCTTGGCACTCTCTCAAACAACCACATGTCTCCTTTATTACACATCGGATCCAATTCTTTGAATAGCTTAGAATTTCTGACATAGATCGGGAACATGTACAGAATGGGAACAATTATTGGCAAGAACTTTTCATCATCATTAACACCATGATTGCAATCATACACCCAAACCTTCGCTTCAACCATGTCAAACATCACCAACACGTAGTGATTGTCGTTGATGTTGAAGACGCCGAAGATCCTCTTAGCACCAGCCCAACACCTACCCCCTGGGTAGGGTAGCTTTCTATGTGCATACTTCAGATACTCCTCATCAAACTTATACGCATTCAACGCCTCATCCAGCGGTATCTTATCATCCTGCGCATCTTTTTCCAGTTGGTAGTAGCGTTTTTTCATCATTGTCAAGAATGCCATATCCAGAATGAGGTCACTTTGATCGTAATGATAGGGGTAATTCAACTGCCTCTCCCGCATCATTGTCAGCACAGCTTCAACATACTACAGAACATATAAGAGAGAGAAAAAATAATTGGAGTATAAGTGAGTGAAGGAAAGGTCTATCTTTCCGAACATCATTCCATGTTCGGAACGACTGTGTGATGTTCTATAAATCTATGAGAAGCTAGAAATGCTTTTGTTGTTCCAAGCATACTAATGATGTTCCGAACACAGTTAGAATGTTCCGTACAACAATGTGAAGTTCAGAAAATCATTCTAAAATAAACTTACAATGTCCCACAGCCACACAGTCTTGTCCATCAGTTGTTTGAGATCTAGGTAATTCATCGGCAATCCAAGAAAAACATCTTTTTGTTTCTTCCTCTTTTTGATAAATGCGCTCAAGGCCATAACTTTTTTCCGCTTCAATGGCTTGTAAATATCCACTTGCAGCCTCGGCCAAACTTCTTCCTGCTTCTTCTCCTCTTCTGTTTGTGGTGATTTCACAGCCTTTGCAGGTTTTACAATAGTTTTGCGCTTCAACTGCTCAATCGTCTCCTTCACGGCCGCCATCTCCATCACCATGCCTTTACGCCAATCGTCGCACTCTTTGCAATTGCAACTGCTACATTTGGGGATGTCGAATCCATCACCACTAGAAGAATCACCTTTGATTTGCTCAGAAGCACCATCCTTTGTCTCGTAAGGCACGATCTGTTGCTCATAAGCCACCATCCTTTTCTCATAAGCCACGATCTTTTCATCATAAGCAACCATCTTTTGATCGTAAGTCAAAATCTTTTGCTCCATTGCTTCCCTCCATCCGCTGCATTCACCACATTTGCAGCCTCTGCAATTGGAGCTCCTCTTCACTATACCAACTTCAGTGATACCGGCAACTTCAAACTCACCGCGAACTACATCACCATCACCTTTGTTTCCAATGTCAATATTTACATCTTGCAGGCCACCAATTCCCTCTTCATTGTATTCACCATCACTTCCAAACATCATCGTTTCTGGGGCTTCCATAGCTTTAATTTCTATCACTTGTCTTGGAGGGGTTACAGGATTGTTGTTGAAGATACAAATTGTAGTGCCACCAACAAGGCCAACGCTGCAAGCATCCTCAAACACTTTACAAAAACGATCTATTGTGTCGTCCTCTGAGTCATCAAATGGAATGAGGTCTATAAAGTAATCCATGTCCAGCTCTTCATCGGTAGGAATGAGGAAAGGGTGAACAACCTGTTAATATACCCAACAACATTAAATAAATATCAACTAAATTTTAAAAATCTTTTAATATTGTTTGGAACAAAGTCTTGTTGTTCGAAAACATCGGAAAAGGATGTTCCGAACATTGTTGACTGTAGAAGTTGAGGGTTCTTCATTAAGATGTTCCGAACATCAATTAGAAATATCTCAGCAACAACGAGGTTGTTCCAAACATTACATAACATATATGGAAAACGGAATACTTACAGGAACATCTTGTTGGTCAAACAACCTGTCCGTATCTCTTTCACAAATTTCAGTAAGCCTGTTTATGATACTTGGCATTGTTTTTTCTTTTGGCAAATCCTTTGGTCTCAAGGCAGGAATGGCTTCATGAGCCCAGGCCATGAATGCCCATGGAAAGCCATAAAGATTGTAAGTCTGGCTTCCTTATGCACGAGCTTCCATTGGCTTGATCAGATATTCCATTGTTAATTCAAAACTCATCCTACCCCAAGGATAACGCTGGAATGCCTCAAGATCAGCGGACAAGCACACCACCCATTCCTCTATTCCATATTTGGAATCCCTCGCACACAGAATAGTATGAACAAACCAAGCCATGCACAGATTTAAATACCACTTCTTGGGACAGGTTCTAGAACATACCAACTCAAGCAAGTCACCAGACTTCACAGCTTGCTTTTTCTTCGGCTGTTTTTGTTTTTTGGGCTTGTTGAACTTCCTCTTTGCGGGTGAAGGTGAGGGTGAGGGTGAAGGTGAGGCTGAGGCTGACTCCTCCTCCTTCTTTTTCCCCTTCCGCTTCCCACTACCCTTCTCCTTCTCCTTCTCCTCCTTTTTCTTCTTCTCCTTCTCCTCCTTTCCCTTTATCTCTTTCTCCTTCTCCTTCCTCTTTTTCTCCTTGAAATAATCAACAACAAACTTCCACAATTCCTTCCCCTTTTCATTCATTTTATCCATGTACTCTTTACTTGGATAGGGCCCACAGTTTAGCCCTGTCATTAGTGCAAACTCGGATAGGCCAAAACGTGCTGGCAATCCATTGAAGGATATCCAAACCTCTTTCTTCTTCTTGCAAATAATCCTTCGCATGAGGAGGTTATGCACCAACTTGGTGCCAAACAGTGGATATTCCGGTAATTGCAAGAAAGGACCGAAACAGCTATTGGCAAATCCCCTTCTCACCTGCAATTTTTTCAGAACCTCCTTGAACTGTATCATACCCCTAGCCAACAAAGAACGAACAGTAATCTTCCCATTAAAAGGTTCATTGTTGGTCAGGAAGGTCTTGAGACCCTCAACGTTACTCTTGAAAGTAGCATGACCAACGTTTTCATACTGCACATAATTTTAGCATAAAATTAATAAAATGAATCACAATGATAGTAAATTAATAAATGTTCGGAACATGAGTATGCTGAGGTTCTGAACGACAGTTGCTACTGTTGGGAACAACACGTAACGTGTTCCGAACGAGAGCTACCAGCCTTAATGTTGATGTTGGGAACGTACAAAATGTCGTGTAGAACATCAACATTGGCGTTCCGAACAATACGCGTTTCAATTCAACTATCACCTGGTCTTCCTCCAGTTTCAAACCATATGTTCCTTCAACAGTTTCCTTCTCTTCACCTGCTTCCTCTTCAACATTTCCACCTGCATTATTTACAGCTTCCCCATCTATTTTAACTCTTTTTTCACGATCCTTCAGAAAGTTGCTTTTTAAAATTACATCCTCCGCCTCTCTTCTACTTCTTTTGCTGCTTCTTGGACTCTACCCTGTTTTATCTGCTTCCCCCTCTACTTCTTCTCCTTTTTCTCTACTTAAATCATCAGCCTCTTCATTTTTTTTACCACCATCTTCCTCTTCCTTTTCACCATCACCATCTTCCACTCCAGTCCTCAAAAAAATCACTTTTTAACAGTTCATCAATACCGGCGTCATCTAAATCCACCCTTCTTTCACCCTCATCTGCAGTCCTCTCCAAATCCTCCCCACCTTTACTTAGATCGTAACTTGGTGCTGGACTTTGGCTTTCCTCTTGTTTAACACCTTTGTTCCATGGACCTACTACTTCTCCTTGGCTACATTCGTCACTCTCCACAACTAATTTTCTTTTAGTGGGTTTAGTAGTTCTTGGGCGTTTAGGAGTAGGTTCTAAATCTGTTGGAGTACGTTCCGAATCTGAAGTACTAGGCTTGTCAAGTTTCTTCTTCGGCGAAGGGCCCTTTTTCTTAGAAATCGCCTTCTTGGGAGTCTTTGTAGGCTGCTTCTTCTGCTCATCTTCATCTTTATTTCTCGGTCTTAAATTTACCATTTTTCTGCAAAGCAAAACAAGGGGATACTAAATTTAGTTACAGAAAAACATGAACATCCTATTAGATGTTTAGAACCTCAGCAACTATGGTGTTCGGAACATCAAGACACATAACAGCAATAACTTCAATTTGCAACTAAATAAAGCAGCATTGGTTCCCATAAAACCCTCAAAATCGTCACAATTAACCAAAAAATGTAAACACCCTAAAAATTTCAGTTGAACATCGAAAATCCCCTTTGTAGTTCGGAACTACTTTACCCATTAAAACACATAATGCCATTCAATTTCAACACAATATTACATCTTTTGTACAAAAACAAACACCCAAATCATCATTAATCACTGTCGACGAAAAAATTAAAATCAAAAACCAAGGTTCGACATTTACACCACAGTTTAAATGATAATGACATAGTTTACCTTTTATATAAAATACTTTGTTGTATTTGCTGGTCGGATTCCTTGAAAACACAGAGAACTTGACAGTATTTGGTTTAGATTTGTAGTGAAAAAGGAGATGAAGTGTGAAGTTGAAAGAAGCCACGCGGGGAAGGGGAAAGGGGTTAACTGATTAGTGATGTTCCCAAGGTTTGAAATAATTATTATGTATGTTTTAATAAATACCCTCAAGTTTTAAAAGTGTTAATTTGGTCCATGATTAGTGTTAATCAGACTTAGAAATAAAAGAAAATGGAAAAGAAAAGCCGAGACCCTTTTCTGCCAAAAAAGAGTTGGGCGGTTCTGGAACGCCACTTCTCACCAGTAAGTGAGGGGACGACTATGTAGGCATAAATTAAAAAAACCCTTAATCAACGGACCCGATGAACCGTGTTTGCCCATATGAAATGGGTTTAAGGATAGCAGAAGCTATGAATCAAAGAGCACGCTAGCCACTTGAGCACCGCCTACTGCAGCTGCGGTGACCTAAGATAAACTGGCGCACTAGCCTGAATGATTAATTTGCAGTTGGATCTATATTACTTCTACCTAGGGTAGGAACTAGCTAACCAACCTATGTAATAGGCCATGGGCTGTGGCGGCCCGACGATATTTGTGGCCTAAAGCGAAATTTTAACGAGGGGCTTTAATTGTATTAATAAAAAATAATATATATAAGTTTGAATTCTATTTTCTTAGCTTTTTGAAATGCAAAGTTATTAATTTTTTTTAATCGATTTCTTTTGATAAATTTTTCTCAATTGATAATATAGACAATTCATTTAATCTCGCGTGAGAGATTGTTGATATTAGATTTTAGATAAGATTTGTTCAATTTAATATAACTTGCCATGTATCTTACTTTTTTACTTCAGATGCCATCTATTTTAACTTACATACTACCTCAGTCTCATTATAAGCGTCTATTTTACTTCCTTTTTTGCATGTCGTCTTAATTATTTTTTAGTCCGTTAAAAAAAGATATATTTCTAAACTTGGAAACAACTTAACCCCAAATTTACCAATGTTCCCTAAATGAAATGATTTATATCCACACAAATATCAATGACTTAGTTTAGATCACAAGTTTTAAAAGTCTTATTTTCTTTATTAAACATTTCTCATGTCAAACAAGTTCATATAAACTGAAATGGATGGATTATATAACTTACCACATTGTCCTGATTTACTAATCTCGAATATCAAAATTTAGTACAATTATTCATTTCCTATATCTTTTATTGCATGGGTAAGATAAGAAAATAATAATTAAATTTGTATTGATTTCTTAAGGTGACACTTATCTCGACAAAAATTAAAAAAGAAATTTGAATGTACATTAAAAAACGAAGGTAGTATAACCTATTATGTATAACAAAAAATGGGGTCCCAAAAAATACAAGGCCTAAAGTGGTAGCTTTACTTGCCCCAAAAAATACGAGGCCTAAAGTGGTGGCTTTACTTGCCTTATAGGAGGGCCAGCCCTGGCCATGGACTCCACAAGTAGAATTGTGCTAAAAGTGTGATTGGTAAAGTTTAATATGTAAATACTCCCAATCACTTCATTATAAGATTCATTCAAGAAATACAATTCATATTCTAACATTGCTCTTCAATATTTCAGTATTGTTTTGGGGCCTAAAAATAAAAATTTAGTTGGATTACTTATTACTCAAGTTTCAGGTTTAACGCTTATTGATTTTAGCTAGCAACACAACATTGAAGTCGAATGAGATAGTCTTAATAATTAAAAATTAAACCACCTGGATTGAGAACACACACACATACACAATATATATATATAACACACACACACTCTCCATTCTCTTTTTTCCTTTTTTTTCCCTCTATTCAAGTGGGGTACCTGTGCTTAAAGGTGACAGATTTTAGTGTAGTATTATATTCGATTACCTAAATGATACCAAAAAGACAAAGATTGAGCCTTCCAGTGATGAGTCTTAGCCACTATTATATAATATTAGCAACAAATGATAACATTATTTCATATGAATAGATAGAACAGAGAAAAACTCTAGCCTCGATTTCTTGTCTCACACCCCTGCTGCCCTGTGCTACCAGTGCAGCCGACCACCAGTCGGCCAGTGGCGTACCCTCAACTAAGCAATTTAAAGAACAGTTCAGAAAGCTAACTAAGTGTTGACAAATGGTTCAAGTGAGATTCAAACTTGGGATTTCCAACTGAATGCTCAAGATGTTTACCAACAACCAATAATTCTTTTTGATTTTGGTGATGTCATTTAATATATTTATACTCAAACTAGTCATTTTTCCTATTAATATATACACATATTTCGTAGAAAAAAAAATTTATCGAGTGGTATTGATGACACCATTTGTAACCATGTAAATCCTCCTGCAATTAGCCACAGGTCAGCTGCTGGCCGCCGGAGAAATTTTTACGAAATCTAAAAAATGATACATAGATGAAAAGAAGAAGAAAAGTAAAAGAAATACATGTTTGATATGCTAAAAGATACCTTTGATACACAAAATATTAAGTTTTTGTATGCGTTGTTACTCATTTGATACATAGACATAAAAAACAAAACAAACAAAAAAGTAAAAGAAGATACACATTAGATATACAAACGATAAAATTGAAATCAATCTTTTATGTCCATCGATACACGTTTAATATATTTGAGATACAACTAATAAAAATATTTGGGATAAAGATACTAGAGAGCATAATAATATAGATAGATACTGTTGAAGGATAAGTTTTGAAGATGACAAAGGACTTGGTGCTAAGAGGACCACGAAAAGGTTCACAGTTGAAGCGAGGAGACCAGTTGCTCAACGAGTTAATCAAGTCAGAGTCTAAGAAGGAAAGAAGAGAACACCTGGATTCAAAGTTCCAATCCTACCGGAAATAGAAGAAGCAAGAAGCGGTGCTGAGAAGGACGCGGTTCCTAAACGAAAATGGATTGGGAACTAAGGCAAATTAACTTAGGTTTTAAATAAGAAAATATGGATAACCTTGTTTAAAACTGATTTCAAAGAGGAAAAGAAATCCTAAACTTAGTTGGATCCGGCTAAGTCTAGTTCCTATAAATACAAGTTAATTTGGCCAAATTCAGAACGCACAAAAAGACATCTCTACAGAGCATATCAAGTACAATCAGATCGTGGGAAGCTTTGTGTGCAGGAACAAAGACTGAGCAGCAGAACCTTACGAAGGAGCAGTTTCATAGTTAAGTCTGTAGTTTTAGTTTCTTTGTTATAGACTATCGAGTTGTAATCCATCAGCTTGGTTAGAAGCATTAAGTAGAGATTACTTTTTGAGGTGAAGTAGAATTAACCTTACCAGCTAACGTGTGGTTTGGAAGGTTCTAGGTACTAGGGGGTTCTAGTTCCTTGATTACATTACATTGTAGTCTAAAACTTGCTCGGGTTTTCCTTTAGTGGAAGAGTTGAAATCCCAATAGCTTGGTCGTGGTTTTTTATCCTTTGAGCAAGGATTTTTCCACGTAAAAATCTCTGTGTTGTTTATGTCTCCGCAAATTATTTAGTTTTAGAGATAGGTGAAACTTGCAAGGAACCTAGTTCTTTGTAAGTTAGGCGTTAAAGTTTAAAGGCAAGTTTTAGGATTCAAAAATTGGGTAAGGACACTATTCACCCCCCAGTGTCTTACATAGGTGCACCAAGTGCAACAAGTGGTATCAGAGCAGGTTCTCTCGGAAAAAGATTAACATCTTGAGAAGGATCTGAACAATGAGTGCACCACCGATAATCACTGAAGGACAATCTGTCAACAGGCCTCCTCAATTCAATGGCCAATACTATGGTTGGTGGAAAGGAAGAATGGAAGACTTTATTCAAGCTGAAGACTTTCAGCTATGGATCATTACCAAGGATGGACCTCTTGTCCCAAGCAGAACTGCTGGACAGCCACCTAACAAGAAAACTGTTCCCAAGGAGATATCTGAATGCCGGATGCTGATTTCAAGATGGTGGAGAAAAATGCAAAAGCTAAGAGGCTCTTCATATGTGGACTTGGTCCTGATGAATACAACAGAGTTTCTTCATAGAAGACTGCCAAAGAAATTTGGGATGCTCTACAAATTGTTCATGAAGGAACTTTACGTGTAAAGAAGTCAAGGATCTAGATGCTGAAAAGAATGTTCGAGTTATTTGCTATGGGTGAATCTGAGTCCATCCAGGACATGATGACCAGGTTCACAATCATAACAAACGAGATGAAGTCGCTAGGTATGGTTCTGACCAATGAAGACTTAGTAGAAAAGGTTATCAGGATTCTACCTGATTCATGGGAGTCAAAGGTTACAACTATCATTGAGTCCAAGGAACTGTACAAGATTGAACTAGATGAACTCGTTGGTTGTCTGAAAACCCATGAGCTAATGAAACAGTGATGAAGGTGGAACCTAAGAAGGAGAAGAACCTAGCTCTAGAAGCAACTGGAGGTTCTAAGTATGAAGTGTCTGAGCATGAGACGGCTTTAGTCAATGCAGTACGAAAGTCCTTAGGCTTTGAAAGAAGAAGAACCAGAGCCACTCCAGCCAAGAACAACATAATTGAAAATCCCGACTACTCAGGGTGTTTTAAGTGTAACAAGAAGGATCATGCTATAAAAGAGTGTCCATTGTGGGATATTGAGTGGAAAAGATCTGGAGCTTCAAAGGAGAATGAATCTAAGAAGACCAAACGTCCTCCCAACTTCAGAGCATTAAGGAGAAAGAAGAAAGAGGTTTTCTATGCAACATAGGGACCGTCTGAAAGTTAAAGTGATGAAGAAGAAGAAGAAGAAGAAGAAGAACCAGAAGACGACTATCCATTGGCACTAATGGCTGATAATGAACCTTCGATTGATGATACACCTGAGGTAACTCTCGATGAACTGAAAACCAGACTTCATGCTTGTTCTTCTAGGGAATTGAACTTGCTTGCCCTAAATTTAATAGAAGAGATTGAAAATTTGAGGACTGAGAAGGAACAAGCACTTTTTGAGAAGGACCAACTAATGTCAGTTGTGTCTGATTTTTCAATGAAAAATAAAAACTTGGAGAAAGCTAAATTTGATCTTAAAAAGGAATTAATTGCTAGTGAAACTCAAGTTTTTGAACTAAATCAGAAAGTCTCGGCCCTCGAATTAGAAACTCTTCAATTAAAGGAATATGTGCTTTATGAGAAGAAGCTAGGTTCTGCACTCGAACTTGAAAATAAAAAATTGAAAGAAATGTCTGACAAGCAAGGAGTTAGTGAGGCTCAAATCAACCTTGAAGCTGAGTTTGAAAAGAAAGACCAGGTTCTACAACAGGAAACTGAGAAGAACCGGGTTCTTTAAGAAAATGTTGAAAAAGCTAACTCTGAGCTCACCAGATTCACTAAATGGAACAAGTCTTCTGAAGCTTTGAATTGGTTGCATGAAAATCATAATAGAGGTAAAACTGGATTAGGACATAGGAAACCTTTGCTTGCTTGGAACCCTAATAGTAAATATGTAGGACTTCCTTGTAAAAAACTGTGCTTCTTGTGTGGTAAGACTGGACATATCAAGAATGAATGAAGTGTTGCAAAAGGAGCAGTGAAAAGAATAAAAAATCGGTTTTACCTTATTGGGCTAGAAAAGATTTAATTCATCCATTCGATAGCAAAAAGGGACCCAAGCTTGTCTGGGTTCCTGTTACTAACACCTGATTTTCTTTTGCAGGCTGGAGTGAGATGGAAAAACCCAAGCTGGATTCTTGATAGTGGGTGTTCCAGGCACATGACAGGAGATAGAAGAAACTTTCTCTCACTCGCAGCATTTCAAGGGGGTAATGTGGCTTTTGGAGGAGGCAAGAGCGGTGAAATTGTTGGAATTGGAAAAGTTGGGAGATCCCTCAATCATACTATTGGTAATGTACTCTGTGTGGATAGATTGAGGCACAATCTTCTAAGTATCTCTCAACTATGTGATAGAGGAAACTTGGTGAGTTTCACTTCTGTAGGTTGCACTGTAAAGAACCTGCAGACTGGTGAAGTGATAATGGAAGGGAAACGAGCTAATAATGTGTACAAGGCTACATTAGGTTCTCTTCCTGAGAATAATTTGACTTGTCTGAATGTGCTAGAGAATGATAGTCAGTTGTGGCACGAGAGACTAAGACATACAAGCTTGACTCAATTGAATAAGTTGGTGTCAAAGGACCTAGTTCATGGAATGCCAAGCAAGAGGTTCAATGACATCAAGATGTGTGATGCTTGTGTAAGGGGGAAATATGTAAGATCTTTATTCAAGTCAAAGAAAATGGTTAGTACATCGAAACCACTTGAGCTGGTTCACATGGACTTGTGTGGACCAATGAGGGTAAGGAGCAGAGGAGGTAAGAGGTTCGTTATGGTAATAGTTGATGATTACTCCAGATACACATGGACCTTGTTCCTGAGATCTAAAGATGAAGCATATGATATGTTCGAGGACTGGGTCAGAATCAATCAGAAGAAACTAGGGTTGCAACTAGTGTGTATAAGGTCTGACCATGGTACAGAATTTGAGAATGCTAAGTTTGCTGAATATTGTAACAAACATGGAGTGGATCACAACTTCTCTGCACCAAGGACCCCTCAGCAGAATGGTATAGTTGAAAGGAAGAACAGGTCCTTGGAGGACATGGCTAGAACAATGTTGTTGTCAAGCGCTCTATCGAAGAATTTTTTGGCTGAAGCAGTCAACACCGCTTGCTACTTGCTGAATCGATGTTCTATCCATCCTTTGTTAGAGAAAACTCCCTATGAGCTGATTAGAGGCAGGAAACCTAATATTGCAAATCTCAGAGGTTTTGGGTGCAAGTGTTTCGTGCATAACACCGGGAAAGAACCTCTAGGGAAGTTTGATGCTAGAAGTGAAGAAGCCATCTTCTAGGGATATTCTTCACAAAGTAAAGCTTATAAAGTGTTCAACAAGAGAACCATGACTGTCGAAGAAAGTGTGCATGTGGTATTTGATGAATCTGAAAGTTATACAAACAGACAAGAAGATGGTGATCAGGAGATCGGTCTTGCAAGAGATGAACCTGTTGAAGACCCTGAGAATCCGAATGGGTTTAAAGATAATCATGATGATAAGGATCAACCTCAGGGGGAACTGGAAGGCAATCAGACAGGGGGAACTGAAGAGCAAGATGAAGAGGACTTAAATGGCTCAGCTCCTCGTGGAACCGACACTCAGCAGATTCAACCTAAACCTTGGAGATATCAAAGCTCTCATCCACTGGAGAACCTCATGTCTGATCTAAATGCTGGAGTTGTTACTATAAGAGCCTTGAAGAACTTCTGTGCATTCTTTGCGTTTCTGTCCTCAATCGAACCAAAGAATGTACGTGAAACACTTGAGGATCCAGACTGGGTGATTGCTATGCAAGAGGAACTTCATCAGTTTGAACGAAGTAAGGTATGGCACCTGGTCCCTTGACCAGCGGACAGGTCCATCATTGGTACTAAATGGGTCTTTAGAAACAGACTGGATGAACATGGCATAGTAACAAGAAACAAGGCAAGACTGGTGGTTCAAGGTTATAGTCAAGAAGAAGGAATCGATTATGATGAAACCTTTGCACCTGTTGCTAAAATGGAGGCCATTAGGATGCTTATTGCTTTTTCAGCTTACATGAAGTTTTAGCTGTATCAGATGGACGTGAAGAGTACATTCCTTAATAAATATTTGAATGAAAAGGTGTATGTGGTGCAACCACCTAGTTTTTAGAGCACAGAGTTTCCTGATCAGGTCTACAAACTTGAGAAAGTACTGTATGAGTTGAAACAGGCTCCTAGAGCTTGGTATGAAAGATTGTCTGGGTTCTTATTGAATAATGGGTTTACAAGAGGTAAAATAGACAATACCTTATTTTTGAGGAAGAAAGCCAAGGACCTGCTGATTGTTCAAGTGTATGTAGACGACATCATCTTTAGTGCTACAAATGAGAACCTTTGCAAGGAGTTTGCTGACCTGATGGGAAGTGAGTTTGAGATGAGTATGATGGGTGAGCTAAATTTCTTCTTAGGCTTACAAATCAAGCAATCTCATGAAGGCACAATGATCCACCAGCAGAAGTACATCAAAGAGCTGTTAAGGAAGTATGATATGAAGTCTGCTAAGGATATGAACACACCCATTGCTCCTGGAACGAAGATAGATCTGGATGAAATTGGTGCTTCAATTGATGAAACTAAGTATAGAGAAATGATTGGTTCTTTGCTATATTTAACTGCAAGTCGTTCAGATATTGTTTATAATGTGGGGTTGTGTGCATGGTTCCAGTCAAAACCAAAGGAGTCACACTTAACTGCAGTCAAGAGAATCTTGAGATATTTGAAAGGAACTCAAGATCTTGGTTTATGGTACCCAAAAGGTGGAAGTTTTGATCTAATTGGGTATGCAGATGCTGACGATGCTGGTCACTTGGTTGATAGGAAAAGTACATCTGGGATGGCACACTTCCCAGGTCCTTGTTTAGTTTCATGGGCTACAAAGAAGCAAAATTCAGTGGCATTATCCACATTTGAAGCTCAATATGTAGCAGCTGCTTTATGTTGTTCACAGTTATTATGGATCAAGGAGCAGTTGGAGGACTTTGGAATAAAGTGTGGACCAGTTCTAATCTTTTGTGACAATACCAGTGCAGTCAATATTGCCAAGAACCTGGTCCAGCACAAGAGAACAAAGCACATTGATATTAGGCATCACTTTTTAAGGGACAATGTTGAGAAAGGCCTAATCAGTCCCAAATTGCTGATATCTTCACTAAGGCATTGAACAGGGTACAATTCGAAAAGAATAGGCTTGAGCTAGGGATGGCCAAGATACAATGAACGTAGCAGCACCTGGTTCTCCCAATGATTGGCTAGTGAAGTTTCCTTGTTTTACATAGCTTAACTTTGCTTAGTTGATTCTACATATGAAAACTTAATTGTTTTGTTTACTAGCCTGTTTGGAACCTGTTTTCATGACGTAGATACTTGCAAATTTTTTTGTGATAAAAAATATAACTGAAGAAACTGGTGCATGAACATTCAGGTACACATTCTATATCACTTACTGAGTTTAACATTGTCTTACGTGGCCTAAATTGTTACCAATCACCCTCACTTGGCACCGGATTAGTGTAAGCTTTTAAAATTCAAATACTTCGAACTATGCTGGCGTCAGCTCCTATGCGTCATAATTCGATAGCAGCTTTTTTCGTATCCCATCAACTCGTTCCCCTTCCCGATACGCCTATACCCTTCCTTATTCCACTAAGTGATCAAGAAACATTGTTTCTATCGGCTAAAATAAAAGAACTCTCTCAATACTTTCCCTTCTCTCTCTAAAAACAAAACACTCTGTAAAAATGTCGACAAATTCCAGAATCGTCTCACAACCCTCATCTCCTAAACCCAAAATTTCGAAACTAAATCAAAAGGCAAAGAAACTAGCTGCGAGCCGCTCCGTAGCTGTGGCGAAAAAGTTCGCTCAATTAAGGCAGAAGAAGTTTAATGAAACAACTAGTAAGGGGGAAGACGTTTCAGTTCTGGTACGGATGAAGGGGTCATTGAAACGGTTCAAGAAAACGTTCAAGAAACTGAAAAGGTAAATCCTAGTTCTCCTACTGGTACTGTAGTTATCGATACTAGTTTACCTTCTGTGCATGTAGATTTAGGAGACCCTATTATGCCTGTAGTTGGAGAGAAGGAGGAGGTAATCCCTAATCCCTTGTTTCATTCTTTTTGGTTAATCTTTTGAATCAAGGTGATAACATACTTAAGGTTGCTTGAATCATTTGTAAATTAACATGTTTTGTTTGTTATGTGATTAATTAGCCAGATTTAGAGTATCTATGGTTGTTGATTCCTTGCTTAATGCATTTTTAACCCCTTCATGCCTAAGTATGATGTTATCCTCGTTTGAACTTTGTTTTAACTTCAGTGAATTTGTTTGTTCGCTCATGGTGGTCCTGTATGTTTTCCCTTTAACCTGGTCATCTATCCTGCTCAAATTCATAAGTTCTTACGACTGAGTAAACTTCATACATGCTAAAATGTTATCCTAGAATGTTGGATTGATCTAATTTTAATTCCTGATTGAAATCTTGAGTCTCTGATTGATTTAGTGTCAATCAAAGATTGTTTGTGAAGTCTACCTAGAGATTCTCGAGCCTAGACTAATTTGAAATACTTTGTATATTGATTTCTGAATCTGGATGGGTTACTGGTTGTAGGGGTGGGATTTTACTGGCTATAAGGTCTGATTTGCCTTGACTTTAGGGATTGGGTAATTTAAATTTGGTAAGTCCTCCTAATGGGATCCTCTTAATTTTGGAAAAACAATATTCCCTTGCCATTCTTGGCTTACACCCGTTAGACCTTTAACCCCTACACCTCACCTATATAAACTATTTTCTTTTCAACTAAACACACAAGTTCTGGAAGATAAAAAACCCAGAAACACTCTAATACACTTAGCAAAAACAATCTGCATAGCTCTCATGGCACCCATCTGTCTTTGCTTACTTTATTTTTTGTGGAGGATTGTTTTCTTGTTGTTGATCTTTGCATCTCCTGTCTGTATTCCAACCTAGAGGTATTCATCCTCATCCCTGCTTATTTGTTATTTCTGCATCTAAGTGTGTGTACTATAAACATGCTCTGTTAAAATCATTAACCCTCAGACTATGTTCTAGTTAGCACTTGTATCTCTGTTTAAAACTAAATCAACCTTGCCAGGATATGACTAGAGGCCTGATGCCTACCCCTCTTTACTGTTTGCTTCATGCACTTGTGTTGATTGCTTGACATGTTTCCTTCTCATATCTCTGTTTCTGCTTGAACTATGGGTCTGTATTACCCTCCTTTGAATAACTTGCACACTAGGATGCAGTGACTATATTGGTTCATGCTGGACCTCTCTTTAGCGGTCTGGTTTCCCTTTCCCCTCACCCCTGCTAATCCTATCTTTTGTAGCTATGTCCTAAGGTATACCGAACCTTGAGGGTTCAATGAGGTTAATAACTGAACTGCCCAAACCGATTCTAGTGACTCTGAAACAAAAGGGTTCCTGACTGTTGATACTTCTGAATCTTGAAACTGTTTACTTCTTTGAAAAATAGGGCCCTCTTCCCTTTGGCCAATTCTCTGTTTCCCCTTAGGAATTGTCCCCCTAAAGCTTGTACATTTGCTAGGAGCCCTGTTTGTATATCTTAAAACAGGGGTACAACAATAAGGTTGTACCAAAATAGGCTACCCAGGAGTCACTCTCTCAACTCTCTCACCCTTTTGTGTGCATTGCATCATTTTAGGCTCGAGCTAAAATTGGTTCTGAGTTACTTCTTTTATAAAAACTGATAGCATGATTAAATCCCTACTTTTTTCAAAGAGTTTAGAAACACGATTGGTCAATGATATTATCTAAATTTTGACAAACAGGAGGCTATATGTGTTCCACTTGTCTATTTGAAGCTGTTTCTAAAAATTAAACTTGCCTCCTTTCGCATAACTAGTCCTGGCCCAAAAAATATTTTCAAAAGGGGGTCTCTTATATGTTTAAACTGATTTCTAACCTTTACTAGCGCTCTTATACACTAATCTAATAGTGTATATGGGTGTATAAAGTAATAGGGGTCATTTATACGATATAAAGTTATATTTTTAAAAGTATAATTATCATCTAGTTCATATATTTGCGTGAATATACCTATATATACTTATTACGTGCGGCAGCCCACTATTTGCTTTTATGTGTTCCTTGTGATTCTGTTTTCGAAAATAGCCTCCTTGCCTATATATATATCTTCCAATCTGACCCAACACAAAAAGGCAATTAAGATTAAAGCTCGATAATTAATGACGAATCACACTGACCCTAAATGAGCCGCCATTTTGTTTGAAACAAACTCCCTTTTGTTTTGCCAAAATCGAAATTTCATTTGCAAAATAGACTCTTTGTGCAAATCTTTTCAAAGTATGTAAATTGCATATGTAAGTTAATACCATTTCGTATGTTCACGATTAGGCAATAGAGGCCGTAACTACGAATAGGCTTAAGTATAGGCCAAATATGAAAACTATTTGTGTGTATGCATAGACATGTTACATCTTTAGCTAAAGTATTAAACTAAACTTCTGTCACGACCCAATTTGAGGCCGTGACCGGCGCTTAGGAGCTAGTGTCCAAGCAAGCCTTATAAAAATTTTACAGAAAATCGGGCAGAGTTTTCCCTGTTTTTAGGCCTATCTAAAATTTACCAGCTTTTAAACAAACTGAAAAAAACCCAACCAACAACCAATATTCTTCCGCATAAAAATGAAAAAAATACCACGTTTATCTCCAAATACTACGAGAACATCTAACAGGGTTGTAATAAATTCATAAAGACCAAATATGAGCAAGACTAGCTTATAAATAATTAATTCAACTGGTTACCCAACTAACTAAATGAATGACTGACGAATGACTAAATGGAGCGACTCTAAGAGTTTCAAAGAGGGACAATAATAAATAAATAAAGCTCTTGCCCACGCGAACTAATGCGGGGCTCACCAGGATTGTCAACTCGCGGCTCTAAGAATGAGAATCCTCGACTACGGCACCTGCTGTCTCTGGAAAAAAATAATAGCGAGGAGTGAGTCGCAACTCAATGAGCAATAACGCTTATCCACAACCGTTTAATGGGGACAAGTCAAAAACATGCCAGTATGCCTTATGCAGAAATATACCATATAAATAGATTGTCACTTTCAGAGTAACAAACAGTAACTAGTCTTTTCAAGAACTTCTTGTAAACAATAATTAATATCAATTCAGTAGTAAATCTGGTAGTACTATATCATATCAAGTAAATGGGTTTGGGAGATTTCCAAGAACAAACCATGTAATCAGTATAAAATTCCTCCCTGAGGAAAATCAGTAACGGTAAGCTAGTTCTACCTTCCCACTAGTAGGGACTATAACGGTAATCCGGAGTATACAAGGTGCGCCAGGGCTAACGTACCCGTCGTTAGCTACGGGGTGTGTAAAGGCTCATCCCAAATATATATATATATATATATATATATATATATATATATATATATATTCCCTATACCAAGTACAGGGCATTTCGAGTAACAATTCAATATTTCACATAGCGGTAAAACATGTCAAGTAGTAGTAAAAATCAAATCTTGTAATGGTAAAATAATTCAAATAATTATTTCGGTACATATCTTGTAAAAGGACTTGTCCCACATGCAATTTAAATATTCAGTAACACATTTACTTCAAAATCAAGTAGAAACCATGCAAGTTATGGAAATACAAATTGTGGTAAGGTCATCACTCACCTCTCGAAGCCAACTAACCAGAGCTCGACTCCTTGTTCGAATTAACCTGCTCAATTTGGGTGCGAATCTATAATTCAATAGGAGATTTGTGTTACCATTCACTACTGTAACTTAGTTCCTTTAACCAGTTGTATTCTTTTTCTTTCTTTAACTTAGTTCCTTTAACCAGTTGTATTCTTTTTCATTCTTTCTTTCCTTTACAAGTAATCTTGATTGACTGATACACTATCCATTTAACAAAGTACAATGGATCAATTTAACATATCCATTACTATACTTGAATGTTTTTATTTTCTGGAAACTCAGTAAAACTAATTCATTACTTGACTTATTTAGAAAAATAAATCAGATTTCTTTTCCTGTGTTTTCCATGTCTAAACCCAATTGTAATTCACTCTATTCAACTACTACATTAGTATGTATCAACCTAAGATAAATTATGTATAATCCATGTTAAAAGAGTAGAAGAATATACCTTAAATTTCTGGATTTTCAATTGCAAAAGACGGCGTGCACATAGAATTCTCCAAAAATTGATGTGCTGATGCACAAAACCCTTCCTCCATATTTCAATTGTTTCTCCCGTAAGGTTACTGCCAGAGTCCTATATGGGCTTTGGCTCTTTGTATATTTTTTTTTCTTTTAATTTTATTTGCTTACTTATATTATTTGACTATTTAATTATTTCATGTAACGAATTTATAACCCTTATTTTAAACCGGGTGTTACATTCTCTCCCCCTTAAGAAATTCGGTCTCCAAATTTAAACCGACTTGCCCTGCATATCATTATCTACTTCCCTGTACTTCCTCTGCAGTACATTTTCTCCATAAAACTTCTGCGAGCATAACTCTTTTTTTTCATAACATCCTTTCTTGTTTGTGAATAATGTCAAGGGTTCCTCTGCATATAATATTTTCTCATTAAGTTGTATGGTCGGTGTCTCGAGCTCATTAGAGGAATTCAGTATGCATTTTTGTAACATGGACGCATGAAATATAAGATGAATAAAAGATAACTCAGAATGAAATGCGAGATTATAAACTACGACTCTCACTCGATCAAGTATCTCATACATTTCTATGAACCTCAAGCTCATCTTCTTTCCTTTTTTCGAAATAATGTCACTCACTTCATAAGGGGACTCGTAGCAATACTCGATCCCCAACTGCTACTCCAAGTCTCTCTTCCTCTCATCCACATAAGACTTGTCAACTTGGAGCTTATAGCAATCTTTATCTAATTAACTATACCTTATCAATAGATTCTTCTGTGTCTGGTCCTAATACCATATTCTCACTAGCTTCAAACCATTCAAAATAAAGGAACGACATCGGCTACCATATATGGCCTCATAAAAAACCATCTGAATGCTTGATGATAGCTATTTTTATACGCAAACATTGGTAAAGGCAAGAAAACATTATGATTACCTCCAAAATCAAGAGTGCAAGCTCTAAAATGTCGTTCAACATTTGCATTGTATGTTCAAATTCTGTGTCCATCCGCGAATGAAATGCAGTAGTGTGATATACGCGAGTACCTAATTCTTTTGAGGCCACTCCAAACGGTAAAACAAATTGTGATCCCTATGTTAGAGATGATAGACATTGGAAGTCTATGGAGTCGGAAATTATGACTCATGTATGTCTGTACATAATTTTACACAAATATATGCAGTTTTAACTAAAAAAGTATGCTGACTTGTTAACTGATCTACAACTTCCCACACTTAATCATAACCTTTAAATGTACGAGGTAGCCCAATTATAAAATCCATGGCAACTCATTCCTATTTTCTTTCAAAAAAAATCAAGCACTGCGGATTGTTTGTGCTGAGCCTTAATCTGTTAATAAGCCAAACAACTAGAAACAAAGTTAGCAAATCTTTCCTTATACGTTTCCACCAATATAATTACTTCAGGTCACAGTACATCTTAGTGGACCCAGGATGTATAGCGTATCTAGAGTTGTAGCTTAGTTAAGCATAATTCGTCTTAGTCATCACTTTTCGATACACATAACCGGTTACCTAGTAAAAGGATACAATCACAATGAATAGTCATATTCTTGCTTTTACCAACTAGTATCTCATCTCAATATTTTCACATACGTCCGTCCTCGTACTGAGTGACCTTAATACGTTCTACCAATGGAAGGCTTGGCTCGAACATAGGCCAACAATAACAATATATTCAGTGATGTCTGTCATTACTTTCTATATCTTAGTATTTTCATCTTAACTCATTTATTTTATTTTTTTCAAATTAGTTTATGAAAAATTCTTTTCTTGAGTCGAGATGACACCATATATACCTTAATCAACACCTCAATTAACCACACTAACCCTGATACATGTACATTGGAGTCTGTGCCTATCCTTGTCCAACACTTTGCAGGAGCTATATGTGCCAAACTACCTCTAGATGTTCTGCTCAATGCATTAGCCACAATATTGGCCTTTCCGGATGTTATAGAGTAGTATAATCATAATATTTGAGTAATTACATCCGTCGATGCCACTGAATTTTCAAATTTCTCTGCAAAGACATGTATATTAGGCCCTTGTGATATGTATAATTTCACGTGTTTCTCCATATAAATAGTGCCTCTTTTTTTTTTAAGAGAAAATACCACTGCATCTATCTCTAGATCACGATAGGTATTGTGCTTATTCCTCTTTAACCCTCTTGAAGCATAAGCTATTACATGACTATTTTGCATGAGAACACACCTTAATCCCACACTCCGAGCATCACAAAATACCGTAAATCCTTTGCAATCTGATGGTAAAGCTAAAACGTGTGCGATGGTCAGACATATCTTCAGCTCCTGGAAGCTTTGCTCACATTCCTCTGTCAACTATTGATAGTGTTAGCTTAATCAGTGGTATTTCTATTCTAGTAAAATCGTGCACCAAAATCCTATAGTAGCCTGCCATGCCCAAAAAGTTGCGAATCTCTACAAGGCTAGTGGGTTGGGGCCATACTACTGTATTTTTGTAGGATCATCGATTATTCCATCCTTATATAAAATATGCCCAAGGAATGCGATCAAGTCTAGCAAAATTTTACACTTGTAGAACTTAGCATAAAGTCGTTGTTTCCCCAAGGTCTGCAGTACAACCTCATATGATCCTCGTGTTACTCCTAGCTATGAGAATACACCAAGAAATCATCAATACATATACCATTATAAATCTGTCCAAAAAATAGCTTGAACATCATGTTCATCAAGCGATGCAGCTAGAGCTTTTACATGAATTTATAATACTTGTGTCCGCTCTTGAAGGCCATATAAGAATATCCTTCTTTTCCACTCTAGACTGATGTTAACTTGAACTAATATCAGTCTTAGAGAAGTGAATCCTCTAACTGGTCAAATAGATCTTCTTTGATATATAACAAATAAATATTTTTATGTATCGTTACCTTGTTCAATTATCTGTAGACTGTAGTCGATGTACTCTCTTAGAACTCATCTTTTTACCCCATAACATTACGATACATTGCATAGATACACTCAGATCTATTAAATCTAGCAGGTCCTGGGTCAATCAATACAAGTGCGTCGAGTGATCAGACCAAACGACAAATTATAATCACATTGAGGCTTGAGCACGTGCTCGGTCAGTGTATCTAATTTCGATTGTCCTTTACTGGCAGCCCAAACTCTTAATTCTCAACTATATGAATTCCACTAAAATCCCTTGCTAATAGACTCCATTTCTAGGTTTTCTTGCGCTAATCCTTGGTTGCATGGCTATCACATCCCCCTTTACAATCTTTCAACGAAGGTCGACTGCCTTGGACTAAGCCAAAATCGTAATGTGTGTTGTATTCTTGTTTAAGTGGTTAATTAGCCAATCCTTACCTTTAAACATGTAGTACCTGGTCAAGCACTAAGTACGGAGAAAATCTAGAGAATTGAGAAAATTTAATGTCACATGTCGATATATACATCGTTAAACCACTTTTGAATACTTTCTATCAGGTTGAAAGCAATGTATAACAACTTAGTAAACTCATCACATCTTAATTTATTACTCCTGTTAGCCTTTCTAGGAGTATAGTATCATATCATTCGTTATCCATGTAATCCAGTCTGTATGTTGCTAGTTCAGCATAGCTCACTTGAACATATATATTAGAATAGGTAATGTCTCAAGAATCCCATGAAAAACCTTTGAGGATCCTCTGAATTGTAAAAGCTTCCAAACTTTTTGTCATTTTTCTTTTGAACTCTGTTAAGGATAAATCATTGTTTGCATGTATCTTAGTTTTCTACGTGCATGACGTCATTGTGGAGTCAAATTTTGTTGACCAGCCATCTCCTGCTTGTCCATTCTATACATCATGTGTTCTATGGATCTCTACACGAAGTGTTAAGCACCTCAATGGTGATTTTCTACTGTGATGGAGGAGGTGGCTTACCAATCATTTCATATGGCCAATACAAGTAATATGGAAACAGGTTAATTAGTTCAGATTCACCTATATGGCTCTAATAGTTACACACGTAAGGAGGGAAAGACAAAGAAAGTCGAGACACATCCTATCACGCCCTCGCAGAATCACGATTATAGAAATGGCCGGCTACATTACCATAATTGAGATTCTACTACTGACGTGTGCTCCATTAGTCACAGGAATAACCTAGGGCTCTGATACCAACTTTGTCACGACCCAATTTGAGGCCGTGACCGGCGCTTAGGAGCTAGTGTCCAAGCAAGCCTTATCAAAATTCTACAGAAAATCGGGCAGAGTTTTCCCTGTTTTTAGGCCTATCAAAAATTTACCAGCTTTTAAACAAACAGAAAAAAAAACCCAACCAACAACCAATATTCTTCCGCATAAAAATGAAAAAATACCACGTTTATCTCCAAATACTACGAGAACATCTAACAGGGTTGTAATAAATTCATAAAGACCAAATACTCGCAAGACTAGCTTATAAATAATTAATTCAAATGGTTACCCAATTAACTAAATGAATGACTGACAAATGACTGAATGGAGCGACTCTAAGAGTTTCAAAGAGGGACAATAGTAAATAAATAAAGCTCTTGCCCACGCGAACTAATGCGGAGCTCACCAGGATTGTCAACTCGCAGCTCTAAGAATGAGAATCCTCGACTACGGCACCTGCTGTCTCTCGAAAAAAATAATAGCGAGGAGTGAGTCGCAACTCAGTGAGCAATAACGCTTATCCACAACCATTTAATGGGGACAAGTCAAAAACATGCCAGTATGCCTTATGCAGAAATATACCATATAAATAGATTGTCACTTTCAGATTAACAAACAGTAACCAGTCTTTTCAAGAACTTCTTGTAAACAATAATTAATATCAATTCAGTAGTAAATCTAGTAGTACTATATCATATCAAGTAAATGGGTTTGGGAGATTTCTAAGAACAAACCATGTAATCAGTATAAAATTTCTCCCTGAGAAAAATCAGTAACGGTAAGCTAGTTCTACCTTCCCACTAGCAGGGACTGTAACGGTAATCCGGAGTATACAAGGTGCGCCAGGTCTAACGTACCCATCGTTAGCTACGGGGTCTGTCAAGGCTCATCCCAATATATATATATATATATATATATATATATATATATATATATATATATATATATATATATATATATATATATATATATATATTCCCTATACCAAGTACAGGGCATTTCGAGTAACAATTCAATATTTCACATAGCGGTAAAACATGTCAAGTAGCAGTAAAAATCAAATCTTGTAACTGTAAAATAATTCAAATAATTATTTCGGTACATATCTTGTAAAAGGACTTGTCCCACATGCAGTTTAAACATTCAGTAACACATTTACTTCAAAATCAAGTAGAAACCATGCAGGTTATGGAAATACAAATTGTGGTAAGGTCATCACTCACCTCTCGAAGCCAACTAACCAGAGCTCGACTCCTTGTTCGAATTAAGCTGCTCAATTTGGGTGCGAATCTATAATTCAATAGGAGATTTGTGTTACCATTCACTACTGAAACTTAGTTCCTTTAACCAGTTGTATTTTTTTCTTTGTTTCTTTCCTTTACAAGTAATCTTGATTGACTGATACACTATCCATTTAACAAAGTACAATGGATTAATTTAGCATATCCATTACTATACTTGAATGTTTTTATTTTCTGAAAACTCAGTAAAACTAATTCATTACTTGACTTATTTAGAAAATAAATCAGATTTCTTTTCCTGCGTTTTCCATGTCTAAACCCAATTGTAATTCACTCTATTCAATTACTACATTACTATATATCAACCTAAGATAAATTATGTATAATCCATGTTAAAAGAGTAGAAGAATATACCTTAAGTTTCTAGATTTTCGATTGCAAAAGACGGTGTGCACATAGAATTCTCCAAAAATTGATGTGCTGATGCACAAAACCCTTCCTCCATATTTCAATTGTTTCTCCCGTAAGGTTACTGCCAGAGTCCTATATGGGCTTTGGCTCTTTGTATATTTTTTTTCTTTTAACTTTATTTGCTTACTTATATTATTTGACTATTTAATTATTTCATGTAATGACTTTATAGCCCTTATTTTAAACCGGGTGTTACAACTTCCAAGTTAGTATTCCTGATGATGTGTGCTCTTTGTATCCCAAAAGTTAGACTCGGACGGTAACCACTTTTCGTGGGACTCGGGAAAATGCCTAACACCTTCTTCCCCGAGTCAGTTGGACTTTTTACCCATATGAAATCTCTGAAACAGACTAGTAGACCTTTTGAACTTAACCCTAGACACTTAGGTGACCTAATACACCTTAGAACTATATTAGGTGGCGACTCCAAAACCTTAACTCAAACGAGTACACCCAGTCAAATCCAAAACCCGACTCGCCTCGAGTTGACTCCAAAATCGGGTATGACAGAATGGCGACTCCGCTGGGGATACGCAAAGTCCTAATCACAACGTGTCTTTGTTTTGGGATTTATTTAATTGCTATCTTGTTAGTCACTATTATTATCACTATACTAACTTGGTTTCCTTTTTTGTTATTTTTTCTTGCACTTTATTTATTGTATTAAATTCTTTATATGACATTTTGCACACTTCATCCATACTTCCCCACTCTTGGGAAACGACACTTCACACACACACGGCGATTACGTGGATCCCACGGTCGCTTCACCACTAAAACACCTTTTAAGAGGGACATGTTGGAATATAGTTGGTCCATGGTACAACCAACAATTTCAAATGATCCCACTCCTTGGTCGTCCGCCTTGGGAACCGTGTCTAGAAATTACACCACTCTTCTATTGTAATGAGCATGCATCATGCGATAGGAGGGGCTTCCTGTGAGCCGACTAGTTTTCAACTTGTCCAAACTACCTAAACGGGTTTTCCAACCCGAAAGGGACGTTTGGACATGATTATGTGCATTTGAGAGAAAAGAAAATAAAGAAAAAAAGTGAGACGAGAATAACAACGCATTTTGATTTGTTCAATTATTCTCAAAGGGGACGGGGTTTTAAATTTTATTTCTTCTTTATTTTTAGGTCGTAATGAGTCAAAAGTTCCATTGTTTTGGAATGACTATGGGCGCAGCTCCTTTGTTAACCAATTAGTGGAAAATTTTGTCACTAGGAGAGCAAACTGAAGTACGTCAACACCTGGGTCATTTGGTTTCATTACTAGAAATGGAGCCGTGTAGAGAGATAATCGAAGCAGCAGTGAAGAACTGAACGTGTTTAGGTTTGGGGACATTGAATTAACGCCTTTGTTGGAAGAAATAGGGGGTTTTGTGTCACACTCGGGGTTAGGTAAGCATCGTTGGCAAGGGGGTCGCATATTAGCACCTAGTGTCCCCATATCAGATGAGTTTCGTAAGAAGTTAGGGATGGTAGCAAGTGCGGACGTGGGATTTTTACAACAAAAGAAGATCCCCTTTTCCTATTTTTACACTCGGTTTGGGTATTTGAGGGCATATAATAGTTATAATAAGGAGTATGAGTCCTATGGCGATTGGAGGAGGGCTAGACCACTTGCATTTGCTATTGGTTTCTTAGGAGTGATGGTTTTCCCTGAGAGTTCAAGTCACGACATATGTTCAAGACTTGTCATGGTTGCCAATGCAGTATTCCACGGAATCGATGGTTATCGTTACACCATAGTGCCTATGATACTAGCAGATATTTATCGAGCTTTGAGTTGTTGCAAAAGGGGAGCAAAATACTACCAAGGGTGTAATCTTCTACTGCAAGCGTGGTTCAAAGAACATTTGAGAAAAGCAAGAGGTGTGCAAGCCTTGTCCAAACAAGCTGGTTACAATTATTTGATTGGGGAACGATATGGGACTTCAAAATTCAAATAGCCGAGCAGCACAGAGAAGTGGGTGAAATTATTCGAAGACATAATAGAGGACTCGTTCCAGTGGATGTTCACTTGGTTTCCTTCATCAGATTTCATCATTAGTTCTGAGAAGGCATCCTTTGTGATACTTATGGGGTTAAGAGGCCTCCAACCTTATCAACCGCTAAGAGTAACGAGGCAAGCAGAGATGAAGAAAATCATACCATTGATACCAAACACGAAAGACTATCAGTTTGACTACACTGAAGATATTGTTCCAAAGGTCAAAAGCATTAGGAAGTCATGGGAAGGAAGACAAGTCATCGAAGAAGCATCGCTAGCGCCTGATAGATACAATGCTAGATGCGAACCGAACTACAAAAGCTGGTTGCACTCTAGTATGAAAGGAAATATGGTAGTGGGGCCAAGTCGGGGAAGCAATGTAAGAGATCGCGAAGCGGAGGCTCAAATCCGGTACCGAGAGTTCATGCTAAAGGCGATCAAGATGGATAAGGAAAACAAAGAAGAGATCGAAGTATGGAAGAAGCGTACATTAGAACTAAAGGGAAAGATAGAGGCATTGGAAACAAAGCTTGAGCAATGGAATTCAGAGTGCGCAGAGGTAGATATCTTACATTTGGTAGCAGCCAAAGAATACTTAGTCAAGGCTTTGGAAGAAATCAAGGAGATCACACGAGAAGCAAAGAGAGCTAAGATGGAAAAGGAGTGTGATGCCTAGTCAAAAGTGTCATTTTCATTTCTTCTTTTGTATTTTTACTTTTCCAAATTATTGTCATATACTGATTTATTAATTTTGGGGGAATTTATGAGAATAATTGGCTACAAAATACGTATCTATTCTTTTTGCATAATGACAAACCTAAGAAGGTTGTACGTCTTTTGCACGTAATAGTCCATTAGTAAACCTACGCCAAATGTCAAAAAGGGCTTGTAACCCGAAAAGTGACAAATTGCATCCCTGCATTGATTCAAAGGAACGCTTGCACAAAACATTGATTGTCTGTTTAAACATGATCAAAACTATAAGAATGTTTTGGTCTTTATCTTTTTCTTGTTTTGTTTTCAGACTATGGCTGCAAAAGGTACTCTCCAACTCGAGATCGTTTCCCGACCTCCCCACTTGATCAGAATTTGGTGGGAGGATTTGGCCATTGTCAGCAAAGCTCATGTTCAAAAGATGTTGGGGGAGTTGATAGCCCTCAAGAACTACACTGTCGTGACTGGCTTGTTGAAGCTGCTACCCATTTTTGGGACTACAAACGGGCTGCGTTTCACTTCAACGGTTTCGAGTTGGCACCGATGTTGGAAGAATTTAGAGGATTAGCGGGGTTAGATCCTGGACCTGAGACCATGATCTATCCGCGAGAGGTGGAGCCTAAGGAGTTCATTGAACTGTTAGGAGCTCCTTATGATCCATATGCCGTGGGAGTGAACGATGGGAAAGTTACGTTAGAATACTTGCACTCTAGGTTTGGAGATCCAACACTTAGACACGAATGGAATGGGGCATGGGAGGTTTAAGATTGGGAGTGGACTGAATCCAATGCTTTCATCATTGCCTCTCTTGGAAACAAGGTTTTTCCCCGAGAAAGGAGGTAAGATTGACATAAGGCTAGGGAGAGTAGTAGGGGGGCTGCGCAAAGGTGCTTTCAAACGTCAAGTGAGTTTGGTTCTGATGATTTTGGGGGAAGTTTATAGGGCTTTGACCAAATGTAGGCGGGGAGGAGATTTCTTCGAAGGTTGGAATCTGCTGCTAAAGATCTGGTTCATAGAGCATTTGCACAGCATCCCTATCAATCCGGTGGCACCAAAACCCTTTTGGCAAGGAGGGATTCACTCACATGGCACCCGCATGGCTGGAACAGTGACATGGGAATACCCCGCAAACATGGAAGGTTGGTACACTAGGCTCGAGGAACTGCAAGAGGTGCAATGGGTGATTAAACACTGTGTCGGCTTCGTTGTCTCCATACAAGGTCAAGACATCACCTTTTTGACATTAATTGGAGTCCGAGGAACTCATCACTATGTTCCTCTAAGGATCCTTCGGCAAGTGGGCATGACACAATAAACTCCGCAATTGACTGAGGGAAGAAGTTTCAATGTTGAAATAAAGGGCATCGAGCATCCGATGGTCCTCACAATATTGACAATGTGCGAGAAAAGACTTACCATGCAATTTTTTCGTGGTCGTGATAGTAAGGTGAACCCCACAGCTACCTTGGCTTACCCTCAATAGCTCGACGAAGATAGGGCAAAGTATCGATCCAAGACTACACTGAAAAGGAAAGCCAAAGCTCCAAATGCTGCTGAAAAATACACGAATCTGAAGCAAGAGTTTAACCAAAGAAAGAAGGAGTTAAGGGTGACACAAGAAAAAGAGATGAGGAGACAATATAAAGATAAGATCAAAGGAGAAGAACTCAAGTATTGGACCGGCAAGGTCATGACTGCAAGGCAAGCTACTGGGAATTTGCAAGATTTACTCGAGGGATGGGGAGAATACTTTTAGTCAGTACCGCTGGAAGAGAAGGAAGCAAGAGGATTGAAAATCTGCGAGTTCCTAGTAAAGGCTCTAGGTGACATGGAGGATGGGAAGGACTTGCTGGAAAGATTTACTGACACTCCACTCATTAGTCTGGTTCACAAACCCAAGGAGGAAACCAAAGAGGATAAGGAAAAGGAAGATGCTGGAGCTGATGTTTGAACCTGAAGTCCCTTTTTGCTTGGCGCCTAGTCTAGTCTTGTCGAGTCGAGTCGAGTCGAGTCGAGTCGAGTCGTCTTGTCATTTCTTTATTGTCATTTTTCATCTTAATCAAGTCATTAGTGGTTGTAATAATGCCAAGCAAACTAAATAAAATTTTGTTATTTTGGGTTTTAAATTGGTGATGATCATGTTTTATACGAAATGATATGTTTGGTGCAAATGTTTACTTCGAATCCGCGATAGGCCCACCTCTGGCACGAAAGAGGTCCCATGCATGATAGGACGCGTTTTTATTTAAGCTAACATGTACTCACATTTTATCTTCTTGTTTTGATATATCAGTTCCCGAGTCCCTGAAAGTTTGGTTTGTGCATTCTGGCCGCGCCGCAATACCGATTGAGGTCCAAAGGATCGATCCCAACACCTCCCCTTTTACCTACAAGTATAAGGACGAGATGAAATATCATGGCTGAGTTCGACAAGGTTGGTACTCCTGAGAAACAAAGAATGGCCGCTTATAAAAACTACACTAAGCTGGAGCAGAGGTTGATCTAATTGGAAAGTAGGATCCCTCTGGCCCATACTGATGAAATCATTGAACCAAACCAAACTGCTCGCCCTCACGGCAAAGATCCACTTTAACCCGAAAGAGACCTTCCTTACCCTACGCACACTGCACCACCAAAAGAACCACAAAACAACATACCCACATTCACTGTTGAAACCAAAACCCTGGCATCACCCACCAAGGACCATGAAATGTATGCCTAGACTAAGGAAGACCTAGAAAGCACCAAAGAACAAGTCCAATGGTTGGTTGAGAAGTTCAAACAACTCCAAGGTGCTAAGGGAACCCGAGGGTTAGCTTATGAGGATCTCTTTTTGTATCCTGACTTGAAACTACCTGAAGGCTACAAAACACCCAAATTCAATATGTTCGACGGCAGTGGAGACCCAATGGCTCACTTAAGGTCTTAATGTGACAAGCTGATTGGGGTTGGGCATGACGAAAAGATTCGCATGCAGCTGTTCAACCGCAGTCTGACTGGAGATGCATTAGTATGGTACTCTAAGCAACAAACCAAGAAATGGACAAGCTGGGAAGCAATGGCTGGCGATTTTGTTGATAGTTTTGGGCATAACACTGACGCCATGCCCGATCGGTTTTACTTAGAGAAGTTGAAGAAGAAGCCCACTGAGACTTTTAGAGAGTTTGCAACTAGGTGGAGGTCTGAAGCCGCCAAAGTCCAGCCTCTCATGGAAGATGCCGAGATAGTTGCGACTTTCATTCGCATACAAGAAGATGTCTATTTTAACAAGATGCTGAATTTGCAAGACAAGAAGTTCGAAGAACTGATCAAGATTGGCGACATGGTCGAAGATGGACTCAAGACTTGAAGGATCGTTAGCATGGCTGCATTATAAGCCGCTAATAAAGCTCTACAAGCTGACAGCACTACCACCTCAAGAAAGAAGAAGGACGATGTCTCCTTCGTGGCCGCATCACTTAGTCAGTCCCCTACTCACAACCATTACTACCAAACACCTCCTCCCTCCTATCCCTACATACCACCGGCATCCACCTACCCAGTCTATAACACCCAGCCCATGTACCAAAACCCACTATCATAAAGACCAACATACCCACAAAGTCTAAACTACCAAAACACCAACACCTACTCACCAAGGCCTCACGCCAATAACAACCCAAGACCCAAAAGAAACTACACCGCACTAGCCGAGTCTCGCGCCCAGTTGTTCGAGAGACTCAAAGCACCTGGTCATATACAACCCGTGCCATTCAAAATGCCTGATAGAATGATACCTTACTTTGACCAAACCAAAACCTATGCCTGTCACTCTGGAGGGCCTGGTCATGATACTGAGAAACGCTATGCTTTAAGGGACAAAATACAAGACTTGATCGACCAAAAGGTGATACACTTGAAAACTCCGAATGTGCACAGCAACCCTTTGCCCAATCATGGAGACGGTAGGGTGAACATGATTGAGGTGGATGAGGAATGCAATTTAGAAGGGACCATTGTTAAGGCAAAAGAAAATGCACCGGTGACCGCTTCAGTTGAACAAGCCGCCACAACGCCGGAGCTCATTGAGGTAGAAGTGGCTCCTAAATTCTATGTCGATGTGGCTCCACCATACATCGACAAGGAAATGTCGTGGGACTATGAAAGGGAGAGGAAGAACAAGGTTGTACCTGAGACCGTTGTTGCGCTAGAAATGACTAGGAGTGGGAGGATTTACACTCCTGAGCATCTAATCCAAGAGAGATGAGGCATTAGCGAGGAAGAGTCCGCGGGACTGTGGAAAAAAGTACAAGCAAAGGAGTACTCCGTAGTTGAGCACTTGGGTAAAAAATCCAGCACAAAACTCTATTTTGGCCTTGCTCTTCAAATCGGGGAGTCACCGAAGTGCTTTGATGAAAGTATTGGACGAAGCACATGTTTTGGTGGACACTTCAGTTAAGAACTTGGCTAGCATGGTTGGACAAGTCATGGAGGCCAACCGAATTGCTTTTCACGGAGATGAGCTACCACCTGAAGGGTTGAATCACAACAAAGCTTTGCACGTCACTGTCAAATGCAAAGACTAGTTCATGGGAAGAATTCTGATCGATGGAGGTTCTGGTCTGAACATATTCCCATTCATCACTCTGAAAAGAATGGGAATTGACCAAAGCAAGATAAGGGAAAGCGACATGAAGGTGAAAGCATTTGATGGATCGCAAAGAAGCACCATTAGAGAGATTGACTTGACCATCATGGTTAGTCCTGTGGAGTTTCACTGCTGAGTTCCACGTCATGGACATCTCTGCTTCCTACAATCAGCTACTAGGGAGGCCCTGGATCCATATGGCTGGTGTGGTGCCATCTACATCGCATCAAACCTTAAAGTTCGAATGGGACCACAAAGAAGTAGTAGTGGTTGGCGAAGGGAATAACTCTATCTACAATGAGCAAACCATACCAGCAATTGAAAGGAGTACTCCTGATGGCCAGAAATTCTATACTTAGGAACTCGTAGGAGCAGTGCAAGTTACTCAAGGAGGGCGCCGCAAAAATTACAATTCAAGCCGGAATCTTACAAGCACAGTCCAAGGAAGCTACACTGTACACTTTGCTCCCAAGTTGGTCAATACGCCGCCTGGGGTTGAAGAGAAGAAGAGGAACTTTTACAGTGCTTACTGGGATAGCCGAGGCAAAGGCTACGAAACAAGAAACTTGGTTTGGGAGCCAGTCATGTCTGATTGGGGAGTGCCATCACGAGAATTTCGTGAGACCCTGCCAGCTAAGACCGAGAAGCAGCCGGCGTACTCATCCAGTGCTCGTCCCAATTGGAAACGCATCTCTGGAAGAACAAAAGGAAAGCAAGTGTGGATGCCCAAAGCAGTGGAACCTATGGAGGTAGTGATTGAAGAGTCGTATATACTTCCACAACCTGCAAGGTGGCCTGGAGACTGGGTTATAAGCATCATGATCAAGCAAGGCTATGAATCGGGCAAAGGTTTGGGCAAGAATTTGGATGGTATGGTCGAGCCAATCAGAATTGTGATGATGGCCGACAACGAGAAGGCTGGCATAGGGTATGTTGTGACTTATTAAAAGAGCATGGAAGAAGCATCAATGGATTTCAAGTTCTATAAGGAAAGCACTAAAACTCTCCTGCATATCTTCATCTCGGCTGGATACTTTGATGGTCGAAAAGGGGAGGTGTCCGCAACACAAGAAGTGGAGCCGAAAGTAGCTGATGCAGAAGAGGATCTGCTGGCAGGAATGAAAATTCTGTTCGTAGCTGATGAAGACTGCTGTGTGATCCTGGAAGAACATGTTGAACCTCCTGGACTGACAAAGGCTATATCAGAAGCGGCATTGAACAACTGGACCAGCAACCGGGCCTAAGCTTACCGTGGACCTTGGTAGAGCTGAGGGGATCAAAATTTATTTCTTATGCTTTCCAAAATAAAACCCAACCCTTAGTCGTGGAGTTTGCATTTCTCTTTTCTTTTGCATATGTCTCCCTACAAACTTTGTTTTGCAAGGATTCATAAGTGAAACATCGCACCATTTCCTATTTAATTTTTGCTTTAATCTTTTAATTTTGTAATATTTTTCTTTTTCAACTCTCACATTAATAAACCCATTAAGTCCACAATCACAACGTGTAATGAAACAATGGAACTTGGAGAAGCTAGAACTGATTATGATGATTTTGATGAGACTACGCAAGAAGAATTTGAAAGATTTGAAAACAAACCTAAGCCAAACCTTAAGGAGTCTGAAGTGATAAACTTAGGAGATAAGGAAATTGTGAAGGAAACAAGGATCAGTGTACACCTCAATGCCGAGGACAAACAGCGATACACCGAGTTTTCTTAAAGAATATAAGGACATATTTGCTGGGTCGTACGATGACATGACTGGCATAAGCACGGATGTGGTAGCTCACAAATTACCTATCGATCCGGGCTTTCCGCCAGTCAAACAAAAGGCCTGAACGTTCAAGTCATCGGTTCTGTTGAAAATTGGTGAAGAAGTAACTAACCAGCTCAACGCGGGGATTTTGAGAACGGTCAAGTATCCGACTTGGTTGGCCAATGTCGTCCCCGTGCCGAAGAAAGATGGGAAACTCCGAGTTTGTGTGGACTACAGAGATCTAAATAGAGCAAGTCCAAAGGATGATTTTCCTCTACCAAACATACATATCTTGATTGACAACTGTGCAAAGAACGAACTACAATCCTTCGCAGAGTGTTTCGCCGGTTATCATCAAGTGCTCATGGATGAAGAGGATTCCGAGAAGACAGCCTTCACCACATCTTGGGGAACTTACTGCTACAAAGTCATGCCATTTGGGTTAAAGAATGTTGTGGACACTTACATGAGAGCGATGACAACCATGTTCCATGATCTGATGCACAAAGAGATAGAAGTCTATGTGGATGATGTGATCATCAAATCAAAGAAGAGTTCGAAGCATCTTGACAACTTGGGTAAGTTCTTAGACCGCTTGCGAAAGTACAATCTGAAGTTAAATCCGGCAAAATGTGCATTTGGTGCCCCGGCAGGGAAGCTCTTGGGTTTCATCGTCAGTAGGAGGGGTATCGAGTTGGATCCATCCAAGATCAAAGCCATCAAAGAGTTGCCACCCCCAAAAAGCAAGAAAGAGGTTATGAGCTTCCTAGGAAGGCTCAACTATATCAGCCGTTTCATAGCACAATCCACTGTTATCTGTGAGCCAATCATCAAGCTGCTGAAGAAAGACGCGGTGATCGAGTGGACAGAGGATTGCCAAAAGGCCTTTGATCAGATCAAAGAATACTTGTCGTGCCTGCCCGGGCGACCTTTGATCTTATATCTGTCCGTGGTAGACTCGGCCTTTGGATGTGTATTGGGACAGCATGATTTGACTAGGAGGAAAGAGCAAGTCATATACTATCTAAGCAAAAAGTTTACTCCTTATGAAGCCAAGTACACATTGCTGGAGCGCACGTGTTGTGCGCTGACATGGATAGCACAAAAGTTGAGACACTACTTGACATCCTACTCAACGTTGCTGATATCAAGGATGGACCCTCTCAAGTACATTTTCCAAAAACCAATGCCTACTGGAAAGCTGGCTAAATGGCAAATGTTGCTCAGCGAGTTCAACATCACTTTTGTCACTCAAAAGGCGGTGAAAGCCCAAGCCTTGGCTGATCGTATGGCCGAGAACCCGGTGGGAGATGATTATGAGCCTTTGCACACCTACTTCCCTGATGAAGAGGTCATGTTCGTGGGAGAAGAGATCACCAAAGAATATGACGGTTAGAGGCTATTCTTTGATAGGGCAGTCAATTTCAAAGGAGTCGACATTGGAGCGGTATTAGTTTCCGAGACTGGACAACACTATCCTGTCACGGCCAAACTAAGCTTCCCGTGCACCAACAACATGGCAGAGTATGAGGCCTGCATCTTGGATCTTAGATTGGCAGTAGATATGAACATACAAGAGTTGCTAGCAATCGAAGATTCTGACTTGCTGATTCATCAAGTTCGAGGAGAATGGACAGCGAAGAACTCCAAGATACCGCCATACCTGGAGTGCATAAAGGAGTTAAAGCAAAGGTTCACCAAGATAGAGTTCCAGCATGTACCGGGATTGCAAAATGGGTTCGCGGACGCTTTGGCTACCATATCTGGCATGATCCAGCATCCTGACAAAAACTACATTGATCCAATACCCGTGATGGTGAGGGAGCAACCAGCTTACTGCTATCATGCAGGAGAGGAGTCAGACGGTCATCCTTGGTTCTACGATGTCAAAAGACTTCTCAAAGAAGGCGTTTACCCAAAGGATGCAACAAACCTCCAAAAGAAGACACTGAGAAGGCTATCAAATGGTTTCTTTCTGAATGGAGAGGTTTTGTACAAAAGAACACCCGACCTGGGTTTGTTGAGATGTGTATACGCCAAAGAAGCTGCTAAATTATTAGAAGAGGTACACTCTGGGGCATGTGGCCCACATATGAATGGTATTGTACTTGCAAAGAAAATTTTGAGGGCTGGTTATTTCTGGATGACAATGGAACATGACTGCATAAAGCACGCAAAGAAATGTCATCAATGCCAAGTCCATGAAGATATGATTCAAGTGCTTCCCAATGAGCTGAACATTATAGGATCGCCTTGGCCTTTTTTCGCCTGAGGAATGGATGTCATAGGACCTATCGAGCCAGCCGCTTCCAATGGGCATCGCTTCATACTGGTGGACATTGACTATTTTACCAAGTGGGTGGAGGCTGCATCATACAAGTCAGTAACAAAGAAGGTGGTGTCAAACCTTGTCCGTGATAAGATGATCTGCTGATTTGGTATCCCTGAATCTATCATCACTGATAATGGGTCCAACCTCAACAGTGACCTAATAAAAGAAACCTGTGAAGTCTTCAAAATCAAGCATCGCAACTCCACCGCATACAGGCCTCAAATGAATGGAGCGGTTGAGGCGGCCAATAAGAACATCAAGAGGATATTGCGCAAGATGACAGGCACTTCAAAGCAATGGCATGAGAATCTACCATATGTCCTGTTAGGGTACCGCACCACGATTCGAACATCAACAGGGGCTACTCCTTATTTGTTGGTATACGGCACTGAAGCAGTGATACCTGCGGAGGTTGAGATACCATCTTTGAGAATCATCCAAGAGATGCAATTGAAGGATGCTGAATGGATCAAGGGGCGAATAGAGCAGTTAGCTCTCATCGATGGCAAGAGATTGAATGCAATATGTCATGAGCAATTAGTACTGAAGAAGATATTCCCAAATCAAGAAGAAGCAAAGGGCAATTTTGCACCGAACTGGCAGGGACCATACATGGTTCATAGAGTTCTGAATGGAGGAGCATTCATACTGGCAGAGATGGATGGAGAAGTTCGGCCAAAACTAATCAACGCAGACACTGTCAAGAGATATTATGTATAGGGATTCACATTGATCAGGGACTTCCCCATTGTTTACAGCACATTATGTACTCTGAACTACGTCACGACCTGATTTCCCAAGTGGGATACGTAGGCAACCTATTCAAGGTTCGGTCGCATAAATACAAAACTTCATTTTCCCCACAAAGCAAATACTGGGGCAGAATTTTTGAGGAACTCTCAAAAATTCCTAAAAGACAGGCATAGGTGACACTAGGGTAGAAATTTTTTAGGATCTCTCAAAAATTTCAAAAGATGCAGACTGGGGCAGAATTTTGAGGGCGTCATTTGGAACAACATGAAGGACGACCATTGTAACTTTGTACAACGCGACTTGTGACTCAATGGGATAAAATATTTTGTTACATTTTCTTTTCTCACAAAAACTTTATCCCATTCTTTTTCAAAATCTTAGCACTATATACTATTATCAGCTCAGCCAAGATCCCGGCGCTCGCGGACAGCGAACACAAAACAGGCCAAGAATGCACAAACCAAACCCCCGGTACAACTCACCGATCTTTCTTTGGACGCAGGTACGAAGGATATCCAATTCAATAATGCACAACAAAAGATAATCTTCGACAAAGGTTTGTCATTTTAAATTAGCTGAGGGCATATAACCCGAGGCGTCGATTGAGGGTACACAGCTCGATGTCGATTTGTCATTTTAGATTAGCCGAGGGCATGCAACCCGAGGGGTCGATTGAGGGTACACAGCCCGATATCGGTTTGTCATTTTAAATTAGCCGAGGACATACAACCCGAGGCGTTGATTGAGGGTACACAGCCCGATATCGATTTGTCATTTTAAATTAGCTGAGGGCATACAACTCGAGGCGTCGATTGAGGGTACACAACCCGATTTCGATTTGTCATTTTAAATTAGCTGAGGGCATACAACCTGAGGCGTCGATTGAGGGTACACAGCCCGATATCGATTTGTCATTTTAAATTAGCTGAAGGCATAGGACCCGAAGTGTCGATTGAGGGTACACAGCCCAATATCGATTTGTCATTTTAAATTAGCTGAGGGCATACAACCCGAGGCGTCGATTGAGGGTACACAGCCCGATATCGATTTGTCATTTTAATTGACTTGAGGTCATACAACCTGAGGCGTCGATTGAGGGTACACAGCCCGATATCGATTTTTCATTTTAAATTAGCCGAGGACATACAACCCGAGGCGTTGATTGAGGGTACACAGCCCGATATCGATTTGTCATTTTAAATTAGCTGAGGGCATACAACTCGAGGCGTCGATTGAGGGTACACAACCCGATTTCGATTTGTCATTTTAAATTAGCTGAGGGCATACAACCTGAGGCGTCGATTGAGGGTACACAGCCCGATATCGATTTGTCATTTTAAATTAGCTGAAGGCATGCGACCCGAAGTGTCGATTGAGGGTACACAGCCCAATATCGATTTGTCATTTTAAATTAGCTGAGGGCATACAACCCGAGGCGTCGATTGAGGGTACACAGCTCGATATCGATTTGTTATTTTAATTGACTTGAGGTCATACAACCTGAGGTGTCGATTGAGGGTACACAGCCCGATATCGATTTTTCATTTTAAATTAGCTGAGGGTATACAACCCGAAGCATCGATTAAGGGTACATAGCCCGATATCAATTTGTCATTTTAGATTAGCTGAGGGCATACAACCCGAGGCGTCGATTGAGGGTACACAGCCCGATATCGATTTTTCATTTAAATTTTCTTCGCGGAGGGTGCACAGCCCAATGCACCGACGGAGGGCATACAACCCAATGTCGAATCTAACACTTGACAGCAAAAGACACGCAATCACGGCATGGCAGACACAATCTCGTGTTGCAATGATCCTGGAAAGAGCATCCAGCTTGGCGGGAAGGTACGTTTTATATATATACACTTTATATTGTAAATACATTTTTCATTGCAGGAGACACACCCGAAAAAAAGCAAACATCTCAGCCTGATGCCCCAAATTCCTCTTAAGTCATAGACTTTTCTATAGTCATGACAAAATTGGCCGCACTTTCAACATCTTTGCCCGAAGACTCTTTCATCATCCCCGGGCAAAGAGGGGCAGCTGTTGACACCCAATTTTGTCCCTCCTATTTTCAAAATCAACCGTTCTTGAATTGTACATGCACTTGTTTACCTATTCCCACCCCGTCTATTATTTTCAAATTACTTTCTCACACTGGCCTGGCAATTGAGGCCATTTTCGAAAGCATCGGCTTGGACCATAACTATTTTGCAATTTTCTACAATTACTCCTCCAAAATTGTTTTAAGCCTCAAAATTACAATCTTTAGGCATTTTAGCCTTCTTAACATTTTGAAATTAATTTCCAAATTTTTCTATAATTTTTACACCTCGTTAAACCCACTTTATACCATTTTATACCTATTTTATACCTATTTACATAATATTTATACATATATCCACGTATATACACACAAAGCATACACATCAACCTATTTTTTACATGTCACGCCTACGTGGATCGATCCTGATCGTGCACATAGGTTATCCAACTGTCCAAATTAATTTCCTTTGTTTCGACACCTCTAAACCCCCAAAATATTTCCCATTTTTCCCACACCCATGTCCCCGACTCTCTCTCTCTCCTCTTTTGGCGATTTCAATCGCCACCGATGTCGATGGTTGTTCCGGCTAAATCAGCCGATGAAAATTGGGGAAGCTGGTATAGTTGAATTCCCCTTGTCGTCCGCAACATAACCTATCAACTTTCGATGGGGTTTGGACGAGGAAGAAATTAGCCCTATGACAATCGAATCGCCTCCACCGGGAAACGCCTCCGGCGGGGCTACTTTCGTGTTTGAATGACTCTATTGGCTGAGGAAAGGTAAGGACCTTTCTTTGCAACCCCAATTCGAGACGAGTTAATCTGACCCGACCCCACCCGGCTCGAAAGGGGTAATCCGTAATCCCTTGTTTCATTCTTTCTGGTTAATCTTTTGAATCAAGGTGATAACATACTTAAGGTTTCTTGAATCGTTTGTAAATTAACATGTTTTGTTTGTTATGTAATTAATTAGCCAGATTTAGAGTCTCTAAGGTTGTTTATTCCTTGCTTCATGCATTTTTAACCCCCGCATGCCTTAGTATGATGTTATCCTCGTTTGAACTTTGTTTTAACTTCAGCGAATTTTTTTGTTCATTCGTGGTGGTCCTCTATGTCTTCCCTTTAACCTGGTCATCTATCCTGCTCAAATGCATAAGTTCTTATGACTGAGTAAACTTCATACATGCTAAAATGTTATCCTAGAATGTTGAATTGATCTAATTTGAATTCCTGATTGAAATCTTGAGTCTCTGATTGATTTAATGTCAATCAAAGATTGTTTGTGAAGTCTTCTTAGCGATTCTCGAGCCTAGACTAATTTCAAATACTTTGTATGTTGATTTCTGAATCTGGATGGGTTACTCATTGTAGGGGTGGGATTTTACTGGCTATAGGGTCTGATTTGCCTTGACTTTAGGGATTGGCTAATTTAAATTTGGTAAGTCCTCCTAATGGGATCCTCTTAATTTTGGGAAAACAATATTCCCTTGCCATTCTTGGCTTTCACCCATTTGATCTTTAACCCCAACCCTTCACCTACATAAACTATTTCTTTTCAACTAAACACACAAGTTCTTGAAGACAAAAAACCCAGAAACACTCTAATACACTTAGCAAAAACAATCTGCATAGCTCTCTTGGCACCCATCTCTCTTTGCTTAGTTTATTTTCTGTGGAGGATTGTTTTCTTGCTGTTGATCCTTGCATCTTCTGTCTGCATTCCAACCTAGAGGTATTCATCCTCATCCCTGCTTACTTGGTATTTCTGCATCTATGTGTGTGTACTAGAACCATGCTCTGTTAAAATCATTAACCATCACACTATGTTCTAGTTAGCACTTGTATCTCTGTTTAAAACTGAATCAACCTTGCCAGGATATGACTAGAGGCCTGATGCCTTCCCCTCTTTACTGTTTGCTTCATGCACTTGTGTTGATTGCTTGACATGTTTCCTTGTCTTATCTATGTTTCTGCTTGAACTATGGGTCTGCATTACCCTCATTTGAATAACTTGCACACTAGGATGCAGTGACTATATTGGTTCATGTTGGACCTCTCTTTAGGGGTCTGGTTTCCCTTTCCCCTCACCCCTGCTAATCCTATCTTCTGCCGCTATGTCCTAAGGTATACTGACATGTTTCCTTGTCTTATCTATGTTCTGCTTGAACTATGGGTCTGCATTACCCTCATTTGAATAACTTGCACACTAGGATGCAGTGACTATATTGGTTCATGTAGGACCTCTCTTTAGGGGTCTGGTTTCCCTTTCCCCTCACCCCTGCTAATCCTATCTTCTGCCGCTATGTCCTAAGGTATACAGATCCTTGAGGGTTCAACGAGATTAATAACTGAACTGTCCAAACTGATTTTGGTGACTCTAAAACAAAAGGGTACCTGACTGTTGATACTTCTGAATCTTGAAACTGTTTACTTCTTTGAAAAATAGGGCCCTCTTCCCTTTGGCTAATTCTCTGCTTCCCCTTAGGAATTGTCCCCCTAAAGCTTGTACATTTGCTAGGAGCCCTGTTTATATATCCTAAAATAGGGGTACAACAATAAGTTTGTACCAAAA